>OW240913.1:175884188-175927591 GCA_933207985.1 Pelobates cultripes
ATTTAGGAGAGCCCGCTGTTGGTTATTGCAAGAACACACCCCAGGGGGGTTTCTGCAAGGCTTCTCCTTAGGACACCCATGCCCCCCACGCATAGGCTCGCCAGGATTTTGGGAAGGTATGGTTACAATTGTATGACTTTTCAGTTTGAGTTGAAATTGAGAGTAGTTCTTCTGATAAGCCCCAAGCTAAAGATAGGCCTATCACAGAGCCCAGTTTTATAGATCGCCACGAAAGGATACACACTTTGAAACGTGGACACCCCAAGGTATTGCATGTGGAGTGCTTTGATGCAACCTTTTTTTCTTTTTTTTATAGCCAGACCAAAAATAAATAAATAAAATAAAACAGTTGAAGAACGCGTGTGGAGGTAACTGTTCAATCCTCATTTTCACACACACACACAAACACACTGCTTTTTGACTGTGACTTAGGAGAGCACGCTGTTGGTTATTGCAAGAACACACCCCAGGGGGTTTTCTGCAAGGCTTCTCCTTAGGACACCCATGCCCCCCACGCATAGGCTCGCCAGGATTTTGGGAAGGTATGGTTACAATTGTATGACTTTTCAGTTTGAGTTGAAATTGAGAGTAGTTCTTCTGATAGGCCTATCTTTAGCTTGGGGCTTATCACAGAGCCCAGTTTTATAGATCGCCACGAAAGGATACACACTTTGAAACGTGGACACCCCAAGGTATTGCATGTGGAGTGCTTTGATGCAACCTTTTTTTCTTTTTTTATAGCCAGACCAAAAATAAATAAATAAAATAAAATAAAACAGTTGAAGAACGCGTGTGGAGGTAACTGTTCAATCCTCATTTTCACACACACACACAAACACACTGCTTTTTGACTGTGATTTAGGAGAGCCCGCTGTTGGTTATTGCAAGAACACACCCCAGGGGGTTTTCTGCAAGGCTTCTCCTTAGGACACCCATGCCCCCCATGCACAGGGTAAATGTAAGAACCCCCCCCCCTAAAAAAACCAAAAAACCTCTGAACGGCAAATGTTAAAAAAATAAATTAAAAATGGACCAGCGTGTGGTAGCGTTTGAAACAGTCGCCAATGCAGAGTCCAGGCTGTCCAGGGCAATCAGGACAGTAATATACACTGTCTTTTCTCTGCCCCCTCTTAGAACAGACCCTGCATCTTTTTTGGGGATTCTGCTTTGCCGCAGTAGGGGGGATTTTAAAAATAAAATGTGTAGCCCCAACTCTGCTCTCTCCCATCACCGCCCGGGGAGCAGGTGCATCACGGTACAAAATCCCCGAAATGATCTGGAGCTGAAACTGTAAAAATCTCAGTTGCGTCCCGGGGTTTGCTTTTTTGAACAACAAGAAAGCGTTGTGGGTTGCAATCTGCATCAGGTAGATTGCAACCTTTTTGTACCAGGCCCTTGTCTTTCGTATAATTAGGTAGGGCTGCAGCAGCTGATCTGCCAGATCAACCCCACCCATGTGCCGGTTATAGGCCTTGATGCACACTGGCTTCCTTGTCCTCTCAGCTCTGCCACGTACAGGGACCTCCACAGTCCCCTCAGTGTGGATGCTGGTAAGAAGGTACACATCCTTCTTGTCTCTGTACTTAACTGCCAACAGCTCCTCTTGGCGCAGAGCTGAGGTCTCCCCCCTTCGTAGCCGGGTGCGTGCAAGTTGTCCTGGGAAACCTGTGCTGTTCTTTTTAATTGTGCCGCAAGCTACTGTATCAAAACAGTACAGTAGCTTGAACAAAGGGACACTTGTATAAAAATTGTCAGTATACAAGTGGTACCCTTTGTTCATGAGGGGGAAAATCAGGTCCCAGACAATCTTGCCACTGGTTCCCATATGTTCTGGGCAACCTGGAGGGTCAAGGTGGCTATCCTTTCCCTCGTACACCCGGAAGGCCTGAGTATACCCAGTTCTCGCTATCACAGAGCTTATACATCTTTACACCATACCTAGAGCGCTTGGAAGGAACATACTGCTTGAATCCCAGCCTTCCCTTATACTTCATCAGGGATTCATCCACGCATATATTCCTTCCAGGTGTATAAGCCTCTGCAAACCTGGCAGCGAAGTGGGTAATCAGGGGGCGGATTTTATACAGCCTGTCAAATTGGGGATGCTCCCTAGAGGGACAAAGGCTGTTGTCGTTGAAGTGCATGAAATGCAGAATCATTTCATACCTCTTCCTCGACATACATTGGGAGTAAATGGGGGTAGAGCAGATGGGGCTACTGCTCCAGTAGGAGCGGATGGAGGGCTTCTTTATGATGCCCATCAGCATAGTCAATGCCCAGAATCTTTTAAATTCTGGCACATCGATGGGGGCCCATTGCTGCTTTGCCAAAAAAGAGTCAGGATTTGTAGCTCTGAATTGATGGGCATATAAATTAGTTTGGGCGACAATGTTCCCCAATACATCATCGCCCAGAAACACCTCCATAAACTGCTGAGGGCTAAATCCTGTGACATCCAAATTAATGCCAGGATTTGCAGTAAAGGATGGGATGTCTGGCCTCTGGCGATGAGGCACTACCCACTCCTCAGCAGTTCTGCCAGCTGTAGCAGCACGTCTCCTTCGGGCAGGGGGACTAGCAGGCACAGATACAACATCACTAGATGCATCACTAGCAGCAGACACTGTATCTAGTGATGATGTATCTGAGCACCTGGCTGGGTCAAAATCAGGGTCAGAGTCTGACATAGACGCGTCAGACTCTAGCGCAAGGGTGGCATATGACTGCTCAGCGCTGGTTGACTTCCGTGACCCATGTGACATGATCACAATCGCTTTACTTAGTGACCTGTCACAAAAAAAAAAAAAAAATGAACAGACAGCAAAATAAGTGCTGCTGTGCAAGAGCCTGTGAACTGCAGAGTGATCACAGGCAGGACAGGGGTTAATCGTTCTGAAAAGAGCTTTTGGGTCTCAAAAAAAAAAAAAATTCACAAAAAATGAACCCCTAAAAAAGAAAAAAAAAATGCACAAACAGCAGACAATTACTGCTGTGCAAAAGCCGGTGATTATAGTGATCACTGGCAAGACAGGGGTTAATGGCTCTGAAAAGAGCCTTTGGGTCTCAAGAGTTTACAAATCCCTACCTATAAACACCTAAATCTCTCTAGCTAAACCACAGATCTCTCTCCTTCTCTCACTAAAGCACAAGTGAGGAGAGGGAGGCAGATCCACACTAATCAGAGAAATGGGGAACACACTTGGGATGAAATTGCTAATGGGGCAAGCTGTGATTGGATGACCCCAGCCTGCCCCTTATGATGCGGCATGCTAGGGACACCCCCAGAAGCCCCATGATTCACTGCCTTTAGAAAGGGATGGGGGTTAATTTTGATCATTTTATTTCTTTTCTATTTAATTTTTTAATATATAGTATTATATATGCACTGAGTGCCAGGACCCCTCGAGGCACTCCGCACATGCAGAGCATCACTGCAATACTATCAGAGCTTCCAGAGCTCAAAATAGCTGCAGACGTACCAGGTACGTCCAAGGTCATTATGGAATGTTTTCTGCCAGACGTACCAGATACGTCCATGGTCATGAAGGGGTTAAAGGAACACTCTAGTCACCAGAACAACTACAGCTTAATGCTGTGTCTATAGCCTGTCTCTTCAGACATTTTAATGCAAGGACTGCCTTTTCAGAGAAAAGGCAGTGTTTACATTGCTCTCTATGCATTCATTCAGAATGCCACTAACGGTGCTACCTGGACTGACGTTTCGAGTCTCCACGCTCTGCATGCAGATATTAATCTTGTTGATCAATGTATCCCTATGAGGAGATCCTGATTGGCCAGTGTGACATTTTGCCAGGCATGCGCAATAGCTTCCCAATGCTTTCCTATAGGAAAGTACTGGATTGGCTGATATCGCAAACCTGTGCGGCTTTGTAAAAAAGGTAAGTTTTAACCCTATTTAAGGTGACAAGGTGTGTGCGAGCACTGTATGGTCAGGAATACGCATATGTATTTCTGACCCTATAATGTTCCTTTAAGATTGTGCTTCAGAATTTTAGAATTTATCTCCTTGTGCCTTTGTAACAGATTGGGGAAAAAACAAACTATAATTACTAGGTAAATATAAGCATTTTATTTTTACAACGTTGATAAACTTAAATCAATGGAGTTGGGTAGTAGAAATAATAATATCTTGACAGAAGGGCAAAATTAGTGAAAGCTGAAAGTAGATTTCTTGGTTAAATGGGTTGGCATAACAACCATAATATTTCCCGGGATTACAGTGCCATCTTGTGGGGATTATGTATATATCACCTCCTCAAAAAACAATTGTTCGAGATCTCCATGTAGTTACACTTATTTAATGCTTTTGTATGTATTTTTGGAATATAATCTTGTGAAAATATTAGAAAGCAAATCTATTTGATTAGCTGTTTTCACTTACATTTAATGCAATCTAAAAAAACATTTTCATAAAATGTTTTTAAAAATACACTTTTTATAACAATTGGGTATCCTGAAAGAAAAATAAATGAGGTCTAGATTTTCCAGATATCAGGAAAATATATCAATCAAGTATAATAACACATATACATATACACACATATATATATATATATATATATATATATATGTATATATATATATATAAATAATACACAAGATCCAGCGCACTCACCTATCCACTAAACAGCAACTTCAATGTTGAAAGATTTTATTAGTTTTTTTTTTTTTTTAAAACACCTAATCTAGGCAAAAATAATGGGGGTTTAGTTACATTATATGATCATACATTGCATAAACCTGCCACAACGTCAATGTACCCTATCTTTGGCAGGTCCTACACTAACAGCCTAATGTCTGCTCTTATGAGATTAACCACTTACTTGAGGAAAAAAATTCCATCTGGGGCTCTCTGCAGTACAAGGCTAAATAGGGCCCTGGGATGAGGCACCGGTGACTATCTATCTATATATATATATATATATATATATATATATATATATATATATATATATATATATATATATATATACAAAATACAGAATCCAGCGCACTCGCTTATTCACTAAACAATGCTTTCAAAATTTTAGAGATTGTAATAGTTTTATTTAAAAACACCTCACCTAGGCAAAAAATAATGGGGGTTTAGTTACATTATATGATCATATATTGCATAAGCCTGCCACAACGTCAATGTACCCCATTTTATTACAATCTCTAAAATTTTGAAAGCATTGTTTAGTGAATAAGCGAGTGCGCTGGATTCTGTATTTTGTATATTTTGGCCCCAGCAGCACCCTATAATGTATGCATGTTTAGGTGAGTGCAGCCCTCTTGGTTTTGTTTATATATATATATATATATGAAACAAGGGGGGGTTGGCTGCACTCATCTGAACATGCATAAATGGGGGTGCTGCTGGGGGCCAAATAATACAATACACAAGATCCAGCACACTCATCTATCCACTAAACAGCAACTTCAATGTTGAAAGATTTTATTTGTTTTTTTAAAAACACCTAATCTAGACAAAAATAATGGGGGTTTAGTTACATTATATGATCATACATTGCATAAACGTTGTGGCACTGTGAAAATCACAGTGAGAAGCGCCTCTAGCGGATGTCAATGAGATAGCCACTAGAGGCTGGATTAACCCTCAGTGTAAACATAACAGTTTCTCTAAAACTGCTATGTTTACTGCAAAAAGGGTTAAACCTAGCTGGACCTGGCACCCAGACCACTTCAATAAGCTGAAGTGGTCTGGGTGCCTATAGTGGTCCTTTAAGTAATAATTGAAATGATGGAAATATAGACAACATATTTAAGTCTTTGGAAGCAGAATGGCATTTTATGTTTCACAATTGATAAACAGATAAAATAAAACCCTTTCTTGATCCGAAAGAAGAATTTAATCTAACCAACTCTCAAATCTTCAACTGTCTAAGAGTAAAACATATCTTAGACAAATATCTTTTGTATAATAATTGAATTTAACTTCAAAATTACAAAGGATATTTAATTTCTCAAAAGTTGAAAAAGTACTCTCTAAAACTAGAAATTTAATCAAGTCTCTGGATAATTCAGTCAAAATCTCTGCAATATCTAAATGGGAAAAAGATTTGAGAGTTGATATAGAAAAAGATGAAAGGAATAAAACTTTAGATAATGCTTCATCAAATGTTCAGTGTTTAAACCTATTAGAAATGCAATATAAGATTGTCAATAGATGGTATTAGGTTCCAACCAAAAGTGCAAAAATGTCTACATCCTATTCAGATATATGTTGGAGATGTAATAAAACGAATAAAACGAAAGGGACATATATGCATATCTGGTGGGAATGTGAACAAATTAATGAGATTTGGAGTGAGACCTATAAATGGATATTAGATATAACTAAAGTTAAAATAAATTGGTCTCCAAAATATACACTCCTCCATATGTTTTGGCTAAAAATATCCCAATCAGATAAAATGCTAATACTACATACTGCACTGGCAGTCAAATTGATCATTGGTAATCAACTAATAAACCTATTTGGTATAAAGCCAAAAAAACTATTGAATTCCCAAACACAAATGGATAAAGATAGAAGTATGAATCTATTAAATTTGGAAAAGAAATTCTCAATATGGAATAACTGGTTAAAAAAAATAGGTATATTTAATTTCTGTTGATATTTGTTTCTATGTAATAGATCCAAGTGGGAGCTTTAGCTTGCCATTAAATAAGGCTCTCCCACCTTCCTTTGAAACATAGAAACATAGAATGTGACGGCAGATAAGAACCATTCGGCCCATCTAGTCTGCCCAATTTTCTAAATACTTTCATTAGTCCCTAGTCTTATCTTATAGTTAGGATAGCCTTATGCCCATCCCATGCATGCTTAAACTCCTTTACTGTGTTAACCTCTACCACTTCAGCTGGAAGGCTATTCCATGCATCCACTACCCTCTCAGTAAAGTAATACTTCCTGATATTATTTTAAACCTTTGTCCCTCTAATTTAAGACTATGTCCTCTTGTTGTGGTAGTTTTTCTTCTTTTAAATATAGTCTCCTCCTTTACTGTGTTGATTCCCTTTATATATTTAAATGTTTCTATCATATCCCCCCTGTCTCGTCTTTCCTCCAAGCTATACATGTTAAGATCCTTTAACCTTTCCTGGTAAGTTTTATCCCGCAATCCATGAACCAGTTTAGTAGCCCTTCTCTGAACCCTCTCTAAGCTATCAATATCCTTCTGAAGATACGGTCTCCAGTACTGTGTACAATACTCCAAGTGAGGTCTCACCAGTCAGGGGCGGGCTGGGCCGGGGGGCAGGGAGGCAATTGCCCCCCAGGCCGCCCTAAATTCTGTCAGGACCGGCCGTTGCAGGGCCGGCCCTTTAAATGCTGCAGCCGCCTGAGCGCTCTGTTAAGAGCCTCAGGCGGCTGCAGCACATATTCTCCCCTCCCCTGTAGCTGGCCGAGCTGCTCCGCTGTCCACGGTGCCGGCCGGACTGATAGGAAGGAGTGTGCACTTCCTGTCAGTCCGGCCGGTTACAGGAAACAGAAACTCCACGCGGAACAGGAGTTTCTGTTTCCTGTCACCGGCCGGACTGACAGGAAGTGCACACTCCTTCCTATCAGTCCGGCCGGCACCGCGCACAACAGAGCAGCTCGGCCACGCTACAGGGGAGGGGAGAGAAAGTGAGGGGGGGATTAATAAGAATGGGGAGGGGGGAATGGGGGGGGAATAAGAAGAAGGGGAGGAAAACGAAGAGTGAGGGAGGGGAAATCAAGAGAGTAAACTAAGAAGAGGGGAAACCAAGGGGAGGGGGGGAATTCAAGAAGATAAAGTAGGGGAAATTCAAGAAGAAGGAGGGGGGAATTCAAGAAGAAGGGGAGTGAGGGGAATCTCAAGAAGGCTGGGAACTAAGAAGAAAGGAGGAGGGGGGAATTCCAAGAAGAAGGAGAGGGGGGAATTGCTAAAGAAAGGGGAGGGGGAATTAAGAAGGGAGAGGGGGGGAATTAAGAAGAAAGGGGAGGGGAAATCTCAAGAAGAAGGGGAGGGGAATTCAAGCAATGAAGGGGGGCAATTAAGATGAGGGGTGGGGGGGATTAAGAAGAAGGGGAGGGGATTTTCAAGCAGAAGGGAGAGGTGGGGGGGGGATTAAGAAGAACGGGTGGAGGATCAAGAAGAACAGAGGGTGGGGAGATTAAGAAGATTAGGGGAATTGGGGAATTAAGAAGAAGGAGGAGGGGAATTGGGCAAAGGGGATTAAGAAGAAGGAGGGGGGAATTAAGAAGAAGGGGGGAATTAAGAAGAAGGAGGGGGGAATTAAGAAGAAGGAGGGGTGGAATTCAAGAAGGAGGGGTGGGAATTAAGAAGAAGGGGAGGGGGAAATGGGCTAAAGAAGGGAGGGGGAACTAAGAAGGGAGAGGAAATCTCAAGAAGGGGGTAATTAAGAAGGAGGGGTGGGGGATTAAGAAGAAGGGGGAGGGATTAAGCAGAAGTGGGAGAGGTGGGGGGATTAAGAAGAACAGGGGGTGGGGGATTAAGAAGAACAGGGGTGGGGAGATTAAGAAGATTTGGGGGAATTAAGAAGAAGGAGGAGGGGGAATTAAGTAAAAGGGGGGATTAAGAAGAAGGGGAGGGGGGAAATTAAGAAGAAGAGGTAGGGGGAATTAAGAGGGGGGAGGGGGAATTAAGAAGAAGGTGGGGGATTAAGAAGAAGGGGGGAGGGATTAAGAAGAAGGGGGGATTAGAAGAAGGGGGAGAGGTGGGGGGATTAAGAAGAACGGGGTGGGGAGATTAAGAAGAACAGGGGGATTGGGGGAATTAAGAAGAACGGGGGATTAAGAAGAACGGGGTTAAGAAGAACAGGGGGAGTAAGAAGAACACAGAGAGGAGGGGGAAGAGTAAGAAGGACACAGGGAGGAGGGGAGAGAAGGGGAGATGAGGAGAACACAGGGAGGGTGGGGGAGTGAGAAGAACACAGGGAGGGTGGAGGGAGTGAGTAGAACACATGGGGGGAGGTGAGGAGAACACATGGGGGGGAGTGAGAAGAACACAGGGAGGGAGGGGGCTGAAAAGAATACCGTAGGTTTGGGGGAGGGGGGATGAGAAGAGCACAGGGAGGGTGGGTGTGAGAAGTGACTGCTAGGGAATGGGGGGGGAGAGACCACTAAGGGGCAGGGGAGAGCTCTATAGGACAGGGGGCAGGACAGGGAGCTCTTTCACACTACGCGCACACACACAATGCATCCCTATACATACACAAACACACAATGCATCCCTACACACACAGAAACACAACATGCTTCCCTTACACACAGAGAAACACACAATGCATCCATTACACACAAAGACAATGCATCCTTTGCACACATACATAGAAACACACAATGCAAACCCTTACACACACATGCAAACACACACACTGCTTCTCTTACATATATACAGAAACACAATGCATTTCATACACACACTCAATGCACACACTACTGACACACACCTTGCATCCCTTATGCATACAAACACAGATTCACACAGTACATCGCTTATACACAAAAACACACTGCCTCCACTACAAATACACTGCATCACCTACACAAACTGGTATCCCTATACACTACATACCATAAGCACACACATTAGATCTACATCTACAATAACACATAACACATCCCCTACACACTCCACTCCCTGTGAGCGAACTCATGGGTGGAACATGTAGGTGGACTTTTAGGTGGGCCTTATGGGCATACTCACCGTCAGGCCCTGGGACCCAGACCTTGAGCTGTTTAAGGGGCCCCAAAAAAATGGAGCTGCTTCCCATTCTACTAGAACTTTGAATTTTGTGACCACAGTTACAAACAGCCTTCAGAGATCCTCTTCTACACCAGACCAGTGGAGCCAAACCGCAGCCCATCATCATCCTCATCTGGTTGTAAGTAGGCAATCTAGTATATTATTAGTGACACTAATCTATAATTTACCTCACATTAAAGGGACACTATAGCTTAATGAAGTGGTTCTGGTGTCTATAGCCGGTCCCTGCAGGCTTTTTAATGTAAACACACACTGTGTCTACACTGTGTCTACTGGTGACCCACAGGAGGGGATTGCACTGCACTCTCCTCCTGCCCAGACCTGTCTTTACCGCAGTGCAAGTGCCCTCTGCCCCTAATTTACAATGGCTCACACTCACAGCAAGCAGTGCCTGGAGCCCTTTGCAGCGATGGGAACAAAGAGGTTCTGCGGCAGGTGGCCGTCCTGCAAGCATTACATTAAACAGCTGTGCCCCATGCAGCCACAGGTGGCGCTGTGCTGGGAGAATGTGATTACTCTTCACTTCCTCCCAGCCTACAGCGCAGCGCATGGGAGAGGGAGAGGAGGAGGCATGATTTAATCTTACAACAAATCCATTCAGCAAATCTTTGGGGGGATCAGCTCTGTTTGCACAGTTTATTGGTGTTTACTCTGATGTCTGTATTAATATTGAGGGATTCTAAGTAGTAACATCAGTATGTGTCAGAAGGGCCAGACGTTGGGGTGTGCAAGCTGTGCGGTCACGCAGGGTGCCATGACAACAGAGGCGCCCGGCGGCCAACACAGCTCACAAGTTGGGGACCCCAGCATATTCAATTTAAATGATTCGCTGGTGGTCCACTGGTGCGCACCAGCAGTAGGTGCAGTCAGATTATATCCTCTCTCTCATGGTTCTGGCGCTCAGTTAGTGAGTCAGAGCACAGGCTCAGAGATTCTCAGCCTGCGCTCTGACAACATTGAAAGTCAGAGCCGTGAAGGAGCGGGTATGGCAAAGAGCTACTGATTAGCATAACATCAATATCCGTTATAAAACCAGGTGGGCATGGATGGTGAACTGATTTGGTGGTGCAATGGGCCACTTGACTGGTTTTGCCCCCCAGGCCTAAGGCTGCCAGCCCTCCCCTGTCACCAGTGTTCTGTACAATGGCATGAGCACTTCCCTCTTTCTACTGCTAATACCTCTCCCTATACAACCAAGCATTCTGCTAGCATTTCCTGCTGCTCTATTACATTGTCTGCCTACCTTTAAGTCATCAGAAATAATCACCCCTAAATCCCTTTCCTCAGATGTTGAGGTTAGGACTCTATCAAATATTCTGTACTCTGCCCTTGGGTTTTTACGTCCAAGATGCATTATCTTGCACTTATCCACATTAAATGTCAGTTGCCGCAATTCTGACCATTTTTCCAGTTTACCTAAATCATTTGTCATTTGGCTTATCCCTCCTGGAACATCAACTCTGTTACATATCTTAGTATCATCAGCAAAAAGACATACCTTACCATCAAGACCTTCTGCAATATCACTAATAAAAATATTGTTTAAACCTATTAGCTACTTATATGACCTCCTTATATGTACCGTGTGCTGCGACACCCCCAAATTTTTTCAACCTAGTGTCGATGCAAACGTTTCCTTTTATGACAAAATAAAAATAAAGAATATTAAAAAAATAATAATAATAAGGCTCTCTCACACTCAGACAACTTTTACGAAACGATTGGCAGGAAAAGAGCAGTAGGGCAAAATTCCCTCCGCCTCTCTTGTCTATTTGTCTGTGTAAAATTAAGTAAGATTTTTAATTTGTTTCATTTCTTTTCTTTTTTGTTTTGGGATGTGACTGATGTCGTTATATTATTATATTAATAATATGATGTGACGATACATATGTATGATAGTCTGTTTCTGTATTTCTGTAAACTTAAACATTTTCAATAAAATTAAGATAATTACAAAAAAAAAAAAAAACTGATTCAGCTGCCAAACCTTGTGACACTGTTTTGGTTGCTACAGTGCTATATTCCTATTCTGAATGAATGGGATGTAATTCGTTTTCCCTCATTACCCAACTGTTAGCATGCAAATTGGAGACCTTTTACAAAATTGAAATTTTGAAAGAGGGACCCCTCAACTGTGTACCAGAGACTACTCTGTACTTTGGGGCAAATATTTAAAAATCTTTAACTGCCTTAATGGGACATTGTCAGGATCCTACCCTGCCGACAAAGAATTTTGTCTTTTATTTCTGTTTCTTTAAAAACATGTTCTAGTTTTCTCCACTAGTGGCCTCCATAGCCACTAGTCCAGTGATGGCGAACCTATGGCACGCGTGCCAAAGGTGGCACGCTGGGCCCTCTCTGTGGGCATGCGGCCATAGGTCGCCGGGGGAGGGAGCCGCTGTCTGTCTGCATCAATGCAGAGTAGGCACCTGCCTGCCCAAAACGACAGGTGCCTACTCTGCTTCCTTGTCGGGAGGACCCGGAAGCAGGGAGGAGGATCTCGGAAGCAGCTCTCCTGTCCTCCCGTGAGCAATCTGTGTGAAGCATGGCAACGCTCCACACAGCATCGCGTGGGAAGACAGGAGAGCTGCTTCCCGACATAGTTACCACCACTGGTCCACCAGGGATGGCTGTGTCTTCCTCCCCCTCCCCTTCACCAAAGGAAAGAAATAGGGGGACGGGTATACAGATTTAATATACTTTTTTTATTTTTATTTATTTTTATTTTTTTCCCCCCCACACACAGCACCCCAAGACCCCACACACAGCAGCCCTACCCCTCACACACACAGCACCCCCCACAGCCCCACACCTCCCACACACAGCACCCCTACTCCCCCCCCACACAGCAACCCTACCCCCCCACACAGCAACCCTCAGACACCCACACACACACCCCTCACACACTCCACATCCGTACACACAAAAACATACACTGCACCCGTGTGTATTCAGCAGTCTTTATGTATTCAGCAGTCTGTGTGTGTGTACTCAGCAGTCTGTCTGTGTGTGTATTCAGCAGTGTGTGTGTGTGTGTGTATTCAGCGGACTGTGTGTATGTTTGTGTGAGCATGTATTTAGCTGTCTGTCTGTGTGTTGGTGTGTGTATGTATTAAGCAGTCGGTGTGTGAATGTGTTCAGCAGTCTGTGTGTATGTATTGCATTTGTTGGAGATACTAATAAATATAAGCTTAAATTTATCTATTTATAACATTATTTAAAATTTGTATCATTGAACACTCTGTTGTGTTCTTCTTTTAAACAAAAGATGTTAATTAATTTGGACAACTGTACCAGTTGTTTTTTCTAAACTTAAACCTCAGTATTCAGGTTTAATTGCCATGTTGACACTTTGAGGAAAAAAAAGTTGGCATGTATTGCGGTTTGGGCACCTGGGCTCAAAAAGGTTCGCCATCACTGCACTAGTCTGATCAAACTTCCTCTCACTTGCCTCTCATTTCAGATCCTGGCTCCTACAAAAACCTATTATATCCTGGAATTATTTCTTTTAACCTGCTACTTTCCAAGCTTACATATTACTAATACGTTTTGTTATGGGCAAATGCAAATATTACAAGTTTTAGAATGAAATGTTGTATTTCTTAAACTGTGTACTTTGTCTTTAAGAGATATTGCAAACTGACAAGGTGTTAGAAATGGAACATATTGTTTTTCATGGATGTTTCTTTAAGCAATAACCTCAGTGCATAATATGTTTGCGCCATTTTGTCCCAGACGAATTACAATCACAATAATGCATAAACAAGCTTCAAGGCTATGCTACGACTCTTTCAGTACACAATATACTGTGGTAACCTTAAGTAGATAAGGATGTCCAGACTTTAAGATGCCATCTTGAACTAAGTCAGGAAAATTTCCATGACTTTACACCTTTTAGTTATGGACTTAGTTTTGCCAAGTTAAGTGAGGTCCTAAAATGAATAAAGTAAAAGAAGTGTTACTTTTTCCATATATGAACTACAGTAACCCTAAAATGATGACACCTAAGGTATAAATAGGTGTACTTTTAAATGTTAAGACACAGAGGAGAGACCTGGAGACAGACACTGCTCCATCTTAAAATGACAGAGAGGCTGACATGATGACATGTTCAGAAGGGTATGTTAACCTATTAATGATATTTGCAAGCATTTAGTTTAATCTTATAAACTCTGCTATAATGGATTTTAGATGTCTATATTTATATAATAAATATCCAAAAAGACAAAACTATTGCGTCCAAGACAATCCTTATTTTATATTGTATTCTCAATTATTTATATATTTTAAATAGAGGATCTCTTACACTAACTATATAAAATTATGGCTAAGATATCTGTATGGTTAGCCCTACTAAGTTCTATGCTTTAAGACATTATAGTGGTAAATAAGGGAACCACCTGCGTTTACAGTTTGGAGAAACCCTGCTTATTAACCATACAATTGGACAAATTCTACTTGGAAAAAACCTACTTACTATCTATATACTTAGAGGAAACCTAATCTGTGAATGCTAATTGTGTTATGGACAGATGAATTAAAATAAAATGGCTATTTACTAATGTCTATTTATTCTCTGTTCACTATGTTAAAACTGGCTGCTAGAGTAAATATTCCCTTCCCCCCTACAATGTGTTCAGTTGCTGTTTACTATGTAAATCGTGCTAAGCATCCCCCTTCAAATCAAGCAAACCTTGTGTAACCAAAATTCCTGTGATAACAGTTCCCTTTACTAACTCCTCCCCCACTACCTTTGTGCCAGTTTAACAACTATATGCCACGTATAACAAAATGGAGAATCACTGTTAAAGTAACTGAAAGAAACTACTCACTCCCCCTCCCATCGTGTATCCAGAAGTCTGTAATGATGACACTACATCCTGTAGGGGGGTTTAGACAAGACACCCCTTAGACTGTTAACCAATTGGTGAATGTATACTGTATGTTTAAACTGTGACGTATTTTTGCTTTAAGAAGGAGCCCCCATTCTGGGGAATAAAGCATTCCTGGGTTTTTCACTGATCAGAAACTTTGTCTCCGGTGTGAATTACTTCTAGGGAAAGCGTGCACGCATTAATCAATCAATTTGGAAGGTGTAGATAGACAAATTATCAAAGTTTTCTTTGATCTAAAACATTTGTATTCTACATTATTGGACGTGAATTTAACATTGATTTGTCAAAGCTAGGATAACACCTTTCCCTACAACACGAGTCGAGGCTGTGAGTCGAGGGTAATTTATACAAGTTTTCAGGCCAGAGGACAACCCCCTGGAACTGATGGTACACTGGACAATGCAATGTCCCAACCAATAAGAGTAAAGTGCATTTTCTGAAACACTCCCCCCTACCCTGGAGATAATTGGTCTCAACGGTTACAATAACTCAATTATCTCCAGGTACATGAAAATACCCACGTTTTATTCAACACACGAAAACAGCATAAAAATACATAACTTCCACATTATATTATTAAAATATTCCATCCGACCCCTCTCCAGACAGCTTGGATCTGAGTGCACAAAATAGACGAATTGCGCTCAGATCTCACGAATGATATATAAAAGTCATGAAAATAAAGTCTGTCTATATGGCTTTCGTGTTTCTTTGCCTGAATGGATGGGGCAACCGACACCTCAGCGGAATTCGTGCAACCCAGTGTCCGATAATAGTTCCAGGGGTTGGACGATCAAGTCCCGCTGGGTGTTCGACGACAAAAGATGGCCGCCACCTTGTGTTCGGCATATGAAAGGACAGCCACCTTGGGTATAAGTGGTTATGTTGCAGTTAACTGCAGAAACCGCAGCTTCATGGTGGTTAAGTGAAGACACACGCCAGTGTTTAGGTGGTCGTCGGTCAGTAGTTCTTTTGGTATTTTGGTCGTCACCCCGTTTGGTCCTTTATGTACAAATGGTGACCACCCTGATGCCAGCCAATTAGTCTGTGGTTAACTACAAACTGCAGCTCCGGGGTGGTTAATTGCCGACACACTCCTCAGATAGGGTAGTCAGCCGTTCGTCAGTTTATTAGGTGTTTTAAAGGTGAACAGGTTTAACTAGCGGCACACGCCAAGGGCAAGGTGGTCGGTCATTCGTGCACATTAATGACCTGTAAAGGCTGTTCGCATAAAACAAAGTATCCAACTTGAAACAAAAGTATCTGTATGTAGCAGACAGAGGGGGTCTCTGTAACATGGCTCCATGCTTGTGGAACACTCTGGCAGACAGGGTCTGATCCCTTTTCGGGGCAGACTAAGGCTGTCCAGACTGGGGTTATTCTGGACAGTCTGTCTGTCTGGATAACCCGTTGGTGTTGCCATTCTGTTTCCCGGGTCTGTAAGCGATGGTAAAATTTAATGGTTGTAGTGCTAGGCTCCATTGTAACAGTCTGCCATTATATCCTGAGACCCGGCTTAGCCACAGCAACGGGTTATGGTCTGTAATCAGAGTGAACTCTTGTCCATACATGTAGGGAGTCAATTTCTTTAATGCCCACATCAGGGCCAAACACTCCTTTTCCACTGCGGCATAGCTGACTTCTCGTGGCAGGAGTTTTCGGCTGATGTAGGTAACAGGATGCTCCCCTTCGTCTTCTCTTACTTGGTTAAGGACTGCCCCCAGCCCGAACCTGGAAGCGTCTATGTGGATGATAAAGCATTTGTTAGGGGCTGGGGCAGCCAAGACAGGAGCATTAATCAGTGCATTCTTGAGGGCCTGAAAAGCTGCCTCACAGTGGGGAGACCACAGGACCTGTCGGGGAAGGTTTTTCTTTGTCAGGTCCGTCAGGGGTTTGGCAATAGAACTGTAGACTGGTACGAATCGCCTGTAATACCCAGCAGTGCCCAGGAAGGCTAAGACCTGGGTCTTGGTGTGAGGGGTTGGCCAATTTGCAACCACCTCTATCTTAGCTAGGTCCGGTTGATGCTTTCCACACCCCACTTAGTGACCCAGGTACTGGACCTTGGCCATTCCAAAATGGCATTTCTCAGGCTTCAGGGTCAGGCCAACGGCCCGAATCTGATCCAGGACCATTCCTACATGAGTTAAGTGGTCCTCGCAGGACTCACTGTGGATCAATATGTCATCTAGGTATGCACAGGCAAAATCCTGGAAGCCATCAAGGAGTCTATCCACCAAGCGCTGGAATGTAGCTGGGGCATTTTTCATCCCGAACAGCATGACCTTAAAGTGGTACAAGCCGAACTGGGTGACAAATGCTGACTTGTGGATAGCCTCCCTGGCCAGGGGAATTTGCCAGTAACCTTTGCAGAGGTCAATGGTAGTTATATAGTTTCCCCTGGCTATGCGATCAAGCAGCTCATCTACCCTGGGCATCAGATAGACATCTGTCACAGTCTTGTCACTGAGTTTCCGATAGTCTACACAGAACCGGGTAGTACAGTCCTTCTTTGGTACCAAAACTACTGGGGATGCCCAGAGGACTCAATGACCCCTAGTCTGAGCATCTCGTCTATCTCTTTTTTCATCTTGGCCCGGACTGCCTCTGGGATACAATAAGGAGTGTCTACCTGGTGAGTAGCGAGGTTGGTATAACCGGGTTCTTGGGAGAAGGAAGAGCATTTCTCTTGCAATAGTCTGCTTAGCTGCTCCCTCTCTACTGGGGTAAGTATATCCCCTATCTGTACTTGCTCCACAAAGTCAGGATGGGAGCTCTGTTCTAATAGATTGGGTATAAGGAGGTCATCAGGGTCCTCGTGAGCGGGACTACATATGGCTGCCACATCTTCCTGTCTCTCAAGATACTCCTTGAGCATATTGACATGGAAGATTTTCCTCGGGTTCTAGCGATTACATATGAAGTATCCCCTCGCTTCTCCACTACTTGGTAGGGCCCTGCCAGGCTGCCTGCAACTTATCTGACTTAACTGGCTTGAGAACCATAACTTTCTGTCCTATACAGAAACTCCTTCTCCGGGCCCCCCTGTCATACCACACTTTCTGTCGCCTCTGGGCTGTCTGGAGGTCAGCCTGGACCGACCTGGCTAATTGCTCCATACGGTCCCGCAGCGCCAGCACGTACGGCACGATGGGAACTCCGGCATTCTCGGTCTCTCCCTCCCAGTGTTCCCAGATCAAGTTTCCCGAACCTTGCGTACGTAGAGCAACTCAAAGTGAGAGAACCCGGTCGTTTCCTGGGGCACCTCCCAATAAGCAAACAGGAGGTGCAGTAGGAATCGCTCCCAGTCTCTATATTCCTTGGTGAAAGTTTTTAACATGTTTGAGGGTTCCATTGAACCTCTTACAGAGGCCATTTGTCTGTGGGTGGTAGGGTGAGCTGAACAGGGATTTTATTTTGCAGACATGCCATAGCTGCTGCGTGAGTTCAGCTGTAAATTGGGCGCCTCTGTCAGATAGGATTTCCCTAGTGAATCCCACCCGAGAGAACACCTGAACTAACGCATTAGCTACAGTGTCTGCTTGGGTGTTAGATAGGGCCACTGCTTCTCGGTGGCGAGTCGCATAGTCCACAACGGTAAGGATATACCTTTTCCCGGATAGACTAGGAGTGGCCAGTGGCCCCACTAAATCGATGGTGACCCGGCTGAATGGCTCTTCTATAATGGGCATATTGAGCAGCTGAAGTCCTGAATTTCAAAAGTTCCAAACCGAACTGAAGTGCCAAAGTCCTGAATTCCCAAATTGCGGAAGTGCCGAACCGAATTGCTTGCCCATGCACATCCCTAGGAATAAGAAAATCCAGCGGCTTTATTAAATGGCATAACAGAGGCCTAGGAATAAGTTTGATTGAAATTGCAATTTGCAGAAATCTCTTACCGTTCAGATGAAATTGATGAAGGGTAGAAGGGGTTATATCCATATATATGCTCTGATAGTGCATGCCCAGCCTGCTACCCCTTGGTCACTGCAGGAAATAGGGTGATGGCATAATCTTGCTGCCTCTATGGTCACTGCAAGTAAGTACATATGCTCTGTATGTGCATGCCCAGCCTGCTACCCCTTGGGTCACTGCAGGGTGATGGCCTGATTTTGCTACCCCATTGGGTCACAGCAAGTTAGAATCCCCGGTCACTAAAGGGGTTTCTCCAGGGAGTCACCTGTGCGGAGGGCAGTGTACTGGAAACTTCCCAAGGGAGAGAGGCTGAACTCCCAAGGGGCCAGAGGGAAAAGAATATACTCAGGTAAGCCATAAAAGAAAAAGTTGGTCCTATAGGGATAGGACAGGAACAGAAAGACTGACGGTGGGAGGGGTTACGTATACCTTCTGTTTTAATTAGGTTCCTGTCAAATTAGGGATAGGTAAGAGCTACCAATTATTTGGAACATCAGTCTTACTTGCCCTGGGAAATGGCAGCCGGTACCATAAGCTAGGGAGGGACACTCCTCAGAACCACAGTCCTCGGTCTTGTTTGTAACCAAATCGTAGGGCAGCAACAATGTGAATCTGCAATCTGTGACCGTTGGAAAGAAGGTAACTGTCTGTGGGACTCAGGGACACTGGGGCAGATGTTACTCTTGTGCGTCCAGAGCTAGTGCACTCTGAGGACTTAATTCCAGGCAGGACTCTAGCAGTTAAAGGATTTGGGGGGCGGGGGGGAGGAAGTACATCTTGCAGTGCCGATGGTGCAAGTCTATTTGGATTGGGGAGCGGAGAAGGGTTTGAGAGATGTGGGGATAGATGCTAACATTCCTGCATATGTATACTTGGTACTGACTTTGGTAGGTTGTTATCCCAGTATGTGGCTGAAAGTGATGTGTTATCAACTCAAACTTCATAGGGGCCCTACTGTGGAAAGGGCAGTGTGCAAAAGTATACATAGACTACATTGCTGGAACAGAGGGCAGAATGAGCATGTGTGAGTGTCTGTGCCAGAACCAGGGGGTGTATGTGGTACCAGATGAAAGCTTGCCAGGGCAACTTCACTGTGAGGGAAGGAGGGCCAAATGTGTTGCAATTTGTGCCAGAACCAGGGGTGTCCGTGGAAACATGTGAACATGTATGCAGGCAATTGTGCTGGGAGGGAGGGCAGAGTGAGCAAGCGTGCCAGTCTGTGTCAGAACCAAGGTTGTCTAGGATACCATGTGGGAGTGTGCCCAGACAAAGCCACAGGGAGGGAGTGCGGACAGAGTGAATCTGTATTACCAGTCTGTACTAAAACTAGGGGTGTCTGTGGTACCATGTGAGAGTGTTCCCAGACAAAGTCACTGCAAGGGAGGGCAGAGCGAGTGTACATATCCATCTGTGCCAGGAACAGGGGTGTCTGTGGTACCATGTAAGTGTGCCAAGGCAAAGTTGCTGGGATGGAGGGCAGAATGAGCATGTGTGTCAGGATGTGCCAGAACCAGGGGTGTCTGTTGGGCCAGGTGAAAGATTGCAAGGACAACTTTGCATGGGAGGGAGGGCCGATTGTGTGTCAATCTGTAAAAAACAAACCACTATAAGAGAGTGCAGTGGCAATATATGTCTAAAATAATGTAATAAAGCAGCTGGATACAATAGAACCTTCTCAAGTTCCAAAAAAAAAAAAAAAAATATCAAATGGAGAATTTTAGTATTGTATTCTCTGTGTGTTAATCTGTGCCAGAGCGAGGGGTGCCTGCAATATCATGTGGGAATGGGCAAAAACAACTGCACAGGGTAGGAGGAGTTCGGGTGTTCACCTGTGCATCAGTCTGTAGTATGTCAGGTGCCAGAACCAGGAGAGTTTGAGGGGCTATGTGAGATTGTGAGAAGATGGCCTGTCTGGGAGAGGAAATTATGTGTGTGCAACATTCTGTGCCTGACCAAGGGGTGTCAAACGTGTCATGTAAAAATGTACAGGAAAAGCCTTCTAGGGAGCAGGGGGCTGAATGAATATATGTGCCAGCAGCAAATATATCAGATGTGTTGTCTGAAAATGTGGAGGGACAGCATGGCTGTGAAGGAGGGCAGAGTGTGGGAGTCCTAGTCTGCGCCAGTTCCCAAAGTTCTGTATGTGTGAGGACATGGCGTGAAAATGAGGGAGAGACAGAGGTTTCATAAGTAGAAAGTGGGACCTGTCCACAGTCTGCCCAAAGTGAAGGGCAGGGACAGGCTCAGCCTGTGGGTCCAGGGAGGATGGCCGCAGTGGAGCATACTGATGGGGGAACCAGGAACTTTGTCAGCTTATCACACCTCACGCATATACCCAAGCCAGCTCAGAAGCAGGAGTCTGTCTCTAAGCAACTCTTATTTTGAAACAAAGTTTCAGAGTCAAAAAGTGCAACGAGCCCAGCAGACAGACCCCAAAATAAAAGCAATGAAGGTTGTTGATACAGCACAAGTACACTGGGAGTGTTTTCTGTATCATCACTTGTTTGTTTACAGAGGAGTGCTGCAGAAATCCATTGGTTTCTTCCCCATAGAGCTACTACATGTGGGAGTGGCCCAAGGGATGTGACCAGAGATCAATGGGAAATGGAAACAGGCAAATCAGGGATGTTTGTTGTGGATATGGCTTAGGGACTAAATACAAGCCTTCTTGGGGGAGGTGTGTGAACACATGAAGGCTGCCCAATTTATACATAAACAGTATTATGGAAAGGATGAGTATATGAACTAAGTCAAGCACACTTTTGGAGTAGGGTGCGTTTGTGACACACAGTTTTTTGATTCTAAAACCTTGATCAGCACTCCCCCGCAAATAACTCTGCAAATGCAACAGAAACACTAGTTTGTAAAAGAAAAAAAGAAATGTCAGTTTTTCCCCCATGGTGCTATCCAATTGGCTTGTGATTGTTCATTCTTAACACTTAAAAACCATACATCGGGTATTTTTCTATTAAAAACATTGCTACAATATAAGTAAGCAGGTAGTATGTGGTTTCTAAAATTGAAAAACAGTACAGTACACAGCATAAAATACAAAATGCAAGTTTATTCTCTGCAGTTTATTTTTTTTTCCTTTTTTTGCATTGAATCAGAAATGAAATCTATAAAATAAAAAAAAAACATTTTACATGTAACAGCAAAATTAAAAGAAATTAAAGGTGTCACAACAACTGTTACATCTGTGGAGAGCCAGGATTAAGTATTATAAATATTTTCATATCTACAGGATATTTTATATTAAAAAAAAAATATATCAATGTTTAAACTATTCGATAGGAATAATCCTACTGCCACATAAATTGCACTTTAAAAAACAGGACTTCTTTATTAAGTGACAGAAATTGTATCACATCAGCAGCTTAAATCTTAAAGAAAAAGAGATCAATTAATGCAGACATACTGAGAAGAAATAAAATATAACAGGCTATTAGAGGAGACGGACAAATAAATTGCCTAAAAAGAATTCCAATGTTTCAAAAGGTACAGGGCACTGAGTTGAACATGTATTTACATATAATAGGCCAAATACAAGGTGGGGAAAGAACCTTTAAACTGCACCATTTCCCACAATTCCACTCTTGCAGTTTGAATCCTGACCTGCCAAAATCAATATTGATCTCTGCTGATTCTGTGCACTGGATCAATGTGTATGGCCTCTTGTGTTTCACAGGAAGGCACACATTCCATTTTACAGGATTATACCCAAAGGGTAATTAAAAAGTATTAAAAAGTAGGACCAATGTTGGACAATAAATAGTTTTTACCCCTACCAATACAAACATGACTTTTAGCGCAGTGGGGATTGCAGTACACAAGACGGTTGACACATTTATCTAAATGGTAATTCCATTTAGGCTGGAAACATTTTCTACGAGTCTAAACTTTTAATAAACAACCAGGATGAAATCAGGATTCAAGTGTAATCTGCAGTTTTACCTTGTTCACGTGAAGACTGGGAGAATCAGTGAAAGGGGTTTTAAACTAAAGCAATATAAAATTATGGTGCCAAGGGAGGAACAGTCTACAGCCCATCTGTAAACCTGGCACAGAGAACCAAAAGTCCAGCATGTCCTGCTTTCTGAATTTGTTCAAAGATAACAAAAAACAGTTTCCTTATTCTCATTAATAAGAAAAACAATGAAAGCACTTTAAATGCTTTTCTAGATCTCTCCCATACCAGAAGGGGTTGTGGCATATTGCATTATACAGTAAACCCTCCAGACAAGTTCTAGAGGTTAAATAATATATACACATATATGCATAATACAGACCCGGGGATTCGGAGGAAGCCATACCAATAGTAAGCCACCTCACCAATCAATCCAGCATTAAAATTTACATCTATATACTGGGCATCTGAATGTGGTCACACTCCAGTGTACAATGATAGGAAGTAGATGTAAAGCAAAAAAATTGGATAAATTAGAAGGGGCTTCTTGGTCTTGAATTCTTCTCCAACTAATAAGGATGCAGCACTGTAGGCAGCCCAGAACACACCAAACAGCTGAAAAGAGAAACCGTATTAGAAAGAACATACTTTATTGATCACTTATGAATGATATGAATTAATCTATACATGTGACATTCTTGTCTTTCTGAAGATAATGAGAGTTCATTACTAAACTGAGAATTTAAAGTGAATTTCAACATCTCGCTACTCTTGCCTAAAATTCAAAATTCACTTTGAATTCTGACTTTAGTAAATAACACTGTCACCAAAACGCAATACAATAGAGATAATTCAGATAACTACTAGAATTGTACAATATAGGAATAACAATACAGAATTACCATTACACCAAAAGGAGGGCAAGGCGTTTAGCAGTATTGGAACTACAGGCCAATTTCTATGCTTACCTGTGACCTGAATCTCCTTCCCTGCCTTTTGTACCCTTTCCAGACAAGACCTATTGTGATCCCCATAGCATATTTTGCTTCTCTGAATATTGCTCTGCTGGGGCATGTCTACATTTTCTACTTACCTAACAAAAAGTGAAAGGGGGGGCAGCAGATCTTGCCAAACTCCCATAGGAGTGGAGGTGGATGCTGGTTGAGGTGACACTGCTCATGGAGGCCACCCTTTCGATTTGGCATGCAGCCAATCTGGGGAGTGTCATCTCATCATTCCCCTCACCTCTGCTTCCCCTGACACAATCAGGACTGCCCCCCAGGAATTAAATATCAAGCCACTTTTTTACAGTGAGGCACAGTAGGAAAAGATATGCAACCTGACGCTCCATTGCTCAATTTCAAGTAGGGCTGGGGAGACCACTTATAAACTCTTGTCCCGCTGGTACAGTAGACCTGGTACCTACAAATATCTGATCACACAAATTTGGTACTATGCTGGTGGTTCACCCCTGATTCACCTATGGTGGGAATGTGCATTGTTTGCTGGCGTGTCATTCATATGAAGCTACCTTCAAATGTACAGCTTGATTAATGTGTTTTGGCTTTCTGTATATTCTTAGGGGCTAATTAATTTAAACTACAAGAATGAGGTGGCTAGGGCTTTCATAGCATAGAAAATTAAGATGTGCCCTACCTGGACACGCAGGTACCAGGTGATGTCATCACTGCCCTAACACGGGAGGGGGCAGTTTAGTTTTAGCCAGACTTAATCTCCTGTTACTATGGATTATTGTTTATCTAGGCATGCACAAATATTTTGAATGAAATTGGGTTTGTTTTTGTTTGTGAGGTTTTCAAATATTTTCTTTGTGAACAGTTGCATCTCATCTGCCACGACAGAAGTTTCTTTGCAACATATGGTGACTCCCTGTATACAAGATTCTTGATGTCTATAATGCTATTTTAATAATAATATAATAATTTATGATTTTTATAGCGCTGTTCTCCCTGTACAAGCATAAAGACATAATTTGCATTAATTAACAAAATGAAATACAAATAATAAATATTAAAGACACGGGGGCGGGGCCTGGACATCATGTCGGTGGACGTGCATCGTGTGAAGCCAGTCTTAATAGTTTTATAACATGGCACAGTCCTGTTTTAATCTGCCAATAATGCAATTTATACATTGTGATAGCCAATGTAAAACCTAAGATATGTGAATTTAAAATAATTAGTTTAACTGAATGGGAGTTGTGTGTCACAAATGGTATCCTTTGCATAGTGCCCTTGAAGCAAGGTACACAAGGAGAAATGCAGCTAGTGTGCCACAACAGGTGATAATATTATAATAACTGTATCGCAATCTGTTTGCCAACTGTTCGGTTTGCATAAAACAAAAGATAGAATTATTGGCAGATTAGAATATCATTCCAAGTAGTTTCCCCACAGTAATCTGACAATCTGCATGGTTTTATAGAATGTCTTGATCATGATTTGGAGCCAGTTTAATACGAAAAAGAAACCAAAGTCTTCCTACTTTGTCAGAGGATGGAAAACCATAATTTTATCTTCCACTATATTCAACAAAATTAGAAGGATGTGCTAGTTACTTTACCTTATGTCACAACCTCTTCTGGCTGGTGAAGATGAAAACATACATACGACTCATATTTTTCATTCGCAACTAGCAATCAGGAAGTTACAATTTAGCCCTAGCAAGCAGAAATTCACTCCTGGTGAGTGTATCACGTATTCCATTCTTCAAGAGGCTAGTAACTTTTTTTTTTTCCTTCAAATTCTTTATTTTTACATGACAGGAACAGTGGCATAGGAGTTACATTTCGGCTTTCGCAGAAGCCCATATACATCTTTATATTAAGATCACATTCTAACCCTGAGGCTTTGTGTATATGAGTAACTTCTCTGCGGCCAGATTTCACCGTCCGTCACGATTTTTACAATGCCGAAGCACGGTTTCCTTATATACCCTATTGTGTGTGCCATTGTTACGCATTTTCGCACCGATAGTGTGTTGTAAACGCCATCGAGTGCATATCTGTCGGGTTGTTGTGTCCCTCGCCCGTCTACCCTCTCTACTGCTTGGTCCATAGAGGCTAGTAACTTTCAAAGCCAGGCTAGTGGACTAGGATTTTAAATGTTATGCCCAAATAATACCTACAGTACTATGGGTGCTAGTAATGCAAGATATAAAAGTAGATCTGAAAAAGGGCCTTTTTTTATAATGACAATGATTTTTATTCTGATTTATATATGTCTGCTGCAGACACAGAAAAGCATACAGTATAACATATCAATTGTAAATCTGCTAGGAGTTCCATGGGAAAGAGATTTAAGACAACAGCGCATTCAACCAATTTCATGCAGCAAAGCAGTGTTTTTAAGTGCACCTGACGCACTCTTTACCCGAGTCAACAAATCAGAGTTTAGTGTTATGCATTCAAAAAGAATCATTTACAAACAGGGGATATGTTATAAATCACTAGTCAGTAAGACCCTATTTGAATCAAGATTTTTAAGCGTAGACTGATTTTTGCTGGTTGTTATAATAATACATTTTCCAACCAGATGGTGGTTTCATTTAGACCCATTACTTTTCAGATTAGTTTAACAGTTATATAAGAACTGATCTGGTTATGTACCACTAGATAACGATTACATTTATTGCATATGAACTATCTCCAGTTTAATCGTTAATGATTGGAGGATAACTTATAGAATCACTATAGTCAACATATAAAAGCAAGAAAGACAGGTCCTCTAGCCTTCTTTCTTGCTTTTATATCAGTTTGCCAAAAAAAATTCAAGCCCTTTTTATCATTAAAACTTACCTCCGTTCCATCGCAGAGCTCCTAGTCAGGCTACGCCCCCTTTTCCGACAAAATTACAAAATAGCAGGGCCCAGTAAGATGCTTCTCTTTGAGAAGCGTCATCACTCTCTGGTGTGCATGTGCGGCTTTGCGCTGCACCAATCAGGTTCTTCATAGAGCGGTACTGAATGCCGCTATATGTAAAAACTGCGCTCTCTACCGCGCAGTATGCACGTTCACGAGCTGAGCTGACTATCTATGCCTGCCCCCCCTCCTAAGCCAAAAGTTTGGATGCAAAATATATATATATATATATATATATATATATATATATATATATATATATATATATATATATATATATATATATATATATAGTGTGACTATATAATGTCCCTTGAAATAAAAGGTGTTCAGTAGACTTTCACACAAATGCATTTCAGGTGGTACATATAATTCAAATTCCTTTAAATATACACTGGAACACATTGTTCCATCCAGGATTTACCTGTGGAGGCTTATTCAAAATATAAGACTGTACAAGTAAATCTTGGATGGGTCAATTCGATCAGGTTTAGATTAAATGGAATTGGAACACCTGATATGCATTTGTGTGGAAGTCTAGTGTTCATTGTGTGTACATAGAATTGGACGTTCCATGCAATCTTCCACAGAGTGGGCTTTAACGCCATGGGACATCCTAACATTTTGATGTGAGCAGGGTTAAATCCCTACTCACAATAGGAAGTTCCACATATCAATCAATTGCTGGAGCCATTTTTAGGGGCCACAGTTGAGCTGTATTTGGTACTTAAAAGGGAATACCTGCTCACATCAGGATTAAATCTCTGCTCACAGCAGGAGACCCAGGTATCAATCGGTGCCAGTGGATTTTTTGTGGCCCCAAATAGATAGAATGTAAAAAGGACACTATAGCCACCAGAACCACTACAGAGTAATGTCTATATAGCATTTCCTGGCAGGCTTTTTAATGTAAACACTGCCTTTTCAGAGAATTTGTCCCCAACACTTCCCTGTGAGGACCAATATTTTATGCTACCGTACTTTGGTGCCCAAAGCCTTTGTGCAGGTACTAAATGTCTAGCTTATTTAGCATTTGCAAACTAATACATTTGTCACTGTTAAATTAAACATTTCATTATGATAAAAGATCTTTAACCAGCTATGAATTATTACACATTACTTCAATAAATCAATGTGAAAATATTGCTTTTGCAGTCTGGCACATTCACATTCGTAACAAAAGAAAGTACTATTTAATGACATGACTGAGGAACTTTTCACAGAGATCAAAAATAGAAATAATTAAGTGTAGCAGCTTCAGTGTAGTGCAGCCTTAAATTGGTAAATGTAAAATCCAAATGAAATAGAACAGTGGGGGCTTGTGATCTGCTGAGTAACATTCCTTGGAGAGTTCCAGGAAAATATAAATACATTTTGTTATAGATAAAACATTAAAACAAGAGATCTTAAAATCACTTCCAAATTAAAGGGACACTGTAGGCACCCAGACAACTTCAGCTAATTGAAGTGGTCTGGGTGCTGTGACCCTTTTGCACTTCGTGCTGCAATGTAAAACACTGCAGTTTCAGAGAACTGCAATGTTTACATTGCAGCTCTTGGTCTGCCCTCTGTGGCGGTCTAACAGACAGCCACTAGAGGGCTTCCGGAATCCAAACTGACATTTGGTCGGTTATCTGACGCTGGACGTCCTCACGGACCTCCAGCTTCAGATATTCCCCATAGGAAAGCATTGAATAATTCTTTCCTATGGGGAGGTCTAATGTGCACACGCGGCCATTGTCACGCATGCGCATTAGGTCTCCCCCGCCGGCTGGCATTGGTGGGGGGAGGAGCATGGGCAGAGCCTGACCCAGCGCCGAAGGACATCGGTGCTGGATTTAGGTAAATAGCTGTAGGGGTTTTAACCACTTTTTGTGGGGGTGGGGGACGACGACCTAATGACCCAATAGTGCCAGGAAAACAGGTTTGTTTTCCTGGCACTATAGGATCCCTTTAAATATCAGAAATTAATACAAACACACTGGAACATCGGCAGATTAATTCTTGGGCAATTGATTGTAACATTCCACTGGTGCTTTAAGTCAGAACTTTGCTGAACAATTGTGCTTTACATATAATATATATATATATAATTATTTTTTTTAAAGTTTCTAAATCGCATGTAACTGAGAAGTGAAAATGCTAGAGAAAAATTACTTACTTTTATCACTGTAGAGACAATTTCAAAGGATCCAACCACTAAAAGCACGGGGGCTATAACAATCAAAGGGAGTAAGGAGTAACCTATGACACCAAGCACCTGCCCATAAGCAACCTATAAAGAGGAACAAAAATAAATAACAATATGTACTTTTTAATCTTTTTTGTTTGCATTCTTAACATTATAAACACAGAAGCATACAAATGTCATATACAACTACTTTGTATTTTGGGATTGTCTGTTTTACTGCTCAAATTACAAAAATCATCTCTGTGGCCTATATTCCAAAAACAGCTAGTCAGGTGAGGAACTTAAGCCTAATGGGGTGGTTTCGGTGTATATATCAAGCCCATGTCTCCCTTCTAAATTATATGCCATTTAGAATTTAATATCAAGTTCTGTTTATGGAGCCTTAAATCACACCTCCCCTGACAACTCTCTCAGACTCTATGGGGGAAAAAAAAAAAAGTTAAAGTTTTTTAAAATCAGATTTTACAGCACAGTGTTTTTACTTTAGAAACTATTATCTCCTGCTCTGTTAAATGAACTTTAATTACACACAGGAGGCTCCTGTAGGAAATTAGTAAAAGTAAGAGAAAAGATATTCTTAATTAATCAAAACAAAAATCTTAAGTCTTCTTCAGAATGTGTAGGGAGGCTGTGTGTGTGTCACGTAGTGAATATGTGATTAGGGCTCAGGGCCTATGCAATGAATTTTGCCGCCCTAGACAAACAAAAGTTTGCCGCTACCCCATATGTACAGCCCACCATGTGACATCACAATGCCCCAACCAGTGTCTTATCTGAAAAGACAGTGTGTTTACATTAAAAAGTCTACAGGGACAGGCTATAGACACCAGAACCACTACATTAAACTGTTCTGGTGTAGAAGAGGCTCCCTGGAGACTAACAGTGCTCACAAAAATCAACGAACAGGAAGCAGTTCAATTTTTTGGGCTCCTTACACAGCTCAAGATCTGGGCCACCAGGGCCTGCCCGTGAGTATGCCTAACAGGTCCGCCCATAAGTCCACCTATATGGCCCACTCATGAGTTCGCTCACAGGGAGTGGAGTGTATGTGGTGGGGAATATGTTATTCCAGAGGATGTAATTTGTGTGTGTTCTTATAGAATGTAGTGCATAGGGATACCAATTTATGTACAGGATGTAGCGTGTGTATAGGGGATGCAGTGTGTGTTTGTGTGTAAGGACTGCATTGTGTGTTTCTGGGTGTGTAAGGGATGCATTGTGTAAATCTGTGTTCATATGTGTAAGGAATACAAGGTGTGTTTCTGTGTATGTAATTTAATGCAGTGTGTGTTTGTAAGGGGTGCATTGAGTGTGTGTAAGAGAAGCAGTGTGTGTGCTAAGGGATGCATTGTGTGTTTCGGTTTGTCTGTGTGTGAGTAGGGATGCATTGTATGTTTAAGGATGCATTGTGTATGTGTGTAGTGTGAAAGAGAGGATTTGTGGGGTAGGATAGGGGCTGAGAGGAGAGCAGCTCTTTAAAAAAAAAAAAAAAAAAAATTATAGTGCTCTCCCCTCCCCTCCTTATAGTGCTCTCCCTTTCCCTTAGTGATATCCCCTCCCGTCCCTCAGTGCTCCCCCCTCCTGTCCCTTAGTGCTCTCACCTCTCCTCCTGTCCCTTTGTGATCTCCCCTACCACTACTCTGTCCCATAGTGCCCTCTCCTCACCTCTCCTCCCTTACACATGTCCCCTCTGTCCTTAGAGCTCTCCCCTGCCCCCTGGTGGTTTCTCCCCTCTCTACACGCTACATTGAGTGACTAACAGGAGGGAAGGAGGGAGCGCTGTGTGCTTACCTCCTGCCGGGTCACCCAAATTTGGCACCCTAGGTGACTGTCTAAGTCGCCTATAGGATGCGCCGGCCCTGTTAGGGCTGCATAAACAAACTGATTTAACTACTAAAGTTTGCTGGGTTGTTTGGGGGCTAAAAAGGCCACGATCGAGACATGTGCATAACAGTTTTTAAACTTGATATATATGTATGCTTGGCCTATCTTCAGTTTTTTTTTTTTTATAAAGTAGACATGCCAAGGTATTGTATATGGGGTGTTTTAACATCCTTCCCCCAACCTTTGTGCTTAAAAAAAATAAAAAAAATTCTGAGAACGTGCATGGTGGTAATTTTTGAATTCTGCTTTTAGCCAGCTGGATATATGTTACTGCCAGAAAACACCCCAGTTTGTTTTCTGAAAAGTCCCCTGAGTACACCAATGCCTCGCATGCATTGGTTTGTCACAATTTTACAGTAACAAATTTTGGACTTGCCCATTTTGGCTGAATATAGTTTGCTTGCTTTGCTAGGCACATGTTGAGTGTGGTGCATTTTTACATCCCCCCCAAGTTGAATTAATGGTTTGAAAGTATATATTTTTTATAAAGTAGACATCCAAGGTTATAGAAGATGGGGTGTTTTGACTTATTTCCCCCAACTATCCTGCCCAAAAAAAATTCAGAGAAAGTGGGTGGTAGTAATTTTTGAATTCTGTTTTTATGTACACGTCATCTGGTTTTGGCCAGCCGGTTATAGGTTAATAATTCAGGAACAAGTATTACAAAAAGGTATGTTCTGTGTGGTAGAGCTCCAAACATGTTCCAATACACAGTCCAGGTTTTGAAGGGCAATCAGGACAGTGAAAAGGGGTGTCTGTCCTTTTCCCTTTTTTTTTATAAACAGACCCGGCAACATTTCTGGGGATTGTTTTTTTTTTTTTTTGCAGTTGGCAGTATCTTAAAAATAAAATGTGTAGCACAAATTCTGGACTCCTCTGGCACCGTTGTTGGAACTTGACCATCTCCATAAATGATTGCGAAATTGGAGAAAGGGGATTTTTCCAGGATTCATTTTTTTTTTTTAAAGTAAAAATGAATTGTGTGCTGCTACATGCATCAGATAGACAGCCACCTTTTTATACCAGGCTTTTGTCTTTAAGATAAGATATGACTGCATCAGCTGATCAGCCAAATCAACACCCTGCATGTGCTGTTGTAAGCCCTGATGCAAACAGGTTTGGTCTGTACTCTGCATCGGACAGTGACGTCTGCCATGGTTTCGTCATAGATGGTTGTTAGTATATTAACATCCTTCCTGTCCTTAAATTTTATTGCAAGCACTTCAGCTTTGCGCAGAGCTTTACATTCACCTTTTCTAATTTTGCCTCTATGAGAGGTCTGGGAAAATCCTTGGCATTTTTTCTCACAGTGCCGCAGGCCAGTATCTGCAAACCATAAAGAGTTTGAAACAAACGGACACTGCTATTAAAATTGTCAACATATTGAACAAGGGAATCAGTAGGTGCCAAACAATTTTCCCACTTGTCCTCAGAGAGTCAGGACAGCCAGGAGGGTCCAGTTGACCATCTTTCCCCTAATATAGATGAAAGGCAAATGTATAGCCACATTCACTCACGCACAGGTTGTACAATTTTACGCCATACCTAGAGCGCTTTGAGAGGATGTATTGTTTGAATCCTAATCTCCCTTTATATTTCATTAAGGATTCATCAATGGATACATTTTTGGGGGGAGAATAAATTTCAGAAAATTTGTGCTGAAGATTGTCTACCATTGAGCGTATTTTATGAAGCCTATTATATTGGGGGTGATCTCTGGGGTGACAGAGGGTATGGTCATTAACATGTAAATATCTCAGCAGCAACTCATATCTTGCTCTAGACATGGTTTGGGAGTACACTCGAATAGAACAGATAGGGTTGATGCTCCAATAAGAGCGAATTGATGGCTTTTTTTTGTTTGTTTTTTTGTTTTAAGTTCAGCGACATATGTGGGATGCCAAGCATGTTCCCTGACTGCATACCTATCGGACTGTTATTAATAAATTGGGTAGCATATAGATTAGTCTGGGAAGCAATCTCTTCCCAGATGGTATCCCCTAAAAATAGCTCCATACATTGCATAGGGGAGAAGTCATCCACATTGACATGAATGCCTGCGTTCGCACTAAAAGGCGGGGATGTTGGGCTCAGCTAACTGTGGAGGAACCTGTTCCTCCTCCACATTCGGCGTAGCAGGGAAAGCACATCTTTTTGCAACAGGTTCACACACAAGTGACATGTCACTAGATGTGTCATAAAAATTGCCTGTGTCAAAATCGGACGCAGTGTCAGTGGTGTCAGAGTCTGACACCAAGAAGGCAAATGCCTCCTCCAAACTGTACATGATAAAAACAGATTAAATCAGACTACATCAGCAAGCCCTAAACTAACTTCTGTTAAAAGAATCTAATGTAGATTTGGGGGAAGGAAACTGAGACTAAGACACAGCTTTTTAACACAAATTTATCCCTTAAGGGCAAAAATAAAATACAGACAGTACAAATACACTGCTGTAACAGATATGGCAGGGAAGGGGTTAAAATTATTATTATTTTTTATTATTATTAACTTTAGATATTTTTTTAAAGTCTCTGGAATACTTATCGCAACAAATTATCACAATCTCTGTCTCTCTCCCTCACAAAACGCTACTGAGGAGAGAGGGGCAGAGATCACTGTCAAAGTGAGTGTAACACCCACTTTGACAGCAGCCAATTGTGAGTGACGCATGTCGCTCACACGGCGTAATTTGCTGTTACTATCTGCCTGACAGATAGTAACAGCAGAATTTCGGCGGAAGCGATCTCTGAACAATCCCGCTGCTCGTTTTCCGAGATGACGGTTCAGCCTCAAGGGTATTTTTCCGATGACTGTCCTGAATCGTCAGCAGTCCTGATGGGGTTAATGTTGAGCTTGTTTACCTGTACAGATCGTGTAGATCATAAGTGAGCAATTCAGATATACAAGAGTATATAAATTGGATTTTTCAACTGCGTATTATCAAAGTTATCTTACATATCATACAACGAATGACAAGACACGATTGGAAACAAAAGCAGCTGTTAACAGTAACAAGAGGGCAATAATCAAAGAAAAGTCAATTTTATAAGACTACAGGCGAATCATGACAATGTAAAATCGTATAAATTTGAAATGTAGTATTTTGTACCATAAACCAATTCTGACATGGATAAATACTCTAAAAATGTTTATTAGGAAATTGAATTACTTTAATTACATCAACAAATAAGTAAAATTTACTTACATCTCCACCAAGTACTCTAGCAAGCAGGAAAATTGTTAAGGATCCAAATATCCAAATTGTGATTATCCAAGACACAACCTAGAAAGCAAGAATATTATTTAAAGGTGCTGCAGTAGCTCTCACTCTGGAGTGTCATGCAGTTCATATAACAATAAAACATTAAAAGGCTGGGGTAAGAATTAATAGAGTGGGGAGTCCCCACCCAATATTTAGTGATCTATAGAAAGGAACAATTCATACAGAATATGACATTCATTGAACTAAAACTGCAGCTTTGTATTGTCTCTGAGATCATGCTAGACATCGGTTTCTAAAACAGTAGGCTTGTGCTGGATGTCATGGCAACAGTTAATGCCAAAATGAATGTCTGACGTGGCAGTTGCAGCTATTCGCTAAATGGATCAAGAGTAGATCCTGTAGAAGAGCAAAGCATGTGGATCATGAAGCAGATCACTAACTGTTAACGTAAGGTTTAGCACAATGACCATCAGGTTTATTCACTAAAGTGAAAATTCAAAGTGCATTTCAAATTTAAGATCAAAGTAGCTGAACTGGAAAAAAAATATCTAAGTCAGCTATGCTTCCAATTTAGAATTCACAGTGAAGGAGGATGTATGACGTGAGACGTTGACGTCATGAGGCGGGGCTATGGGTTGCCGCGTGGAGCGAGCAGCGGAAACTGAAGGGCACCCTCTCTCCCTGATCGAGACTGCCGGTACGCCGAGACATCAGGTCGCAAGTGGTGTATGGTGGACGCGTGTTGCTGAGCCACCTGTGAGAAGTATATGGTGGACGTGTGTTGCTGAGCCACCTGTGATAAGTAACCCTGCGCGGAGTGCAAAGCTGACGTAGTATCAGTGCAAGGGGAGCACTGAGGTGTATGATGACGAGCAGAGTGTATATCGGCTCAAGTGCATGGTGGATGTGGTTGTAGCTGAGCCACTCTGGTGAAGTGACAAGCAGATTGTACACCAGCCTCTGAGTTACCAAGCTAAGTCATAAATTAACAAGGCCTGGGTCCAGCGGTCAGTGAAAAGTTTTGGGGGAGACTGGGAAGTGGAGTGCTGAAGCTGAAACAAGAGTAAAAAGAGAAGGAGAGAAATAAAGTGGAAGAGATGGGGAGGGAGGGTAAGGAAGACTGGGAGAGAGAGGGGAAAAGAGTGAGAGGGAAGTAAGAAAGACACAAGCTTAAACAGAGCGGGACCATCAGGAGTAACTAAGAGGCTTTAAAGCTGAAAGAAGTGTCAAACTACCCACTTGGGAGAGGCTGTACATAAATTACTCATAATATTTTAAATACGTGTGTGTATTGCTAAAAAACTAATTCTGCCCAGGAGAGCAGGGCAGTCAGACTAGAACCTATAGATACACAACGTATCCTTACAAGTGTATATAACGATAAAGCTGCCTCAGTAACAGATTTACCAATAGGCCTTTTGGCCTAAAGCTATGTAAAAAGCAAAAAAATAAATAAAAAACATTTTTCCCCTCTTTTTCTTTTCCCTCCTTCAAACAAATCAGAAATGGCTGCAGAAAAAATCCAAGAGGACAAGAAAAGGGAAAGAAAGGAACCACGGGTAGAGAAAAGGCTATCAGGATGTTTTTTCTCTCCTACTAAACAAAAAATTCAAATGAGTCAAGAAAGTATGTCATAGATATCCCGGGTGCAAATTATAGCATGGCTAAAGAGGCACATGAGCATATACTACTGTTAGAAGATTTACTAACCAACTATTTGGAGAAATTTTCTAAATCTATTAGAGAAGACATCGCTGCTAGCACTATGGAGATAAAACTGGAATTAAAAATCATTCAAAATAAAATGGATAGAAAACTCGACACACAGTATAACCAACTTCAGGAAGTCAGTTTAGGCGTGACGAGTAAAAGAGCTACATTGGAAACCAAATTAAATGACATCGAAAATAAGTCTAGAAGATCAAACATTAGAATACAGAACATTCCAGAAGCAGTATCTAACAATAAGCTCGAAGGCTTCCTTTTGGAATTCTTTAAAAATGTAATCCCTCATGGTGAATCACATGATTATTTAATTGATCGAAGACATCGATTGCATAAACCTCAAAATATAACAGACATTTCCACGAGATGTAATTGTCAAAATCCATTCCTATCACATCAAAGAGAGAATCAAGACTGCGATGAGAAATAAACCTATTCTGGATGAAAAATGTAATATTTTAGGCATCTTCCAAGATCTTTCATATTTTACAAGAGCCTGGAGAAAAAGCTTCAATGCAGATCTGATTATTCTGAGACATAAAAATATCAGCTATAGATGGGGTTTTCCCACCTCATTGAGAGTCCATTGGAACGGCAGAATGGAAAACTTTTGACTCTCCAGAAAACCTTGCTGCATAGATGAAAAACTGCAACATTATATGAAAAGAGTGCAAACAAACTGTGATTGATATGGTTTGACTGGACTTTTTTTGTGTCTCTTGTCTCTCTCCCTCTATAAATTACCTCTACAAATGTACAAGATGCCTATGACTATGGGGTTGAAGTTTTAAGATATACTAGGAATTGGATGTAGATATTAAGTAAACAGTCACTATGGAAGAAACAATAATAATGGGAATTGGTTCTATAAGAAAATAAATATTACAAATACTTAGTAGATAGCACTTAAAGAGATGTGGAATGGTAAAAATCTATATAGATCACTCTGTAACTAAAAACACTTAAATCTATTTAGTACACTTCAATTGTTACTTAAATATTGGGAATCGGTCCACAAGAGAATGAAGTATAAACAAATATTTAGCAGTTAGCTAATTTAACCCCTTAAGGACTGAGCCAAATGTACACGTTGTGAACAAAACAAAACGTAAACAAAAGCTGGCATTTGCACTACATGTCTGTCCAACCGTAATTCACCTCTTTCATATTAAATGCACCCACACTTATCATTTTATTCAGGGGAAACAGGGCTTTCCTTTAGTATCAAATATTTAGCTATGAAACATAATTTAATATGACAAAAATGGGAGAAAATAAGAAATGTTATTTGTTTAGTTCTACATGACATTTTAACTGTCAATGTCATAATACTGTTTGCTTTTACTGCAATAAAATACACATATTTGTATTCAGCAAAGTCTCACGTGTAAAACAGTATCCCCTATGTACAGGTTTTATGGCGTTTTGGGATGTTACAGGGTCAGATATAGCATGTTACATTTGAAATTGAAATTCGCCAGATTGGTTACGTTGCCTTTGAGACTGTGTAGTAGCCCAGGAATGAAATTTACACCCATAATGGCATACCATTTGCAATAGTAGACAACCCAAGGTATTGCAAATAGGGTATGTCAAGTCTTTTTTAGTAGCCATTTGGTCACAAACACTAGCCAAAGTTAGCATTAGTATTTGTTTGTGTGTGAAAAATGCAAAAACGCCAATTTTGGCCAGTGTTTGTGACTAAGTGGCTACCAAAAAAGACTGGACATACCCCATTTGCAATACCTTGGGTTGTCTACTATTGCAAATGGTATGCCATCATAGGGTCTCAAAGGCAACGTAACCAATCTGGCAAATTTTAATGTGAAAAAAATGAAACACAAGCCTTATATTTGACGCTGTAACTTTTGAAAACACCATAAAACCTGTACATAAGAGGTACTGTTGTACTTGGGAGACTTCGCTGAACACAAATATTTGTGTTTCAAAACAGTAAAAAGTATCACAGCAATAATATCGTCCGTGTAAGTGCTTTTTGTGTGTGAATAATGCAAAAACGTCACTTTTACTGGCAGGTCCTGCTAATTGTAATTAATTAAAATACCTAATTACCGTATTTTTTGCTCCATAAGACACACCTCACCATCAGATGCACCTAGTTTTTAGAGGCGGAAACCCAGAAAAAAAAATATTCTGAACTGTTCCATAGTGTTTCTTACTATGGGACAGTTTGTTCAGAATATTTTTTTTTTTAAGGAATTTTTTTGTTCCTTACCACCCACTCCCCTCTCCTGTCCCATAATGATCTTTAAACCCCCCTCCCCTGTCCCATAGTTATTTTAACCCCTCTTTCCTCTGTCCCATAGTGATTGTTAACCCCTCCTCCCCTTGTCCAATAATGTTCTCATCCCATAGTGTCCCCCCCCTTGTCCCATAGTGCACTTTCCCTCCCATAGTGTCCCATCCTCCCCTTGTCCTATAGTCTCCCCCCCTCCCCTTGACCCATAGTGTCCCCCCTACCCTTGTCCCATAATTACTTACCTGTCTTGTAGCGTGGGCCGGCTTCACAGCGCGCTCCACGGTACAGGAACTTCAATTTCAGGAACCTGAAATTGAAGTTCCTGTACCGCGGAGTGCGCTGTAAAGCCAGCCCACGCTACAAGACAGGTAAGTAAAGCTTCACATTCGCGCCAGACATTTGCCCTCACTTTTGAGGGGAGAAAAAGTGCGCAAAAAATACGGTATGTAAAAATATTACATAAATATATATGTAGAATTAATTATATATACACACACACGTATGTGTGTGTGTGTATATATATATATATATATATTTATGTATATAGATATATATTTTGTTCTACGTGTATTTTGATATAAATATATAAATATCACAATACAGTTAGAACGAAATAACACACATCTATATTTAATTATGTTTTTACTTTTTTTTTTATATATATATATATAAAAAGAAATAGAACTTGGCACTCACCCTTTACTGCAAATATCTAAATAAATATTGCCTGGGTGCAAACCGTTATAAATACAAAAATATGAACAAGGTGCACTCACAGGTCTTCAAAGGTGCTTCTTTTATTTTATATGCAAAAAAATCTTCCAATAAATCGACCCCTAAAAAGACCCTTTAGGGGTCGAAACGTCGATTTATTGGAAGATTTTTTTGACCTTTGAAGACCTGTGAGTGCACCTTGTTCATATTTTTATATATATATATATATATATATATATATATATATATATATATATATATATATATATATATATATATATTGTATAAAGATCATATAAAATTATATACTTAGATCATATATAAGTATATAATTATTATTTTTTTTACTACACTGATTAACTTTATTTTATTTGATTTCCAGCCAGCAGGGGGACTGTCGTTATAGGCAGTCCCCCTGCTGGCAATGCAGCAGCCAGCTAACCCGGACCATGTGATTGTGAGGTCCTCGCAAGGACCTCACTCTCACATGGCCGGGGGGGTTGGAGGAGGCAGGATACGCCGCGGGGGACTCCCTAGGATCCACCCTGCGAACTCCCTGGGACGCCTTGCGGCGTTTAGAGCCGTTTAGAATAGGGCGTAATAGTACGCCCTCCGGTTTTAAGGGGTTAAGGAGTGAGATATGATAATAAAGTTAGGAACAGGATGAAACACAAACGGCACTAGGGTTCAGATTGGTAGAATTGTATGTATTTTTATATTGCCTTCACAGAGGAAACTATGTTTTTACACACTTAAGTATGATTGGTGGATAGGGTATTGAGAACTTAGTTTAAAGGTATTAAGGCAGAAATATCAAGGAAGTCAAGTAGAAAGAGAGGAAAAGGGAGGGGGAGGAATGAGAGGGAAGGGAATAGCAAAGGGATGGGGGGAGGAAGAGGGAGGGGAAGAAAGGAAATAAAAAAATTATAATAAACGAAAAATAATTACAATAAGAGGGGTATACTGTCTAGAATATAAACATAAGTCTGGGGGGAGGGGGAACAGCTTTGGAATATAAGAATCCAGATAGAGCCAAGATACCAATAAACAGGTTAAAAAAAAATTTATTTTATTTTTGGCTTTTTCTCTTGTGGTAAATTATGGATAGACGTACTCCTCCACGAGTTTCATCCCAGGCCCCACTATGTGTCCTATTTTCAGATACAAGAACCGAGCTGGTGGTTAGGTATACAAATCATCATTCGTGGCAAAGGCTTTCACCAACAAGAATTCCTTGTTTGCTGTGAGGCCATTCCATTAAAAATTGTCTAACAACCAATTGGTTATGTTATTTATGTTGTGTATATGTAATTGTTTTGATATGGGTAGACACACCAACAAGAGCTTTGGGGGATTTCCCTTGGAACAATGGTTAAATTGATCTCCGTTAATACCCAGGGTCTAAACTCCCTCCATAAGAAAGCTTTAGTATATGATGTTTTGAGTAAAGAAAAGGTGGATGTGGGATTCCTGCAAGAAACACATCGGAGGGGAATTGATAATGTTAAATGGGGTGGAGTTAGATTCCCAATACTACTACAGGCATCCACAAAAGATAGAAAGAAAAGAGGCGTTGCGATTATTATTGCTCAAACAGTTAAGTATGAATTACTGTACAATATGCAAATACGGAAGGTAGATTTCTAAAACGAAATTAAATATACTTTGGTTAATGTATATTTGCCAAATATTTTCCCAGTGGTGACTAAAAATTTTTTGGGAACAAGTAGAACTATTGAAGACTAGGGTATGCCTAATAGCAGGTGACTAACTGCGTTTTGGACCCCTCTATGGATAAAAAAAAAAACTCTCTAAGAACATGAGCGTTAATAGCTCTGTAGTTAAAATAGCCAAATCTCTTACTAATACCATGAATAAGTTTGACTGTTTGATCTTTGGAGATCTTTATATCCTGAGAAGTTAGATTTTTGATTTTTTTTTTTTCTAGAGTGCATTTTTCTTATTCACACAATGACATGGTTTGGGGAAACACTATATCCATAGAAAATATTGATAAGATTGATATACTGGACAATACATGGTCTGATTATAGTATGTGGTCCATGAAGGACCAATCAAATAACAACTATAGAACTCCATGGGGGATGAATGATTATTATATAATACAAATAGTTTAGAGTCCCTTAAGGCACAGAGAGAATGCTTTTTATTTGAAGAGAATAATCCTAAAGAAACCATTCATGCTAACAACTGGTGTGCCTTTAAAGCTACTATGAGAGGCAACTTTTTAAGCTTAAATACTCATTTTAACAAAGATAAAAGAGCCGATTTAATAAAAACTTTATGAGAATCTAACAAAAGCCTAAAAAAGAACAAATTAACTCCCTCTGGGACGAATACCACAGCAGTAAGGGAGATTCAAAAACAGATTAACCATATAATCATGGATAAGAACGCTAAGATTTTAGAGAAATTGAGATTGAAGAACTATAGTAAAGGGAATAGGGCGGACAAGTTGCTAACGAAGTTGAGAGATAACATCTTATCAAATAAAATCACTAGACTAGAAGCGGATGGAGTGACACACGTTTCTCCTAAATCAACAATTGGAAATAGTTTTAACGCATATTATAGCAAGCTGTATGCCCTCCCTGCTAATGACAAGGGTATAGACAACACTAATGTCCCGGTAATTTCTGAGAGTCAAAAGGACATGCATAACTGTCCGATAATGGCCCAAGAGGTGGGGGAGGTCATCAAAAATCTAAAAATGAAGAAAACAATGGGTCCAGATGGATTCTCAAAACTTTTGGAGAACTACTTAATAACCACTTAGCAGACACCTTCAATTATATAGTGAAATTGGGCCACTTTCCAAATGAAATGCTTACAGCGAACATACTACCAATCTTAAAGCAGAATAAAGACCCATGTAGAGTAGAAAGTTATAGGCCAATCTCATTTATAAATACAGATGTTAAAATTTTCTCAGCTGAAAACCACGCTAGATAGTTATTATCAAGATCAAATAGGATTTGTTCCAGGGCGAACAGCCTCAAGATAACACCAGATGCATTATTAATATCTTCGACTCTGCCAAAAGAAAAAAATATCCCCTTACTACTGCTGGAAGTTGACATGGAGTAAGCGTTTGACAGGGTCGATTGGAGATTCCTGAGTAAAGCTTTGTTAAAGTTTGGGTTTCAGGGCTGGATACACCGGGCAATCCTGTCCTTGTATTCTTGCCCTTCGGCGAGGACAGTCGGCCCAAATATATGTACTGCCTGGTTCAAACTACACAACGGTACAAGACAGGGTTGCCCGTTGTCTCCAATCCTGTACATTATATCTATGGAGATATTGGCGATTAATATTAGAAATAACCAACAACGGGCATTGCTACAAAACAAAGATATTTAAAATTGAAATTATATGTGGATGATTTGATTGTAACCCTAACCGACCCTGCTATATCTATAAACTCTTTTATGAAGGAAGTAAAGACGTATAGTTACATTTCAAACTACAAAATAAAAGAGTATATCAACAATTTTAGACATTAATGTAGAGAAAGAGAGTAGGCATCTTATAAACGCTAGATATAAGTTTAACTGGGCTAACACTACCCTCCAGTATCTGGGTATACTTTTGACTAGAGATGTCTCCGATTTAATGCAGATTCATTTTTTAAGCTGTTTTAGAGACATGAATAAATCATTGAAAAAAATGGAGACACAGAGATTACTTGGTGGGAGAGGATGAACCTGATTAAGGCATACCTCTTTCCCAAATGGGCATATCTATTCCGAATGCTCCCATTAAAAAAATAGCTAGATCTTGGCTAGATAGGATTCAAAATTCTGTTACTAACTATATCTGGAGGGGTAAGAGGCCAAGGATTAATAAAACGTTGTTGGCCCAAAAAATTAAAGATGGCGGTTTGGGAATATAATATAATATATAATATATAATATAATATAATATATCGCAAATTTGTTCTTCCATCTATATAAACCCAGCTAGATAGCTTTAAAAAGGAAGGATGGGATCTTTTGGAAAGTGAGATATGTGGTATAAAAGACTTAAGCTCCATGATGTGGTTTAGGAGTACAGATCCCCAAATAATCTTAGTTAGAAAATCTAATTTATGTTTGGACTCAATACTGGAAGGTTATTAAAAAGAAATGTGATATAGAAAATAAAATTCCCATAAATTTTAAAATGATATCATACTATGTAAAAGACTTATACTTAAAAAGGTGGATACAAAAAGGTATCAGCCGAGTAGACCTAGTAATGGAGAATGAAACAATCAAACCCTTTCCACAGTTGATCAAAGAATTCCAGTTATCAAATAATGAACTACGGTATTCACATACATGAGGTTAAAAAACTATATGAATCAAAATATTTTTCGTGGTCCCCATGAAGGTAGTAAGTTGATATGTTCAGTGGTTAAAAATGTACAGGTCCATAAAGTAGCCTCATTAGCTACTAGTGGATTATTAAAATTAGAAGCTCCTTCTGTTATAACTGCATGTCAAAAATGGGAAAAGGATTTAAATATAAACATTAAGAGGAGGAGTGGTGTTCGGTGCTTCCCAGAGCATGCAAATGTATTCACGGTTTGAACCTTGCTGAAACCTTATTTAAAGTAATGAACAGATGGTACTTTGTACCATCTAGATTAGCTAGCATGTTTAATTCATGCTCGCTGATATGCTGGAGATGTAACAAGAGACTTGGCTCCTTTGTTCACATATGGTGGGAGTGCGATATATAGCGATGGAACTTTGGATTAAGGTTTTTGATATAATAGAGAATTTAATAAACAAGCCTATTCCTAGGTCTCACGAGAATGCCATTTTGCATCTGAACATTACAACAGAATGAAGCATATATATATATATTCATTCACTTTATGGTAGCAGTCAAAATAATCATAGCACATAACTGGAAAGTCTCCACACTCTTTTCCATTAGATAAAGTGATAACACAAGTTAACTTTCAACTAGAGATGGAAGCACAATTATATAAGTCACACGGAATGGATCCAAGGAGCAGT
>OW240913.1:175927963-175985261 GCA_933207985.1 Pelobates cultripes
GCTGGAGGGGGCTGTGTGAGCTGTGGCCGCACAGTGTCCCATGGTAGCCAAGCACAGGATCCGCCCCGGGTGCCAAATGCTCTAGGTACGCCCCTGCCAAGGAGTAAAGATTTTAGAGAGTGTTGGCTTGATAAAATGAAAGTATGACAAGCAGGCGGATCCCGAGTTGAAATATAGGAAGAAGGTATATACACGTACTTATGTACACATGGATGTGCGCATTTGTGTACATCTAAGGTGGACACATATGTGTTTATGGATATTTGCATATATGTATGGGAATTCATATATGTACATGCATTATAATATCTTTATTTAGCTTTTCAATTACAAGATAGGAGATCATCCAAACAACTCTGTCAGTATGTAATTATGCTGTCAGTATGATAGCGATATACCCCCTCAAAGTTTGTACATATGAAAGTCTGATAGAGCGGATAGAGATATATAGCAACTGTTATTGTTCTAAGTATACATAACCCTCAAGCTTTATAAAACATGCTGTACTGTGTACAAATGTGATACTATGTCAAAGTATGCCTTTTTGTATGCTCTATTTATTTGTATATCTGAATGAGAGAAAATACGAAAATAATGAAAAAAATATAAATAAATAATTTGGAATTCACTTTTGTGAATAACCCTGCATGTAAATCTTTCCAGTGAGCTATGTTGTGGAGGTAGAGACAAGATATCAATGCAAACCAAATGATTGGTCTTCTATGGAAAAGCCACAAGATGGCACCAAAGCACTAACAAAATTCATGTAAATATTAAATAAAAATCTGAAGGGCCATCTACACATGCCAGTTAATCAAATATATTAAAAAGCTGTAGATTTTACCACTTAACCATACAAACAGCAATCAGTTCCAGTAAACAGTATGAAAGAAGAGTAAGCCAACATCTTACTGCAAGTAAAGGACTACTGATAAATAAGAAAGAATTAATGAGGATAACTAGCAAAGCTAGCAATCCCTCCTATCAGACTCTGTAAAAGGGCAAAGTTGAAATCAACTTTTGCACTCATGTTATGGTGGGTACGAGAACACCAATACATGCCTAAGTATACAGTAGAATAAATAATCTGAAACAATTCAATGTAGTGAAAATGACATAATACACTAGTATTTCACTACTCATGTGAGAGAAACAACTAAAATCAGTAATGTACTAGTAAAAAGAAACCTTTCCTAAACCAACCAGGGTGTAATCTGGATACCTTAAGTGTTGATTGGAAAGATTACCTAACTTTAAGAGTTTGAAGAATAAGACAAAATATCGTGAAGGTATACTTACTCTGAATTGACCATATAATGAAATCATTGAAAAGAACAGAACCACTGCAAGGGGTCCCCAGAAATCAGGGTTGTCTCGTACAACTTGTCTGTTGAACCCAAGTGATGGCATGGGCATCAGAACACATCGGATTTTGTAGTAAATGTCCTTTAGGTCTATATCCAGCTCTTCCCTATAAATAGAAGTAGTATTGTAAGCCAGTCCTTTCTCAGATTTTTTTAGTCACATTTTTTGGAATTTATAAAACAAGATTAGCAAAGATTAAAATTTGCAAAATATAATCCAATAACTTTAATAGTGGTTATAGAATCCAAAACTCTACACAAAAACATATTTGTAGACTGTAGACCCTTGAAATATCTTCATATCACTGTTTCTATGATGCCTTATTTCTGCCCTATCAAGAAAACAGCCCGGTCTTGCCAGTCCCAGCAAGACCGGCATCATGAGAGCACTTAGAGAACCTTTGGATCATACTGATATTTCTATGATGCCTCACAGGCTTAAAAAAATAAAAATAAAAAACCCAACAGCCACTTGAGACCAACAACCCAAGTACTTACAGAGAATGTTCCATAACACAAAGTGGTTAGAGGATCACTATAGGGTCCTTCTGTTATAACCTTCTGGTATTCCTGACCCTATAGTGTTAAAACCACCATCTAAGCCTCCCTCCCCCTCCTGGCCCCTCATGTCTCCATAAATATAGCAAAATCTTACTGTATTCAAGCCTGAAGCTGTAGATCTGCATAATGTTTGCTTAAAAAACAAAAAAAAAAACAAGCAGTCTGCTGACATCATCAGAAGTGGTAGCCTGACCCAATCACAGTGCTTCTCCATAGGTTTGGCTGAGACTGACAAGGTGGCAGATCAGGGGCAGAGTCAGCACAATTCAAACACAGTCCATGACCCAGGAAGGATCTCTAACAGACATCTGAGGAGTGGCCAGTGAAGTTATCACTAGGCTGTAATGTAAACACTGCATTTTCTCTGAAAAGACAGTGTTTACAGCAAAAAGCCTGAAGCTTACTCACCAGAATAGATTCAATAAGCTGTAGTTGTTCTGGTGACTATAGTGTCCCTTTAATTGGCTGCACTATGGCCTATACAGCAGCCATCATTAATGTGTTAAATAAAAATTCAATTCTTTGATGGCCCGCCTTATTTTTGAGGCGGAAAAAAAATAAATTCTATTTTAGGGATTATAAGTATTTCATTGGACCTTCTAACTAGCGATGGGAAGGAGTGAACGTTAAAAAAAAAAAAAAAAAAGACTGTAATAGACAGGTGTTCAAGGCTTTACTTTAGTAGCAAGGGAGGATGCTACCTGCAAGGGAGAAGCTAATTTGGTCCGTTGTCAGCGTGCAGGGAGCACTGATAACAGATGTCATTTTTGCACATGACTGACATTTGGCAGTCCAAAACAGTTCTGAGCTTCCAAAGGCATGGGTGCTGGGGCTGTAACTAGTCACTGCCATATAAGTGCAAATATTACATTATGTGCAGGGTTTCAAGAAGAAACACTGCACATACCGACATCACCACTTCTAAAAGCAGAAGTGATCATGGTGGTGGGAATTTAACTTTTAAAGATGCCACTATAGCAAAAATATATTTCACCCATGGGGTTTAAAAACCCAAATATGTACACTATTTAGGCAGATTTAAAACAAAAAAAATAGTATGTATTTTGTAGACAATTAAAGCAGAACAGTATTCGTTTTTATTACACAAGAATAAAGCCAAAATTGACACACACACACACACACAAAATTATATATATATATATATATATATATATATATATATATATACACATACACACACACACACACATATACACACACACACACACACACATATACACACACACACACAAAAAACTTACAGGAGAGGTTTATTATCTTCAGGATCATTTTCCTCTACCTCCAGTAACCATCCATATCCCCTTTGACGAAGAAATGTAGTGGCTGTGGATTCCTTAGAAAAATCTCCACCAAGATTCAGTTTTACATCAGGAGATGCTATAGAGCCACTGAGATCTATAAAAGAGAAAAACAAATGAATGAGGAAGGAAGAGGGAAAAAACTACAAAGAAAACCACACTGGATAGAGGCAACATAGTTAAGACTACTTATGAAATGTAAACCCATCCTATCCTAAACAGATCTGTTATTTAAGTCATATATTCACTACAAAGCTAATTAAGCCATGTACAGTTGTGCTCAAAAGTTTGCATACCCTTGGAGAATTGGTGATATATGTACCATTTTTAAAGAAAACATGAGTGAGTAGCCAAAACACATTTATATTATTATAGGATTCCTATTCAACTGTAGGCTATAACAGAATGGCACAATCATAAAACACAACATGGCAGCAAAGAAAAAAAATGTAATGACCCCTGTTAAAAATGCTGCATGCCCTTTATACTGTGTATTCCCTTCTTTAGCATCAATTACAGCATGTAGTCTTTTGTAATAGTTGTCTATGAAGATCCTAATTCTTCCAGGTGGTATAGCTGCCTCTAGGTCACGCAAAGTCTTTGGTTATCTTGCATGAACCGCACGTTTGAACTCAAAAGTAGCTCAGTGATATTAAGGTCAGGAGACTATGATGGCCACTCCAGAACCTTTATCTTTTTTTGCTGTAACCACTGGAGGGTCAACTTGGCATTGTGCTTGGGGTCATTGTCATGCTGGAAAGTCCAACCGCGTCCCATGCGCATCCTTCCTGCAGAAGAACGCAAATTGTCTGCCAGTATTTTTTAATAACATGCTGCATTCATCTTGCCGCCAATTTTCACAAGATACCATGTGCCTTTAGAGCTTACACACACCCAAAACATTAGTGAGCCACCACCATGCTTCACAGTGGGGATGGAATTCTTTTCACTCTAGGCCTTGTGGACACTTCTCCAAATATAATGCTTATGGTTGGGACCATAAAACTATTTTGGTCTCGTCACTTCAAATTACAGTTTGCCAAAAGAGGTGAGGCGTGTCAAGGTGTTGTCGGGCATATTGTAACTGGGCTTTTTTGTGGCATTGGCGTCATTCTGGCAACTCGACCGTGCAGCTGATTTTTGTTCAAGGATCGTCGCATTGTGCTCCTTGAAACAACATCACCACTGGTTTTTTTTTGTATCCCGAACAATTCTTCTGGCAGTTGTGGCTAAAATCTTTCTTGGTCTACCTGACCTTGGATTGGTATCAAGAGATCCCTGAATTTTACACTTTTTATAAAGTGATTAAACAGTACTGACTGGCATCTTCAACGCTTTGGATAGCTTTTTATATCCTTTTACATCTTTATAAAGTTCCACTACCTGGGTAAGCAGGTCTTCTGAAAGTTATTTTCTGCTCCCTATGGCTCAGTATCTAGCCTGCTCCGAGCATCCATGTGAGAGCTAACAAATTCATTAACTATTTATACACAGACCTGAATTGCAATGTTAAAAGTCACAGGTGTGGTAAAACTTGAATTTTACTTTCCGTAAATTCCTTTTGGTGGCAGTACAATAGGGATGTGCTATTCCCTGGGACAAGCATCTGAAAAAATTTAACATAAAAATATCCTCCCTCACTATGTATAAAGTACTAACCTTACAAGATCCCACAGTCTGTAACAATAAAACACTAGAGACCTAATACTGCAAAAAATAAATTTTTTTTATCAAAAAGGGTGAGGAAACTTGTACTGCCACCATATCAAGGAAAAAGTAATTTACAGTAAATAAAAAGTTTTTCCTAACATATGGTGGCAGTACAATAGGGAAATATCAAGATCCCAGAAAACACTCTGGGCGGGAATTAGGCAACCACTGCTTGTAACACCTTATGCCCGAAAGCAGCTTCAGAGGCTGAGAATATGTCTACCCTGTAATGCTTCACAAAGCTGTTGAATGAAGACCATGTAGCAGCTCTGCATATATCCTCTGGAGATGCTTGAGCCTTTTCTGCCCAAGAGGTAGCCATAGCGCTAGTTAAAGGTGCTTTTAAAGATGTGGGCAAAGGTAATTTAAAGGAAGTGTAAGTCAATGTTATGGTATCCACGAGCCATCTAGCCAGACTAGCCTTGGAAGTTGTAAGACCTTTGAATTTCCCCAAAAAAATTAACAAAAAGATGGTCTGATCTTCTGAAGCAAGAAGAACAATCAATATAACTACTAAGGGCTCTTCTAACATCTAGCATATGCCAAGTTCTCTCCAGTTCGGAGGCTGACGGATTACCAAAAGAAGGAAGTACAACTGGATGATTGATAGCCCTAGACGTGATGACTTTTGGAGAGAAAATATAGTTTTGGATCTACGACAACTTTGTCTGGAAAGAAAATAGTGAATTCTGGAGAAGATGAAAGAGCCTGAATTTCACGGATTCTTTTAGCAGATGTTATTGCTACTAAAAATGCTGTTTTAAGAGACAAAATCTTCAGGGAGATTTCATCCAAATGTTCTTATGGTTCTTCACAAAGGGCCTTAAGAACAAAAGAAAAGTCCCATGATGGAAATACATGGGACTCTGATGATCTCTACGGCTTTGAAGAATCTCTGAATCAAAATGTTGGAAGTCAGATTCTTGACCAGGAAGTGGCTAAGAGCAGAAAGGTGAACCTTCAGAGTAGAACCCCAGTCCCGCATTAAGACTATCCTGCAGAATTTTTTTTTAAAATGTATCTGTAGAAGGAGAACTACTTAGGCAATTATGATTCTTGCACCAGATTCTTAAATAAATACCAGAGGTAGATTTTCTGGAGGAATTAAGTAAAAACTGGCATCTTTCTTCCTCTACCTGGGGCGCATTACCATCATCATCTCACGAACAGTACTGTTTCCCAGAAGTGAGGCTCGAGGTGGAACGCACTGTGGCACGCACGCCGTCCTCACCGGTGATCAGAATCCGGATGAAAGGATCACGAATAACATCTGCTTCCATCCAAGCCTGTGTATAAGGTTGTTTTGCGATTTTACCCTTAATTGACTGGTACATACACTGTGGATTTGTTTTTAACTTTATTTTTTTATTTTATTCTTAACAATTTGTAATAAACCAATCCTTTATACTCTCAACTGTTTTCTGCGATATATTTATATATTGCTTGCAGCAACCAGTTTTCTGTACTGGATTTGCTTGATCTTAATGAGTAATATTTTTGTTTGATATTAGTGGGTACATTTTGAGCAATTTTAAACCGTTTGGTTATTGTATCTTTTATCCTTATAAAAGTATAACATTTGGCAAGAAGGTTACATTTACCCTAGATTGTTAATGTCAGACTTCTAAGACATTTATGTGAACATATTTACGGATATCTTATAGTTTGTCAGTTCTGACAATATCTCCTCACTTCTGCACTTTATTCATTCTACTAGTAAGCTCCTGGACAACTGTCACTATTCTATATAGTATCTATACCCCATATATACTGTTTTATAGGTTTCTGGTGAATGCCTATATTTTTCAAGTTATAGAGCTTCTTCTACATGGTCTGATTCCCTCTTCCTTCTGTATACTCTATACATAGATAGCAGTTTTTTTATTTCTTTAACAAGACATTTGCCCTGGGCATTTGGGGGCAGCCCCCGGAAAATGCCGCCCAAGGCAAATGCCTTGTTTGCCTCGCGGCTAAAACGTCCCTGCATATGATAATGAAGATAAGCTCCCGATCCCAGATGCGATGCGTCGGTGGTGATGATGATGATGATCCAATCCTTTAGTTGAAATGACAGACCTGTGGAAAGGAATCAAGCTTTTTTTTTTTATTTAGGCAAGATTTTGGCAATACAGAATTAGAAAGTTGAGGTTAGTACATACAAGATGTTAACAAGACATACAAATACGTTGGAGGTAGTACCAATGTCCCAGATGTCCCAAAGTAAAGTAGCAAAGAACAACTCAATAATATAGGAGGAGTTCACATAAAAACATTTGTGTTAAATATACTGTATTAGTGTCAGTGTGGAATCCCCCCAGTGTGTAGACAAGTACGTAGTGGCAAACAAGATTGGGAAGGAGGGGGAGGAGGTGGTGTGGTAGTAAATCTACGTTTGTGTTAGGTACAAAGCAATGAGCTGGCAAAGTGAGAGGCCTAGCCGAGCCTATCCTTGTGTGAGCATAATTGTGACATGAGCTTAATAGTAGTGACGGATCCTTATGAGTCTATAGCGTTTAAAAAATGTAAAAAAAAAAAAAAAAGCTGTGTGAGAGTGAAAACAAACACAATAAAGTAAACAAAAAAAATTGAATCAACTGGTGGTAAAATAGAGGAAGTCTCTCTGGTGTTGGGGACCTGACTTTCAGCTCCGTGTCCTTTTCAGGTATTCAGGTCACTAATTTGGAAGACATTGGAGCCTGTGTGGATTGAGGTGTGAAATCTTATCGTCGCTGATCTAAACGAGACAAGGCCGCTGTTGCTGATGCGGTCTGGGGGAGGAGGCCCATCTTGCATAAGCGGTCTTCCAGATCCGGCAACGTGCTTGAGTCCTATTAAGGCAGTGATTGGCTGCCTCTATGGACCGCCCTCTTGTTCCGGTAGTCACACTCGGAATAAAACAAGCAGCTCCTACCTGCCCTGTAATCCTGCAGGTTGGAGCGTGGCCGTTCAGCTCTCCACCCAGGAGGCTATCAGGCCGGTTCCCCCAGGCATCACCCCGTGTGCCTCACCAGTCTTTCACTCCGCTTCAGATGTCCGTTCCTGAAGGAACAAGAAAAAGAACTGGGATCTTGGAAGGTTACTTTATACCTACTGGGGGAGGATCTTTTTACGTTAGTTTCTTTCAGATGCTTGTCCTAAGGAAGAGCACATCCCTATTGTACTGTCACCATATATTAGGAAAATGAACCTTTAATTGCCATTTTAACCTTCGTGTGTCACCATGTGTGTTAGTAACAAGGCCTAACATTCAAGGGTATGTAAACTTTTGATCAGGGCCATTTGGGTGATTTCTTTCATCATTATGATTTAAAAGGGAGCCAAACAACTATGTGATAATAAATGGCTTTATATGATCACTATCCTTCAATAAAAGACACTTATTTGCATGATCAGTCATATTTACGAAATAAATGCCAAAATTTCTGCCAGGGTATGAAAACTTTTGAGCACAACTGTAAGTTACTTTAAAGGGATACTAGTCACCAAAACAACTACAGCTTAAAGTAGTTGTTCTGATGAGCATAATAGCTCCCTTCAGGCATTTTCATGTAAACACTGCCTTTTCAGAGAAAAGGCAATGTTTACATTGCCCCTAGGGACACCTCCAAGTGGCCACTCCTCAGATGTCCACTGGAGGGGCTTCCTGGCTCAGGGTTGCACAGTAAGCAGCTCTGCCGTTCAGCGTCCCACGCTCTGCATGGAGACGCTGAATTTTCCTCATAGAGATGCATTGATGCAATGAGGAGGTGCTGATTGGCCAAAACTGTTTGGCCCTGCCCCTTGCCGATTTTAGCCAATCCAATGCGAGGCCAGCGGCGGCAGACCCGTGGAGAGCTGAAAATAAGGAGTTTTAGCCCATTCTGAGGGGGCTAAAGAAAAGGGGGGGTGGGAGACTAGCCACCTAAATATTGGGTTTTCCCTTTAGGGTCAGAAATACATGTTGGTGTTCCTGACCCTATAGTGATCTTTTAAAGGGACACTGTAGGTACCCAAGCCACTTCAGCTCATTGAGGTGGTCTGGGTGCTGTGTCAGTTTTGCACCTAGTGCTGCAATGTAAAACATTGCAGCTCCAGATAACTGCACTGTTTACATTGCAGCACTAAGTCTGCCCTAAGTGGCTGTCTACCAGACAGCCACTAGAGGGCTTCCAGAATACAAACGGACCTCCAGAGTCAGATTTTTACCCATAAGAAAGCATTGATTCAATGCTTTCCTATGCGGAGGTCTAATTCGCGCACATGCGCATTAAGCCCCGCTAGTCGTGGGATGTTGGAGGGGGCAGCGCTTCAACCCAGCACTTAGGGAAATTGGCGCTGGGATAAGGTAAGTAAATAATGGGTTTTTCCTGGCACTACAGTATCCCTTTAATTACAATGCTAACATACCTGCTAGACTACTTTACCATTGGATTAGTTACCCCAGTATCCTGAAAAGTTATGCTGACCATAATCCCCAATTGCCTCATGACGAGGAAGAACAAGTTAGAAGACAGAAGGAAGAAATCTAAAAAAAAATAAAACAACAACATTATCCCTTTTATATTATAAAAAAACGGCAGTGTCAGGTCTCTAAAAATTACACCATTGGTCACTTAGCTCTTATGGTAATCTTGATGTTGCTCAGTTTTAAAATGTAAATTAAACAATATATACATATATATTAACTTAGACATAATCCACTTAATGTTCAGCCAGAGCACGCACTGCAAGCAAGGAGGAGAACAGAAGTACTGTTTTCGTTTCTCCACTTCCACTATGTTCATTGGCAGAAAAGGGCAACATTTAGAATGTGGATTGATAAGCCAAAATAAGATAGAGGCGAATACATATACTTTCGAGAACTCAAAAAAAATAAAAATAAAAAAAGCGGTGTGTATTTGCAAGACACTGGATGTCCTCATTACAAAGCGTGAGGATGTCCATCATCATTTCATACAGTTAAACTCTGTGAAACTAGGGTTAAGGGGACACTGCACCCAGACCTTGTTAATGACAGAAAGTGGTCTGGTTGCCTATCATGTCCATTTAAAGATAAAGTGGTTTTGGTGCATTAATGGTCCCTTTAAGCTTGTTTAATAGCAGCAAATAAAGTCAAAACAATAACATACCTACCACACCCAACATAAATAATATGTTTATCACATAGGTGGAGATCAATGACTAAATTTAGCAAACATACTTTGTCACTGATCCAAGTTTAAAGGTAACATACATGGGGGAAAAAGTGCATACAAACTCCAAAGCATATGCGCTGACAAATGTCAACAACAAAAGTCAGGAAACAATATGTGAAAAGAGCTCAGAAGAAAGCCTCAAGCTTTGATTGAAATACAACTGCATGAAGACCAGGCCCAGGTCTTTCACTAACTAAAAGTCTGTTTTAGTGCAACAGCATATCTATGCATGAAAATGAAATGAGATCCTTCTAGATGTAGGATTCCTGGTGTTCACCATTAGGTGTGCTAGTGTTAGGCAAGTGTTTTTTTTTTTTACATGGAATACAATGCTACCTGTCAAACTCTGATTAGCAATGTAAGAGAAAAGCAATGAGATCAGTTGAAGAGACTATAGCCTATTATAAATATTACTCATATAATACCAACATCTCTGCAGTGCTTTGCTAGAGACAAGTTTGACATATAGGAACAAATTGTGGTGATCAACCTGTTCAAAGGAGCTCAGTGTAAGGGTACATATAATTTAAGACTAAATATATACTCTATCTATACTTTTCCTTTTTTTTTTTTTTTTTACAGCTTACATTTAAAATTTGAAGGAATTATTTTTAAACAATAAACATAAAAAAAAAAAAAAAATGTATATGCTGCTTGCTTACCTGTCTCAGAAAACCCACCACTTTAAAATGCAGCATAATGAGTAAATATTACAATTATACATAGTTTAGTTTATTTCAGGGATAGCTATATCAATTTAAACTTTTGTGTATGGCATATTCATGTCTCAATTACAACTTGGGCAAAGGAGAGACAGTAGAGCCACGCACTGCAGCTTTACTTAACAAGATAGTGAACATGTATATCAATTTGGGTATAGCTGCTTCAGCGTACACAGCAGATCCACTCATACTAAGTCATTTTACACTCATTAAAAAGGAATAAACTATAGAGTCAGGAATACAAACATATTACTGTCACAATATTTCTAAAATAACAGTTTAGTTGATCCTCTCGCCAAACTTTAAATTAAAGAGCCGAGGGAAAGTATCATACAATACGGCTTTACACATAACTCCAGCTAGAAGCCAGCAGTAATATTTCCATGAGCCAATTCTTCCTGCCTCTAGGGGTATATGAGCTTGGATGAATGTATTATGAACACACCAAATCAAGCACAGCCCAATATAGTGGCCTTGGTGCATAAATGGTGTCCCTGCAAGGTGACAATTTTAAAAATTCCTCTATGTAATAATTGGAAATGTTTACACCTGTAATCAGTGTGCCTCTACTGGGTGATAAATACCTTTCTTTATGTAAAGACTGAAGAAAAAAAAAAAAAAAAAACACATTCGGTGTCACCAGCACAATTGCGTGTTGACATCGGACATACTCAGTCTCTTCACTTGTAGGCAGCTTTGGGAACACATCCGCAATGTGAAGGCGGAATTCCTGCAGCACACAACATAATACATGTCCCAATTGTGATCAATTACCTGTCCCTCGCTTCTGCTATAAATACATTAGGCTCAATGCACCACTATCAGAAGGATTTAATTGGCTGACATCAGTGACTGCTGTGCATGTGACCTAGGTCAAATGATGCTTTCCTATGAGAAGCATTTAAGTGAATTAAATAAAGGCAGAAGCAAAAATGTGGGCAAATCAGGCTGCAGAGAGAATGTGGTCCCAGCAGTACAAGTTTTTAGCTTTGTTTGACTTTGAAAATAAGGAAAGAGAGGGGATCAGTAAATTTAAAACATCAAAATGACAAAAAAAGATAATAATGGTCAACAATAAATAAAAATCTACTTCGGAACGGCACTCTGGGTCTTCGGAAAAAAATCCTTTATTGTATTGTCATTAGTCTAATACTATCCTTACCTTTTTGTGTCATTTTACCCCACTCCCTCTAGCATGTAAGCTCATTGAGCAGGGCCCTCAACCCCTCTGTTCCTGTGTGTCCAACTTGTCTGGTTACAACTACATATCTGTTCGTCCATTGTAAAGCGCTGCGGAATTTGATTGCGCTCTATAAATATCATAATAATAATATTGCTTTGTCAAGTCAACGTTTCAGTTCAATATAATAACTCATCAGGACATAATACATTTTAAATCCTGATGAAAGTATATGTTAAACCAAAACGTTTACTTTACTTGGCATAGCAATACAATTAAGGAATTTTGCAGCAAATCCGCAGAGTGTGGGTATGAAGTGAATTAGTATGCAGTGTGTTACCAAGTACTGGGCATCTGAATAATTGTCCAGTTGGAGTGCAGAGCTATCTTCTAGATTATTATTTTTTTGAGTAACACTTTAAAGGGGGGGAGGGGGGGTTGTATATATATATATATATATACATACACACACACACACACACACACTTAATGTGTTCCAGTGTTACAGTGCAGATTTTGCTGCCTGGACCCCTTAGATCACTAGGACTCATACAGACATACTAATGGTTATTTGTAAAGATCAGTTCCAGATAAAACAGGAAATTACGGGATAATAATTACAAACCCTCTCTGTTGTTTCAGTACAAATTGCTCTACTTCTAGAAGTTTGTGCCAGAATGGCTCTTGACGTACAAACCCCATAGATAAACGAGCAGTGACGTGTGATGACGTCAATGACAGTAAACCCACCAGCGCTGTGCCCAGTGGCCGCCATTCCCGGCCTCTCCTCCTTACCGTCAGTCTCAGTGGAGGACACAAAGGTGAAGTCTCCAGGGGGAGCGGTGTGTGGATGTAGTGCAGGGCCCGGCGGCTGCATCCTCCTGCCGTGGCTGTGGAACTGATGTTGACGACGACAGTGACGTATCCGGATCGTTCACAAGTATCGACGTGGGTCACAGAGTTCTAAACACAAGAATTGCAGCGCAAAATGACTGTAAATATCCACATAGGGTGGACGAGGCCATATTGCCGGAGACCAAGGTTCTTCCGTGCCATGGCACTTATTGTAGCTTCTCCAGCATGTTGGGGGGAGGTTAATGAAAGCTCAAAAGTGGAATTTCTCTTTAGTGCTTAAAACTCAAAGACGTCTTGACGTTAGCGACGGAGTGACGTCATATGCCAGGTTGAAGCCCTCCGCCCTGTGCTGGTGTTATAAACTTTAAATGAACGAAGTGAAGATTCGATAGGAATCTGCACACTTTCAGTATACACTAGTGATGTGTTTTTTTGTTTTTATCACTGCAGCTGTTGTGACTATGGGACATGTAATCCACCACCGCTGTAGTGACCATTTATCTACCATAGCTGTGAAATAATAAACAGGCGTTCCAGATTAGAGTGGACAGCTATATTAACCCATTATAGAAGGAGCCAATTGTACAAGTTCTGAACAAAACCTGGAATTTGCGCTATATGTCTGTTTAACCGTAATTCACCTCTTTCATATTAAGTGCACCAACACTTGCTATATATAATTTCTGTTCAGGAGACACAGGGTTTTTATTTAACATCAAATATTTAAATTTTAACCCCTTCAGGACGGAGTCAATAGTGCACGTTCTGATCAAAACAAAATGTAAACAAAAACTGGAATTTGCGCTATATGTCTGTTCAATCGTAATTCACCGCTGTCACATTAAGTGCACCCACACTTATTATATATCATTTTGTTCAGGAGAAACAGGGCTTTAATTTATCATTAACTATTCATATATGGAACATAATTTATTATGAATACAATTTAAAACAAAGTGAGAAAATACGATTTTTTTTTTTTTTAATTTGTATTTCCGTCTGACATTTTAGCTGTGAATGTCATAATACTGTTAGGTTTTACTGCAAAAAAATGCACATATTTGTAATCAGCAATGTCTCACGAGTACACCAGTACCCCCTATTAACAGGTTTTATGGTGCTTTGGAAAGTTACAGGGTCAAATATAGAACGTTCCATTTTCAAATTGAAATTTGAGACGGTGTGGTAGCCCAGGAATGAGAATTACCCCCATAATGGCATACCATTTGAAAAAGTAGACAACCCAAGGTATTGAAAGTGGGGTATGTTTAGTCTTTTTTAGTAGCCACTTAAAAAGTGGCTACTATATTTGTGAAAAAAGAAAAAAAATAATATTTGGCCAGTGTTTGTGACTAAGTGGCTACTAAGAAAGACTGGACATACCCCACTTGCAATGTATGATCATATAATGTAACTAAACCCCCATTATTTTTTGCCTAGATTAGCTGTTTTTATTAAAACTAACAAAATTGTTCAGCACTAAAATAACTGTGTAGTGGATAAGTGAGTGCGCTGGATTTTCATTTTTACTGTACTTATTAGCCCCCAGCAGCACCCCATTTCAGTATGTATAGGTGAGTGCAGCCAAACCCTTGTTTTCTCCTATATGTAATTATAAGTGTGTGTATATATATATATAAAAATATCATTCTACGTGTATTTTGATATTAATATATATATATATAATTATATATTTAGTAATATTAAAATACACTTAGACAATGTATGTGTGTGTGTATATATATATATACTTAGATCATATATATATATGTATATATATATATATGATCTATGATCTAAGTATATATAATTTTATTTTAAACGTTAATTATTAACTTTTTTTTAAACTTTTTACAGGCAACAGGGGGAGTACCTGTCATTACAGGCACTCCCCCTGCTGGCACTGCTGTGGACGGCTATGCCGTCCATGTGATCGCCAGGTCCTCGCAAAGACCTCACGATTACATGGCCCAGGGGGGGCCAGAATGGATGGAGGGGGACTCCCTGGGATGCCAGGTGAGTCCCCGCACCGGGATCGCCAGCGACCGGGTAAGTACATAGGACGGCGGGGATGTGCTATGCTGCCGCCCGGCATTTAGAGCCAGGTCCCCAAGGACGGCATAGCTCGCCTGCCGCTTTAAGTGGTTAAAACATAATTTAATATGGAAAACAATCTTAAAAAAGTGTGAGAAATTAAGAGATTTTGTTAATTTCTGCATGGCATTTTACTTTTGAATGTCATAATACCGTTAGCTTTTACTACAATAAAACACACATATTTGTATGCTGTGATGTCTCACAGGTACAACAATGCCCCCCATGTACAGGTTTTATGGTGTTTTAGAAGATAAAATAAAAAGCCTGCCCATTTTTAGTTTGTACACTTTGAAATTTGTCAAATTGGTTTGCTGGGCCTATATTGCCTTTGAGGTCATACACATTGAAATTTGCTATATTGGCTATGTTGCATCTGAGACAGTATGGCAGTCCAGGAATGAAAACTACGACATCATGGCACACCATTTGTAAAAGTAGACAATCCAGAGTATTCAAAATGGGGTATGTCCAGTCTTTTTTCGGAGCCACGTATAATCATAATACGTTTTACTGTTTTAAACACAAATTTGTGTTCACTGAAGTCTTGTGAGTTCAACAGTGTCCCCCATGTACAGGTTTTATGGTGTTTTGGAAAGTTACTGGGTGAAATATAGAGCTTGCAAGTTAAATTCTCTGGACATTCTGCCTGGGTTGTCAGACAGGACCCTCAAATTAAAACTAATAAAAGCGAATAATTATGTAAAAATAATACATAAATATATAAGTAATATTAAACAAATATGCATATCAAAATACACTGAGAAAAAAGGACATTTGTCTCAACCTTCCCGAATCAGCATGGGAGAAACTATTTTCTACCAACAAAAAAATGACACTATGCTCCTCACACACAGCATTAACGAAAAAATTCTGTATAGATGGTGCCTGGGTTGTCAGACAGGTCCCTCAAATTATAACTAATAAAAGCGAATAATTATGTAAAAATAATACATAAATATATAAGTAATATTAAACAAATACAGGGAGTGCAGAATTATTAGGCAAATGAGTATTTTGACCACATCATCCTCTTTATGCATGTTGTCTTACTCCAAGCTGTATAGGCTCGAAAGCCTACTACCAATTAAGCATATTAGGTGATGTGCATCTCTGTAATGAGAAGGGGTGTGGTCTAATGACATCAACACCCTATATCAGGTGTGCATAATTATTAGGCAACTTCCTTTCCTTTGGCAAAATGGGTCAAAAGAAGGACTTGACAGGCTCAGAAAAGTCAAAAATAGTGAGATATCTTGCAGAGGGATGCAGCACTCTTAAAATTGCAAAGCTTCTGAAGCGTGATCATCGAACAATCAAGCGTTTCATTCAAAATAGTCAACAGGGTCGCAAGAAGCGTGTGGAAAAACCAAGGCGCAAAATAACTGCCCATGAACTGAGAAAAGTCAAGCGTGCAGCTGCCACGATGCCACTTGCCACCAGTTTGGCCATATTTCAGAGCTGCAACATCACTGGAGTGCCCAAAAGCACAAGGTGTGCAATACTCAGAGACATGGCCAAGGTAAGAAAGGCTGAAAGACGACCACCACTGAACAAGACACACAAGCTGAAACGTCAAGACTGGGCCAAGAAATATCTCAAGACTGATTTTTCTAAGGTTTTATGGACTGATGAAATGAGAGTGAGTCTTGATGGGCCAGATGGATGGGCCCGTGGCTGGATTGGTAAAGGGCAGAGAGCTCCAGTCCGACTCAGACGCCAGCAAGGTGGAGGTGGAGTACTGGTTTGGGCTGGTATCATCAAAGATGAGCTTGTGGGGCCTTTTCGGGTTGAGGATGGAGTCAAGCTCAACTCCCAGTCCTACTGCCAGTTCCTGGAAGACACCTTCTTCAAGCAGTGGTACAGGAAGAAGTCTGCATCCTTCAAGAAAACATGATTTTCATGCAGGACAATGCTCCATCACACGCGTCCAAGTACTCCACAGCGTGGCTGGCAAGAAAGGGTATAAAAGAAGAAAATCTAATGACATGGCCTCCTTGTTCACCTGATCTGAACCCCATTGAGAACCTGTGGTCCATCATCAAATGTGAGATTTACAAGGAGGGGAAACAGTACACCTCTCTGAACAGTGTCTGGGAGGCTGTGGTTGCTGCTGCACGCAATGTTGATGGTGAACAGATCAAAACACTGACAGAATCCATGGATGGCAGGCTTTTGAGTGTCCTTGCAAAGAAAGGTGGCTATATTGGTCACTGATTTGTTTTGTTTTGTTTTTGAATGTCAGAAATGTATATTTGTGAATGTTGAGATGTTATATTGGTTTCACTGGTAATAATAAATAATTGAAATGGGTATATATTTGTTTTTTGTTAAGTTGCCTAATAATTATGCACAGTAATAGTCACCTGCACACACAGATATCCCCCTAACATAGCTATAACTAAAAACAAACTAAAAACTACTTCCAAAAATATTCAGCTTTGATATTAATGAGTTTTTTGGGTTCATTGAGAACATGGTTGTTGTTCAATAATAAAATTAATCCTCAAAAATACAACTTGCCTAATAATTCTGCACTCCCTGTATGTATATCAAAATACACTGAGAAAAAAGGACCTTTGTCTCAACCTTCCTGAATCAACATGGGAGAAACTATTTTCTACCCACAAAAAAATGACACTATGCTCCTCACACACAGAATTAACGAAAAAAAATCTGTAGAGATGGTACCTAGTACCAACAAGAATACACAAAATGCAACCCACAGTATCTGATTGTTGCTGGAGATGCCAAGATGCCAGGGGAGACATGCTCCACATTTGGTGGAATTGTCCACGTCTTTCCAAATATTGGAGAGATGTAGCAAACTTAGTAGCAGCAGTAACCGGCTTGGATCTTCCAGACACCCCTGAGACATACCGTCTGCATAAATACCCCCCAAAAGTTGGGACAGTTATGGCATACCTTACTTATCAATTACCATAGCGTCACTGACATTAATAAGTAGGAGATGGCACAACAAAGAGGCCCCAGCGATTCGAGGATGTATCCACTTGATAGAGCAAAATAAAATCTATGAATGTGCGGCAAGACATGCAGCTAACCAAAAAACAAAATATGGAAAATAGCCTGGGATCGCTGGAATGTGGCCTCGGAAAGCCTAAAAGCACGCACATAAAATCTCTAAGCCCATGAAGAGTCGACAGCCGAGCCCATGTAAAAGTCCAAGGGAAGTTTATGTGAACACCAATGTTTAGCTTACACATACACATGTCATTAACTAATATACCAAAGCTTACCTTTACGCTGTGTCAGATTTATGTTTACAATAATATCATAAATAAAAATTAGAGTACCTCCTAGAATTGAGGTTTACAACAATAGACTATGCTTGTTGACAAAATGACAGCGAGTACAGATTACCTAAAGGTGGATAACTAATCCCCTCATGGAATGGTCCCCCCATACCTCCCTCCCCAATGTTTCTTTGTGTTTTGCATTTTATGGAAAACCTTCGCAGCATGTGCTGGAGACAATGAGAATAACCAATTATAACCCTATGTCTAATATCTAATGTCACAATGTAACTGGAAACGACGTCGTGTTATATTTTCACTGCATATATGTATGTAAAAGCATCTCACTCTTATATGTAACAATAGTGGATTATGTCTTACATGTCTGCGGAAAAAAAACCTATTAAAACAACAAACAAAATACACTGAGAATGAAATTATACATACCGTAGTTAGGTCTGGAAATAGTTGGACATTGACATAAGTTTTGTTATTTCAGCTGTTTACCAAAATAAATTCAAGTTAAAGTTAAATAATGTATATGGGCTTAAATGGGCACTACACTGGTCACCAGAACAACTACAGCTTATTGTAGTTGTTCTGGTCAGTACAGGACGATGTCACACCTCACACGTCACCTACGCACACTAGGCGTGCCTTACCGCTGGGGACCACAAAGATCTCTGCTACTCCCCCACAACGATGTCACCCACAAGATAACATCGGATACAGAGGGACCCGCACTTCTGGCGAAACTAGGACTACAAGACCTGCCTGCCAACTTACCTCAAAAGCCCCAGAATGGGATAGAAGACCCAGCCACAAGCATACCGTTTACTTCACAGGAGATGGCACCCACGAGTTTACAAACCTGATAAGAAGGAAGCCAGCACAACCATAGAGAACAATGATACCGGGTCGAAGCCACTAACATTCAGAGACAGTGCACATGCACGCCTTTAAGCACCCTGTTTTAGCCATTGATCTGGACTTTGGAACTTACTGTTTGAATTACTGATCATTTAAATTTTATGCTCGAATTAACAGTTCTTTCCAGTACTGCATGGGTATAGCTACCATACCACCACGGCTTAAGGTACACAAACCGAGGTGTCAGGCCAAACCCCCCCCCCCCCGCCACCTCCTTGGTAAGGGGCAACACACCGACGGAAAGACCTCCCTGCCTATACGCAATCCACCACTCACCAAACTAGGTCACACAACCTACCTAGGGAGTAACATCCTGCACTACCTATATACCTTGCTACAGTCCTCAACCCTGTTCTTTCTCACGCCAACACCCCACGACTGTACCTAGATACACATGGACTAAACATGCTCATATGCAACATCCTGCAAACACCACACTATGACTACCAATTTTGTTGCCTTAAAATAAAAATTGTGCAGATCCTCTTTTTGCCATGTTGAATAATCTCTGTAATAGTTGAACCGGTGATTTCTGTTGTGGCAACTCAGGCATGTTGACGAAACTTGCACATTTAAAATAAAGAATTATAAAAAAAGATTGGTAAATTCGCCACTGGTGCCCTGTGCTCTTCACAAATTAAAGCAGGTTCACACTGAGCACATGTGACAGACGTGACAGAGTCTGGAGACGACATGGAGAACGTTTTGCTGCCTGCAACATTCTCCAGCATGACCGGTTTGGCAGTGGGTCAGTAATGGTGTGGGGTGGCATTTCTTTGGGGGCCGCACAGCCCTCCATGTGCTCGCCAGAGGTAGCCTTACTGCCATTAGGTACTGTGACAGACCGCTGGCACTCCGACTGAGTACCTCCGCCAATCGATGCTCCTAGCGCTTGCTGAGGACTCCGAGCACTCCAACCGACACCATCAGCACTGCGGACCCCACTTCCAGTGATGCAGCTGCGCCGGGGTCTCGCCGTCTCTCACCCACCCTGGATCCACGACCAGGATCCAGCTCCCAGTGGGTGAACCTCTCCTAAATCCAGAGAGCGTAGCAGGAACAAATCAAGCTCTTATAAGAGCTTACGCTGGGGAGTAAGTGATTGTAGCAATCCCCAGAGTGTAGGTATCCCTTCCCCCAAGCATGAGCCAAAGCTTCAAGAAAGGTGCAAGTAGGTCTGGTTTATTGAGGGCTACCTGCCCGGTATTTATGCAAGTGTCCACCAGGTGGACACTCCCCTAGGGGACTTGATGGAACAATGGGACACATATTGGATATTAGCCAATCACAGACAATACAAACAAAACACTCCCACAGTGACATCGCAATCCCTCCTCTCTATCCTGGAGATAATTGGAAGTAATCAAATTATCTCCCAGGACAGAAGCAAGACTCCATTAACCACATGGTTACAAAAAGACATAAAATTACACAATGTTACAATTACTACATAAAACATATACATGCAACATATCCCAAGATAGCTTAGATCTGAGCGCAAATTATTACCGAATGGCGCTCAGATCACCTACATACAGTTCAATCGCCATGGAGCCAAAGTCTTTTCCATAGTCTTTTGTTACACAAATAGGCTCCATGGCATAGCTATCTGGGGTAGCACTACTCACATACTGAAAGTCCCGAACGCCCCGTCAGAAATACACAAATAAATCTTTCTGCAGGGTAAAATACAGCTATCAGCACAGGGGCCATAGTCGGAAGGCAGGAGGCTAGCCAGTAGTCCCCTCCAGGCACAAGTGGCGAAGGGCACTTCATCACACGTGTACCAAGATGAGATCCTCAGACCCCTTGTGAGACCATATGCTGGTGCGGTTGGCCCTGGGTTTCTCCTAATGCAAGACAATGCTAGACCTCATGTGGCTGGAGTGTGTCAGCAGTTCCTGTAAGACGAAGGCATTGATGCTATGGACTGGCCCGCCCATTCCCCGGACCTGAATCCAATTGAGCACATCTGGGACATCCTGTCTCGCTCCATCCACCAACGTCACGTTGCACCACAGACTGTCCAGAAGTTGGCAGATGCTCTAGTCCAGGTCTGGGAGGAGATCCCTCAGGAGACCATCCGCCACCTCATCAGGAGCATGCACAGGCATTGTAGGGAGGTCATACAGGCACGTGGAAGCCACACACACTACTGAGCCTCATTTTGACTTGTTTTAAGGACATTACATCAAAGTTGGATCAGCCTGTAGTGTGTTTTTCCACTTTAATTTTGAGTGTGACTCCAAATCCAGACCTCCATGGGTTGAAAAATTTTATTTCCATTTTTTTATTTTTGTGTGATTTTGTTGTCAGCACATTCAACTATGTAAAGAACAAAGTATTTCAGAAGAATATTTAATTCATTCAGATCTAGGATGTTATTTTTGTGTTCCCTTTATTTTTTTTGAGCAGTGTATATATGTGTGTATATATATATATATATATATATATAATTTGTTTTTATTTATATATAGGTGTGTGTGTGTGTGTGTATATATATATATATATATATATATATAGTGATATATACATATGTATATAGATATATAATTTTGTTCTACGTGTATTTTGATATCAATATATATATTAATTTTAAAAATACAGTAAATACAGAACGAAATAACAAATTTTTTTAATTTATTTTTTAATTAATTAATTTTTTAACGTATTTACATATATATTTTATAATATATATATATAATTATAAGTGTGTATATATATAAAAACTATATATATAAAAAATAGGAGCTGTACCTTTCACACTGGCTTCTGAGACTTCCAAGACCGGGTGCATAGCCTGGGCTTCACAATCAATATAGGCAAGTAGAATGGCTGCACTCTCGGATTTCCATATAAAAAATAACTTTTATTATGTTTCCATAAAATCGACGTGCCCAGTTATGCGAACCTATTTATGGCGTATTGGGAAGAGAAATTTGTATATGGGGGACATGCCTGGGTGGCGGACTTGGTGTGCTATCGTCGTTTCATGGATGATATATTTTTTATCTGGATGGGAACTAGGACAGAGCTAGATGTTTTTATCACCTTTTTAAATAACAATGAATGGAACATCGTTTTAACAGCGCAAATAAGTGAAGAAAGTATTAACTTCTTAGATCTCGATATTAATATTACGAATACTTGCATCACCACGAAGAACCATTTTAAAGAAGTGGATGCAAACGGATATATTCAGAAAGAGAGCTGTCATTACACACCCTGGCTATTAAATGCACCGAGAGGACAATTTTTAAGAATTAGGCGAAACTGCACTAATGATGAAGACTACTTACTACAGGCAGGGAGGATAAAGACCCAATTTTTACAAAAAGGGTATGCAGAAATAGATTTACAGGCGGCTCTAGAAGAGGTCCGTATAATACCCAGAAAAAATCTTTTAATATATAAAGATAAAAAGGGGAAACAAAAATGGAACAATGATGTTCCGTTCATTTGTAATTTTAGTGGAAATCATAAAAAAGTCAATAAAATTATAAACAAATTGTCAGGTATACCTAACATTCATGCTGCCGCCGGAACCCACTTCCGGGTTCACTGCGCTTAGCTCCGCCCCTTTTTTCTGACGCGGTCTTTCCACGATACTTAGGAAGACCGCGCCAGATTCAAAGTGCTGGATTATTCACTCAGGTGCGGCAGTGAGATCAGCTGCGCTACTCGATGCTACCGGCTCTACTTCTCAGACCTCGGCTTGTCAACGGATTTCTACCTTCTCATCTCTCAGACCTCGGCTTGTAAACGGATTTCTACCTTCTCATCTCTCAGACCTCGGCTTATAAACGGATTTCTACCTTCTCCTCTCCCAGACCTCGGCTTGTAAACGGATTTCTACCATCTCCTCTCTCAGACCTCGGCTTGGACAAACGGACTTCCTTTCTCTCACTACTAAACTGCAGTTTGTTAAAAGAGACTCCTTCCTCTTCCTCCATTGGGTGAATTAACCCTTCCAGTGCCAGAGTGCTTCTAAGTTAAGTAAATCTTTTGTCAAGGAAAGCAAGTCATATCAATTAATTATAGTATTTAATTTCTTTAAACTCTCTGTTGACAAATAAGCATTGCATTTTTTCCTTGCATGTGTATTTAAAGATACAGTCAACCTTGTTCACTTCAATAAAATAAAGGAGGTGAAACTTATTGTTTCTGCAGTTGAGTTCCAATTAAAGAGACATTACACAAAAGCATCACAGAATAATCCAGCCATTTCAATGGAACCAGCAGATATTAACTCTCAAGTTTCTGCCCTAACCAATAGAGTAGATACAATTGCTCAAGGGTTACAGGAATTGCAAATTACAAATGAGAGAATATTAACCTATGTTAGAGACATGCAAGGCCATCTTCCTCATGCCGCTCTTCAATCGGCTGGTGATCCTGCTGTCTGTAATCCAGAAAAATTTTATGGAGATAGAACAAAGTACAGAGAGTTTTTGAATTCTTGCAAACTTCTGATAGCTTTAAAACCTAGATCTTATCTCACTGAAAGATCAAAAGTTTGTTCAGTAATTTCTTTTTTAAGAGGTGAACCTATGGCATGGGCCCATTCCTTTTTAGAGAATGATGATCCCATATTAGATTCATTGGATGAATTCTTTGAAGCTATGTCTTTATTATATGAAGATCCTTATAAACAGGCTACTGCTGATTTAAACATCAGAACTCTCCACCAAAAGAACAGACCTGTTGAAGATTATATTGCAGAATTTAAAAGATGGGCTACAGAAACCCAATGGAATGACATCACTCTACGCAATCAATTCCGTCTCGGATTATCAGAAGCTGTGAAAGATGAACTCTCTCGTACTGAACTTCCTCCCACCCTAAATGCATTGATTCAACTTTCCATTAGTATTGACAGACGTCTAAGAGAAAGAAGGGCTGAAAAAGTTCACACTACTTCTAACTGGAGAAAACATTTTACTTCTCCAAAAATTCCTGAAAAATTTCTTCCTCAAAATGAACCTATGGAAGTTGGTATAATAAGAAGTCCTCTTACTTCTGAAGAAAGAATAAGAAGGAGACAACTAAACCTGTGTATGTATTGTGCTTCAAAAGAACATCTAATTCCAGAATGTCCTCTACTTAAACATTCAAAAGCTGGTAAGCTTCATTCATCTACCTCTATATTGAACGCTCTTCAAAAAAGAAAAACATCTACTTATTTTTCTATATCTCTCATATTACAGTGGGATACAAAAAGAATCGTGACTGAAGCCATTATTGATTCTGGTGCTAATGGAACCTTCCTTGATTTTTCTTTTGTTGCAAAGAATAAAATTCCGTGTGTTCGAAAAACCAATTTTATTCCAATCAGAGTTATTGATGGTTCATTTATATCCTCAGGACCCATAAAAGATGAGACAATTCCTCTAAGAATGATTACCAATAACGTACATACAGAATTCCTTACATTTGATGTTATTAAATCTCCACTTTATCCCGTCATTCTAGGAATTAATTGGTTAAAAACTCATGATCCTTTAATTAAATGGTCACCCTTTTCCATTTCTTTTCCTTCTGACTTTTGCAGAAAAACCTGCTTCCAACATATTCCTATTCTCCAAACTACTCAGGAATCAATTATACCTCCATTCTACTCTGACTTTTCAGATGTCTTTTGTAAAAAAGAAGCGGAAACACTTCCACCTCATCGAGCATATGATTGCCCAATAGATCTAATACCTGGTGCTCCCATTCCTTATGGACACATTTATCCACTTTCTGAAAAGGAATTGCAGACCTTAAAAGAATATCTTAATGAAAATTTACGTAAAGGATTCATCAGACCCTCGACTTCACCGGCTGCCTCTAGTATATTCTTTGTGAGGAATAAGGACCAAACCATCCGTCCCATTATAGATTACAGAGCCTTAAATAAAATAACCATAAAAAATCGTTATCCTCTTCCTCTAATAAATGAATTACTTGAAAGATTAAGGACTGCAACTATATTCACTAAACTCGACCTCCGAGGAGCATATAACCTCATTAGAATAAAACAGGATGATGAATGGAAGACCGCCTTCCGGACTAGATATGGTCTCTACGAATATCTAGTGATGCCTTTTGGGCTTTGTAATGCCCCTGCAACATTCCAACATTTTATAAATGATATCTTTAGAGATCTTTTGGATGTTTGTGTTATTATCTACTTAGATGATATTCTAATATATTCTAACAATTTGGATGAACATAGGAAGCATGTAAGATGGGTTCTATCTAGATTGAGAACTCACAAATTATACGCTAAACCAGAGAAATGTCTTTTTGAAGTTACTGAACTCTCCTTTCTTGGATACATTATTTCACCTCATTCTCTGAAAATGGATAACTCTAAAATCGAATGTATTATTAACTGGCCCGTTCCTACTACTACAAAAGAATTGCAACGATTTCTTGGATTTGCAAACTTCTATAGAAAATTCATTAGAAACTACTCAGAGGTATCACATCCACTTAACCTCCTTAACAGTACTAAACGTCCTTTCAAATGGAATAAAGATGCACAAGCTGCCTTCGACAGTTTAAAAAAAAGATTTACAACTGCACCTATTCTACAGCTACCTAATCCAACATTCTTGTATGTCCTAGAAGTCGATGCATCAGATTCAGCTATCGGAGCAGTTCTTTCTCAGCAAAAGATCCACTTCATCCAGTCGCATTCTTTTCAAGATCCTTGAGCTCTGCTGAAAAAAATTATCCTATTGGTGAAAAGGAATTATTGGGTGTTAAAGCTGCCTTTGAAAATTGGCGCCATCTATTAGAAGATACAAAACAACCTATCATAGTCTATACAGACCATAAAAATCTTGAATATCTTTATACTAATAAAACCCTTACGGCTAGACAAGTTAGATGGAACCTATTTTTTAACCGGTTTAACTTCCAATTAATATACAGACCTGGAACTAGGAATAAAAAGGCTGACGCTCTTTCTCGAATTCCTTCTAAAACTTCTATTGATGTTTATCCTCCTAACAAAATAATAGGGATCCTCTCTTCTCTTCAGGATGACTTAAGGAACTTGAATCAAAAGGATCTTGAACTTCCCAAAACACCTAATTTAACAAAAAAGGATGGTATATTTTACTTTAAAAATAGAATTTATATTCCTCCCATTCTTAGGAACAAATTACTCAAAATGGTTCATGATTCACCCCTAGCTGGACATCCTGGAATAAAGAAAACTCTTGAACTAACTTCACGATATTATTGGTGGCCTCGCCAAGATAGAACCATTGAATTATATGTCAAAACTTGTCCTATCTGTCAAAGGTCCAAATCTGAACATAATCAACCTTTTGGATTACTACTTAATTTACCTATTCCAGAAAAAACTTGGCAATCCATTTCTATGGATTTTCTTGTTGACCTTCCTCCATCCCGACAGTTCACCACTATTCTTGTTGTTGTGGACCGCTTCACTAAAATGTCCCATTTCATCTCTTTAAAAAATTTACCCTCCTCCGTAGAATTGTCCAAAGTCTTTATTGATAATATTGTAAAGCTTCATGGTCTTCCAGAAGAAATTATTTCTGATAGGGGGACACAATTTACCTCCAAATTCTGGAAAGAGATGTGTCTCTCTCTTCAAATTCAACGCAAACTCTCTTCGCCTATCATCCCCAAACTAATGGGCAAACAGAGAGAGTTAATCAATGTCTGGAACAATATCTCCGATGTTATTGTTCATACCTGCAAGATGACTGGACCACATGGTTACCTATGGCTGAATTTTCTTACAACAATACCATTCATTCTAGTACGAAAATGACTCCTTTCTTCTCCAACTATGGTTTTCATCCATCCTCATTTCCCATCCAAACTATTACTTCATCCAATCCTACGGTTACATCAAAAAATGAATTTTTGTCCTCTCTATTCCTCAAATTACGGGAGAATCTTCAACTCGCTCAAAACTACCAGAAAAAGTTTTTTGACAATAGAAGAAGAATTCCCCCTCCTTACAAAGTAGGGGATCTTGTCTGGCTCTCTTCAAAAAATATTACCACAAACCGTCCTTCAAAGAAATTGAGCTCTCTTTTTCTTGGTCCTTTTCAAATAACTACAATCATCAATGATAACGTTGTTAAATTAAAACTTCCTCCAAGTTTTAAACTTCATCCAGTATTCCATGTCTCTTTGCTTAAACCACACATCCCTGATCCTTTCCATAGAGAAATAGTAACAACTCCTGAACCTATCATCGTCCAAGGTGAAGAAGAATATGAAATTCATAAGATTTTGGATTCTCATATCCACCGTGGCTCTTTACAATACCTTATCAGATGGAAAGGTTATGGAGTTGATGAAGATACCTGGGAAGATTCATCTAATGTTCATGCAAAGAGATTAATTGATGCTTTTCACAAACGCTACCCCTTTAAACCGAAATAAGTGCACCCAGAGGATGCCCCATGAGAAGGGGGTACTGTCAGGTATACCTAACATTCATGCTGCCGCCGGAACCCACTTCCGGGTTCACTGCGCTTAGCTCCGCCCCTTTTTTCTGACGCGGTCTTTCCACGATACTTAGGAAGACCGCGCCAGATTCAAAGTGCTGGATTATTCACTCAGGTGCGGCAGTGAGATCAGCTGCGCTACTCGATGCTACCGGCTCCACTTCTCAGACCTCGGCTTGTAAACGGATTTCTACCTTCTCATCTCTCAGACCTCGGCTTGTAAACGGATTTCTACCTTCTCATCTCTCAGACCTCGGCTTATAAACGGATTTCTACCTTCTCCTCTCCCAGACCTCGGCTTGTAAACGGATTTCTACCATCTCCTCTCTCAGACCTCGGCTTGGACAAACGGACTTCCTTTCTCTCACTACTAAACTGCAGTTTGTTAAAAGAGACTCCTTCCTCTTCCTCCATTGGGTGAATTAACCCTTCCAGTGCCAGAGTGCTTCTAAGTTAAGTAAATCTTTTGTCAAGGAAAGCAAGTCATATCAATTAATTATAGTATTTAATTTCTTTAAACTCTCTGTTGACAAATAAGCATTGCATTTTTTCCTTGCATGTGTATTTAAAGATACAGTCAACCTTGTTCACTTCAATAAAATAAAGGAGGTGAAACTTATTGTTTCTGCAGTTGAGTTCCAATTAAAGAGACATTACACAAAAGCATCACACAAATACTGGCACATCTTGCAAGACGATCCGGTCCTAAAAAATATCTTGCCAGAAAAACCTAAGATTATTCATAGGGGAACAAAAAATTTAAAAAGCACTTTAGTACAAAGCAGTGATAAACAAATTTTGGTTTAAAATTTTTTTTTAAAGCAAATTAAGGTTTTTATGGTTGCGGTCAGTGCTTAGCATGCAGAAACACTAAAAGCAGGAAGCGCCACATAATGGATATGAAACCCTGGATAAACCAAAAATTTCAAATTCGAGATCATTTAACTTGCTATTCCAAAGGGGTTATTTATGTCCTGAAGTGTCAGTGTAATCTCCTATATGTAGGGAGAAATATTAGATGTCTGAATACAAGAATAGCAGAACATACGAGGAATATAAAAAATGGATTGGAGTCACATAGTGTCTCCAACCATTTTAAGACATTCCATAACAAAGATCCTGAAGGACTGTTCTTTTGTGCAATAAAATTGGTTAAAAAAGACTGGAGAGGAGGAGATTACATTAGGAAAATAGGAATAGAAGAAATGAGATTCATCTTTAGCTTTAATACTATGGCACACCATGGTCTAAACCAAGACTTTGAATTATGTCATTTCATGAACTGAACTCCCTCATATCAAGTATTTTTAAGTATTTTAATATTTTTAAGTATAATATATTTTACGTATTTTAAGCAAGGACACCATTTTTTAAACCGTTTTTTAGTTTTTGAAATGGCATGCGCTTGAACACTATTTCTAAAAAACACTATAAGAGCACTTTAAAGGAAAATACACAAGAGCACTTTAATGTACAAGAACACTTTAAGGGAAAATGTTTATATCACTTACATAATGCAAGAGCACTTTGAGATATTTATATTATACTTTCTCTTTATAAGAGTACTTTAAGGCAAAATGTTTTGTATATTGCATAAGCATTTTAAAAGGTTGCACCATTTATATGTTTAATTACTTTTGTATAACAATTTGAAAATATAGATTAGGAACTTTCAATGTATATGTAAAGTTCATCAACATATATGTACAAAACAGATTTTTATGATTGAATATGATTAATATGCAAGCAGAATTTATGCAAAGTATCTAAATGTGTTGAAGATCATGTAGATTGTTTGAAAACAGCAGAGATGCCGAAAGACGATGTCAGTGGAACGCATTATGCGTTCCAACTGACCAAAACCAAAACCCGGAAGTGACGTAAGAGGAAATAATGCGTTCCAACCGACCGAAAAAGCAAACCGGAAGTGACAGAACAGGAAGCGACGTCACTGGAACGCATAATTGCGTTCCACAGAGGTAGAAACCGGAACCCGGAAGTGAAAACGAGCGGACTTTTTAAAACTGAAAGGACTTAACAGGGGACAATTAAGCCGACTGAGGAAGCCTGTTGCATCAGGCGAAACGCGTTTTGGCGATTTTTAAAGGACTATACAGTCCTATTTAAGTTGTTATATTTTAATTTATTTTAAATCAACTATTTCTTTTTTTTTATAATTATTTAATTTTGAATAAAGTACCATTTTTGTGGAAACCTACTGCTGACCCAACATTCTCTGTCTGTGAGTTGGCTAAAAGTGGTTATAGACGGAACCCTGCAAGGAAGAAGGATTTGGACATCCTGAAATTGTCCAAAGGCACACACCATCCGAGTCATATGAGATTATGACTCCAGGCTTGTGAGTGGAAAATCTACTGTATATATACTTTTAATTTTACTTAAATTACTGTATTGCACTATGGTCTATATTTTATTTTACAGAATATCTGTTATATTGCCATCTTAAGAAGCTCCACCTGATTTATGTAGGTATATATACAATATTATTTACCGTTCATACTATACCATTGGAGTTTCCCTTGTCTTCTGTTTTCTTCACATATCCACATTGAAGCTGCGGATATACATCTGGGACTTCACATACCATTTTATGTACCACTAGGACTACCCCCTGCATATGTGGATTATTTATATTCAGACTTTTTAGGTATCGCTGCTCATACTCTCTGATATATGTTTTATATATTCATTCCACCTGTCTTAGGCGCACCCTTATTTGTTCTTTTCTCTCCATTGTTTTCCAAGGGGCTTAGAGGGGATTCCCCTTTTCCATAGGTGTGCTGCCTTGCTGTCATATTCTCTGTTTTCCTATCAGCGTTGAACCTCCTTCCTGATCTCGATATGATTGACAGAGCCTGCATGAAAAAAAAACTGGTTTCACTTTCAAACAGATGTAATTTACCTTAAATAATTGTATCTCAATCTCTAAACTAAACTTTAATCACATACAGGAGGCTCTTGCAGGGTCTAGCAAGCTATTAACATAGCAGGGGGATAAGAAAATCTTAATTAAACAGAACTTGCAATAAAGAAAGCCTAAATAGGGCTCTCTTTACAGGAAGGGTTTATGGAAGGCTGTGCAAGTCACATTCAGGGAGGTGTGACTAGGGTTCATAAACAAAAGGATTTAACTCCTAAATGGCAGAGGATTGAGCAGTGAGGCTGCAAGGGCATGTTCTATACACCAAAACTGCTTCATTAAGCTACAGTTGTTCAGGTGACTATAGTGTCCCTTTAAGGGGTTAAAACATAATTTAATATGGAAAACAATCTAAAAAAAGTGTGAGAAATTAAGAGGTTTTGTTCATTTCTGCATGGCATTTTACTTTTGAATGTCATAATACCGTTAGCTTTTACTACAATAAAACACATGTATTTGTATGCTGTGATGTCACACAGGTACAACAATGCCCCCCATGTACAGGTTTTATGGGGTTTTAGAAAGTTACAAGATAAAATAAAGAGCTTGCCCATTTTTAGTTTGTACACTTTGAAATTTGTCAAATTGGTTTGCTGGGCCTATATTGCCTTTGAGGTCGTACACATTGAAATTTGCTATATTGTCTTGGAACGCTGTTAATGCAGCCGAAACAGCGTGGTGTCGATTGTAGGCTGATTATGGTGGGAGTTCTACCGGGTTATTTAACCACGCCGAAAAGAGAAGGATGACGCTGCACGGGAGATCCTGGTAACAATTACCCCTGAGGAAGTCCGATCTGTTAAGGACGAAACGCGTAGGGTTGGACTATTGTAGAGAGAATTTTTATTTTGTTTATTTTTATTTTTTATTTTGTGTCAATAAATAGTTTTTACAACTTAGTGACGGTATCCTTCTTATTTTTACATCGATTGGAGGAGGATGGCTGTGGATAACATCTGATGATATGCTTTTATATCACTACAAATTCGTAAGTGTAATTGATTGTAGTGCAGGGTATATTAAGAATAATAATCTACACTTATTTGTGGTTTATTTCTCTCCTACATGTCCATACATCCATGTTGAGGATCCCTTATCTCTCCATTATTGAGATACGCCTACTATCAATCTATGTCTGTGAGTGCAATTTAATAATTGGTGATTTTATGTATACTGGCTATACTACTCTATGAGTCTTTTATTTTTTCTGTTCTGTAGACCTTTTCTATTTATATTGTATTGCGAGGAGTCCTGTTTTTTTCTACAGTCCAGAATCCATTAGGTATTTTTTATACCGGTTTGTGTGCTTGATTTGTTCTTAATTGGTGATTAGTGTGTTTTGTATTGTCTATGTTGCGTCTGAGACAGTATGGCAGTCCAGGAATGAAAACTACCACATCATGGCACACCATTTGTAAAAGTAGACAATCCAGAGTATTCAAAATGGGGTATATCCAGTCTTTTTTCGTAGCCACGTATCATCATAATACGTTTTACTGTTTTAAAACACCAATTTGTGTTCACTGAAGTCTTGTGAGTTCAACAGTGTCCCCCATGTGCAGGTTTTATGGTGTTTTGGAAAGTTACTGGGTGAAATATAGAGCTTGCAAGTTAAATTCTCTGGACATTCTGCCTGGGTTGTCAGACAGGACCCTCAAATTAAAACCAATAAAAGCGAATAATTATGTAAAAATAATACATAAATATATAAGTAATATTAAACAAATATGCATATCAAAATACACTGAGAAAAAAGGACATTTGTCTCAACCTTCCCGAATCAGCATGGGAGAAACTATTTTCTACCAACAAAAAAATGACACTATGCTCCTCACACACAGCATTAACGAAAAAATTCTGTATAGATGGTGCCTAGTACCAACAAGAATACACAAAATGCAACCCACAGTATCTGACTGTTGCTGGAGATGCAAAGACACCAAGGGAGACATGCTCCACATTTGGTGGAATTGTCCACGTCTTTCCAAATATTGGAGAGATGTAGCAAACCTAGTTGCAGCAGTAACCGGCTTGGATCTTCCAGACACCCCTGAGACATACCTGCTGCGTAAATACCCCCCCAAAATTGGGACATCTATGGCATACCTCACTTATCAAATTACCATAGCGGCACTGACATTAATAAGTAGGAGATGGCGCAACAAAGATGCCCCAGCGATTCGAGAAAGTATCCACTTGATAGAGCAAAATAAAATCTATGAATGTGCGGCAAGACAGGCAGCTAACCAAAAAACAAAATATGGAAAATAACCTGGGATCGCTGGAATGTGGCCTCGGAAAGCCTAAAAGCATGCATATAAAATCTCTAAGCCCATGAAGAGTCGACAGCCGAGCCCATGTAAATATCCAAGGGAAGTTTATGTGAACACCAATGTTTAGCTTACACATACACATGTCATTAACTAATATACCAAAGCTTACCTTTACGCTGTGTCAGATTTATGTTTACAATAATATCATAAATAAAAATTAGAGTACCTCCTGGAATTGAGGTTTACAACAATAGACTATGCTTGTTGACAAAATGGCAGCGAGTACAACCTTCACAGCATGTGCTGAAGACAACGAGAATAACCAATTATAACCCTATATCTAATGTCACAATGTAACTGGAAACGACGTTGTGTTATATTTTCACTTCATATAGGTATGTAAAAGCATCTCACTCTTATATGTAACAATAGTGGATTATGTCTGCGACATGTCTGCGAATAAAAAACTATTAAAACAAAAAAAAAATACACTGAGAATGAAATTATACATACCGTAGTTAGGTCTGGAAAGATTTGGTCATTGACACAAGTTTTGTTATTTCAGCTGTTTACCAAAATAAATTCAAGTTAAAGTTAAATAATGTATATGGGCTTAAATGGGCACTACACTGGTCACCAGAACAACTACAGCTTATTGTAGTTGTTCTGGTCAGTATAGACAGTCCCTGCAGACACTTTCATGTAAACACTTTTCAGATAAAAGGCAGTGACCACTCCTCAGATGACCACTAGAGGTGCCTCCTGGGGTAGTGCTGCACAGTGTGCAGCACTGTCGTTCAGCGGAGATGCTGAACATTTCTCATAGAGAGGCATTGATTTAATGCATCTCTAGGAGGAGATGCTGATTGGCAAAGTCGGTGTTTGGCAATCCTTAGGCTGTAAAAAAAATGTTTAAATCCGGACTGTGGATTCTACAGCTATGCTGAAATTACGAAAGTATAGTCACGTAGATATGACGTATGTCTCTGGCAGACCAGATATGATGCTTTACATCCAACCAGAAACCATGCGATGCAAGGAAGACAGCTAAACTGAATGAAACAGCAGGGTCTTTATTTGATATCTTAGGCATACTAGTAAACACAGGATATCTTAATTGTAGATATATGAAGTATAACAGAAGATAAACCATTAAGAGAAGTTCTATATACAGGAGAAATAGGAAAACAGGATTTAGGCAATATGTCCAAAGTTGCAATAAAGGTAAACCTATAAAAGAAGTTATGAGAAGTATAATAGGTTTTATATATTATTATTATTGCCATTTATATAGCACCAACAGATTCCGTAGCACTATACAATATTATGGAAGGGGGGGGATTGGGGGGGCTAGGTGTAACTATAAATAGGGTAATTACAAGAAAACTTACAGGAACAATAGGTTGATGAGGACCCTGCTCAAACAAGCTTACAGTCTATAGGAGACAGGGGAAATAGGACAACAGGATTTAGGCAATATCCCCCAGAACAGGATATAAGAAAAACAACTAAATAGAACTAGACAGAAATTATTATAAATACTTTAATAGGTTTGCAGTTGTTCAGTCTCTTTGGGTAAGGATTATATAGTAGAAGTAGGTTATTTGTAAAGGTTGCAGAGTAGATTGGAATATAAGTAAATTCGAGGAAATAGTAAACAGATATCCACAAAGTAAATGAAAGTCCAGTGTTGATTTTAAGTAAATTGGATGTTCTGCAGGAAGATAAGAAGTTCAGGTAGGTTTGCTGCAGCTTTGTAGATATGGCAGGAAGAAGAGTTGTACAGGTAAGTTTGGAGCAGATTGGTGAGTATTGCAGGATAAATAGCCAATAAGGAAATTCCACAAGTCATCTCAGGAGCCAGGATATTAAGTATTTTGAGTTAATCATCAACCTTCAGGGTCAAGGCCTCTTGCTTTGTTGGGTGTGGCCTTTTATAGCAGAACTTGATTGCTTGTTCTACAGGTGAGAGTTGGAGGTGACTAGAGGCAAGAACCAGGTACTGTTTTTTAAAGGAACAGTTTTAAATGGAAAAGGTCTTGCTAGTCAGGATAGGAACCTGACAGTCACCGTCCCTAAATACAGCACTCCCCCACACTATCATCCAGGATCGTCCCCTGCTCCCACCACAATGTCTCCTTCCCTAATCACTGCCTTCACCACACTGTCACCCTCCCCAAACACTGGACCCCACACTGTCACCCTCTCCAAACACTTCTGTCACCCTCCCCCAATCACTGCCTCCAGCACACTGTCATCCTTCCCAAACACTGCAGCCACACAAACTGCCCCCCACACTCTCATTCTCCCCAAACACTGCCCCCACACACACGTTGCCAACCCACACTTTCACCCTCCTCCTAGTGTGGGTTCTTTGGCTTTAATTTTGTAGCTACGCCCCCAAAAAGTCCGGGAGCGTGGCCACGTTTGAATTTTGGCAGCATTTTCTTTCTGACGTCGGCGCGCATGCGCCGCGTCATAAATGTGGGCGTGTTTCGAGCGGCCGGCGTCAGAAGAGCTGAGCCGCCCCCCGGAAGTATCAGAGGAGGACCCAGCGCTGCGCGGGACCGGCGGGGAAAGGTAAGCGCTCGTTACAGTACCCCCCCTCGAGAACCGCCCACAGGGCGGGCGGAACCAAACCCACAAGAGCGCCGCCTCTCAAACAGACGAACCAGACGAGGGGCGTGAACATCAGATGCATCGACCCATGACCGTTCTTCGGGACCGTACCCTTTCCAATCAAGGAGATATTGCAATCGACCCCGAGAAATCCGGCAATCTAATATAGATTTAACTTCGTATTCAACATGATCCTCCATGGGTGCGGTAGGAGGAGTGGAGATATTCTGAGTGTAACGATTACAAATGAAAGGTTTGAGAAGGGAACCATGAAAAGCGTTAGGTATCTTCATAGTATTTGGCAATCTCAAACTATAACAGACTGGATTGATGCGTTTGAGTATTTGAAACGGGCCTATGAAACGGGGAGCGAATTTCATCGCGGGTACCTTTAACTTTATGTTGTGGGTACTTAACCAAACCCTGTCACCTGCTACGAACGTAGGGGCAGCCCTGCGTCGTCTATCCGCATTCTTCTTTTGAATCTGAGTCTTTTGAGTTAAGATATGTTTAACCCCTAACCAAGTTTCTTTCATATTGTTAAGAGTGCTGTCAACACTAGGCACTCCTGTAGATGAAAAAGAACTCGGCAAAGTTGTAGGATTAAAACCATAATTAATAAAAAAGGGACTATGTTGAGTGGATTCGTGCATCACATTATTATGGGCAAATTCAGCCCATGGAAGCAGTTCCACCCAATCGTCTTGGTGCTCAGAAGTGAAACAGCGTGTAACGGAACCGCTGGCACCCCGACCGGGTACCTTCCGCCGACGGATGCTCCTAGTGCTTTCCGAGGACTCCAAGCACTCTGCCTGACACCATAACCACTGCAGACCCCACGAACCGCCGCAGCTTGGTTGGGGTCTCGCCGTCTCCACCCACTCTGGACCCAGGACCAGGGTCCAGCTTCCAGCAGGTCGACCTCTCTCCGAATTCCAGAGAGCAGGAACAGGAACAAGCTCTTAGCAGAGCTTAGTGATTATACCCTGGGGAGTATAGTGATTATAGCAATCCCCAGAGTGTAGTTTCTCCAATCCCCCAAACATGAGCCGAAACTTCATGAAGGTACAAGATGATCTGACTCCAATGAGCGTTTATTACTCCTTATATACAAGTTTTCAGGTCAGAAGCACACCCCCTGGACCTGGTGGTAAACTGTGACAAAAGGGACACAAACCAATGGGAACACTAATTAACATGATAACACTCTCACATACACAATGAAATCCCTCCTCTCCATCCTGGAGATAATTGGCTTAAGGCACTGCAGTAAACTCAATTATCTCCAGGTACAGAAAATATCTACATTTAACACTAACAGCAAAATACGTAAAAGTACATAAAAATACATAATTCTTATTTTATTACACAGAACCCCCACATTTAACCTATCCCCAGATAGCTCGGATCTGAGCGCCCAATCTAGGTGAACAGCGCTCAGATCCCATGAACAGAGTAGATTTTCCACGGGGTAAAGCATAGCAAGGGCTGTTGAGAAACCAAGGAGGGTCAAAAGCAGTCAGTTCCAACTGGTTTGGCAGTGTGCCTGGGACAACGCTTTGCTGGAGAACAATAGACAGGAAATGGGGGAAGGGAAGAAACACACCTTCCCATGGATTCAAATGGGAAGAAACTGTCTTTAGAAGCCAATAAGCCCCAAATAGTCTTTTTAAATGGCAATACACCCCAGGGCCATAGTCATGAGGAAGGAGGCTGGCAATCAGGCTCCTCCAAAAGCCGGGGGCAAAGGGCAGCTTGTCACCTAACAATCCAGGGACAAAAAGTCATTTCGTCACACATCTCCCCTTTGGGGGGGGGAGACTAACCAGGTACCTGACCTGTCGGTCAGTGCCTGAGTTAGTCGATAAACCCACCCACAGTGAACAAGTACATGAGTAGCCCACCCACAACACACATTTACTGCACCTGGGTATTCCTCTGAGGTCACTGGGTAACACGCTTTGGGTGCTTGGGGGGCAGAGGCCAACTGTGCTCTGCCCCGATGCCAGCGCTTTGACTGGGGCAGCTGGGTTAGGCCTTGGCTGGGGAGGGGAAATAGTACTTACCCCCTCCTCCTGGTGTCCCTGCAAGGGTAGTTGGGGATCTGGACAGGCTGTCCAACATCCCTGTAAGTCGGGTGCAGAGACCACGGTCTCCTCTGCACCTTCTGGGAGACTAGTGTCTCCTCTTTGTGGGGTAAGTTGCCACTGGGAAGGAAGGACGGCACCTTCGGCTCCCTGGGATACACACTGCCGCTGGGGAGGAAGGACGGCACCTTCTGCTCCCTGGGGTACACACTGCCGCTGGGGAGGAAGGACGGCACCTTCAGCTCCCTGGGATACACACTGCTGCTGGGGAGGAAGGATGGCACCTTCAGCTCCCTGGGATACATACTGCCGCTGGGGAGGAAGGACGGCACCTTCAGCTCCCTGGGACCGCTGGGGAGGAAGGACGGCACCTTCTGCTCCCTGGGGTACACACTGCCGCTGGGGAGGAAGGACGGCACCTTCAGCTCCCTGGGATACACACTGCCGCTGGGGAGGAAGGACGGCACCTTCAGCTCCCTGGGATACATACTGCCGCTGGGGAGGAAGGACGACACCTTCAGCTCCCTGGGGTACACACTGCCGCTGGGGAGGAAGGACGGTACCTTCAGCTCCCTGGGATACATACTGCCGCTGGGGAGGAAGGACGACACCTTCAGCTCCCTGGGTTACACATTGCCGCTGGGGAGGAAGGACGTTACCTTCAGCTCCCTGGGATACATACTGCCGCTGGGGAGGAAGGACGACACCTTCAGCTCCCTGGGGTACACACTGCCGCTGGGGAGTCAGACCGACTGTCTCAACTCCCAGTGATGATGGTTGCTGCAGGGACGAGGGACCGACAATCTCCTCTCCCTGGGATGCTGTCTGCCGCTGGGGAGAGAGACCGGTTGTCTCTTCTCCCTTGACAACACACTGCCGCTGGGGAGTCAGAGCGACTGTCTCAACTCCCAGTGATGATGGTTGTTGCAGGGACGAGGGACCGACAATCTCCTCGCCCTGGGATGCTGTCTGCCGCTGGGGAGAGAGATCAATTGGCCACAGCCCCAATCTCCGCAATCGGAGCTCAAATTCCCATGCCGCTCGATTCTCCTCATCCAACTTGCGCATGGTTGCCAGAATCGCCTCTGTCGAAAGATTCGGGCCATATCTGGTTAACCGCCTCTTGACCTCCTCCCTGTAAGCGTCGCCCTCAAAGCGATAGGTCATGTTTGCTGTGAACAGGGGCGCTGTACGAATACTAGCGTTGCCCTCAAATTGTAATTCCAAATGTTACCGGTGCTTCTCCTTGCACTAGGACGCCATCCCACCGCTGCCACCACTGTAACGGAACCGCTGGCACCCCGACAGCGTACCTTCAGCCGACGGATGCTCCTCCAAAAGCCGGGGGCAAAGGGCAGCTAGTCACCTAACAATCCAGGGACAAAAGGCATTTCGTCACACAGCGGATGTATTGTTCCAGGCATTGATTCATCCTTTCCATAACCCCATTAGATTGGGGATGGCAAGAAGAAGAAAGGTTAAGGATAATACCTAATTAGTCACAAAATGCCCTCCAGAACCGTGAAATGAACTGTGGACCCCTGTCAGAAGTAACATCTTGAGGTATGCCATGTAAACGTACCACCTCTTTTATAAATAAAGAGGCCAATTCAGAAGAGGAGGGCAATTTGATTAGTGGGATGAGATGAGTCATCTTAGAGAATCTGTCGATTATAGTCAATATAACCCTATGATTCCTGGAGGGAGGTAGATCCACTATAAAATCCATAGCAATACTTGACCAGGGTTTATCGGGAATGGACAATGGCAAAAGGAGGCCCAAAGGACGACCTTCGGATGACTTCGTGGAGGCACAGACCCTACAAGCAAGAATGTCCTTCTTGTATGAAGGCCACCAAAACTGTTCTTTGAGTTAAGACTCAGTTTTGTGAATGCCTGGATGCCCTGCCAATTTGGAGTTGTGCACAAGGAATAAGACCTTTTTCCTATAAGCCAAGGGTACGTATAATTTTCCCCTGGGAATAGTCAATGAGGTCTGATCCTGAAACCTAGATAATTCCTCCATTAACCCTGAAGAGATTTTGTCATGGACGGTTGCGATTATGTGGTTGGATGGTATTATGGAAGAAAAATTCGTTACTGTAGGTGATAAGTGTTCATATTGACGGGATAAGGCGTCAGCCTTAGTGTTCTTTGATCCTGGTCTGTAAGTCACTATGTAATTGAAACGTGTTAAAAATAAAGACCATCTAATCTGCCTGTCTGACATTCTTTTAGTTTCTCCAAAATACGAAAGGTTTTTGTGATCCGTAAGGATGGTGATGGGAATGGTAGACCCTTCTAACAGATGGCACCACTCCTTGAGAGCAGAGATAATAGCCAATAATTCCCTGTCCCCAATGTCATATCTCTTTTCTCTCTCAGTTAATTTCTTAGAAAAAAATCCACAGGGATGCAATGGTTGATCATCAGATGGACGTTGAGACAGCACCGCTCCAATACCGGTTTCAGATGCATCCACCTCTAATATAAACGGACGAGAGGGATTGGGATGACTCAACACCGGTGCAGAAGAAAAAGCCAATTTAAGTCTCTCAAAAGCTTCCTTGGCCTCGAGATTCCATTCCATAGTATTTCGCCCTTTTTTGGTCATGGCAGTGATAGGTGCAGTGATAGAGGAGAAACCCTTAATAAATTTTCTATAATAATTGGCAAACCCCAGAAAGCGTTGGATAGCTTTGAGTCCAACGGGCAGGGGCCAATTAAGGATAGCTTCTAGTTTTTTCTCATCCATTTGAAATCCAGACCCTGAAATTATATAGCCCAGAAAATGCACAGTGTCCTTATCAAACGGACATTTCTCCAACTTACAGTAAAGTCCATTTTCTAAGAGTTTAGAAAGAACCAACCTAACGTGAGTATGGTGGTCTTTAATATTCTTGGAGTAGATTAGAATATCGTCTAAGTAGACAATAACAAACATCTGTAAATATTCCCTTAAAACATCATTAATGAAGTCTTGAAAGACTGCTGGGGCATTACATAACCCGAATGGCATGACCCGATACTCGTAGTGACCATAGCGAGTATTAAAAGCAGTCTTCCATTCGTGCCCTTTTTTAATCCTGACTAGATTCTATGCTCCCCTCAGATCCAATTTCGTGAAAATAGTCGCCCCTTTTAATCTATCGAAAAGTTCTGTGATTAAAGGAATAGGATAGGCGTTACGTATAGTTATTTTGTTTAAACCCCGATAATCGATACAGGGCCGTAAGTCCCCTTTCTTCTTGGAAACAAAAAAGAACCCAGCGCCAGCAGGGGAGGAAGATTTAGTGATAAATCCCTTTCTTACGTTTTCCGTGATATATTCTTCTAGTACCTTATTCTCGGCTACCGAGAGGGGATAAACTGTGCCTCTAGGGGTAATAAGGGTAATGGGACAGTCATAGGACCGGTGTGGAGGTAATTTTTCTGCCTCTCGTGGTTCAAAAACTGCTTTCAAATCCCAATATTGTCTGGGTAACTGAGTGGTTAAAGGTTCCATAGTAGGTACATTAAGTAGACCTACGTGTTTAATAGGGGTAATAAATTTTCTGCGGCAAGTCTCACTCCATTTTACAATTTCTTTTTTCTCCCAATCTATAGAAGGGTTATGTTTAGAGAGCCAAGGAAAGCCAAGAATAACCGGGAAGATGGGAGAAGTGACCTGTTGCAGGATTATAACCTCCTTATGCAGTGAACCTACGGACAACACCACTGGAAGAGTCTCTTGTGTGATAAACGGGATTGATAATGGTCTACCATCTATGGCCTCAACGGCCAAGGGTGTTGATCTGTTTTGAAATGGGAGAGCATGTTCCTGACCGAATTTATGATCAATAAAATTTTCGGCCGCCCCAGAGTCTATTAAGGCAATGGTTGGCACCCTTTTCTTTTCCCATTCAATAACAATAGGTAGAAGAAGCCTATGATCTTTTTTATCATTAAAGGAGGACATATACATTACACCCAAGGCCTGTCCTTAAGGGCTTAGGTGCGGGAGTTTTCCGGCCGGTTAGGACAGGTTGAACGAGAATGTCCCTTTCGGCCACAATATAGGCATAGTCCCTCCCTACGACGGTATTGTCTTTCATCCTCAGACAAACGCGTAACTCCCAGTTGCATAGGTTCTGGAGGAGCGACTGCTGTTGTCTCGGATGAAGGATAAGTTAATGCTAGGCGTTCTGGCACCCGTCGAGGTCTATCTCTAGTATTCTGTCTGTGTCGGAGATGCTCATCAATGTGGGAAAGGTATGTGATCAGTTCCTCTAGCACATTGGGTAGGTCTCTAGTGGCAACTTCATCTAGAAGTTTATCTGAAAGCCCGTTCATGAATACGTCAATAAACGCTTGTTCATTCCATCTAACTTCGGCCGCATGGGTACGGAATTCTAGAGCGTAATCAACAAGAGAACGAGAACCCTGTCTCATACGTAGCAAGGTCTTGGCAGCATTAGTTCTTCTCCCTGGAGGATCAAAAGCCCTCCTAAAAGCTGCAACAAATTCTACATAGTTAAACACTATCGGGTTATCGTTCTCCCATAGAGGATTCGCCCAAGTTAATGCCCTATCAACCAATAAAGTGATGATGTAACCTATCTTTGCCCTATCTGTAGGGTATGCTCTCGGATGAAGCTCAAAATAAATACTAACTTGGTTCAAAAAACCTCGGCAACCTTTAGGATCACCCCCGTAATGAAGAGGGGAGGTAGCATGATTAGGAGTACCCATAGTAACCATTTCCATGGGTTGTTCCTGAGGTCTGAGTACTGGGGTTTGCTCCTCCGGTTGGAGATGGGCAGTACGAGCTAGCAAGGTTTGTACCGCAATAGCGAACTGGTCCATGCGATGGTCCAGTTCTTCAAACCGGTCATCAGGTACCGGCCCGAGAGGGTTAACACCTGCAGGGTCCATGGCCCTAGTGTAATGTCACGACAGTGACCAATGTCACAACAGTGACCCCTTCACACAGCGTGAAACCCACAGAAAGACGGTTACCGGACCTTAGAATGGCCGGACTAGCGTCTGAGAATAGTCAAAGGAATAGCCAGAGGTCAAGGGAATACGGAAGACGGGCACACGATTATCCAAGCCAAGTAACGGGAAACCAGAACACAGAATAGTCAGAGAGATAGCCAAGGGTCAATTACCAAGAAGGACAAACAGATATAATAGCACCAGGGGACTTTAAACAAGAACCCCAGTAGGGCATCTGACAAGTGTCATGATAGCCCTTTTATAGTGTGGGTTCTTTGGCTTTAATTTTGTAGCCACGCCCCCAAAAAGTCCGGGAGCGTGGCCACGCTTGAATTTTGGCGGCATTTTCTTTCTGACGTCGGCGCGCATGCGCCGCGTCATAAATGTGGGCGTGTTCCAAGCGGCCGGCGTCAGAAGAGCTGAGCCGCCCCCCGGAAGTATCGGAGGAGGACCCGGCGCTGCGCGGGACCGGCGGGGAAAGGTAAGCGCTCGTTACAGTCTGTCAGCATTTGTATATGTGTGTCTGTGTATCTGCATGTGTGTTCCTGTGTGTATCTATGTGTCTATGTACCTGCATGTATGTCAGTGTGTGTATCTGTGTGAGTGTGTCATTGTTTGGATCTGTGTGTCTGTACATCTATGTGTCAGTGTGTGTATCAGTGTGTTTGTGCATCTGCTTGTATATCAATGTCTGCATCCGTGTGTCTGTGTATCTGCATGTGTGTCAGTGTTTGTAACGGTGTCTGTATTTGTATGTGTCAGTGGTTTTGTATGTGTCAGTGGATTTATCTGTGTGCCTATGTATCTGTATGTGTCTGTGTTTGCATCTGTGTGTTTATGTATCTGCATTTGTGTCAGTGTGTGTGTCTGTGTGTCTGTGCATCTGCATTTGTATCAGTGTTTGTTTTTTGTGTCAGTGTTTGTATCTTTGTCTTTGTATCTTTGTCTTTGTGTGATTTTGTGTGTCTGTATCTGTATGTATATCAGTGTTTGCATCGATGTGACTGTGTATCACATTATGTATCAGTGTCTGTATCTGTATGTGTGTCAGTTGTTTGTATCTGTATATCTGTAGGTGTGTCAGTGTGTGTATTTGTGTGTCTGTTTATCTGCATGTGTATCTGTATGTGTGTCAGTATCTGTATGTGTGTTAGTGTTTGTATCTGTGTATCTGCACTTGTGTCAGTCTGTATTTTTTTAGAAACTGCATTGTTTACATTGCAGTACTAAGTCTGCCTAGTCTTGCAGTACTAAGACTAGTGCCTGTCTACCCATTGGGTGATGTCGGAGGAGGCAGAGTGTGGGAGGGTGGGAGGAGGAGGGGTTAACTATATTAATAACAAACATTTTGCTAATCTGAGGGGTACAATTTATGGAATTGGGCTGCCAAGGAAAACTCAAGTGTGAAGGATTTCCCTATACCCATTCAGCTATTATGACTCTCCCTGCTATTTAAGTTCACTAAAGTGTTCGTTTTATTTTATTGGTTCGGTAAACCATTCGTTTACCGAACGGAGACCACCCTGGGTAGCAATTAGAACATGGAACACTGAGTAACTATACAAAAACCGCAAGTTAATTGAGTGCTCCTAGGTGGCCTACGAACTCACGTGGTGAGAACAAAGGATGGCGGCCATCTTAAACTCCCGAACGTGGCCAGCGGGACTTGGTCGTCGAGTGCCTGGAACTGTTTTGGGCATGGCACTCGCACGAACACCCGGTCCCCATGGTAGTCCCATACAAACGGTTCCAACCGTTTGGATATTTTGCTCACAGTATCCTCAGCTATCCAGGGATGTGCTTGTTATATTGTTATGATGTGCATAAAGTATAATTCTAGGGGGGGGGAGCCAACCGCAGACCATGCTAGACGTGTGAAAGCAGAGCTCCGAAGGGATTTCAGGGCAATCCGTCTACATCGGGACTCATACTAATCATGGGACACCCCAAAAAGAGCATCACGCAGTCTCACCCTCCAACGAAACAATCTGGAGGCAAACCCAGCTCTCTTAGTAAGTTTTTCAAGGACAACTCCGCACAATCGGGCGACGAGATAGGCCCTAAGATGGCGCCGGAGCCTGTCTCCGAGCACTCCTCGCCTCCTTTGAGCCCGGCGGTCTCAGACGGTTCCTCAACTACTGGCGACACAGATATTAAAGATTTAATCAAAAATCTACCCACCAAACAAGACTTTGCAGTTATGCTTAAGCAACTTGAAACAACACTGCAGAAAAAATTGGACAACATGGCGGCAGATGTGAGAAAAGTAGAAGGCCGAGTTGAAACCCTGGAAGATAATCAAGACCTTATACTTACCCAGGTGAAACAGGTTCAACATACCTTGGCTTCACATAATACTCAAATGGCAATGCTGTACCGCTCACTTGATGATCTCGATAATAGAGGTCGCCGGAATAATTTGCGAACATCGAGGCCTGACCTCCTCCTTGGACGCGGACAGCGACTTTCTCCAATGCTCTCATATACTCTGACAGTCCTTAACTCAAGGACCCTTCACGCTCCTTGGAAGAATGTTCAATCTTTGAGACTCGCTACTGACAAGACCGGACGGGAGACTCCCGGTGATGGTAACCTCCGATATTTTAACACCAAAGACAGTCGTTGAGTGTGGTTCCACAGGGTTATCTCCGGGGCCTTGCTCTAGGGCCCTGGTGCTGGCCCTCTGGACCGGGTCCCGATTGCTTTCCACCCTGGCTTTTCATTTTTCAGGTTTTATTATTCCTTGTTACCCTTTAATTTATAAAGCTTTTCTCTGTCTTTAAGACCCTTCTCGAGGGTGTACCCATATAGGAAAAATGTATGTTATACATAATAAAAAAAAAATCTTATTATTTACTCCCCTTGATATGCTCTGTATGGGTTCTCTCTCCTGATGGGTTTTGTTGGGGGTGAATTGGGAGGAGAGATTGGAGAGGAAGCTTAAGCCTCTTATGTTAATGTATACCTGAGTTACCAATTCAGAATCCGCTATCTAGGAGGATTTGCCTCTTGGTCCAGATTACGTAACTGCTCCATAACTACTAATTGCTACATCCAGACAGAGATAACTGTCATACTAGAGTCCCTAACCAACTTATTAATCGTTCCCCGATTTTCGCTCTCTTTGACTACTCTTCCAGTAGGATTGCCCGATTCCCGTTCAAGGCTTGCAAGACCTTGCTATAACACCACCCCCAAACATATTGCATAGACACCTGAAGCTGAGCCTTCGACCCCAGCGGTGCCCTTTTCCTTCCCTGGTAGTAAGTATTCTCCAGGGTTTACCGCCGACAGAAGGGGCCCTTTCAATACGTCATTAAACTCATACTCAATTGCTAGCTCCAGGTGACTTTCAAAGTTTTGTAAATAGTTCATTTGGTTTGTTTGAATTTGATTTTCATTTATTGTTTTTTATTATCTTTTATTGTACCTATTTAATTTAGGTCACTGTGCAACTCTAATTCTGCTACTCACCCACTCTAATCGTGGGTAGAATCACGCTGAGGCGGTACACGTATACATTAATATCTTAAGATTCACTTACAATTTCCCTCTACACACACGATATCTTAGGTGCTTTGCCATGGCTTCCATCCGTATTGTCACGTTGAATGTTAGAGGGTTAAACTCACCACATAAGCGTGCCCTCGCTCTGCGAGAGCTTCATCATCTGAAGGCAGATGTTGCGTTCCTTCAAGAAACGCACTTTAAAGCAGATGCAGCTCCTTCCTTACGCAACAATCATTACCCGACTGGCTACTTCAGTAACTTTGGGGACTCCAAGTCCAAAGGGGTAGCAATTATGGTCGGGGCTAGGACGCCTTTCACTTACACATCCCACCATTCCTTTGCAGACGGTAGGCTACTAATAGTTATAGGCAAAATTGGCAGCACCGTGGTGACATTCGCCAATGTATACCTTCCTAACACGAACCAACACCATTATTTGTGCAGGTACCTTAACATTCTGGAGAAGGTTGGAGAGGGGATTATCATAGTGGGAGGAGACCTAAACATTTCCTTAGATTCAGACTTAGATACAACCTCCACTTACACAAAATACAATGCCACGTCCAGAGCTAAAATCACACAACTCCTTGATAGACATCACTTGTTAGATGGTTGGCGGGTGACGCACCCATCATCCCGAGATTATTCATACTTTTCCTCGGTCAAACAGACCTATTCGAGAATAGATATGATTTTCTTACACCACAGATACCTTCATCTCATCCAAAATTGCACATACGGGCCAATCACGTGGTCTGACCACGGACCTTTAACCATGACAATTTCAATTCCAAATCTCTCACCCACACGTGCGCAATGGAAGTTAAATGATACACTCCTTAATGACCCTGCACACATTGCTCAATTACAGGAAAATCTAACCAACTACTTCGCAGAGAATAACGCACTAGCAGTCTCACCCACTCAAATTTGGGAGGCACACAAAGCCGTACTTAGGGGACACATTATAGCTTTGGCCTCTAAACATAAAAAAGCTAGAGAACATCAGATAGTCACTCTCACTGAGGAGATCAGACAATTAGAAGCTGCACACAAAAAATCCATGTCACTAGAGAACTATAAACAATTACTAGATAAACGATCCGCACTCCAATCCCTGCTTAACACGAAAGTTCAAAGATTCCTCCTTCTCTCCAAACATAAATACTACAATCGAGGCGGAAAATGTGGACGATTGTTAGCTAGAGCACTCCAGAAAGAAAAACAACAAACATACATCACCCAAATAAAATCCTCCAGAGATACTCCAACCCATCTTCTACCAGAAATATTACAGGAGTTTCACTCTTATTACTCGTCCCTCTACAACCTCCGACCCCAGCCACCCGACCCAAACGATGTACACAAATTTTTGTCAGAGAGACTGAAACATACAATCCCACCCAATGCTAGACAAATCCTAGATGAGCCAATTTAAGACTTAAAGATTTTTACTAAGATACTTGCCACACGATTAAGACCTCACCTGCAGGGATTAGTCCACCCGGACCAGGCCGGATTCGTGCCAGGCAGAGAGGCCAAAAATAATACAACAAAACTCTTGAATATTATATACCATGCTAATAAACAAACATCACAATGTTTGGCCCTCACTATTGACGCTGAGAAGGCGTTTGACAGGGTGGACTGGTCCCTGATATCAGCCACAGTACAAGCCATGGGATTTGGTCCAAACTGGCAACTCTCTAATACAGTACATATCTCTAATGGTACAAGGCAAGGGTGTCCATTATCTCCCCTCCTTTTTATCTTAACAATGGAGCCTTTCTTGCAAGGCATTAGAGACAACATACACATCCAAGGGATACAAATAGCTGGGCAGGAATACAAAATTTCCGCTTTTGCTGACGACCTCCTCTTTACTTTGAGAAACCCAGAAACATCTCTGCCACATTTAATGCAAGAAATAGATTTTTATGAACAAGTATCCAATTACAAGGTAAACGTCAGCAAAAGTGAGATACTCCAACTCAATATCTCCAATGATACTAAGCTCCTGCTCCAACAGAAATATCATTTCCATTGGCCTCCATCCTCAGTGAAATATCTGGGAGTACATCTATCGGCTTCTTTAGATAAAATATGACATAAACTTTCCCCCATTACTGGCTACTGTAGCCAACGATCTCAAAAACTGGGATAAACCCCACTTTTCATGGCTTTGTAGAGTCCACATTTTAAAAATGGCTATTCTGCCCAGATTTCTTTATCTTTTACAAACATTGCCCATAAACATACCACATAGCTTTTTTATGAAGGCTAAACAAATTTTTACCTCTTATTTATGGGCGGGTAAACGCCATAGATTACCTTATCCAACCCTCACGAGACACAAATCGCAAGGAGGTTTGGGGGTCCCAGATATCAAACGCTACAGTAATGCCATACTTTTAGCCCGTGTTTATGACTGGGTAGACCCTCAAATCCAAAAACAATGGACACAGATAGAAACCACAAGTTTCACAACAAACCCCGAAACCATACCTTGGCACGATCCCAATACAAATATACTTCGTCCAGGCCATGAAGACCACCCCACTATCACTCCCACTTTAAAAGAATGGCATCGGCTCAGACAAAATAAACATATCTCCCCCCATCCATCTCCACTCTTACCGATTACGGGGAACCCCAACTTTCCTCCAGGCTTGCAGCCTGAAGCATTTCGAACCTTTGAAAACCTACAAGGTCACCTACATTTAAATGAGGTAATTAATGAAAATGGAATTCTCCCCCTAACTGCAATTGTACGCACCCCCACACATTCTATCATGCAAAAATTTAGATATGTACAACTTTCGCACTATATCCAGAGGCAGCCAGATCTGCGGCAGGGATGTAGACCTTTAACTACATTTGAGTCTTTAGCCACGTCTAGAACCCTACAAAAGAAACACATAACCACTTTTTATAACTTATTACAAGCACAAGACAACGAGCAATTACCGACATACACCAAAACATGGGAGAACGACTTGGGGATTACTTTAACCCAGTCAGAATGGGGTAAAATATTCACCAACATTTTTAAGTCCTCCATCAATACTACTTTACAAGAGTGCAACTATAAACGAATCTCTAGATGGCACCTAGCCCCGACCAGATCTTATAGATTTTCCCCCAACACATCCAGAGTTTGTTGGAGGTGCACGACCGAAATGGGAACCCCGGGTCATCTATGGTGGACGTGCACCATTATACAAAACTATTGGGAAAAAATATGCTCCCTCATCAATACCATCACGGGCTATGAGTTACCCACCTCACCTGAAGCACTTGTTTTTACGCTCTATCCCTCTCCAGTAATGAAATCTACTCGTGTCTTAATAAATCACATGCTCACAGCGGCAAATAGCTTAATTCCCACCAAATGGAAACAGAGTAACCCTCCAACTATTAGAGAATGGTTAGCAAAGGTAGAGGCCATACGACAAATGGAAGAACTCTCCCACTCCTTAAATGGCACATATGATAAATACGTTCATGCATGGTCACCATGGGATACATTTATCAAAGATTACAAACCCGACAATATGTCCACACCTACATAGAGAACAGGCCTTCTAGACATAACGCTAGACGAGATTAGGGGGTACTTAACCAAGTTCTGTCTTCTCCTACTCATCGCCATTCAATAATCACTAATACTATAAAATGGTTTCAAACTAACTTCTAATTATAGAAAGGAGTGAAGCTGTATTATGTTGCTTTCCTGCAATACCAGGATGGACTTTATTGTTATGCACCACGGACATTCATTTGCCATATCATATATTTAGATCCAGCAATCTACAACTAACAATGTATGTCTATACTTTAAAGTAAGTGCCATGTAACTAATATTCTACTGATTGTAAGGTTTAAACTCCAAATTTCGGCAGTATATTGTATCAGCCTCACTGAGTTTCGAAGCTATCTTTTACTCTTGAAATATTATCCTTCTCATTATGATGATACAGAAATTGTTTATTACACCATGTTCATTGTACAATGTTGTTTGTACCGAAAATGTCACATTTACATTCCTCTGTCACCGATACGCTGGTACTGTAACATTTCATTTGTTGGAATTTTCATTGTGAAACAATAAAAAAAAAAAAAAAAAAAGTATAATTCTAAAAATTGTGAAAAATAGTAATTTTTCTGGCCAGCAGATAATTGAGTTTACTATGTTGCTGAAACTCAATTATCTGGCCTGGCCCAGAGGAGGAGCTTGTACTATATAAATTGAATGCCTGTTGCTTCGAATAAATCAGTCTTGTTCCAGCATTAAGCTTTGGCTCATGTGTGGATTATTTTGGCGATACCAGCGTTATTTTGCTCTGTGGATTATTGGCGTTTTTCGGCTATTGGGAAAAGGGAATACTTGACGGAGATATTGATTACTACCGTCACAACTGGTTGGCAGCGGCGGGATCTTACTTTTTCCTGCACCAACAACCCAAGCAAGGCACTGGGGACAGTTACTGGAAGGCTGGTACACGCAGCTTAAACGCAACACTTTAAAGGAACTGTTGGAGGTCCGTGGAAAGAGTGCCAGCAACAAAGCCAAGCGGGTCATCATTGCTGAATTAATGATGCTAGACCGGGAGAACATGGCTGCGGCAACGCCAACCATAAGGCTGGCGGAAACCCAGCGAACCGCGGCAAGTTCACCGAACGTAGGGGACAGCACAGTCATGGCCTTCTTAGGAACGGTCGGCTACTACAGGCATTTTGTACCCGAGTAAAGCACCCTGGCCAAACCCCTGACGGACTTGACAAAAAGAAATTACCCCGACAGGTCCTGTGGTCCCCGGAGTGGTAGGTGGCTTTCCAAGCTCTGAAACAAGATCCTGTGTTGGCTGCCCAGAACCTAACAAATGCTTTATTGTCCACACAGACGCCTCAATGATTGGACTGGGGTCAGTTTTGAGCCAGGTCGGAGAGGATGGAGGGGAGCACACGGTAGCCTATCTGAGCCGGAAACTGTTTCCTAGGGAGGTCAGCTACGCTGCCATTGAAAAGGAGTGCCTGGCATTAGTATGGGCCCTCAAGAACCTAATCCCTTATCGTTATGGCCACGCCTTCACCCTCATCACTGATCACAACCCCCTAGTGTGGCTCAACCGGTTCTCTGGCGATAATGCCTGTCTACTGCGGTGGAGCCTTGCTCTACAGCTGTACGACTTCACAAACCACTACTGTCCATGCAAACAAAATGGGAATGTGGATGGGCTGTCATGTCAAACTGGCCTACTAGCGGACTAAGTATTGGAATTCCCGTTAGTCCCTACTGGACCAGGCAAGGTCCAACCGTGTCTCCCGGAGCAGGGAGAAAAAGGGGGGCCTATGTGAAGGATTTCCCTATACCCATTCGGCTATTATGACTTTCCCTGCTATTTAAGTTTACCGAACGGAGACCACCCTGCAGTGGCGTACATACCAGGTTCGCAGGGGTCGCGGCTGCAACCGGGCCCGGCCCACCAGGGGCACTGCCGCCCCTGCGACCCGGTATGTACCCACTGTGGCCAGCCTCTTCTCCTGGGGGACCCAGGAGCCGGCCACCTCAGGGCCCCCCGCGGCTGGCCCTGCTGTCACCCCATGGCCGGTCCTGCGGGCGCGCAAGGGAGCACTCTCCCCTGAGTGCTTCCTCTTCAGCTCCCTCGCGCGCTGCGTACTGATACCGGAGCTGGAAGATGACGTCATCTTCCGTCGCCGGCATCCCTAGGTGGCGCGCGAGGGAGCTGAAGAGGAAGCACTCAGGGGAGAGTGCTCCCTCGCGCGCCAGCCTGCCCGCCCAGTGACCTGCCGCCCAGGAGCCCAGCAGCACCACTGGACCCCAGGGAATCCCCTCAGCACTCCAAAAGGTAAGGAGGCTGGGGGATTAAATTTAAAAAAAAACATGTGTTACTGTGTGTGTTACTGTGTGTGTTAGTGTGTGTGTTAGTGTGTGTGTTAGCGTGTGTGTTAGTGTGAGTGTGTTTTAGTGTTAGTGTGTGTGTGAGTGTTAGTGTGTGTTAGTGTGAGTGTTCGTGTGAGTGTGTGTGTTAGTGTGAGTGTTAGTGTGAGTGTTAGCGTGTGTGTGTCTGCTAGTGAGTGTCAGTGAGTGTGTCTGTTGAGTGTGTGTCTGCTAGTGAGTGTGTTACTGTGTGTGTCTGTTACTGAGTGTGTTTGTGTGTGTGTTAGTGAGTCTGTTTGATGTTTGTTAGTGAGTGTGTGTTTGTCAGTGAGAGTGTATGTTTTGTAAGTGAGTGTGTATGTATGTCTGTCGCTGAGTGTGTCTCTGTCAGTAAATGTGTGTGTCTGTTAGCTAGTGTGTATGCGTCTGTTCGTGAGACAGTGTGTGTGTGTCTTCAGCACTTACCTTTCTCCAGCGCCGGACTCCCTTGGCACTGGGGATCCCTCCGCCTCTCAGCTCCGATTGCGCATGCGCGGCAAGAGCCGCGTGCACATTCAAACCGCTCATAGGAAAGCATTACTCAATGCTTTCCTATGGACGTTCAGTGTCTTAAAATCGCGGAAGCTCCTCTAGCGGCTGTCAGTGAGAAAGCAACTAGAGGCTGGATTAACCCTCAGTGAAACATAGTTTCTCTGAAACTGCTATGTTTTCAGCTGCAGGGTTTAAACTAGAGGGACCTGACACCCAGACCACTTCATTGAGCTGATGTGATCTAGGTGTCTGTAGTGGTCCTTTAAGTGTGTGTGCATCTGCATGCACTGGCGTACATACTGCAGAGTAAGCGTGGGGGGAGGGGGGCCCACGGATCAATTTTCGCACCGGGGCCCCATGGGTCATGTGTACGCCACTGCCACCCTGGGTAGCAATTAGAACATGGAACACTGAGTAATTATACGAAAACCGCAAGTTAATTGAGTGCTCCTAGGTGGCCGGCATTTCGGCATACGAACACACGCGGTGAGAACAAAGGAATGGGGCCCTCTTAAACTCACGAACGTGGCCTGCGGGACTTGGTCGTCGAGTGCCTGGAACTGTTTTGGGGATGGCATTTGCAAGAACACCCGGTCCCCATGGAAGTCCCATACGAACGGTTCCCACAAACAGCAGAAGAACGGCGTTTGGGAGTTTCAAACAGACGAATGAGGGGAGCACTCTTCCCGTATCAGCTTTATTACATCACAGGCGGTTTTCGTATAAATTCATCCAAACGGAGACTGGTTCTTGCTACCAATTCTGTGGAACTCTAGATCGGATACAACCGCATGGCAAGCCGGTCAAATTTCCACACGATGCGACACAAAAACTACCGAACGGATTTTCGTGCAATTTGGATATGTTGTTATGATGTGCATAAAGTATTGTGACGGTAGTAATCTGTATCACCGTCAAGCATTCCCTTCTTCCCATAAAATAAAATCTCCAAGTAATCCACAGAGTAATAAATCGCTGGTATCGCCAAATAATCCACACAAATTGTCGAACGCACTTTGATTCCAGCCAAAGCATCGAAGTGCCTGAGAAGGTAAGGGTCAGCGGTGTTCGTGCAAATGCGTAGCCGATTTTAGTTCCATAGATTCAATGGCACGCACCCCTGACCGCGTTCGACAAAATTAAAATGGTCGCCGCCACGTGTTCGGTTTTCGAATGGCGGCCACTTGACTACTTCGGCTGCATCCGAAGTGCCAATTTAAAAATACAAATCCTTTCTCTGGGAGTTAAAGAGCCAGCAGCAGCACAACGAAAATCCATTATGCCCAAATCTTGAATTTAAAGGGCCAAACCTCCCAGGGACCATAATCACATGGCAAGAGGCTGGCAAGCAGTCCTCTCCAGGCACAAGTGGCGAGGTTAATTTCGCCACAAGTATAATTCTAAAAATTGTAAAAAAAAATTAATTTTTCTGGCCAGCAGATAATTGAGTTTAGTATGTTGCTGAAACTCAATTATCTGGCCTGGCCCAGAGGAGGAGCTTGTTCTGTATAAATTGAATTCCTGTTGTTTCGAATTTATTGCTTCGAATAAATCAGTCTTGTTCCAGCATTAAGCTTTGGCTCATGTGTTGATTATTTTGGCGATACCAGCGTTATTTTACTCTGTGGATTATTGGCATTATTCGGCTATTGGGAAAAGGGAATACTTGACGGAGATATTGATTACTACTATCACATCAAGTAAAAGGTTGGGAACCACTGCTTTAATGGATGGAGACACGTGACACAAACTGTCCCTGACACGCAGTAACTTAGACACAAACACAATGTCACTAATGTGACAATTTTATATAATCTCAGTTACACATTCTCACACCAGTTTACACACACAACCAATTTACACATACAACATATAAACAGTCTCCCTGTACCTTTATCAGGAGCATAATTGCGAAAACTATGAGTAGATACTGGAGGAGATAGGATCTGGTATGCTGATGAGTTCCTGGTGACTAGGGGGGAGCAGGAGAGTAGTGCCCTAAGAGCACAGGCGCCCCCCTGCTCCCTTTGCAGAGATTCTGTTTCATAGATAGGGGGAAGCCAGGATATTTTAGCTGCAGATTTGAAAATAAGTTGCTACGTTATTGCTAGACTTACCAAACTTCAAAGGTTTGTTGCACCTTTGTAGCAAGTCTGTGTAGTGATCCGTGATCATAGATAAGTACAATTTTTATATTTTTCACTTTGTAGATGGAGGTGGAGGTTAAGGATATTTGTTTTTGTTCATTGTTGTTCCCAGTTTTATCACAAATATCTGCAGTGTCTTAAAGGACCACTCTAGGCACCCAGACCACTTCAGCTTAATGAAGTGGTCTGGGTGCCAGGTCCAGCTAGGGTTAACCCATTTTTTTATAAACATAGCAGTTTCAGAGAAACTGCTATGTTTGTGAATGGGTTAAGCCTTCCCCCAACCTCTAGCGGCTGTCTCATTGACAGCCGCTAGAGGCGCTAGTGATTCTCACTGTGAAAATCACAGTGAGAGCACGCAGGTCCATAGGAAAGCATTGATAATGCTTTTTCCTATACGCTGAATGCTACAGCAGCTAGCTGCACATTTAGCCGACGGGGAGGAACGGAGGAGGATCGGAGGCAGAGAGCTCCCCGCCCAGCGCTGGAAAAAGGTAAGTTTTCCCCTTTCCAGAGCCGGGCGGGAGGGGGTCCCTGAGGGTGGGGGCACCCTCAGGGCACTATAGTGCCAGGAAAACAAGTATGTTTTCCTGGCACTATAGTGGTCCTTTAATGGTCTGCAGGCCAGTTGTACAGTGGTGTAAGAATTTTACTCTGACAAGAATTTTCTCTTAAAAATACCATTCCTCAGAGAAGCACTTTCATTGAGACATAAATAATTGAGTATATTTTAACTTTTTATGCATGCAGGTAGTAGTAAAGCTTGGCTTTAAACCATCCTGATTTCTATTGGGTGTCCTGCTTTTGGGGATTCCAAGGAACTATCCACAACAAGCATAGCATGAGGAAATCATTAGACACGCTTGTGCTATGTTCAGCGTCCTAGAACCATGCAGAGAGCACTGAAACTGGGTCTGCCCTCAGTGGGCTGGTCTTAAAAGATAGGCAGGCAGCCTGCTGTGGATTTACGCCAAGCTGACCTGCCAGTAACGGGGTAGACATATCCCCTTTCAGAGAAAGTCCAGCTCTTTTGGAGTGACTCAATTGCATCATCAACTTTTACTCCTCTTCTCAGTTCTCTGGATGCTGAAGTTTGGAGGTATGGTAAAATATTTAAGAAGTTGGATAGAAAGAAGTCCTATATTTAGAAAAAAAATCTACAGGACATTATACACAAAATGCCCTGAAGCCGCTTTAAGATTTAAAATGCAGTAAAACCTGTTGAACCTCCAGTATTCTCATTGTAATTTAAGAAATACTATGAGGGTGAGATAAACAACAAAACTCCTAACTACTTAACTACCAGAATTGAGTATAAATGTTTTTACTGTATTTAGGAGAATGAAATTTAGCCCATAAATTCCCCTACGCTCACTTTGTGTAACTACACTGTAATCATTTAGCCATCTGTTACTAATAAGGATTGTAATGCCACCAATGTCAATAAACATTTGTACTATTTACTGGCATTGTACACTGCATTATCTACTGCTCAAGTCTAAATAAAGAATGTAAAAAATGTTTAAAAAATTAATTTACTCCTGGAGGGGAACAAATGTCTCTCTCAGAAGTCACTAATCAATTATCAAATTGCATAACCCGCATCACGGGATCGGCAGGGTGAAAGGGGGTGGGCCAGTGGCACAACTTGCATCACAGATGCTACCCAAAGGGGGCAGACTTGAAGAATTGGCATGTGCAAATGCTAATCAAGCAGGTAAACCAACTGAGGGTGGACCATGCAGGTAGTAGTGTTTTTGTCATGTTACCTACCCAATCAACGTAATCCGGTTCTCTTCAGGTGTCTCTGCCTACCCAATCAGGAAGCAGACAAATTTGTTACTTAATACTTTCTGCAAAGAGAGGGATGTTGCATGTTTGCAGTGCCCATCTACTTATCCTAATTTGACAGGGCCATGAACAATGCAAGCTTAGGTTAGCAGATGGTGTCTTGCAAGTCTAAAGTAGAGGACTTGGACCACCATATGGACCAGTTTCTTTAGGCTTTACAGAACTTGTTATCACTCACTGCCTATTTGTCACCTTAGGGTCTAAGGGCATGTTCTTCTCAAACACCAGCTATGGGGTGTAATATATGTAATATGGTCCCTCAGTTTATCTCACTCCTCCTCCCAGATATGGTGGAGATCCCATGGCCATTAGGGAATTCCTTAACCTAGTGGGCATACATTTTAAAATTTCCATCTGATTGTGCCAACAATGGAATCATAATGAATCTACTTACTGACAAGGGTTTAACTTCGGCTAATCTGGTCCAGGTATGAAATAAGCCTATAGTATATGTGACGAACTGCCCAGGAAATATGTTCATTTCTAATAAGTCCAAGTTGTTTTCCCATGGTTCGGTACTTGTATCTACCGAACACCGATCCCCCCCGGCTCGTTATCTTCAAAGAAAAGCACAAACCGTGCTCTCTATGGGTGGCCGCCATTCATATAACCAAAAGCACTTGCTAAGGCCAATAGCGACCATTTTGTCTCCAGAATGCCGGCAGCGGTACGAGGTCGTCGAGTGTGTGGAACACTAGGATGGATACTTTAACTCGCGAACCCCGGTCACCTTGTACTACCACCTGCTTCTCTCACAGACAAACCAAGAGAGCGCAGTTCGGTGAAAAGACACTCCCGAACTATGTGAACA
>OW240913.1:175989076-176079474 GCA_933207985.1 Pelobates cultripes
TCTATGGGATTAAGATATGGAGACTGGCTAGGTCACTCCAGGACCTTAATGTGCTTCTTCTTGAGCCACTCCTTTGTTGCATTGGCTATGTGCTTTGGGTCATTGTCATGCTAGAATTTTCAATGCCCTGGATGAGGGCAGAAGGTTCTCACCCAAGATTTGATGGTACATGGCCCTGTCCATCGTCCCTTTGCTGCAGTGCAGTTGTCCTTTTCCCTTAGCAGAAAAACACCACCAAAGCATAATGTTTTCACCTCCATGCTTGATGGTGGGGATAGTGTTCTTGGGGGTCATAGGCAGCATTCCTTCTCCTCCAAACATGGCGAGTTGAGTTGATGCAAAAGAGCTTGATTTTTGGTCTCATCTGACCACAACACTTTCACCCAGTTCTCCTCGGAATCATTCAGATGTTCATTGGCAAACTTCAGACGAACCTGTACATTTCCTTTTCGAGCAGGGCGACCTTGCAGGCACTGCAGGATTTCAGTCCTTCACGGCGTAGTGTGTTACCAATTGTTTTCATGGTGACTATGGTCCCAGCTGCCTTGAGATCGTTAACAATATCCTCCTGTGTAGTACTGGGTTGATTCCTCACCGTTCTCATGATCATTGAAACTCCACAAGGTGAGATCTTGCATGGAGCACCAGACCGAGGGACTGACCATTATTTTGCATTTCTTCAATTTGCGAATAATCGCACCAACTGTTGTCACCTTCTCATCAAGCTGCTTGGCGATGGTCTTGTAGCCCATTCCAGCCGTGTGTAGGTCTGCAATCTTGTCCCTGACATCCTTGGACAGTTTTTTGGTCTTGGCCATGGTGGAGAGTTTGGAATCTGATTGCTTCTGTGGACAGTTGTCTTTTATACAAGTAGCGAGCTGAGATTAGGAGTGCTTCCTTTAAGAGAGTGCTCCTAATCTCAGCTTGATACCTGGGAGCCAGAAATCTTGCTGATTGATAGGGGATCAAATACTTATTTCACGCATTGACATGCAAATTAATTCAGAACTTTTTTCAAATGCTTTTATTTCTGGATTTATTTTTTGTCACTCTGTCTTTCACTGTTAAAATACACCTACCATTCAAATTATAGACTGATCATTTCTTTGTCAGTGGACAAACGTTCAAAACCAGCAGGGAATCAAATACTTTTTCCCCTCACTGTATGTGTAACTGTGGCTGCACGTGTGTGTAGATCTGTGTAGCTGTCCAGGTTATACATATGAAGAAAAATGTTTCATATGTTAACCATTGTGTTCCTAAAATGTGCAATTACTGTGGAGGGCATATATCGTAACTTGATGTAATGTAAATTCTAGTGTACTTTATTAACATTCATTGAGAAAATGCATGTTTTGTGTGTCTCCAGGAAAAAGTAAATCTAATCTAGGATGGACTCCTCTCCACCTTGCATGTTATTTTGGACATGTTCCAGTGGTGGAACATTTATTAAAGGTGAATGTTATTGTTTATTTTTACACCATATATTATTTAATACAGAAAGCTAATAAATCAAACAATTTATAATCGGTATGGTAACTAGGTTATCTGGCACCATGAACTGTAGTTTGTTTTGTGTGGGTTTTTTTTTGTCTTTGCAATCCCGCTTACACCCTTTTCGGGGCATCGCAGAGAGGAAATTACAAACCCACACAAACATCCATATAGACGCATGTTTACATTCATATACACATTCCCAAATTCATACACACACATGCATATTCATATGCACACACACGCACATATTCCCACACTCTCATTCATACACAAACATACATGCACACTTTATTTTTATACTGATCATTATCTGTGGTGCACAGTCATTTGCTGCTGGGATCAGTCTGATTCTCTGCAGCACTGTACTGTTGCTTAGGTGATAAATGTGTTTAGAAAACAGTCTTTATAAATAAGATACTTTGTTCTTCTCATAATTCAATTTTTGTTGCATATTGTCATTAGTAAGTCGGCTAAAATTTCTGAAAACAGCTCCCCCACACCACACTTTCCCCCAAGCTACACCACCAGGAGTACAAGGTGGTGGGGCAGCTGTACAGGCAGAGCACAGGTTAATCCCAGCAGTTCCCCTGCTGCCCACAAGGTCTTAATCTTCAGAGAAGGCACTTGCTGTGGGGCAACCACAGCTGATAGGCAGGTGCCTACTCTGGCAAGTTTGGGTACTCTGTTCACCTGCTTCCCGCCGATCACACGGGATGGACCGCCCCTGCCCTCAGCCTTGTATTCTGATTTTAAGATTATTGTAAATGCAAACCTTGTTGTATCGTTCCTAGAAATGTGTAGAAAGAAAGCATTTAAATGGACATGCTAAGCAATGTTACCCTGTGCCCTCTTTGGCTAGGTTAATTTGCTCTGACCAATCTTCTGACATTGTAGATACTAAATGTGCTGGATGTTAGGTCTTTATAAAGCCATAATAATTGACTTTCTTCCAGTCAGCATTCATTGCAAGCCCTCCCTTATATCGCTCTTCTCTTAGCATTAAAGAAATGTATATCATTTCAAGGTGAATGAAGTTCCACTAGAGTTAAAGCTGGTAGATGGTAAGGTTCTCCCATTTGTCTGTTCACCTAAACTTTTAATATGTTTAATTGATAAAGTGACATGCATTAGCTTTTTGACCAAGAATACAATTTCTTTTGAGACTGTCTTGATATATTCTAAGTAAATAAATAAAAATACTTGCTGTAAATTAGGTACATAGTAGAAACATAGACCATGTCTTGCCATTGACAAAAAATACTTTACAGTTCACATTTAACGGGAAGTGCTACTGAACTAAATTATTGTGGAGTTGTCTCTAGGGGGAGTTTAGCAAAACTGATCCGCAACACTGCTCTCGCTCATCCCTTTACTATCATTAAAAACTTGACATTGAAAAATAGCTTTTCCAGAATCTTTTTATTTTTTTATTTTTTAACAATCAAACTCTACATCCAACACAAAAAAGGCCAGGAACTGTAATTAAAAAAAAATAAACAAAAAAAAAAAAATTTTTTTTTTATTTATTGATTTTATTATTTTTGCTATTATAGCTGTATTGTAGTATGTCAAATGATGCTTCCTAACCTGACTTTTCTTGCCAATGCCCCTTTGTGAAACTAAATGTGAAGAAAAAAAATATATAAATTAACAAACTCTTAAAGGGGCGCTCTTAGAAACATTACCTAGCGTCCACAGCACCAAGGTGCCTGGGGTTCTTGGCAGCATAATAACTGAAAGGAGTACTTTGGCTATTTAGCACCCTGAGCAAGAATGTGTATTGACATACCCGGGAATTGAAAAACATGTTTCTTTCTTCCTCCACACCCCTTTGTGTTTGTCTGTACTACTTCATTCCCTTGTGTTGCTCTTAAACCCCTCATTGCCCCTTGTTTGTCTTTGAACCCCCTTTAGCCTTTGTGTATCTGTCCACTGAAATGGACCTGCCCTTAGCATGCTACTGTAACCACTACAGCAGTGGTTCTCAAACTAGTCCTCAAGACCCACCAACAGTCCAGGTTTTGTTAGTATCTCCATTGGAATAAAACAGGGAAATACATAAAACCTGGACTGTTGGTGGGCCATGAGGACTGGTTTGAGAACCACTCCACTACAGGGAGCTATAGTGGTGGTGTTGCTTAGACTGTCCCTTTAATGGGTGAACTATGCATAGTATCTCACACAGGAGATATGCTTTTATAAATTATGATTTATTTATTTTTCCCACTACTTTTCTTATATAAATATACTTCTCCCCAACTCTTGTCAAACTTCCCAACTTTTATTAGAGAAAAAGCAAATGTAAACTCAGTTAATGTAAGGAGGAAAAAATATATATTTGCGCATGCAGTGTTTTTGTTGGGTTTTGATAAAATTTATTTAAAAAAAAACTGATAGTATAAGAAATCTAGGATTTTTTTTCTTTTATATTCACTTTTAATTATAGAAGAAAATATTTGGGAAGGATGGGAGAAAAGCAGAATGGTAAAGTTCATCATTCACAGTATCAAAATGTCATCTTTGAGCCATGTTATACTTTATATTCTTGTATAGTGTAAATTCTAAATATTGATTCTACAAAAAAAAAAAACAATGACCATCTTTGGTCATGCGTTAGAAAGGGTAACTCTAAAAATGGACTATAGCACTCTAAATCGGTATCTGTGGAACTGTATGATGTCATCGGCCCAGCTTCTAAATAGTTTAGAATGTCTATCATGAATTCGAAATCTTTATTTTCAGATTGTATATGTTGAAGAAAATTTGGTTAAATCAAATGTAGAAAATAATATTTAAATGAGTAACTAGCATTCCAATAAAAATTGCTACTCCTGACCAGTTTTATGGCAGTTTTTCTAGGACTTTTTGACTTTTCACATTTTCTCTTGAACAGGCAGGAGCTGACATCAATATTCAGAATGATATGGGGGACACTGCTTTACACAAGGCTGCCTTTACTGGACGTAAGGTGAAAAGCATGCATTCTGATCAGCCTAAATGAGCACAAATGAAATTAAGTGGTGTGAAGCTGAGTGCATGTTAATCACAGTGAACACTGAATGTGTTTTATCACACTGACTGCGTGGCAGATATTTATATTTTTGTCATTTTGCCCATTCCCTCTGTTTTTGTAACATTTCCATGTAGTCCACTTGTCTGGGAGTAATAAAATATTTGAACATTTTTCTTTGTGTATGTGGCGCCAAATCAGAACAGGAAAAATCTTTATGCATACACAAACATAAACTAGAGCAGACTGACAAAGAATTTTTTTTTTTAATTTTTTTTTTTTTTATTATTTATTTTCATTTCTTTGCACGCACCAGAATTTTTAAATTCTATCTCAATCTATTAGGAACTTGTGTTGTTATTGTTGGAACACAATGCAGACACTACACCTATAAATGGAGAGGGACAAACTGCAAGAGACGTCACAGATGACAAAGAGATAAATGCCATGTTGGAAGGTAATTTTATATTATCAGCATATTCTTTTGCCGCAGTCTCTTATTATACTTTGTCCAAAAAACTAAACAAAAAAGTGATCTTTATTGGTATAACCTCTTATCAGATAATGTTGAATTTCACAGATACAGTAATGTTACAAATTCACCATATATGGAGCAGGCACTTGTTGTTGTTAGTGATGTACCGAACTGTTCGCTGGCGAATAGTTCCTGGCGAACATAGCGTGTTCGCATTCGCCGCCGCAGGCGAACACATGCGCGGTTCGATCCACCTCTCTCCCAGCATCCATTTTAGATTAATTCTGAAGCTGCATGCTTAGTGAGAGGAGGGAAAGTGTAGCTGCTGCTCATTAGATAGGGAAATTGATAGCTAGGCTAGGGTATTCAGTGTCCACTACAGTCCTGAAGGACTCATCTGATCTCTGCTGTAAGGACAGCACCCCAAAAAGCCCTTTTTAGGGCTAGAACATCAGTCTGCTTTTTTTATTTATTTTTTCTGTGTAATGTAAGAAAAAAAAAGTTGCCTGCCTGCCTGCCTGCCAGCTTCTGTGTCAGGCTCACAGTGGATACTGTGCCCATTTGCCCAGTCAGTGCCACCACTCATTTCTGGTGTCACAATAGCTTATGCTTGACATTTAAAAAGAAAAAAAATTTTTCACTGTAATAGATTGAATAGCAGTTAGTTGTCTGCAAGCGTCTGGGTGTCAGGCCTCCTTCAGCGTGTGCTCTGCAGACCTCTGCCCGTCTACTTTGCCACTCATATCTGGTGTCTCTATAGCGTGCTTTTACAAAGAAAAAAAGTTTTTCAGTGTAAGCTAATAGCAGTCAGTGTCCTTAAGGCGGGTGTCAGGCCTTCAGCGTGTGCTCTGCAGACCTCTGCCAGTGTACTTTGCCACTCATATCTGGTGTCACAATAGCGTGCATTTAAAACCCAAAAACTTTTTTCACTGTTATAGATTGAATAGAAGTTAGTTGTCTCAAAGCGGGTGTGTCAGCCCTACAGCGTGTACTCTGCCAGTTTACAGTGCCACTCATATCTGGTGTCATAATAGCTTGCATTTAAAAACAAAAAACTTTTTTCACTGTTATAGATTGAATAGCCGTTAGTTGTCTGCCAGCGGGTGTGTCAGGCTCACAGTGGATACTGTGCCCAGTGCCACCACTCACTCACTGGTACCCGGACGAAATTTCTTTTCACAAAAGGCAATCCCCAACCTGTACTCGATTGTGCAAAAGGAAATAATGGCATGTCTGGCACACAGTGTTGGGGCAAGGGTCCATCTGACCACTGATACCTGTACTCGATTGTGCAAAAGGAAATAATGGCACGTCTGGCACACAGTGTTGGGGCAAGGGTCCATCTGACCACTGATACCTGGTCTGCAAAGCATGGTCAGGGCAGGTATATCACCTACACTGCGCATTGGGCAAACCTGCTGACGGCTGCCAAGCATGGAATGCGTGGCTCTGCAGAGGAGTTGGTGACACCGCCATGACTTGCAGGCAGGCCTGCTGCCACCACCTCTACTCCTCCTACTCCATCCTCTTCCATAACCTCCTCGGCTGAGTCCTCTTCTGCTGCTGCGTCTTGCTCCACATCAACGGATAGGGGACGTAACAGTGATTAAACTGATAACAATAGTACTAAACACACCACTCCTATCTGGTGGCATTAGATTAGACGTTTGAAAGCCCCAAAATTTGTTGTGATCTGTGAGTAAGGTAAACGGTTGTCCATACAAGTAAGGTTGCAGCTTTTTGAGGGCCCACAACACCGCCATGCTAAGCACCCTTTCAATGGCAGTGTATCTACTTCCCTGGGCAAAAGTTTCCGGCTTAGATAAGCCCCGGGTTGCTCGCCGCCATCTGCTCCGACTTGGCTCAGTACTGCTCCCAATCCAAACATAGAAGCGTCTGTATGGACGAGAAAGCGTTTAGTTGGATCAGGAGCAGAAAGTACAGGTGATTTAATGAGCGCCGTCTTGAGCTGTTGGAAGGCCTGTTCACACTCTGGGGCCCATACTACTATCTTGGGGAGGTTTTTACGCGTTCCTATATGGCACTTACTGGGCTTTAGGGTCAGTCCGGCCTCCCTAATCCGGTCTAGTACGGCTCCTATGTGGGTCAGGTGTTGGGCCAGGAGCAGCTAAAAATGGCTATATCATCCAAGTAGGCGCAGGCATACTCCTGAAACCCATCCAGTAGCCGATCTACCATCCTCTGAAAGTTAGCGGGGCATTCTTCATCCCGAATGGCATGACCTTAAACTGATACAGGCCAAACGAGGTGACAAATGCCGACCTGTGGATGGCGTCCTCGGCTAATGGAATTTGCCAGTACCCCTTGCACAGATCTATTGTGGTGAGGTACTGGCCTCTGGCCATTTTGTCTAGGAGCTCGTCTATCCGGGCATAGACGAGGCGTCTGAGGTTGTTTTATCGTTTAGCCTCCGGTAGTCTACACAGAAACGGGTCGTGCCGTCCCGTTTCGGTACTAGTTCTACCGGGGAGGCCCAGGGGCTGTCAGAGTGTTCTATCACCCCTAACTGCATCATTTCCTCAATTTCTTTCTGAATATTTTCTTTAACTGCTTCGGGTATGCGATAGGCGGTTTGGCGTAGGGGGGTCTGGTCTAGGGTTTCAACTTTGTGAGTGGTTAATGGACTGTACCCAGGTAGGTTGGAAAACGTGGCCCCCTTGTCCTGGATTAGTCTTTGGACCTGGGTTCGCTCCTGGGGGTCTAACCGTTCTCCTAACTGTACTTCTCCCAGGTCTCCGCTCTGGCCCTCTAGGTCTAGGAGATCTGGGGGTGGCAAATTATCATAATCTTCAGTGGCAGGTGCACAGATCGCGGTTACCTCTTCCGTGCGCTCGTGGTATGGCTTGAGCATGTTCACATGGAGCATGCGCTTGCCTCCCGTACCTGTGACCACACCGATCACAAAGGTGGTATCACAAACCTGCTCTACCACCTTGTATGGGCCCAGCCTGCAGCTTGTCCTTGTGGACAGTGTCAATCCATATCTGCCAAGTGACCCTATGTAGGGGGAACAGTCTCTATTCTGCTCTGTGTCAGTGTGTATCAGGGACCCTTAGGACAGGTGTCAATCCATATCTGCCAAGTGACCCTATGTAGGGGGAACAGTCCCTATTCTGCTCTGTGTGAGGAGGAGGAACGGGAAATGAGTAGCTTGGCATCCAACCTTGTGCAAATGGGGTCTTTCATGCTGTCGTGCCTGTTGAGGGACCCTCATATAAAAAGGCTGAAGGAGAACGACCTGTGCTGGGTGTCCACGCTACTAGACCCCCGGTATAAGCAAACAGTGGCGGAAATGTGACCGAATTACAAGTCGGAAAGGATGCAGCATTTGCAAAATAAATTAAAAAGTATGCTTTACACAGCGTATAAGGGTGATGTCACAGCACAACAGGAATCTAACAGGGGAAGAGGTGAAAGTCATCCTCCTCCTCCCACGACCAAGCCATATCTGCCAAGTGACCCTATGTAGGAGGAACAGTCTCTATTCTGCTCTGTGTCAGTGTGTATCAGGGGCTCTGAGGACAGGTGTCAATCCATATCTGCCAAGTGACCCTATGTAGGAGGAACAGTCCCTATTCTGCTCTGTGTCGGTGTGTATCAGGGATCCTTAGGACAGGTGTCAATCCATATCTGCCAAGTGACCCTATGTAGGGGGAACAGTCTCTATTCTGCTCTGTGTCAGTGTGTATCATGGTCTCTGAGGACAGGTGTCAATCCATATCTGCCAAGTGACCCTATGTAGGGGGACCAGTCCCTATTCTGCTCTGTGTCAGTATGTATCAGGGAACCTTAGGACAGGTGTCAGTCCATATCTGCCAAGTGACCCGATGTAGGGGGAACAGTCCCTATTCTGCTCTGTGTCAGTGTGTATCAGGGATCCTTAGGACAGGTGTCAATCCATATCTGCCAAGTGACCCTATGTAGGGGGAGCAGTCTCTATTCTGCTCTGTGTCCGTGTGCATCAGGGGCTCTGAGGACAGGTGTCAATCCATATGTCAAGGTGTCAATATGTCATATGTCAGGTGTCAATCCATATTCATTGTGATTTAGGAATGTTAGGTGATTTCTGCCCTTTAAAACCAGACTCTGCATCAACTGTGTAATTTTCCATGGGAGTTTTGCCATGGATCCCCCTCCGGCATGCCACAGTCCAGGTGTTAGTCCCCTTGAAACAACTTTTCCATCACTTTTGTAGCCAGAAAGAGTCCCTGTGTGTTTTAAAATTCGCCTGCCCATTGAAGTCTATGGCGGTTCGCCCGGTTCGCGAACATTTGCGGAAGTTCGCGTTCGCGAACCGAAAATTTTGTGTTCGCGACATCACTATTTATCAGTAGGTTTCTCACTGGGTGCCATGTTTTGTTTAGCCTGTATAACTTGTAAGAGTGAAGAAGAAATAGATAGAACTGTAGTAGCTATTATTCTGTCCGGGGAAATGACAGGGGTATTATCAAACTCTTTTTTGTCGGTAGTTTCGAATTGTCTAGACAGAGCATCAGCTTTAGTGTTACGATCACCTGGTCTGTAGGTGATTATATAATTGAAATGAGATAAGAACAGTGACCACCTGGCCTGCCTAGAAGACAATCTTTTGGCTTTACTAAGGTAGGAAAAATGTTGTGATCGGTAAAAATGAGTATGGGGTCCTTGGTACCTTCTAATAGATGTCTCCACTCCTTGAGTGCTAAAACAATAGCAAGGAGTTCTCGATTGCCTATGTCATAGTTCTTTTCGGCTGTGGACATCTGTTTGGAAAAGAAGCCACAAGGATGTAATGGCTTATCAGGTGATTCTCTTTGAGATAAGACAGCACCTACCCCAATATCCGAAGCATCAACTTCAAGAATATAAGGCAAAGAAGGGACAGGATGCTGTAAAATAGGAGCAGAGGCAAACGCGGTTTAAAGAAATTCAAAGGCCTCAAGCACCTCTGGGGACCAGACACGAGTTTTGCCATCCTTTTTAGTCATGCGTGTTATAGGTGCTACAATAGAAGAAAATCCTTTAATAAAAGCATCTATAATAGTTAGAAAACCCAAGAAAACGCTGAATGGCTTTCAGACCCTGAGGTAAAGGCCATTCCATGACAGCAGAAAGCTTCTGGCGATCCATACGAAAACCTTTAGCAGAAATTACATAACCTAAAAACTGTACTTCGGATTGCTCAAATAAACATTTTTCTAGTTTACAATAAAGACCATTAACAAGAAGGGTTTTCAAGACTGTTTTAACATGCATGTGATGAGTATGTAAATCTGTTGAATATATTAATATCACTATCACAAATGAGTGAATGAACTCTCGTAAGACGTCATTAATAAATTCTTGAAACACTGCTGGGGCGTTACAAAGACCGAATGGCATCATAGTATACTCATAATGACCACTCCTAGTATTGAATGCAGTTTTCCACTCATGGCCCTTTTTTATACGTATGAGATTGTATGCACCTCTAAGGTCCAATTTAGTAAACACAGTAGCTTGTTTAAGCCTGTCGAATAATTCCATGATTAATGGTATAGGGTAAGCATTTTCTATAGTGATTTTATTTAGGCCCCTATAATTAATACAAGGTCTTAAATGGCCCTCCTTCTTCGACACAAAAAAGAACCCTGCCCCTGCCGGAGAAGAGGATCTCCTTATAAATCCCTTTTGTAGAGATTCTTTAATATATTCCTCCATGACACGATTTTCTTGCAGAGACAAAGGATACACCCTGCCTTTGGGAGGTATAGTGCCAGGCAATATATCAATAGCACAATCGTAGGGTCTATGAGGCGGTAATTTTTCAGCCTCCCTCTTATCGAAGACAGACTTAAGACACATGTACTGAGGAGGTATAACAGTAGACAAAGGAGAAGTAGTAGGAACATTAATAGAATTCAATTATACAAGACTCTTGGCAGGTTTCACTCCAAGATACTATTTGACCTGACTCCCAGTCAAAATTGGGATTGTGAGAACGTAACCATGGGTACCCTAACACAATGTGAGAGGAAGGAGAGGTGATGACCTGAAACCGAATGGTTTTGGAGTGTAACATCCCTGTATACATATGCAACGGTTCAGTTTCATGTGTGATAACTGGGGAGCATAATGGTCTACCATCTATGGCCTCAACGGCCATGGGTGTCTTCTTCTCTCTAATGGGTATTTTGTTTTTCCTAACAAATTTAGAGTCTATGAAATTCTCAGCTGCCCCGGAATCAACCAGGGCTAGTATGTTTCTTGCTATGCAATTATTCTCCAGATGCAGAGAAACAGGGAGAAGTAGTCAATTAAGAGGCAATTTTGGGGACTTAGATATCACACCCAAGGCCAGTCCCCTATATGGCCTTAGGTGCGATAGTTTTCCTGAAGAACGGGACATTCTTTTAGCATATGACCCTTCTTACCACAATAAAGGCAAAGCCCCTCCTCAGTGGTGTATCCTGGTTTTGTGCTGCCCTAGGCAGGACAAAACTCAGGCGCCCCACTCCCCCCGCCCAACCTTCTAAATACACACACACACACACAGTCAGACACAAACACACACACAGTCAGACACAAACACACACACAGTCAGACACACACACACACACACACACACAGTCAGACACATACACAAACACACACACAGTCAGAGACACACACACAGTCAGACACAAACACACACAGTCAGACACAAACACACACACATACACAGTCAGACACAAACACACACAGTCAGACACAAACACACACAGTCAGACACAAACACACACACAAACAGTCAGACACACAGTCAGACACATACACAGACACAAACACACACACAGTCAGACACAAACACAGTCAGACACACACACACAGTCAGACACAAACACACACACATACACAGTCAGACACACGCACACACACACTCACAAACACACAAACACAAACACACACAGTCAGACACAAACACACACAGTCAGACACAAACACACACACAAACAGCCAGACACACAGTCAGACACATACACAGACACAAACACACACACAGTCAGACACAGACAGACACAAACACAGTCAGACACAAACACACACACAGTCAGACACATACACAGACACAAACAGTCACACACACACACAAACACAGTCAGACACAAACACACACACACACATTAACTTTTTTTTAAATTTAAATCCCCCCCAACCTCCTTACCTTTGGGAGTGCTGGGGAGGTCTCCCTGGTGGAGGTGGGCGAGTGGTAGTGGCTGGCGCTGGCTTTAGCGGGAGCACTTCACAGGGTTGACTTCAGCTCCTCATTGCGGTGCAGAGTGGCTGGGAGCGAGACGTCATCTTCCGGCTCCCAGCCTCACTCTGCGGCGCGCGAGGGAGCTGAGCACACAGCTCATAGGAAGTGCTCCCTCGCCAGCTGCCCGCCTGCCAGTGCCGCCCGCCCGCTCGGGATGTCAGTTAGCCGCAAGGCTAACTAGGCATTTGCCCTGGGCATTTGGGGGGCGGCGTTTTTTGCCGCCCCCTGAAAAATGCCGCCCAAGGCAAATGCCTTGTTTGCCTCGCGGCTAATACGCCCCTGCCCCTCCTTTCTCCTATACAATTTTTCAGCATCAGAGAGTTTGGCAACCCCTAATTGCATGGGTTCCTCCTCTGATACCTTGAAACTCTCAGCATTAGCAACTCTAGGAGTATTTAATGTAACAAAACGTCTATTCCTATTCTTAGTATAGAGTCTGTCACGAATCCTATTGTCTATATCAATGAGATAGTCGATAAGGTCCTCTAATGGGATAGGAAGATCCCTAGCTGCTACCTCATCCAATATAGTATCAGATAGTCCTTCCATGAATGCTGTAGTTAGCCCATTGTTGGTCCAATCTACCTGCGAAGCAAGGGTACGAAACTGAATACCATAATCAGCAACAGACCTAGAACCCTGTTTAATTCTCATTAATGCCCTGGCGGCATTCTTTGACCTTTTAGTTGTGTCAAAGGTCCTACGAAAAGCCGTAAGGAAGCTATCGAAATTATGCACCATAGGTCCATTAGCCTCCCAAATAGGATTTGCCCACTCAAGTGCTTTATCAGTAAGTTGGTGCATAAAGAATCCAACTTTAGACCTGTCAGTGGGAAAGGAACGTGGATACATCTCAAAGTGGAATTCCACTTGATTAATAAATCCCCTGCAAGACTTAGCATCCCCTCCATACCTGGGTGGAGGGGTTAAATGTGCAGAAGCATTAGGCATGGTGGATACATCTGGAACAAGGGGTGCAGGAGGAGTTGGTACTGTTACCGGAGTAGTTCTAGATAAGAGTGTCTGGAGGGCCTGAGCTATCTGATCCATACGGTGATCCTGCTCTGTAAATCTAGCCTCATGAGAAGCCAATTGCTGACTTAAATGTGTGGGGTCCATGGCCCTATCGTAATGTCACGGTAGTTTACCCCTACACGCAAGATTTAGTCCAACAATCGACAGATAGAGCAGATACGACTTACCAGACCTTAGAATGGCCGGATTCGCCGTATAGCAGAGAATAGACAGAGTCAAGAACAAGCCGAGGTCAAGGGAACAAAGAGACTGTGAGAACAAAAACTAGCTAAGGTCTGGTACACAGTAGTCAGTAAGCCGGCAAACAAGACAAAACAGGGATAGAGAGATAAACGGAGTCAGATACAAAGCCAAGGTCAAGCCCTAAAATCACAACTGAACACAACAAGCTCTAAAGGGAACTGAAACAGAAACCACAATAGGGCAGGGAGTTAAGGGAGAGGTAAGTATAAATACCCTAAACTTTACTTTGATTGGCGCCTGTCATATCCACGCCCCCAAATTGTTTGTGTCTGGGGAATGTGGGGTGACAGGGGCCAATGGGAGCACATTTCATTTTTTGGCTCCCACTGCCCCTTTAAGAGCGTGCCCGAGACACGTGGCACACTGTTAGAGCTAGGCGGGACACGTGGCCGCATCTCGCGGTCCGTGCCCGCCTTCATTCAAGAGCCGCACGCTGCGGGAAGAGAGGACCTCGGCCGGCCCCCGGGTAAGGTAAGTACCGCTACAGTGACATATCGACCTGGATCAAAGAATACTAAGGCTGATGCGTTGTCCCGTCAATTTGAACAACAATCTTCTACCAAGACCTAAAAGTCGTCTATAATACCAGCTGAACGCATAGTAGCCACCATCCAAGCTAAAATCAGTTCTGGCTTACTGGAAGAATTATCCAAACTTCAGCATCAATTTTCCTTACCAATTCCCAGGGAAAATTATATGTTGATGCACAATTCTAAGATAGCTGGTCATCCCGGTATCCATAAAACGGAGTCCCTCCTTGAAAAGCAATTTTGGAGGGCCTTCTTACAAGAAGGATGTCAGAGATTATGTTCTTGCCTGCAGTATCTGTTCTTCTACCAAAACACCTAAGAGATACCCGTGTGGTCTCATGCCATTACCCATTCCTGATAAACCTTGGTCTAGTACCGCCATGGATTTTATAGTCGATCTTCCTACTTCCAAAAACAACGTCATCTTAACTATCATTGAAAGGTTCTCTAAAATGACGCATTTTGTTCCCTTGGTCAAACTGCCGTCTTCATCTGAATTGGCCATTGTGCTTATAAGGGACGTTGTTCGCTTACATGGCATACCGAATGATATAACTTCTGATAGGGATCCACAATTTATTTCTCGGTTTTGGAATGCATTCTGTAACCAATTGGGCATACACTATAATGTCATCTTCGTATCATCCTCAATCCAATGGCATTACTGAAATCAGTTACTTGAACAGTATATTTGTTGCTTTACTTCCGAACATCAAGAGGATTGGGTAGAATTACTCCTCTGGGCTGAATTTGCCCACAACATTCAGGTTCACGAGTCTACGCAACACAGTACCTTTTTTTTTTATCAATTATGACTTTGACCCTACTACTCTTACAAGTTAACTTTCTTCTACTGGAGTGCCAAGTGTAGACAGCACTATGAAAAATATTAAGGAAACTTGGTCAGGGGTTAAACAAATATTGGTTAAAAGGGGCAAGACACAAAAATGTAATGCGGATAGATCTCGTGGAGCTGCTCTTACTTATGTTGTGGGTGACAAGGTGTGGTTAAGTACACGCAACATTAAGTTGAAAGTGCCTTCTATGAAATTTGCTCAACGGTATATTAGACCTTTCAAAATACTCAATCGCATTAATCCAGTCTGTTACAGGTTGCTCTTGCCCGCCTCTATGAACATACCAAACGCCTTCCATGTTTCTCTCCTTAAACCTCTGGTATGTAATCGATATACTAAAAAAAAACTTTCCAAACCTTCTTCAATACTCATGGAAGGTCAAAACGAATATGGCGTCAGGTCCATCCTTGACTCCCGACTTTCTAGCGGTAAACTGCAGTATCTGATTGATTGGAAAGGATATGATGCCGAGGAACGGTCATGATTTGATGCCTCAGATGTCCATGCTCCTCGTTTACTTCGTTCGTTTTGCAGATGTTGTTCTGATAGGACTGGTTCTTTCTGCCCAGTGGGCGGTTCTCGACGGGGGGTACTGTAATGATATCTTACCTCTCTCCTCCGGACCCGCGCTGCACGACTCCAACTTCTGACACTTCTGGGAGGTGGTGTAGCTTGTCGGACGCTGGCCGCTTCACACACGCCCCCTCTTATGATGCGACGCATGCGCGTCGACATTATAACGACTATGCCGCAAAATTCGAACTATTCCACACTCCCTGACATTTGGGGGCATGGAGTTAAAGCTACAGATGCTCCACTATAAAAGGGCGCCTTTTGTCCTTGTTCAGTGCCCTATTGTAGGCATGTGCATGGGAAAAATTTTCGGTTCGGCATTCCGAAATTCGGCACTTCAGTAACTTCAGCACTTCTCTTGCAGCCGCTTGTGGGAATTAGGGAGTTATCTACCAAAAGGCTGAAAGACCTAAATTGGTCTTTCATCCAAATTTACTAATACTAAGTAAAGATTACTTAGTATTAGCAAATTATGCCCCTACTCGCTATACTGCGAGTAGGGGCATGTCTAGAAAACAGTGAGCACCCTGTGGCTGCACACTGTGAAAAAAAATAATAAAAAAGGGTCCCCCCTCCCAAGCCCCCACCCATGACACGCGCATGGGGGATTTTGAACTAAAGGGGGGCCTATTCCCCCCCTGGCCCCCACCCCTGTGCGGCAGGTGGGTGCCCTAAATTAGAATAAGGGGGGACCTAATGTCCTCTCCCCTGACCCCCACCCCTGAGCGGTGGGTGGGGGCCCTAAATTAGAATGAGGGGGGACCTAATGTCTTCCCCCCTGGCCCCCACCCCTGAGCGGTGGGTGGGGGCCCTAAATTAGAATGAGGGTGGACCTAAATTAGAATTAGAATGAGGGGGGACCTAATGTCTTCCCCCCTGGCCCCCACCCCTGAGTGGTGGGTGGGGGGCCCTAAATTCTTCTCTGTATATATTAAGGAAGAACCCATGGCAGTAGATGTGCAAATGATTAAACTTGCAGAATAATTGACTTTGGTTAACTCAAGACAAGGTGCTGCAGCAACTAAAGAAAGTTAATATAAACAAAACTCTAGGGCCTGACGGTATCCATCCACGAGTACTTAAGGAACTAAGTGTAGAAATAAGTGAACCTTTGTTTTTAATCTTTCAAGATTCTTTTCTTTCAGGAAGTGTTCCAGAGGATTGGAGAAAGGCAGATGTGGTTCCTATATCCAAAAAAGGGTTCAAAATCCTTGCCTGGAAATTATAGACCTGTGAGCTTAACTTGTGGCTGGTAAAATATTTGAAAGGTTATTAAGGGATAATATTCAAGAATTCCTTGAGAAGAACATGGTTATCAGCAAAAAATCAGCACGGTTTTATGAAGCACAGGTCATGTCAAACTAACTTGATTGCGTTCTACGAAGAAGTAAGTAGAAGTATAGAAGTAACCCTGATGTTGCAGTGGATGTGATCTATTTGGATTTTGCCAAGGCATTTGATACAGTTCCACACAATAGATTAGTGTTCAAACTCCAGGAAATCGGTCTAGATGAAAATGCTCGTTCTTGGGTAGAACATTGGCTTAAAAACAGAGTACAAAGAGTTGTCATTAATGGTAAATTTTCAAGCTGGACAGAGGTGGCAAGTGGTCTGTTCTGGTGGGACCCCTTCTATTTAACATGTTTATAAATGATCTTGAAGACAGCATTGAAAGTCCTGCTTCAGTGTTTGCAGATGACACAAAACTCTATAAAATAATACAATGTGAGCAATATATTACTTTGCTGCAGAGGGATTTAGATAGACTGGGGGACTGGGCACTCAAATGGCAGATGAAATGTAATGTTGAAAAATGCAAAGTTATGCACTTTGGCGTAAAGAATACACAAGCAACGCATACCCTTAATGGAAGCGAATTAGGGATAACAACAAACAAAAAGGACTTGGGAATTGTTATAGACAACAAACTATGCAACAATATGCAATGTCAATCAGCAGTGGCCAAGGCCAGTAAGGTATTGTCATGCATGAAAAAGGACATTCATTCTCGGGACGAGAATATAATTTTGCCTCTTTATAAATCACTTGTAAGACCACATATTGAATATGCTGTGCAATTTTGGGCACCTGTTCTAAAGAAGGATATTATGGCACTAGAAAAAGTGCAGAGGCGGGCTACAAAATTAATAAAAGGAATGGAACATATCGGCTATGAAGAAAGGTTAACAAATTTAAGCCTATTTAGTTTAGAAAAACGTTGCCTGAGAAGGGATATGATAACATTATACAAATATAATCGGGGCCAATACAAACCATTGTGTGGAAATCTATTCACAAACCGGACTTTACATAGGACACGAGGTCATGCGTTTAGACTGGAAGAAAGAAGATTTCGTCTAAGGCAAAGGAAAGGTTTTTTACTGTAAGAACAATAAGGATGTGGAATTCTCTGCCTGAAGAAGTGGTTTTATCAGAGTCCATACAGATGTTCAAACAGCTACTAGATGCATACTTGCAAAACAGAATATTCAATGATATAATCTTTCAATGTAGGGTAATAACTGCTTGATCCAAGGATAAATCTGACTGCCATTCTGGGGTCAAGAAGGAATTTTTTTCCTAGCTTGTTGCAAAATTGTGCTTCAAACTGTTTTTTTTGCCTTCTTTTGGATCAACAGCAAAAAACAAATGTGAGGAAGGCTTAACTTGATGGACACAAGTCTCTTTTCAGCTATGTAACTATGTAACCTAATGTCCTCCCTCCTGGCCCCCACCCCTGAGTGGTGTGTGTGGGCCCTAAATACTAATTAGGGGGGGACCTAATGTCCTCCCCCTTGGCCCCTGAGTGGTGGGTGGGAGCGCTAAATTAGAATGAGGGTGAGAACTAATGTCCTCCCCCCTGCCCCCCACCCCTGAGCGGTGGGTGGGGGCTCTAAATACTAATTGGGGGGGGACATAATGCTCAGGGGTGGGGGCCCTAAATAAAAAATAACACCCCCTCCCCAGGTGACTAGGGGTTTGGGGACGCCTAGTCACCTGGGGGTGGGGTTAAATTTTTATTTAGGGCCCCCACCCGCCGCTCAGGGGTGGGGGCATTAGGTCCCCCCCCTTATTATGATTTAGGGCCCCCACTCGCTGCTCAGGGGTGGGGGCCAGGGGGGAGGACAATACGCCCCCCGCATTATTTTACTTTAGGGTCCCCATCCGCCACTCAGGGGTGGGGGCCGGGGGGAGGACAATAGGTTCCCCCCCTTATTCTAATTTAGGGCCCCCACCCACCGCTCATGGATGGGGGCCGGGGGGAGGACAATAGGTCCCCCCCTTATTTTACTTTAGGGCCCCCACCCGCCATTCAGGGGTGCGGCCGGGGCGGGCACTAGGTCTCCCCTTAAGGTCAGAAGCCCCCACTCACACGGCACGGGTGGGGGCTTGGGAGGGGGGAACTTTTTTTTTGTTTTTTACAGTGAGCAGCCATAGGCTACTCACTGTTTAATAGACATGCCCCTATTTGCGGTAGTAGGGGCATAATTTACTAATACTAAGTAATCTTTACTTAGTATTAGTAAATTTTGCTGCAAGACCAATTCAGATCTTTCAGCCTTTTAGTAGATAGCTCCCTAATACCGTGGGAATTAGGGAGTTATCTACTTATTCATTCCTGTCATTCCATTGACAGGCTAAGTAACTTACATTTTATATGAATGTATGTTACTTGATTGTTGTAAGTGTTGCAAATGCTTACAGCTGAATCCTCTATGTTTGTATACTTTTCATTTAAACTTGTATACAGTGTAACATTCTTCTTCCACTGGGTAAGTATATTAGTACTTAGGCAATACTGTGCTTTGGAACTTCGGCACTTTGAAACTTCGGCAACTTCGGCACTTCAGCACTTCGGATATTCTGTAATTTCAGAACTTCGGGACCTTGGCAATTCGGCCATTCGGAAGTACCCGAATGTCCGAATTGCCCAAAATTCGTCCGAATTCATATTCGGACCGAAACGAATTGCACATGTCTACCCTATTGTGGTTCATTTCTTGGTTCCCTCTAGTACTTATTGTTTTCTCCATTTGTCTCTTCGTATTTTGACCCGGCTTGCCTTCTCGACCACTCTTCTCTCTGGTATCCCGACTTGAACAGGTTTTCTCGTTTCTCCGATTCTCTGTAATCCTTGACTTCGGCTAGTTTGTTCATTATTTCTACTCTCTGGTATTCTCGGTCTCTTGGCTATTCTCCTCGACTATTCTATACATTGAACCTGGCCATCCTAAGGTCCGGTAATACGTCTCCTTGATAGGTTTCACTCTGCGTGTTTGGGTCACTACCGTGACACACACTATGTCTGAGGGCATCCAGCGTCACCCAAAACCCCATAGGAAAGAATCATACAATGCTTTCCTATGAGAGAAGTCCTAATAAGAGAATGGCCATCGCAGGAGCCTGAACCAACGCCGAAGGACATCAGCACTGGAGTCAGGTTAGTGACAGTAAGGCTATAGAGGGGTGCACTATAGGGAACTGTAGTGCCAGAAACTCTCTTTTCCTACCACTGTAGTTTCCCTTTAAAAGCTCACCACTTATCTGGTATTAATATGCAAGGTATAAATCCTCGCTAAAGGAATAAGGAGGAATGTTGCAAAATATCCACACTGTAATATAGAGTTAAATTAGTAAATGCTTAAACTTCAATAAGATTTTATTTTTTAGATGTAATTTTAAATTAAACACTTAAAGTGACACTATAGTCATCAAAACAACCTTAGCTTAGTGAAGCAGGTTTGGTGTATAGATCATGGCACTGCAGTCTCACTGATCAATTCTCTGTCATTTAGGATCACTTTGTTTATGCAGCCCTAGTCACACCTTCCTGCATGTGACTTGCACAGTCTTCCTAAACGCTTCCTGTAAAGAGTCATCTAATGTTTACACTTCTTTTATTGCAAATTCTGTTTCATTTAGAATTTCTTATCTCCTGTTAATAGTTTGCTATATGAAAAGAAAAAAAAATTGAACCGTGAGGTCCTAAACGGAAGAGTAATAAATGGGAAGGAGTCCCTACCTTTAATAGTCCTAATGATGAAAACAGTTAAAATGAACAGGAAAAAATGGGGAGACCAGGGTAAAGGGAAAGATGTGCCAGGGCACATCCAGTCAGGATCTTACCTGGGTTGGGAGTCTGTTGCGCAGATATGTTGCTCACCCTTGCAGATAGCCACAGGCCAAGGTGGTCAGGTAAGAATTCACCCGGCCTGTGGGTCTGTGCACGGGGGCTGTGCAGGATGAAGTACCAAGTCGCAGGACAGGCAAGGCCTCAAACAGCAGGATCGTCAAAGGATAGCCGAGATCAAAGGATGCCAGAAGACAGGAACAACGAGGAGTAGCCAAAGTCAAGGGATGCCAGAGGTCAGAGTAAACGTAGTCAGAAGCCGGGGTCAATAACAAGTAGCAGCTCAAACAACAGGAACACTTGTACAAAGCACACAACAGGATCAAAGACTTGATGCTGATCACAGGGCGAGGCTGAGTTTAAATACCCTGCTAATGTCTGATCAGGGTCAGGTGAAGCACATCCAAAGTCAAGGTACAGCCCCCAGAGTAATAGACATGCCAGGATGAACAGGACCAGAATGACATGTGGAATACAAAAGCTGCTGTGGCTCAGAGGAAGGAAGCAGGACCAGGACTGCGAAGTTCCCCGGTTCAAGTCCCTTGTTGGGAACTCCATGGGTGACCATGTCTGGCTGTCTGTTTGCTGCGTGAGAACCGTGACACATCCAGACCCAGACTACTATCCAGCTAAAAATGCCCAGGCTATACCAAAATCACTATGCAAGCTTAGGTTACATTGAATCAAAGCTATAGAATAGAAAGAACGGCTGGGCTAATTAAGGGATATATCTGAATACCTCCTAAAATGGGGAAGAAAAACTCCCAAAGTCCCAAGCCCAAACGAAGACCACTAATGAAAGGAGGTCCTATTCCTATATACCTCGGCACTGTGAAACTTTGGAATAGCCTTGTATCCGCTTAGATACACATTGTAGCAATCAACTTGTCTGCTGTGTGCACCCACATGTGCTTACTGCCGTATTTTCTGACTTCCAATTGGTCACTAGTCACGGGAGGATCAATCAGACGATGCACACGTGGGGAGACCAGTCGCATGAAGTGGGAGTGGCATGATCGCGTCACCTAGTGACGGAGGCTGCACCACCTAAAGACCTCCCACCAGAACGGTCCCGATTGGACACTGCTAGCTCCACATGGCAAGACCAACACTCTCCCTCTCATCATCCTCCGAAATCGCAGAGGACGACAGTGAGACAAGGGGAGAGTATATTATAAAACTTAAGCTACTAAATCATGTATTTCATTTATCAATGGGGCAGAATCTCCCCTCAAATGCTACACAAACCATGAAAGCTTGAGCTGCAACAAAAATAAACGGAAATAAATCCTGATGTTGAAATAATCGTATTACAGTGTATCAGTCCTTCTATTAGTATAGACATAGATTCATTAGTTTATCCAAACTTCCAAATAATAGGTAATAATGTAATTACCCCTATGTTTATTCAGTGAACCATGAAGGCTCCAAATCAGCTGTATTAGGCTGAAAGTTATTAAAACCTCAGCATATCAGTTGTTACCACCTTCAAAGTAGAAAGAAAAGTTGATACTAAGGGCTGTGTAATTGGTCAATACGCTGTTGTATATTTCACATCAGAGTTTAGTGGTTAGTACCAATACAAGTTACCAAAGTGACAAAAAAACACATACAAACAGTGGTGTATACATTTAAATGAACGATAACTATATACAAATGCTCAACCTACTGTCCATATAAACGGACTTAGTAGGGAAATCCTTACTATGTATCACATCTTAAATAGAGAGTGATCACAGAAAAGCGGCAAATGAAAAACCCTTGTTCAGTCCTGCAGGGGAGAGGGTCTTAAGTCTGTAAATCCAGTAGGATTCTCGTTATCTCAATTTTATATCCCAATCCCCTCTCCTTTGGGTCTGTGGCATATGCTCAATTCCCATGAATCTCATCTTTTTAGAGGAGTTTGAATATATTTTCAAATGGCGGGATATTGGAGTTTCTAAAGGTCTCCTAACTGAATTAACATGTTCCCTAATTCTTAATTTGAAGGGTCTAAAGGTTTTCCCCACATATTGTATGCCACATGAACAGGTAAGTAGGTAAATCACGCCCTCTGTTCTGCAATTAAAGAATGATCGGACCGGGAAAATATCGATGTTATTGCTATCTGTGAACTCCTTGGAATTTTTTCCAATGAACTCTCATGCGCTGCAATGCCCGCATTTATATGTGCCCTTGGGTAAATAATTATTGAGCCCTCTTTTCAGAGGTGCTAGATGGCTTTGTACCAAGGTATCTCAAATTTTTTTTCTCTCCTTGCAGTCACAGACGGAAAGGAAGTAATTACCTGCTTTAAGTGTGGATCAGACTTAAGAATCGGCCAGTTGCGCCTAAGCGTGCCCATCATGTAATCCCACCCGGCATCATATGTGACAATGCACCAAATCAATTTTTTATCCTGTAATTGTGCTTTGTCATCAGTGAGGAGTGTATCCCGATTGGTACTGATAGCCCTGGCATTTGCTCTACGTAGGACCCTGTTCGGATAACCCTTTTCTTTGAAAGCTTTCCTAAGATCCCAGGCTTTGATCTTAAAGTCCTCTGTGGACGAACAGTTGCGCCTTAATCTCAAATATTGGCCTATTGGAATGCCAGCCTTAAGTGATTGTGGATGGTAACTGGCCCAATTCAAGAGACCATTAGTGGCTGTTTGTTTCTTAAACAGAGTAGTTGTTACTTTTCCTCCCTCTTTTATTGTGATAGTTATATCTAAAAAATTAAGTTGCTTGCCGCCAATCTCGCTGGTGAATCTCAAATTGAGATCATTCATATTAAGGAGTTTGACAAAATCCTTTATAGACCTTGTCCAGACGATTAGTACATCGTCGATGTACCTTTTCCAACATGATATCAACTCTGAATATTTTCGTAAATGTGGCTCATTTATAATTTGTTTCTCCCAGGTACCAAGGTAGAGATTAGCATAAGATGTTCCCATGGCTGTCCCTCTTATTTGTTGGTAGATGGTACCGTTAAATAGGAAAATGTTTTTAGTAAGCACCATTCTAAGTATATTAGAGACAAAATCAATATACCTATTAGGGGACTGTAGCTCTTGTTCTAGGATGGTCTTGATATTATCAATGCCCTTTGTATGTGGTATAGAGCTATATAGTGATTCCATATCCAGGCTACACAGCAATGCTTTCTCTGGTATGCATAAGTCACTCAAGAACTTCAATATCAACAACTTTAATAGCTTGCTAGACCCTGCAGGAGCCTCTTTTATGTAATTAAAGTTAAATTTACCTTCCACCAAAACAATAAAAACAGGCAAACTCCAAGTAACCAAATTACATAAAAAACGAGCGCGCACAAAAATCCCTTATATCCTAACAAAGGGACTAAACTCTACAATCCGCAAGACATAGCTGATGAACTTGCATGATACTATACAAAACTACAGCAACCCACAAAGCTAAAATCAAAATGCCCAACCTTTCTCAGGCCCAAAAAGATGTCCTTCAATCTCCAATAACAGAACAAGAAATTATTGCTTCAATACTGGCACTACCACCAGGGAAGTCCTGAGGATCAGACAGTTTCCTGAACATATATTATAAAACATGTGCAAATACACTGGCCCCATATCTATTAACAACCTTCACAACAATGCTTCTACAAGAAACAACCCCCCAAAGACATGCTCGTGGCACACATCACCACCCTCCCTAAACTGGGGAAGATCCCGAATTAAGGGCAAACCCTACGACCTATCTCCCTACTAAATACTGACATAAAAATATCACCAAAATATATGCGAATAGGTTGTCCACTATACTTCCTACGGTCATCCACTATGTCCAAGTCAGCTTCGTGATGGGTAGACAGGGAAGCGATGGAACACGAAAAGTGCTACACCTAATGCAGACATTGCAGAGAGGGGGGAAGTGTACTTCTCTCCTTAGATGCAGAGAAAGCATTTGACAAATTGCACTGGCGCTTCCTCCTCGCGGGATTGCGAAAGTATGATTTCCTGGGAGAATTTGTGTCAGCGGTGAAGGCTCTGAATAGCAACCCTGCTGCCAAAGTAGCGGGAGGAGGTTTCACCAATGTCCCCTTTCACATTTCCAACGGCTCTAGGCAGGGCCGCCACTCGTGCCCTTACTGTATGTATTGGCACTGGAACCACTCACGACACTCATAAGAGACAACCTTGATATTCAACAAGAAAACAACACTTAATACAAACTTACGCTATTCACGGACGATGTCCTCCTTACCCTAATGAGGCCCCATATATCTATCCCAACCTTCACCAAGATACTACAGGAGTACAACCGATGCTCATATTACAAATTAAATGTGGTCAAAACACAGGCTATGGGTATTAACAACACTACAGAGCCTAAAATCCCAATATTCACTTTATTGGAGAATAGACAAACTCACCTTCCTTGTATGCCTTTACATTTGCCATTTAACATATCTATAAAGAAAAACCATGTTTGGCTATTGGGGGAAATTAAAACAACGATATGTAACTGGCGAGGAAAACACCTTTCATGGAGTGGTCGCATGGCAGCTATTAAAATGATTCCCCATATATTTATTTAGAACCCTTCCTATCCGTCTCCCTACTTCATATTTCAAAGAGGCACAAAGACTACTCAACCAATTCATTTGGGCATACAAAACCCCTAGAGTAACTGCAAATACGCTTTACCAAAAAAAAAAATTAATGGATGAACGCACTAAATATACACACTAAATATACACATATACTACCAAGCAGCTATCATTAATAGCATAGTACCAGCCCAAACAGAACAAAACCCCCCTCAATGGGTAACTTTAGAAAATGCGGTAATACACACTTTTATCCTTGATATGGTTACCTAAATATATCAGACCCAAGAAAGTACCGATGTTGCCCACCTCAGCTATAACCATCCACATCTGGGACCTAAACAAATACAAATGCTGCTCGAGGAGCATGTACTCCCAAGCCATGATTGTTTCAACCTTACATTCAGTAATACCAGACTTCAATTACAGAATATGGGAACGCCACAAAGTATACTTTATGCATCAATTGTAGATTATGCTAACGTAGTGTACCTATAATCTTAATTTTAATAATGACAGGAGGCTAGTATTTTGCATAACTTTCTGTATTTATGCCTCCAGCAGCACAAGTCAATCAAACTTTTTAAACCAATCAGAAACAGGTATAACATCCATATCAATCCCTGACAGCCATCTCACTTCCTCTGTCTTTGATGCGAAAACAGTCTATTGAAACATCAGGAAACATAATGACAATCCTGGATGACTTGATTAACCGAAACTTGAACCATAACGTGAAGGGATCGTGCTTGTCCAGTTTCCGAAACATGCATGTTGATTATGCTGAAAAGAACAGAAACAAGTGAAGGGTGGTGGAAAACAACTTGTGTCCACATATTAAGCTTAATACTTTTAATAATTAAGATTATAATACAATTTAACTGTTATAAACCATTTATAATTATCACCACAACTTAAGGTAATAACCTGTAAGACAAACGTTAACCAACATCAATACAACTTAAATAATACAACTTAAATAAGTGTTGTTGCAATGTAATTTATACTGATAATATAGGAACTGTAAACGTCCCAAGAATATAGGGAGGGAAAACCCCAGGGAGGGAAAATAAGTACTCGTACGAGTGTCCCATCCACGGGTAGTGAGCCTTCAATCGCTGCATGGCCCGATAATGGAGCAGTCCTGGGAAGATCGCTTGAATGGAGGACGATAGCATTCCGACCACTCTGGCCAAGAGGCAAAGAGGAATGGTGTCCTTCCAGAACTCCTTTCAAATCACCGCTATCTTTGTAGTGGGGAAACGTAGGACACACGTTTTTGAGTCGATCTCAAATCCTAGGAACTGAACAATTCTGGATGGAGAGAGTGACGACTTTTTTCTGTTCACTATGAAGCCTAATGATTCCAGAAATTGCACAATAAACCTCGTGTGAGATTGTAGCCTGGAAGCACTTTCGCAGAATATCAATATGTCGTCCAGGTATATGAGACAGCGAATACCTTTTGCCCTCAGTTGTGCCATGACTGGTTTCAGTAGTTTCATGAAGCACCACGGGTAGACATGTGAACTGGCATGGGCGACCTTGCCATGTGAATCGGAGGAATAGTCGACTCTCGGGTGCTATGAGGACGGACAGGTAAGCGTGAACCAGTCGGATTCTAGTAGCAGGTCTCGTTGGAGGTGAATACCTTCCATTTTGAAATGGCGATACATTAAGATACCATTTAGTTGTCGCAAATTGATGATGGGTCAGTAATCTTCTGTCGTTTTTGACCACGAAGATGTTGCTGAAAAAGCCTGTATTGTCCGGAGCGAATTCCACCGCTCCTTTGTCGAATAGAGCTCGAATCTCGTCGTGTATGAGCGTTTTGTGATCTGTTGACACCCGAATTGGGGGCGGACATCTGATCCGCACTGGGGTGTCTGAAAACTCTAGCACGTAACCCCTTCCTGTTTGGCGGACCCAGGTGTCTGTGGAGATCCTCTCCCAGTTCTGTGAAAAGAGAGACAGCCTGCCTGCAGTTATAAGTGAATGTCAATATATCGAGGGTGGAATGCTCACCTGTGTTGAAGAGTCCGCGGCCTCGGGTACGAGCCCCTCTGGGAAGGAAGGATCCCCTTTGAGAAAGTGGCGCTTGAGGCTGGGAAGAAGGCTTGCAAAGTCTGATTCCTGGGTCCTGTGGGCCAGAAACGGCTGGTGGCGACCAGCCTGCCAAAAAAAACCCTGTGCGGAGCGGGGTTGCGGAACACCTGCTTGATGGACGCCTGGGCTTTATTCAGGGTGGTGAACATGTTCTCGTGCTTCTTTAGCTCGGTAATAAATGAATCTCCGAACAGCTTGCCGTTCACCAGGGGTCCCATTTCCTTCTTGCCCAACTCCAGCAGCTAACATAAAGTTGCCATGCGTCTTTCCGCGCATATGGCCACATTCGTGTTACCCAACATGCAAATTGCCTGTTGTACCCATTCCCGTACGTCATGGGCATCCAGAGGAATGCCTTGGGTGAGGGCTAAGTAGGCAAAGTACAGGATCTTCGCCAGTGGACCGAGTATGTCCAGTAGTTTATCCTGAGAGGCTTTCAGGCCTTTTTCAATGCTCTTATGTGGGTTTCGGCCCGAGCCGGACATAAACATTACCACCATGGTATTGAATTCCGGGGTATGCGCTATCTTGTCCGGTAGTATTGGTCTTGGGCATTTGGCCTGGAGACGGGCACATACCTCTTTCTCCATTGGTTTTCTTAACCAGAAGTGTATAAACTGGGCCAAGTGATCTGGCAGTCCCCACTCCGATGATCTCAGGTGTCGAATCATGCGGGGGTCGAACATGGGTGCGCCCTGGGCATCGAGGAAATTACCATCATCCGGCATGTCGGATGATTTTTGGGATCCCCGTTTCCTGAAATGAATGTCACAGGTCGTTTCTTGAGTGTATTCCGGATCGTCCCATGGTAGATCCTGACAGTCATTCTCCACTTTCCACTCATCCATAATCTCTAGGGAGGGGGGAGGCCAGGGTTCCTCATCTTTAGAGGCTGGGATATGCGGAGGTGATGGGTCCCGGCGTTCTGCCTGGCGACTCTGCTTGAGTGGGGCTTTGCCCTTTGATTTTCGGGGGCTAGAGACAGTGCCCTTCCAGTGTCTTTTTGACATGGAGGTGTCCCCTTTAGAGTAGTCAGGGTCCTTAGCCTCCGCCACTGTTGGTGCGTCAACGTCCACCAGCATCTTGGCAATAGCTTTCCAAACTGAAGCTGCCACGGCCGCATTGATCATTGACTGGAAGTCAGGGCGAGGTGATTGAGGTGAATCACTCATTCTATGGCCGTTGAGTCTTTCTGTCTGTGGAAGACAGGACAGGTTCAGGTACAGAAGTAAGCGAGTTGTAACAGTGTGGGCCTCCACGTACAACTGGGGGTCACCCAGTGTCGTCAGTTTATCAGAACCATTTGGATTGGATAGAGACACAAAGTGAATTAATGAGGGGGTTACCCTCTAAAAGATCGGGATGTGCGGTCAAATATAATCGGGACGGAGCCCGTAAGAGGGCGTAGAGAGCCCTGTATTGTCAAAGGGGGTCACCCTTGATATAGAGTATTGTTGTGGAGACGGTAACACTGTGAGTTCTCCCTCCTAAAGACAGTCAGGAGGTGAATGGATCACCCCAGCCGTAGCATGGAGGTGCCGTATCAATTATTATTGGTATGACCTGTGGACCTTGTATGGCCATGTGGGTTGAGCCTCTTGTTAGGTCGAATGGGGTGCTCATTCCATTGGTAAGGGGGATCACCACTAAAATATGCTTGTCACTGGAGGGCAGTGCAAGTCTTGCTTGGGGATCACCCCTGGTAGAGCAGTGATTAATAGCACTGATGTAAGCTTGTAATGGTACTGATGTATGCTTGAATGGGGGGTCACCCGAGTGGAGAGTTTGGGGTCACCCCTAGTAGTGACACTCCTCTCTGAGTGTAAATGTTCAGTGGTTACACTGCAGATTGCCAATATATAGTCCAGGTCTGATATTCAAACATTACTAAACATGCCTCAGTAGATATATTTAGAACTGTATACATGTGGGATAGAATTACCAAAGTACTGTACAGAATGTATAATACATGGGCTCCTAACAAAAGAATAGTGAAGTAGAAGCTAAATGTAACCAAAATGGCCGACCTGAATCTCGCGGTACGCAAGATGGCCGCCGATCACGCGCAAATATTGCCGGCGCATCCGCGATCGTGGCCCGCCGGCTGTCAGAAAAACGAGCCCCACACTCCCTCCCCCCACAGTACCCTGCCTGCTGGTCCCCAAACACTGCAAATAGGCGAGCGATCACTGTGAAAACACCATGATGCGTGCGGAGAGGGAATAAATAGAGGTGAGAGCAGGCTCAGCCAGTTAGTGGGGAAATGACAGACCCACAATAATAAGGAGGGAAGACAGGTGGAGAAAAGGAGCAGGGGCAAACTACAGTAACATACAGCAATGAGTGCATTAAATAATACAGTACATAAGACAGTATAGAATCCTCTACTCATAAAGATAAAGTTAATGAGCAGGGAAAAATTTACTCTGACCTGTGCCTGGCTGGAGCAGCAAAGAAAGGGGAAGTGAGATGGCTCTCAGGGATTTATATGGATGTTGTACCTGTTTCTGATTAGTTTAAAAAATTTGATTGAATTGTGCTGCTGGAGGCATAAGTAAAGAAAGTTATGCGAATTACTCGCCTCCCATCAAGTAATAAAATTCTATCAGAACAGCAAAACATTACATTTTCAAGAAATGCAACAGATGTATAGTCTCCCATCAGTAGCGTAATTCTCATATTTAAAAATACATTCTTGGTTAAAAAAAAACAAAAAAACTTGGGTTAAAGAAAATGTACATGAACACCGACTGACGAGCTTTGAGAAAACAATGCTAAAAATTACTCCAGCAGTAAAAAATATTTCAAAACTCTATTCTAGCATTCTGAAATGCGAATTAAATATCAGATACACCTTTGTCAGGGCATGGGAAAAAGACTTCAACATTACTCTTAATGAGCATGCATGGCAGGATATATTCCAAACTCCTAAAAAACTCACACTAAGTGCAAATCACATAGTGCTATCACGGAAGATACTATATCGCTGATACCTAGTACCAAAGCGCCTTAAATAAATTTAGCCAAGCACTTCAGACCAGTGCTGGAGATGCACAACGGGAACTGGCACCATGCTCCATATTTGGTGGGAATGCCCATAATTAACAACATACTGGACAGCTGTGGCCAAACTAATCCACTCTAGCATGGGGATTAGTTTACCTAAAACACCCGATTGCATGCTGCTCCATAACTACCCGCCTAAACTGCCCAAGGCAACAAAATATCTCATATACCAAATTAATGTCACGGCACTAGCTATGATAAGCAGAAAATTATGTCTTGATATAATCTGGAGAAGAACTTGTACTGGAAAGCGCAAACCCAAAACCACGAACTGAGTAGCAATGCTTAAGAGTCAATCATGGAGGTGCCCCATTCTTTGTTAATCATTATATATATATAACTTATGCATCCAAACAATAAAGTACAAATAAAAAACACCAATATATTCATATATGTTGATTATGACATCCTATCCACAATATTACTGTAGCAAAAACGAAAACACTACAGAATGGGAGAAAGGGGCAAAAGTAATATATGTGTATATTCACACAAAAGATTAAAAAGTGTAAAACAAAAAAGCAATTGCTACCCACAATCTACAATCCAAGTATACGTCTGACAAACCTAGGCTATACAGTTTTTATTAGTTCAGGTTTTTTTTTCCAAATAGTACAGTGATCTACTGAGGTAGCCACTGCAAATGGTCATGGACAGCAGCACATGGATGTGTTGTGGGCTGTAGAAGCAACTACTAGTCATCATTGCCCCTCTCCACCCACCAACACCTCTCTATTGTTTTTCTTGGTTTAGATATTCCTAAAAATTTTACTTTTTGTGTTCACGATGGAGCCAAACAGCGTAGAAGATATTAGTTAGCCCATTATGTTGTTGTTGTTGCTTATTACTATGCAAGTGTATTTTCAGATGGCTTTTTACAGCCAAAATTTCTGACTACTGATATGTCACTGAACTTCACTTGAAGGCTTCTCACCTTTGACGGAATGTTTCGCTGGCTAAGAGCACAGGTAACAGAGTTCCAAACTGCCTGAGTCACATGTATCTGGTGTGTAACTAACCCTCAGCACAGAATTAAAGATATATCTCTGTAAGTTTCAAGCAGGAACGCTGCACATACAGACTCCTACCACCACCATAGCCATTTCTAAAAGCATAAGTAGTCATTGTGGTTGGAGTAACACTTTAAACCCCACAGTGCTGTATGCACGTGTGCATTTAGTAGTGGCCTAAAACATAAAATTTCTGGGTCAGTTTTCCCCCATTCCCGGTTGATTGAGTAAACCTTATAATAGCGAACACTGTCCCTTTGCTCAGTTTGCTGCTGATGCAACTGCTCATACTAATAAAGTTGATTTGGTTAAAAAAACAAAAAAAAAACCCTCCCTTCTTTCTTCTCCTGCCCTTCACGCATACGTACTGGTCGGTGACGTCACGCGCATTGTGTTCGTCATTTCCGGCGTTTCCTCCTCCTGCCGTGCGGCTTCCTGGCTGCTGCCCCGGATGGTGTATAGCGGTAGCGGTGGTGCTGCGGCTGCTGCTCTCCTGTCACCTGACGCAGCGGCCAGCGGCCCTTGTCCTCCAGTTCCTTTGCCGGATAGCTCCAGTTCCCCACCTCGGACAGCTGACCCACAGCCCGCTCTAACACCCTCTCTCCCCGGCCTCCCAGCCCCGGTGTCCCGCCCGGAGGGGGCCCAGCTGCCGAAGATGGCGGCGGGGACCGCGGCGGGCGCCTCGGAGTGGCTGGTGATGAGGGACGGCTGCCGGCGCTGCGACGAGCAGGGAGTGAGCAGCTTATCCTACCACCCAGCGCTCAACGCCATCCTGGCTGTCACCAGCCGCGGGAGCATCAAAGTGATCGACGGCACGTCAGGGGCGATCCTACAGGCGTCAGCCGTGCACGGTGAGTGAATGAGGGATGGGGGGATAGCTGGGGGGGAGGGGGGACTGGCCGCATCATGGCTCCCATATGGACCGTGCTTGGCTCTGTTACTCTCACTGCACATCTACCGGACCTTGCTTCACTCATATTGTATGGCCGGCACTAATTGTGTTACAGTGTTGGTAATCAAGGGTGCATTCTTTGTGTGCCAGTCAAGGGCCATGGTGCTGTCAATGTTTGTGTCAGGCAAAGCCTTTGATCAAGGTGTGGGTGGAACAATGAAAGGTTGCCATGTCGCAGGTTGCCACGCCACCGTTCCTTGAGCGGCGTCGGCAGGTTGCCACGCCGCCGTTCCTTGAGCGGCGTCGGCAGGTTGCCACGCCGCCGTTCCTTGAGCGGCGTCGGCAGGTTGCCACGCCGCTGTTCCTTGAGCGGCGTCGGCAGGTTGTCACGCCGCCGTTCCTTGAGCGGCGTCGGCAGGTTGCCACGCCGCCGTTCCTTGAGCGGCGTCGGCAGGTTACCACACTGTTGATCATTATTTTCGGATTTCTTATGTATCAGTAATATAAGCATATGTCACAAACCTTTATTTTCTTGTCATATCCATCAATCTGGATGTTATTACTAAATCCTTAAAGGGTTACTCTAAGCACCAGGACCACTTCAGTGATTTTTAAGTGATCATAGTGCCTGTATTCTATATGTGCAGTGGTTCGCTATGAAACTCTTTACATACAGAGTTTAACTCCTCAGCTGCTGGCGGTGTAACTCCAGTATTATGGAAGAATAGTCCTGGGCTGGCAAATATGATTTTTTTTTTTTTTTTGCATATTGAATATCTTACATCAGCATGCTGGCGACTGTCATCCTATGACGGCACACATCTGCATTTTTTTCAATGGGGTTTCCAGCACAGCAAGGGTTAATTTAATCAAAATCTGTGTTTTTAAAAAACACTTTAATACTATGATTGCAGCTGTGTATTAAAGGACCACTATAGTGCCAGGAAAACACTCGTTTTCCTGGCACTATAGTGCCCTGAGGGTGCCCCCACCCTCAGGGTCCCACTCCCGCCCGGTTAAATCTTACCTTTTTCCAGCGCTGGGCGGGGAGCTCTCCGCCTCCGATCCGCCTCCGTTCCTCCCCGTCGGCTGAATGCGAACGCGCGGCCAGAGCTGCGCGCGCATTCAGCCGGTCGATAGGAAAGGATTTGCAATGCTTTCCTATGGACCCTTGCATGCTCTCACTGTGAAAATCACAGTGAGAATCACGCAAGCGCCTCTAGCGGCTTTCAATGAGACAGCCACTAGAGGATTTGGGGGAAGGCTTAACCCATTCATAAACATAGCAGTTTCTCTGAAACTGCTATGTTTATAAAAGAATGGGTTAAGCCTAGCTGGACCTGGTACCCAGACCACTTCATTAAGCTGAAGTGGTCTAGGTGCCTAGAGTGGTCCTTTAACCTGTCCACCATTTGACCTTTTTAATAGGTTGAGAGTGCAGGGCATCCTTGCCTCAAGCACCTTCACCCTGTCTCTACCTTCCAAATTTGTAACTGCTTATGCAGAAGATTACTAATGCATTTTCAGAGCTGCAGCAGATAAATGCTGTAGGGTCAGGAGATAACGTATGGTTTCCCCTCAATCTGCTCCAAAGCAGTTTGACAAGAAGTTGGAAAATGGTGTCCGCCAACGTTTTGCACTCCAATTAGCTGTAGTGGTCAAGGTGCTTAGCGTGCTTCTATAATGTTATAAATTGAGATTACATTCTAAACCCTATGTAATGGCTGCCACACAAAGTATGGCACCACCACTTAGGCATTTTTTTATTGCTGACATTCTATGTGCTGTCACAAAGCAATTCCTGCGATAACGATGCCTATTATGCGCAGTATGTTGGGGGACCTCTATTAATTATATCACATGCTGCAATTGCAGTGCTTACTTATTATTATTATTATTATTATTATTATTATTAGCATTAATATAGCGCCAACAGATTCCATAGCACTTTACAATATTATAAAAGGGAGAGATTTAACAATAAATAAGACAATTAAAAAAAAAAAAAACTTACCGGGAAAAATAGGTTGAACAGCTTAGTCTATAGGAGGTGGAGTACTTGCCATTACTAGACAGACTAAATAGGTCCCACATGCCATACGGTGATCCTGTTTTGTGATTGACTGCTGATGTCTGGTTGCAGTAGTTCATGGTTGGATTGGCTATTTAGGGCTGTGATTAAAACAATAGCATCAAAGTGTGAAAATGGTCAGTATGGTGTTATAGATTAGACCGCATCACTGAACCATCTTTTTCGTTCTATAAAAGTCATATTACACCTGTCCTGAAGGGTTTTCTTCCTAACTCACTTTAACACTGACAGCCACTAGAAGCCGCTTCCACGATTCTCACTGTGAAAATCACAGTGAGAAGACACTGCCGTCCATAGGAAAGCATTGAGTAATGCTTTCCTATGGGCAGTTTGAATGCACGTGGCTCTTGCGCATTCAGCGCTGACCTCAGCAAGAGGAGGAGAGGTCACCAGCACCGAGAGAGCTCTGGCGTTGGAGACAGGTAAGTGGCTGAATGGGTTTTAACATTATATGCACCCATACCATTTAATTTCATTGAAGTGATCTGGATGCAGTGTGTCTGTCCCACTCTGTCCTGCAATGTAAAACATTGCAGATTTTGAGAAACTGCAATGTTTAAATTGCAATAATAAGACAGTCTCCTAGTGGCTACCTACCAGACAACCACTAGAGGCGCTTCTGGGAGTTTACTGCACTCTCCCTCTTGCATTTTTAACCCTATAGAATCCCTTTCCAACTAATCTGAAAATATATATGTTTGCAAATAAGCATAGGACTACCCAAGTGTTAAATATTCCTAGTGAGTGGTGCTTTTTGGAGTTATATAAGGGTTGTGGTCATTTGCTTGGCTAATATAGATTGGTTGCTACTTCTAAGTGCTGCTTCTAAGTATGTGCTTGGAGATATTCTGGAGATAAACTGGAGGTAATCTGAGGTATTCAGGAGAACAAAAATAAAATAAAAATATTTGTTTGATTTAAATTGTTCACCTCATTAAAATGGCAGACTTAGTTCAGTGTAATAGTTATGCATTTGATTCACATTCCACCTTTTGGAGATATGGATGCTGTCTAATCTGTAGACAGTTCTCTATATTGCGGCAATAGATTGTGTTCTATAAGTCTGAGATTTGTAAATTATCTGGTAAACAAACTAAGGCTGGAACTGCTGCAAAGCCACTGGTGCAGAGACATACTAGGAATCACAGATGGATTACTGTAGGATCTGGTATATTTGGAGTTGTGGGTAAAAGGCATATTTCACAGTCTGTTGCTCTACATAATTAATTTTCAGCACTTTCTAAGTGTAATGGTGTTATGGAGACATTCTCAGGCACCGAGGGTAGTGGTGTTGTGGAGACCGGCTCAGGCACCGAGGGTAGTGGTGTTGTGGAGACCGGCTCAGGCACCGAGGGTAGTGGTGTTGTGGAGACCGGCTCAGGCACCGAGTGGTAGTAGTGGTGTTGTGGAGACCGGCTCAGGCTCAGGCACCAGGGTAGTGGTGTTGTGGAGACAGGCACTGAGGGTAGTGGTGTTGTGGAGACAGGCTCAGGCACCGAGGGTAGTGGTGTTGTGGAGACAGGCTTGGAGACTATGGTGAGGCCTAATAGTTTTTGTTGGGGGATTCTATCAAGAGGTGTGGAGATGTCTTCCCGGAGCTACTGCTCACAGAGGCAGGAGCCATGTTTGTAATATTGTTAAGCGAGCAAAGCAGGAAGGGGCAATTGGATGTACTTGTCCATCTAGGGGCAAAGGAAGGGTTTTGTTTTCTTGTCAATGATTCCACACTGTCATTCTCTGAAGTTCTGCCTGTGCAGAACACTCAGAATGACAGGCGGATGCATATTAGGGACTTTAACTTTTTGTGAATGGTGTCAGGAGCAAGGATTTGGCTTAATTTCTCATGGTAGCTCTGTTTGGAATGGAAATAAAATGTACAAAAAAGATGGTTTGCATCTTTCTCAAAAGGGAACAAATTATTTTCAGTGAGCAGTTCAGAGGTTTTGCTAGGATGTATTTAAACTAGGAGGGGGTGGGGGGCAAAAGGTTGATAAAACATCAATCTAATTGCCCCTCAAAACAAGGACAGAAGGTGCCTGTTTTAAGTGTGTTAAAATATGATAAGCTTAGAGTCATGTCTATAAATGCTTGCAGTTTATGGAATAAGGTCCATGAACTTGAAGCAATAATGGCAACTGATAATGTAGATTTAGTCGCTGTTCTTGAGATATGGTATAATGAGAAAAATGACTGGGACATAGCAATACCAGTGTACTCTTAACATAGAAAAGACAGGGAAGGCAAGAAAGGGGAAGTGGTGGCCTTGTATGTGAAGGATAGCATAAAATCTAGCCTAATAAAAGTTAGTAAGGCGAACATAAAGTCAGTTTGGGTTACGCTAGAATTTGGTAATCACACAGTAACTTGTGTAGGTGTGATTTATAGGCCCCCAGGACAAATAGAAGAGTTGGAAAACTACTAGTTAAGGAAATAGCTAAAATGACAATGAAGGGGGAAGTTATCATCATGGGTAACTTTAATCTTCCTGATGTGAATTGGAAAACCAAATTAACTGCTTGTGCCAGGAGCACACATATTCTAAACTCCCTACTGGAATTGTCTCTAAAACAAGTCGTTGAGGAGCCAACTCGTTAAGAGGACATACTCGATTTTGTGGAGATTTGTTATCAGGTATTACTGTAGGTGAAAGTTTAGGATACAGTGATCATCAGTCAGTCTGGTTTAATATAATAAGAACAGTGACTGAGTCACGCCACACAAAAACAAAAGTTTTAGACTTGAAGAAAACAGACTTTTCTAAAATTAGAATATGTGTAAAGGAGTCATTATCAGACTTGAGCAATTTAAATGGAGTCCAAGAGAAATGGGATTATTTAAAAGTTGCACTTCTGAAGGCAACAGAAAATTGCATTAGGCTTGTCAGTAAAATCAAAAAAATGCAAGAAACCACTGTGGTACTCCGCAGATGTGGCGAAAATAGTAAAAAACTAAAAAAGTTAGCATTTAGTCATTATCATAAAAAAAAAAAAAAACCAGAGTGAGGAAGACAGACAGATCTATACAATTAGACAGAAAGAGGCTAAGCCAGTTATCAGAGCTTCCAAATCACACACAGAAGATAAAATAGCACAGTCAGTAAAAAGAGGGGACAAACATTTTTTAGATACATAAATGAGAAAAGGAAAGTAAAACAAAGATTAGTTAGATTAAAAACAAAAGGAAGGTATGTAGAAGAGGATAAAGGTCAAGCTGACTGCCTCAATGAATATTTTTGTTCAGTATTTACAGTTGAAAATGAAGGAAAGGGACCTCAGTTAAGAAAAAGGATAAATGAGTCATTTATTACACGTGAGTTTACAGAGGAAGAGGTTCTATTTCAACTGTCAAAAGTAAAGACAAATAAGTCAATGGGACCTGATGGAATACACCCAAAGTTATTAAAAGAGCTCAGTGGTGTACTAGCAAAACCATTAACAGATTTATTTAACCAATCATTGTTAACAGGAGTAGTCCCAGAAGATTGCAAGTTAGCGAATGCTGTGCACATTCACAAGAAAGGTAGTAGGGAGGAGCAACTATATGCCAGTAAGCCTTACTTCAGTAGTGGGGAAAGTAATGGAAACCATAATAAAGGATAGGATTGTTGAACATCTAAAAACACATGGATTTCAAGATCAGAGACAACATGGGTTTACTTCAGGGAGATCATGCCAAACTAATCTTATTGATTTTTTTTTTTGATTGGGTAACTAAAATAGCGTGTGTGTGTGTATAGTTTATGTGGTGTATAGCTATGTAATGTGTGTAAAGTGGGGGGGGGGGTTAATTTAAAAAAAAATGTAATGCTAGCAAATTTAATTCCCTGGACTTTCTGCCTGGGTTTTCAGGCAGGTCCTGCCAATTGTGATTAATTATACCTACCTTTTTAAAAATATTATTTATATATAGTGTGTGTGTGTGTGTGTGTGTGTGTGTGTGTGTGTGTGTGTGTGTGTGTGTGTGTGTGTATGTATATATATATATATATATATATATATATATATATATATATATATATATATATATATAAAGGCTTGGCCTGTAGTTGTGGGAGGGGCTTGGTTTCCCTTTAAAAGGGCTGCCAATCCACTCCCACATTACCGTAATGGTCTGGCGAGTCTGAAACGTTACTTCCGGTTCAGACCGCCATTTTGGATTCCTCTTACCTGTTTCCTCGTGGTCTCCTGGTCCGGTGCCCTCCTGAGTGGTTCCGGGCTCTCCAGGGCGCTTTTCCCGCCGTCACCGCCGACTGCACAGCTTCCCCGGTACTGCTGCCGCCAAAAAACCGTAAGTGGGCCCGCCGTAAAGCAAACCGCTTCACATTTACGGCTTACACGGCGGAGCCCCATTCGCATTCAAACGCATTCGGTTATTTTCGCCTAAATACACTTCGCCGCTAAGCTATGTAATTCATGTTTTAAATTTCATACGAACGCTACATTCGGCTAGATACTTAGGATTTCTACTTTACAAAATAGTCATTATATACTATCATCACATTCGACTCAAATTCGTGCATTTCTCACTAATTATACAAGATCCTGCATCCACTTCTTAGGTGGAATCTCGCCCCCTACAGGTCAATAATGATATAGCACCAAAATAAATACAAAAAAAAAAAAATACAAATTAAAATGTATTAAATTATGCTACACTTAATTCAATCCTGATTTCTGACATCTTCCAACAGGTTACCTTACCAGAATTCATATTAAAATTTGGGGACCCAGTGATCGGTATCAATTATACTTTATAGGTTGGTAACATTGTCATATGATTCATATAAATGACCATATAAACATATGATTTTAGGTAAAATGTTATAATTTACTCTCCTAGGTTTAATCATTGGAACGGTAGCTTTTACAAGCAAGGAGCCGGTTTCTTTTGATTATATCTCCTCCGCAGTTATCGGGTAGGTTCTGGTCCACGATCTGGCCTAACTACCACCCCACTTTCCAGATATTTACTTATCATCTTATACCTACAGGTCAAACTACCCGACAAATATCACAGTTACGTCATTGAGAGATCAGCCTGACTCACTATCAGGTACTACGCCAGAACCCAATATACCCTAAAAAAATTGAGGGGTACTGGTCCTAGGTTAGGTGGCCCAATTAGTTAAAATATTTCTGGTCTTAATCCATAGGCTAGTGGTCCCGCGAGGCCAACATCCCTAACCTCACACTCGGAGGTAATACGTCCCTCGGGCCAAATCATAGCTAGCCGCCTCGCATCAATATACAGAGAGGGCCTCACCTGTCACTCCCAATCTTTTTTATGCTTTAAATGACACCGAGAGGCCTACACCCCGCCACAACGTTCGGTGGCCTCAATCTTCCCCTCGGGCCCACGCATAGATAGTGCCTCTCAAGCCGCTTGGCAACTAGCAGGGTCTCATCTGTCACTCTCAAAAGAAGTTTAATTGTTTCACCGCTTGGTACTTAGCTAGCCCACCAGTACCCACCCACAATACATTTCATACGACTAACTGTTTATATTTATAATTTCAGTTATGTCACTAACACCTGATATCCCTGAAGAACTGTCACTACCTAGCACACCCGCTAGGCCTGCCACCCCTGTTCCGGGTACAGATGTGAATAGCCCTGCATCCCTTAGATCATGGACCATCCCACGTCTTACAGCTGAACTAAGAAGACGCTGCATCCCTTTCCCGGCTACAGCTAGGAAGGCAGAGTTGTATAGGCTATTATACACTACCACTGACAACTCCGATGCAGGGGAAGGCACTAGCGGATCGCAAATACCAGCATTTCATGCTATGATGACGTCCCTTATGACATCCATAGGGACAATCAGCGACAGGCTGGACAAATTGGAGGCCGGTAGTGTTACTCAGTCCACAAATGCAACGGTCACCACTCAGCCTCTTGCTAATACCTTACCCGGTAATACCCTGGCAGCTACGGCTGACATAGAATCCATTGATCCTTCACATATGGTCCCAGCTCACCTTAAAAAAGACATTCTGGAAGGCAAGGACGTTAACCTAGCTTCATTGCTCATTGCCTCCCAGGATGTCCTTGAGAACAGGACCTTTGCTTGTGGGGATGTTTCCGTAGTCCTTAGAGCTAGAGACCCTCGCCTAAACAAAAATTGAACATCCCAGAATTTGTATTAGGGTTTGGCATCTATAGGGATGTATATTGCACTGTATACCCAGGGAAAAGAGCCGAGCTGGATACGTACATGCACAAGTTGGTGGATCTGGGACACAAATACGGTGGTACAGCGTTTTACGATTACCACCGTTCCTTCTCTGCAAAAGTGGCAGCAGCTCTGGCTCAGTTCAACTTAAACATCAATTGGAGCAAGTTGGACACTGAGCTATTCTGTAGGCACTTTGCAGGCCTCAGGCCCCCAACTTGTGCAGTATGCTCATCAGCAACCCACAGCACAAATTTCTGCCCTAATACAGCTGAGGTAGAACAAAACCAAGCAGCAACTTACCCCCCAAGATCAAACAAAGGTTTGAAAGACAAACTAGGAAGAGATATTGTCTTCTTAGGGAAATCCCAAGTATGTAACAATTTTAATGCCGGCAATTGTGGTTTTAGTTCCTGTAGACTAATGCATGTTTGTTCACATTGTTTCAGGGCTCATTCCAAGACAATGTGCCCAAATAAAGCTTTCCCAAAACCCTATCTCACATGCGTGAACCTCAGCTTATTCACCGATTTGCTACGTCTACACCCATCACGACACTTCAGCGACTATCTCATAACAGGATTAGCAGAAGGATTTCACACAGGGTTGATACATTTACCCACAGGCACACTGGAATGTGACAACTTACTTTCCACACGGGATGACCCACAGCTGGTACTTAAACTTATCACAACCGAGGTGAAACAAGGTTTTTTGCTGGGTCCATTCCTTTCACCACCCTTCAATTCTTGGAGAACCAATCCCATTGGGATTGTCACGGGGAAAAACTCACTTAAACCCAGGCTGATCATTGATTTATCCGCACCACATTCCTCCACGGTCCCTAGCCTAAATTCACTGATACCATCTGAAGAGTTTTCACTACATTACGCCACTATCGACCATGCCATCGGGGCTATCATTAAAGCTGGCACAGGGGCATGGTTAAGCAAAACGGATGTAGTAAATGCCTTCAAACTACTGCCTATGCACCCTACACTTTGGCACCTTCACGGCATTAAATGGGAAGGGTTATACTATTTCTTCACTCGTCTCACTTTTGGCTCTAAGAGCAGCCCGCGTATTTTCGACACATTTGCAGAGGCTTTATGTTGGTTGTTGCTAAATGTTTACCAATGTCCCTCTGTGATTCACTATTTAGACGACTTCCTCACAATTGAGAACAACACAAGTCCACCCACAAGTTTAAAACACATGTTGGCATTATTTGAGTCACTTTCTGTTCCAGTCTCCCCACACAAGACCCTGGGGCCCGCCACCCAGATGCAATTTTTAGGAATACAACTAGACACAGTACACATGCAGGCCAGCCTCCCTCAGGAGAAAATTGAGGGTATCCTGGCAAGTATTGACCACTACCTACAGCAAGGTCGTTGCACTAAGAAAGACCTACAATCATTGCTGGGATCGCTTAATTTTGCAATGAGAATCATTCCCCAGGGGAGATCATTTATTTCACATTTGCTATCACTATTTCCACAATTCACCTCAGACACATCTTACATTTCACTAGACAAACATGCGACATCCGATTTGAGCATGTGGAGGATTTTCCTCACTTCTTGGAATGGGCGTGCCATGTTTATACCATCTCACTCAGACACTTCACCCACAATATGGACAGACGCTGCAGCAAACACGGGGTTTGCAGCCATATGGGGTGACATATGGCTCGTGGGGCCATGGCCAACTGAGGTCAAATCACTCACAAAATTCACAGAGACCTCAGCTTTATTCGAATTGTACCCCATCGTGGCTGCGGCCGTTACCTGGGGCCGCCAGTGGTCCGGTCACACGGTGTGGTGCTATTCTGATAATATGGCTACTTGCCATATTGTCAATAAAGGCCGGTCATCATCCCTGGTAATTATGAGGCTATTGAGGCGACTCACATGGATAGCAGCCACTTGTCAATTCTTTCTAACATGTATTCACGTTCCAGGGTGCACAAACATCAGTGCTGATCACTTGTCTCGATTTCGTTTTCAGGAATTCTTCACGACACTACCCACCGCCTCCAGACGGGCAACTCCAGTCCCACTTTTCACAGACATGATAATGGATTAAAAGCTTTGTTAAATCACGCACGTCACATTTCTCACATGGCACTCTCTGTAAACACTAGAAACACTTACGACAGAGCTTTTCACATATTCAAAAAATTCATCACTGAATTTCACATTCACGATATGTTCACGATAGAAACAATATTGGGTTTCACTTCTTTTTGCCACATCAACCTTAAACTATCATTTAACACTATAAAACTATACCTTACGGGAATTCAACACCACATGCTAATTCAACAACCCAACACCACGAGTTTCCTGTCCTCATATCAAATCAAGACAGTTCTTAGAGGCATTAAGAAATTAGATACACATATCCCCGAGAAACGACTACCTATTGATAACCACATATTTCATGCACTAGTAAACTTGTTAGATTCCTCTCCTTTTGAGCCCAGGACAAACACGGTAATAAAATCAGCCATATATCTTGCTTTTTATGGATTCCTCCGTCCCAACGAATTCACAACTAGGACTATCACGTCCCCTGATTACCTAAGAATTATGGACTTAGCGAAACAAAACGACCATTACCTACTCACGCTAAAACACTCAAAAACCAGTGCCATAGGTCATACCGTTACGATCCCCTTATACCCTACTCATAACAAATGGTGCCCTGTACAAAATTTTGACAATTATCTTTTATCACTCCACAAACAACCATTACAACCTTTGCTAGAACTGCACGGTAACGTTCTAACTACAGTAAAGTTTATGCTCTATGTAAGACTGCTGTTGACTAGACTCGGCTTGAACCCTAGTCAATTTTCGGGTCATTCTTTCCGAATAGGAGCAGCATCTACAGCTTCTGCTAACCACATTCCTCCGCACATCATCAAAACAATGGGACGCTGGAAATCTTCCGCTTATACTCTTTACATACCCAATCCTGTTAAAGAATTAAGACTAGCTTTCTGTGATTTATCTAAATAAAGTTTTGGTCAACGTATTACGTCTTATGATAATTTATTTTTGCCCACTTTTACAGGCCTACTCCTCTGTCGGTTTCGGCACACCACAACCGACTAATTCCAATATTGATATGTTATCATATGCTATGTTTCCATATACGGCTATATTGCCACGACCACAAATTAAAAGGCTTGGCCTGTAGTTGTGGGAGGGGCTTGGTTTCCCTTAAAAGGGCTGCCAATCCACTCCCACATTACCGTAATGGTCTGGCGAGTCAACCCACCCACCACTCCCTCTATTATAAACACCCTCTAAGGTGGGCCCACTTTTACAGGCCTACTCCTCTGTCGGTTTCGGCACACCACAACCGACTAATTCCAATATTGATATGTTATCATATGCTATGTTTCCATATACGGCTATATTGCCACGACCACAAATATATATATATATATATATATATATATATATATATATATATATATATATATATATATATATATATATATGTGTGTGTGTATATATAATATATCTCTCTCAATAGGGGGTTGGCTGCACTCACCTGAACATGCATAAATGGGGGTGCTGCTGGGGGCCACGTAATACAATACACAAGATCCAGCGCATTCACCTATCCACTAAACTGCAACTTCAATGTTGAAAGATTTTATTTGTTTTTTTAAAAACACCTAATCTAGGCTAAAATAATGGGGGTTTAGGTACATTATATGATCATACATTGCATAAGCCTGCCACAACATCAATGTACCCCATCTTTGGCATGTCCTACACTAACAGCCTAATGTCTGCTCTCACTGTGAAAATCACAGTGAGAAGCACGCAAGCGCCTCTAGTGGCTGTCAATGAGACAGCCACTAGAGGATTAGGGGGAAGGTTTAACCCATTCATAAACATAGCAGTTTTCATATGTTTATGAAAAAATGGGTTAACCCTAGCTGGACCAGGCACCCAGACCACTTCATTAAGCTGAAGTGGTCTGGGTGCCTAGAGTGGTCCTTTAATCCAGCCTCTAGTGGCTGTCTCATTGACAGCCGCTAGATGAGCTTCTGCGATTCTCACTGTGAAAATCACAATGAGAAAACACTGAACGTCCATAGGAAAGCATTGAGTAATGCTTTCCTATGGGCGGTTTGAATGCGCGCGCGGTTCTTGCCGCCCATTCGGAGCTGAGAGGCAGATTGGGGCGGAGATATCCCCAGCGCTAAGGGAGTCCGGCGCTGGAGAAAGGTAAGTGCTTAAGACACTCACACACACTCTCATGAACAGACGCATACACACTAGCTAACAGACACACGCATTTACTCACACACACACACTCACTAACAGACGCACACAAACTCACACTCAGTAACACACGCACACTCTAACACGCACGCTCTTTTTTTTTAAAATTTTTTTTATTTAATCCCCCCAGCCTCCCTACCTTTTGGGAGTGCTGTGGGGATTCCTTCTGTCCAGTGGTGTCACCCTGCGGGCAGGCTGGCTGGCGGGCGCGACCCCGGTATGTACGCCACTGCAGGGGACACTATGCAATTCAACACTGGTCACTTTGTTTGTCCATATTATTTATTAAGCTTTAGTGCCCTATGCATAATCAATGTATCAACATTTTTAAAAAAAAATCATGTATGTCTATATTAAATGTTTTTTTTAGATCCGAACCATGAGATATGCCCACCCTATTCGCTATAAGCATAGAGAGTTTAAGAGTAGACTTATAGCCCAGCTCTTTCCTCAGTTACAAAGGAACAGATACATCCTTTCAGTGCTGCATGGGATGAATTGCTCCAGCAGTCAAAGAGTGAATTTACAGTATAACAGATTTTGGATTCCTGATGGCCCTTCCAGCCTGTTATTCTGTTTAAAATATATGAACACTGACCGATTCATTTTTGAAACATTCTAGACTCTGTATCCACTCCTACTTTACCCTGAGCTCAATCATGATTGTAGCTACTAGGCCACAAGGTAGAAAGCAATCAGTCCAGTTGGATTGTTACTAAGTAACCTGTAGCCCCGCCCCCTTTTCTGGGCATTGCACACATGGCCACCACACTCAGAGATACATTACTCTCTAATGCAGGGCAAGCTGTCTCATGGCTAGGTGAGTACACAATTAAGGTAAATTATTTTGGGAGATTGGGGGTATATATTTCTTTGTGTCTGCACTTGTAAGTTATGTTTTGTCCTGATGAAAGCTCCATGTGGGAGCTGAAACATTGACTTTTTAAATGGATTGAATAAAAGTAAAATTTTATTTGAAAATCTCTATAAAGTCCTCGGAGTGCTTTCATTTCTGCTATGTCTACATGATCCTTACCAGACCAGCACCAGGCACCACAGGATTATGCGTGTGTGTGTGTGTGTGTAGTATGTATGTATGTATATGTATGTATGTATGTATGTGTGTGTGTGTGTGTGTGTGTATGTATATATATATATATATATATATATATATATATATATATATATGTGTGTGTGTATAGTTTAACAGACATGCTTGCATTAACAATTTTGATAATTATATATCACAATAAAAGATAGTAATAACATGAAAAGTCAAGAATACTGCACTTCAGTCGGGGGGGGGGAGAAAAGAACACTATGGGACGGGAACGGTGGAGAAAAGAACACCATGGACGGGAAGGGGGGGAGAAAAGAACACTATGGGACGGGAAGGGGAGAAAATGGGACGGGAAGGGGGGGAGAAAAGAACACTATGGGAAGGGGGGGAGAAAAGAACACTAGAGGTGGGAGAGAGGAACGGTAAGCGGGGAGACCACTAAAAGAGAAGGGAAGTTTGTCATATAAGATTAATAAAATTCATTAAAAAGTCTGTTAATAAAATTATAGGAAAAAAACTTTTTAAAAACCACTTGGGGAGTCATTTTCCGTTTCGGCCAAGGGCATCCTGAATTTTTCAGTTTCGGCCCAGAATTTTCATTTCGATTCATCCTCAATAGTAGGACCTGCCAAAGATGGGGTACACTGACGTTGTGGCAGGCTTAAAAAAAACTAAAAAAAAACCTAATAAAATCTGTGAGCTTTGAAGTTGCTATTTAGTGGGTGAGTGAGTGTGTATGTGTGTGTCATCTAACCCGAAAGTCCCCAGTTCTTGCAGGAGAGGTAGTCAGGCTTACCCTTTTTTGTTTTCATCACAAGGCACGGTGAGGGAGCCGTGGCTCGGGAGGCTCTGCTTCGGTCCTGGAAAGTGCCAACTGGTAAGGCCTCTGCTCGATACTCTGACAGGTGGAACACAGGGCGCCTGCGTTCCACCAGTATTTTTCTGTTTTGACGATACCGCTGGGTAAGGCGAAGGTGTGCATGTGCGTGCAGGCGGAGGAACGCATGCTCAAATTGAACAAAATTCTGCATTTTAATGAATTTTGGATATTCTAGGACCCAGGAGGATATAAAAACTCAGGAGCAACTACCTGTTTGCTAGGTGCTCTCAGTCTCAGTTGTAAGTGTTAAAGTATGAAAGAGTTAAATTGTTGAGTAAACTTCTAGCTCAAATTTAAGGTTTTGATTTGATCAGAACTTTTACAATTGTCTCATTTCTTAAGGGGTTAAATCACTGCTGTGTTATGGTTTCGGTTCATACAGCCATAGCCATACCTACCCTCGCTGTTATTGACAGCCTGCGTAAAAATTTTTTTTTTTAAAGTTTTAATTGTTTTTTACCTCCTCAACTTTAACTACATAAATCAAACGTTAAATACAGGAAGCTCATGCATGATCTAGCAAGCTCTTAACAGAGCAGGAGATGAGAAATTCTAAATCGAACAGAATTTGCAATAAAGGAAGTGTAAAAATTAGATGACTCTTTACAGGAAGTGTTTAGGAGGATTGTGTAAGTCACATGCAGGGAGATGTGACGAGGTTTGTATGAATAAAGTGGTTTAACTCCTACATGGCAGAGCATTGAACAGTGATACTGCAGAGGCATGATCTATATACCAAAACTTCTTCATTAAGCTAAAGTTGTTTTGGTGACAAGTGTCTCTTTATTCCTAATCCCAAGGTTTTCTCTCTTCTAATAGCAGTAGTGATTTTAACAAAGGAAATTCTAAACTAAAACAGAGTGGTATATTGCTATATTCAGTGTGACCGCCATCTAAGATTACATTGAAAATAGTATGCCCACTGCATTACGATTGGTAATGCGCAACTGACAAATCTCAATACCGATCAAAATTGCATCCGGCTATTCCATATGTAATACTAATGAATGTTTATTTTTTTATTAAATGGCCTTGCATCACAGTTGTTCAAGGCAGATTGACCCCAATGTCTATGTATCACTAAGCAGTAACGTGCAAGTCCTGAATCTTTCATTTATATACTCCTGTATTACAAAACCAGAGACTTTTAACAGGCCTAGGGAACTGCGTGTCCCATTGTGTTAAACCATGAAAACTTGTTGAAAAAGAACAATACAAATTTTTTTTTTAGATTTACAAAATGGTATTGGGGCATGGAGGGATTGCTCAGCTGCAGTGTTCTCTCTTTGGCGTTAAAGGACTGTATGCAGAAGGGGATGCCCATGAGTCAAATGATATAGAGATTCCCAGTTACCATCAAGGAAATGGTCCCTGGTGGTTCAATAAACCTTGATGCAATTATTCCACCCTCGTGGGTCATCATGACACATGCGACAATGACAGAATAATTTGCTTATTTATCTTACATTCACGGAGGCTTTCTGTCTTGTTACGAGAGAAGTATAGTTCTTTTGTGAGTTTTCTTATATAGAAGGATTGGCCAGTTTGTGCATCTGCAGCAGAAATACAAATTTAAAAACAAATCTTATTTTCTCACATTGTTTTAAATTTTATTCATAATAAATTATGTTCCATATATGAATAGTTAATGATAAATTAAAGCTCTGTTTCTCCTGAACAAAATGATATATAATAAGTGTGGGTGCACTTAATGTGACAGAGGTGAATTACGGTTGAACAGACAGCGCAAATTCCAGTTTTTGTTTACGGTTTGTTTTGATCAGAACATGCACTATTGACTGTCCTGAAGGGGTTAACACTAATAGGACTTTAACACTACAAGTTAGTTTTTAACCTCTTACTTTTGTGTGGGGACTGGTACAGGAATGGTTAAAACAGTTTTCTGGTTGGAGTAATCCTTTTCAAAATAATGTCAAGTATTTAAAAGATGACAGTAATTTCTTGAGCTTCCATTTTCTCAACCCTAAATACTGTCAGTGCCAAGGCTGTTTAAATAGAAATTGTCCTCTCTTACTTTGCTCCCCTCTTTACCGCCGTGATCTCCATATAAAGGCGAGTATTACACTTCTGCAACACCCACCTCTGGTCTGCCCATGCTCTTCCTCACCTCCGCACGTTTGGATATTAAAAATGGCACATTTGGGAAAGTACAGCAGTGACAGGGCTCCTGGCAGAAGCTGAATAAAGAACATGTGCGTATGACCATATCTCTCCTCAGCTTCACCCTCTGGCTGCCAAACACTAAACGCCAGTGTAACCCCCTGTAAAAAAAAAATGAAGACTCCGGGAGATGAGAAACTACTTTTATTGTGTATGGGAAGTGTTATTGTTTTGGAGAGGCATCTAGTGGGGTAAAGGAACAGCCCAAGTGCTAAAACAGAATACCCAGTTTTAACATTGATTTGTTCCTTTGTCTAAATTTAAGTGTTAGACTGGTGTCTTATTATTATTTTTTTCTTTCTTTGGGGGATTCCACAGTCTTTTCAGCGTGGAAGATTTTTGGCTCGGTGTTGTAGGCATTTCGAAGCTGATAACCGAATTTATGAAAGAGCAGATTTTTTTTTCTATCTCTCTCTCCTTCCCAAGCCCACTTTCAGAATCTTAGTACATCCAGAATGTGACTTAAAGGGACACTCCAGGCACCCAGACCACTTCTGCCCATTGGAGTGGTCTGGGTGCCAAATCCCACTACTCTTAACCCTGCAAGTGTAATTATTGCAGTTTTTTTGAAACTGCAATAATTACCTTGCAGTATTAACTCCACCTTTAGTGGCTGTCTACTAGCCACTAGGGGGCACTTCCTGCTTCATAGCACAGAAAACCTGTGCTAGAGCGTCGCTGGACGTCTTCACGCTATGTGAGGACCTCCAGCGTCGCTCAATTCCCCATAGGAAAGCATTGAAAAACATTTTCAATGCTTTCCTATGGGGAGCTCTTACGCGCATGCGCAGCATTGCCGCGCATGCGCATTAGGTCTCCCCGGCCGACGTAATGCAGAGGAGGAGGAGGGGCGGAGGAAGAAGCAGCGACGTGGGCCATGTCGCTGCCTTTGGTAAGTGACTGAAGGGGTTTTCACCCCTTCAGTAACCGGGGATGGGAGGTGGGAGGGAGAGGGGACATGCAGTGCCAGGAAAATGGATTGTTTTCCTGGCACTGGAGTTTCCTTTTAAGCAGAGACACAGCTAGAAGTCCAGCAGAAATCTTCTTGGCATAAAATGCATTTAATGTTCAGTGATTTTGCTTCAGTTATCCAAATAATATTAGAATTTGTATTTATTAATAATCTTGTGTGCACCATAACTGTCTACAGTGAGGGGAAAAAGCATTTGGTCCCCTGGTGATTTGGAACATTTGCCCACTGTCAAAGAAATGATCAGTCTATAATTTTAATGGTAGGTGTATTTTAACAGTGAGAGAATAACAAAAAAAAGTTATGAATTTATTTGCATGTCAATGAGTGAAATAAGTATTTAATCTCCTATCAATTTAGCAAGATTTCTGGATCCCTTTAAAAGAGTGTTCCTAATCTCAGCTTGTTACCTGTATAAAAGACACCTTTCCACAGAAGCAATCACCATGGCCAAGACGAAAGAGCTGTCCAAGTATGTCGGGGAGAAGAATGTAGACCTACACAAGGCTGGAATGGGCTACAAGACCATCGCCAAGCAGATTGGTGAGATTATTTGCAAATGGAAGAAACACAAAATGACTGTCAGTCTCTCTTGGTCTGGTGCTCCATGCAAGATCTCACCTCGTGGAGTTTCAATGATCATGAGAACGGTGAGGAATCAGGCCAGAACTACACAGGAGGATCTTGTTAATGATATCAAGGCAGCTGGGACCATAGTCACCAAGAAAACAATTTGTAACACACTAAGCCGTGAAGGACTGAAATCCTGCAGTGCCCCCTGCTCAAGAAAGCACGTGTACAGGCCCGTCTGTATGTTTTTCAATGAGCATCTGAATGGTTCAGAGGAGAACTGGGTTAAATTGATGTGGTCAGATGAGACCAAAATAGAGCTCTTTAGCATCAACTCAACTCACCGAGTTTGGAGGAGGAATGCTGCCTATGACCCCAAGAACACCATCCCCACTGTCAAACATGGAGGTGGAAACATTATGCTTTGGAGGTGTTTTTCTGCTAAGGGGACAGGACACCTGCACCGCATCAAAGGGACCATGGATGTGGCCATGTACCGTCAAATCTTGGGTGAGAACCTCCTTCCCTCAGCCAGGGCATTGAAAATGGGTTGTGGATGGGTATTCCAGCATGACAATGACCCAAAACACACAGCCAAGGCTACAAAGGAGTGGCTCAAGAAGAAAAACTTTAAACCCCTTAAGGACACATGACATGTGTGACATGTCATGATTCCCTTTTATTCCAGAAGTTTGGTCCTTAAGGGGTTAAGGTCTTGGATTGGCTTAGCCAGTCTCCATACCTTAATCCCACCCTCAGGGACCCCCTCCCGCCCGGCTCTGGAAGGGGGAAAGGGGTTAAAACTTACATTTTTCCAGCGCTGGGCGGGGAGCTCTCTGCCTCCTCTCCTCCTCCGATCCGCCCCGTCGGCCGAATGCGCATGCGCGGCAAGAGCTGCGCGCGCATTCAGCCGGTCGCATAGGAAAGCATTCATAATGCTTTTCTATGGACGCTTGCGTGCTCTCACTGTGATTTTCACAGTGAGAAGCACGCAAGCGCCTCTAGCGGCTGTCAATGAGACAGCCACTAGAGGAATTGGGGAAGGCTTAACCCATTGATAAACATAGCAGTTTCTCTGAAACTGCTATGTTTATAAAAAAAAATGGGTTAACCTTAGAAGGAACTGGCACCCAGACCACTTCATTAAGCTGAAGTGGTCTGGGTGCCTAGAGTGGTCCTTTAATCAGTAGTGGGCTCAAGGTGCTGGTCAAAAAGACAATAAAGGATAAATTTAGTTCCCTATCACTCCACTTTGTTACATTTTTAGTTTTGGATTATATTCTACATTGGTTACAGTCTATTATGTGAGTGTTGAAAGATACAGTGTAGCATTTCACCAAGGACCATTGTGAGAGCGAAACAGACAGATTAATGTTGCCATTCCTCTTTTGATAATAAAAGCAGTTGAATTCCATCTGATAGATCTGAGAGGTTGTTGGTGCATACAAATTATTACTTTACAAGAAATTGTGACTTGTCACAGATCTGTCTTCTGGTCAGTTATATTGCAATAAGTAGAGCTGGTCATAATAGCCCTTCGTGATCCTCTATGCTATTTTTTTTTTTTTAATTTCTTTATTTTTCACAGAAAAAAAAGTGCATATGTGTGCCAATGACTAAGCTTACACAGAAGCCGCGAGAGGTGCATACATGTGTGACAATGCATAGGCTTGCGCAGAAGCCGCAAAAGAAGTGCATACTTATGACAGTGCATAGGCTTACGTAGAAGCCACAGTGCGTTTTCAGATGGTTCAATTACACATTGGTGAGGGTGATTATCTCAAGGCAAGAGATATGCTTACTGTCGCCGCTAGTCTCGTCGGCGGTTAATTTGTCATCTCGTGGTGTGCTGAGACAACTCTACTTGGTTTGTCAGTGAGGTCTTGCCTTGAATACATATGTCACTTCAAATAGCATGGTTTTGTACGGTTGTTAACTAAACATATCATAAGTTATTCTAAAATCCAGTTTTAACCAGAAATATTGTATTTAGTGATACGGTGAATTGGTGCTTCTGTTTCAACTGCTCGGACGAGGGGTGTCGTGTGTCCCTTTGTCGTTAGCCCTACGTGTGTGTTCGGTTCCCCTGTCCGCCCTCCGTGTTCTCCTGATATTGTTCCCATAGATCCCATATTTTGCTAAATTTTTTTGTGGTGTGTCTGACCAGGGAAGTTAATCTGTCCATAAGGTAGTTATCTTTTATCTTCGCTATGACCAGTGCTACCGGGGGCATTTCCGGACATAGACATTTCTGTGCTAGTGCTCTACAGGCCGCTAAGTATATCATATTTAACAGTTGTTGCTCTGGGCGTGGAAGGCCATCTGTTGGCCTTGAGAGGAGGCAGGCCCAGGGGTCTAGTTTTAGTGGTCTCTGCAATATGTTAGTGCTTAGGTTGATAATTTGAACCCAATAGGTCTGTACCAAGGGGCACTTCCACCACATGTGCACATAGGTTCCTTGTTCCCCGCAGCTGTGCCAGCAAAGATCTGTGGGGGTGATCCGCATGCAGAATTGTTTTAATGGTGTGGTGTACCACCTGAAAAGTGTTTTAAATGATTGTTCCTGGAGGGTGACACATATTGATGATCGGGCTGTGGCCTCCCAAATGTCCTGCCAGTCGGGGCCCTCTAATGTCTCTCCCAGGTCTGTCTCCCACTGGTCTGTGTATCGTAGCTCCCCCCATTCTTTGGCCTCCCCACTGAGGTGAGAGTATAGTAACGATATGAGTCCACTGGGGTGTTTTTCCTGGTAGCATATATTCTCGAACCAGGTGAGTGGGAGAGTGGCCGTCTCCTTGACTTCTTTTGAGCTAGCAAAGTCTCGTAATTGGAGGTAGCGGAAGACGTCCTTGATTGTAAGGGGGGATTGTTCCCTGAGCTGGTTGTATGTGACTACTTGGCCGTTTTTATATAGATGGCAATATCTCTGGATGCCTGCTCTCTCGAGGCCGCTAAAGTCACCCGCTGTCATACCTGGTGGGAAGGATTGGTTCTGGGGACATTGGACAGGGGAACCTGCTTAAGGAGTATTTAGTTGCTGTTAGGTCCCAAATTCTTAGGGAGTCTGTTATTGCTGGGCAGGTCACTCTAGGGAGTGCTCTGTGTGTCTTGTGTAACCAGGGGTAGAACTGTGGTAGGTCTTGCCCCATTAGTGAGGTTTCGAGTTCTACCCAACGACGGGTGTCTGGTGTGGAGTGCCAATATGCTATTTGCGCCATCTGCGCTGCTAGATAGTACATGTTGGGTAGTCCCAGTCCCCATCTGTCCTTGTCTGTACAGGAGTTTCCTGGCTTTTCTGGGTCGTTTCTTTTGCCAAATGAACATGTCTTGCTTTTTGGAGTGTGGATAAGTCGCTCCTCTTAACCTGTGTGGGCAGGGCATGGATCATGAATAGCAACCTGGGTAGAATATTCATCTTAATTGAGTGGAGTCTTCCTAACCATGAAATGGGTTTGTCCGTCCACTGCTCTAGGTCTCACAGGCGTGTACGGATCAATGGGGAGTAGTTAGTGTCGTGTAGGTGTTCGTACTGTGCTGTAAGTTTGACCCCTAGATAGGGTATGTTGTCAGCTGTGATGGGTAGATGGTATCTGTCGTGTATTATGGCTTTGCCTTGGGTATGGAGGTTGAATGGTAGTGCCATGGATTTGACAAGGTTCACTCTATAGCCTGCAAGGGTTCCGTACTTGTCTAGGAGGTCAGTCAAATGTTCCATGGAGGTCAAGGGGTCTGTGAGAGTCAGCAGCACGTGAAGCGGAGACTTTGAAGGTTTTCCTTGCTACCCTTATTCCTTGTATGTGGGGGTGTTGGCGTACGGCTTGTAGCAACGGTTCTAGGGAGATGGCGAATAGCAGTGGGGATAGGGGGCATCCCTGGCGTGTACCTCTATGAAGGTGGAAGGGGGTCTTAGTGACTCCTGCTATTAGGGTTTTGGCTCTCAGGTTAGTATATAAGGCGTGCCTGGCCTGGATGTAGGCTCCTGGGAAGCCCCATTCTTCCAGCAGGCCAAATAGATATGGCCATTGAACCCTGTCAAAGACCTTCTCCTCGTCCAAGGAGATGGCAAGTGAAGGCAGTTCAGATTTTTGCATGTACCATGTGAGCACCGCCCCCCTACGTGTGTTTTCATAAAGTTGTCTACCTGGGGATGAACCCCACCTGGTCTGGGTGGATTAAGCATGTGAGCATTGGCGCCAGCCTAGCCGCCAGGATTTTTGCATATATTTTAAGGTCCGCATTGATCAGCGAGATGGGCCTGTAATTCGATGCGAGCTCAGCGTCTTTCCCGGGTTTCGGGATAAGTGTAATGTTGGACAATGCCATGTTGGCATCGGGTGCTCCCCCAGTCATAAAGTGGTTATATAAGGAAGTGAGGTGGGGGGGCCAGCTCTTCTTTGAATTTCTTGTAGTACCCTATTTCGTAACCGTCGGGGGCCTGGGGCTTTGTTCCCTTTTAAAATCGCTATAGCGGTTTCTACTTCTAATTGGGAGATGGGTTCTTGTAAGTTTGTGGTGTCTATATCTGTTATCTGAGGTAGCTTTATGCTGGTAAGGAATGTATGTAGTGAGGAACGTATTTGTTCCGGCGTGTTTTGTGAGTCCTGCCCATAGAGGTTCGAGTAGAACTCCGTGAATACCCTGTTGATATCTTGGGGGGTCATCGCTAGTTCCTGGGTGAGTGTGTGTAGTCTCGTGATGGGTTTGTGATCCCCGCGGGGGCGCAGTGCTCTGGCTAGTAGGGAGTCCATTTTGTTGGACTTTTTGTAGAACAGTCGCCTAGATCTCTGAATGGAGTGTGCGACCCCCTCGAGCAGGATCCCCCTGATTGAGTGTCGTAGAGCGGTGAGTTCCGCAAATTTTACGGCTGTGGGATTTTGTTTGTGGTGCTGTTCCGCTTTTCTCAAAGCGTTCTGAAGTTCTATTAGTGCTCGGGTATTGCATTTCTTTTTATATGTTGCTGCTCTAATGAAGTGTCCTCTCATGACCGCTTTGTGGGCTGCCCATAGCGCTACTGGGTCTACCTCGGGCGTGGTGTTTTGTGTGACGTATTCTGTGGGTAGGGTACGCCTGTCTTCGCATATAGTGTCACTGTTTAATAGGCTTGTGTTGAGGCGCCAGGTCCATGTGGCGGAGTATTTGAGTTTATCTAACGTAATGGATATGTCCGCATGGTCCGACCAAGTGATACTGCCTATGTCAGTATGCACGAGCTTGGACATCCCCACTCCGTTGAGAAAAATGTTGTCTATTCTCGAGTGTGTGCCGTGGGGCGCCGAATAGAACGTTTAGTCTCGTGTGTCTGGATGCTGGAGCCTCCAGGAGTCTAGGAGCTGTTTGTTCGTGAGGAATGTGTGCAGTAGTTTGTCCTGTGCTCCTCTCCCCTGGGACCTGGGTGAGACTGTTTTCGTGCTTCTGTCGATTGCCGGACTTGGTACGGCGTTAAAGTCACCCCCCACCAGTGTAATCCCTCCCCCTTCAGCGTTAATTATTGTCGTGAGAGTGTCCCAGTATGTAGGGTCTGGTATGTTAGGAGCGTACACATTAATGATTTTTATTTTTGTACTGTGTATCGTGCCTGTTATTACGATGTAGCGGACCTCTGGGTCAGCTAGTGTCCCTGTCACGTGGAGTGGGCAGTTTTTGTGTACTAATATTGCCAATCCGGCGCGTTTGTGTAGCGCACTTGCTTCGTGGGTCTGTGGGAAATATGTCTTTCAGGGTTACTGATGCTGTCCTGGGTATGTAGGTTTCTTGTATAAGGGCAATGTCTGTTTTGCGTGATTTCAGGTCCATTAACAGTAACCTGCGTTTGTTTGGGGTGTTCAGCCCCTTAACATTGAGAGATGCAATTTTCAGGGCCATGTGTAGGGTGTGACACTAGGGGTGTAGTGGTGTGTTTGTTTGAGCACCTACTATGTTGTGTGATCTGTTTCCCACACTTCATGGGTGGATCGCCCAAGCCATGGGCAGCAGCAGTATCGGTTTGTGGTGTTGCCTTGTCTGTGGAGACGTTTTGTAGAGAACCTTTACTGCGAAAGGAAATTACACCGTTAACAATTGAAAGATAAACATAAACATAATCAAACATAAACAAACAGAAATTAAGACTCTGGTCTTACACCCTGCCAGAGGTGGCTGGGGGCGTGGGTTTTCCCTGTCTGGGTAGTGTAGAGGTCCGGACGTAACTATGTACAGTAATTCTGGGTTATGTGTATTTGTTGGTATTGCTGGGATGTTGGAGCCTCTGTGAGGGTGCCTGTCTAAATCCACCTGTACTGGTTCAGGTGTCGCTGCGGATGGGTTAGCAGGCGTCGCTGGCTCTGAGGCAATGTGAGGTGTGGCGGTGATGCTGCAACTGATTTGGCTGCCAGGGTGTGTGTACTGTATCGTTGGTGCGTGGCATGCGTGTGTCGGTGGGCAAGCAGGCATTTGCAATTGTCGTGTTCGTTTGGAGCTGGGGTTGAACCTAAGTTCAATTTTCGTTATGGGGTGTGGTGTATTGGAAGGCTTGGGGTATGTCTTTATGACCCCAATTTAGAGCAGAATTTATTTATTTATTTTTATTTAATTTATTTATTTATTTTGTGTTGTTTGTTTTTACCCCCCTCTCTGATGTTTCCTTGCATGTGTGTGGGGGTGTGATGAATGGCTATCGACCATATCTCTCCCCTGTGTATTCGGGGAGCGTTAGGTAACCTGTGTCTCTAAGTGCTACAGTACCTCAAAACATAACCAGTAGACATATAGCATACGATCTGGTCTATGAATGTCTTTCTTACGCCTCGTTGTGGTTTTGAGGGGCGGCAGGTAAGTAAAGTCTCAGTGTCTGACCCCACTTGATTTTCTGTATATCCACGGTGGCAGTGTCCGAGAGTTACCCCTTGTTGTCGTGACTCTCTGCTCTGCGGTGGTGAGGTGATGGAGCAAGTCAGCTGGGGCCTGATGTGGTTTATCAGGAGCCTGCTGTAGTTCGCTGTTTGTGTTAGTCTTTTTCGTGATGGGTTCGTTGTTAGTCGCGTAACTCCTCTGGGGGTAACCTAGCATTCGGTGTGGTTCCTTTATGTCCTCTGCACTGGCGGAAGGTCTCCTCTTCCATGCTCCTCCGAGGATCCCCTCCTCTGCCTCTTGAGGGGTGAGCGTTTTCTTTGTTCCCTTGGGAGTCGAGCCAAGGTCTGCGCTGGGTCCATGGCGTACCAGTCCATAATGCGTATCTTTGTAAGTTTCAGTGCTCTTATGAATGGCGTCACATCCTTATATTCTGCTATGATGTGGTTGGTCCCTTTTGAGCGTGACAATAAGGACTAGGGGAAAGCCCCATCGATATTTGATGTTTCTAGCATGCAGTTGGTCTGTGATTGGTTTTAGATGTCGCCTTGCCTGGAGAGTGAGCCATGAGAGGTCTTGATAAATCTGGATGCAGTGGCGGATTAGTGTCTCTTAACTTCTTTAGTATTCGGTCTTTGTCTGCGAAGTAGTGTAGGCGACATATGATATCTCTTGGGGCGTCCCTGTTGCTTTTAGGTCTGAGTGAGCGGTGTGTGCTCTGTCAAAGTGGATCGGTGTTGATGGTGGTTTCTCTAATAGTAAATTAAATAACTCTTGCAGTGATGCTGGTATGTTTTCAGCCTCCGTTTCAGGTAGACCCTTTATTCTGAGGTTGTTTCTACGCCCCCTGTTGTCTATATCATCCAGCGATCTTTGAAGCTGGGACATGTGAATTTCATGGGCTTCTAAGCGGTCTGTCAGGGTGGTAAGTTGGGTCTGTATCTGTCCCCTGTCTCCCTCCAAGTCTTGGACATGGAGGCATACCTGCCGGATTTCGGCTCCCAGACCCTCCATCTTGTGCTGGAATGAGGCTTCCAGTTTCTCCAGCATAGTGGCGAGGTCTGCCTTGGAGGGTAAGTTCTTAAGCAGGTAATTTGTCTTGGTCTGCTAGGGCTGCTGAGACCTCAGATGCAGCTGGACTAGGCGGATTGGAGAGGTGTTCTCCCGCCATCGGCACCATGTTTGCCTCCTCCTGTTCCGGCATGCGGCAGGCGTAATCTTTAAATAGTTGTAAAAGCGGTTGCGGTTTCTCGGCGGGTGCCTTACCGGTGCTTGTGTGGGCGCTCTGCGCCCGTTTGGGATTCCCCATGTTCGGTGGGTGCTCGTCCCCCAGGTGTTTTTAGTGCCTGTGGTGCCGGAGCCGAGCTAGCATGTGGCCATCTCCTTCAATGGTCGGCCACGCCCCCCCTCTATGCTATTTTTAATGGATGATTATGCATTCTTTGGTTTTGTTTGACTGATTATACTCGTCCCAGGCTATTATAATTATTAATAAGGTAATCTATTTTTGCATATTTCCTATTTTCTTTAGGAAATTGATTATTCCCATATACTCCCTGCTTTAGAGTTTTTCGATTAGTGTTTTTTTTTCTTCATAATTTGTTGTTTTGGTTGCCCCTGGTGAATGGGTCCCATCACTACTCCTTTAGGAGGAAAAGTATTTTTCCCATGGGTCATTGTCATGCTGGAATACCCATCCACGACCCATTTTCGATGCCCTGGCTGATGGAAGGAGGTTCTCACCCAAGATTTGACGGTACATGGCCACATCCATCGTCCCTTTGATGCGGTGCAGGTGTCCTGTTCCCTTAGCAGAAAAACACCCCCAAAGCATAATGTTTCCACCTCCATGTTTGACAGTGGGGATGGTGTTCTTGGGGTCATAGGCAAAATGCCACGCTACACCAATCCTCATCTACTCATTAAGATGCATTGAATCAGTGGATCTCTATGTGTAGTGTTCAATATCTCCATGTAGAGCATGGAGACACTGAGCACAGGTGCTGCATGCAGCGCAATCCCATCTAGTGACTGTTTAGGATACACACAAACAAAATGCACTCATGCAAAATTTAGACCAATTCATTGCTTTCCTCCGTAAGCATGATTTTCAAGTTGTTAAATGGCAAATGGCATTGTAGTAAAATGTAAATTTAAAATTCTTGACATTTCTTACATATTGACTTTTTTCATTTGTCTCATATTAAATTGTAATATTTTCCCGGGCCTTCACATCTTTAGGGTTGGGGAAAGACAAATTGCAGAAACTGTAGTAGCAATATTGTTTCAAAGTGAATACAGATTGGTTGAACAAAATCCGCATAAAAATGACTGACTGAATTCCAACAGCATTTGGAATTCACAGGTCTGACTGGTTCGTTTGGATGTGTTCTGAAAATCAGTGATTTATCAACGATCATATGGTGGCCAATGATAAACAGAATGCGTCCGGCAGAATCCACAAAATAAATGACAATGTGAACGATAATTTGAAAAACAATTTGCCCACTGGTAGCACTAGCAGCCAGCGGGCAACTAGTTAAAAATCTTCAACGGTGCAAGGGTAATTATGTGGCGGCTGTCCTGCACTTGCTAGCCAACTGCCACATTTAAAAAAAGGTTAAATAAATTAAATAAAATATATAAATCCTGTGGTGGTCAATCAGATCTGCATTTTGCTGTAATGGAGATAATGTCTATAAACATTGAAAAGAAGTGAGTCACTAGAAAACAAACCATTCCACAGTGATGGGGGGGTCTGTGAAATAACGGCAGGGGGTGTCATAGATGTCCTCCCTTTCCCCCAGATCTGCTCAACTTCTCTACTAAGCCTGTCCACCCCCTACATTTCTCCTCCTTCATGGAGGGCAGAGTGAGATCGGGCCGCTGGGAGAACTTTGCCTCTGTACAAGTTTTTAACCTCTTATTGCTTATCCACAATTCTGTGTTTCTTTCATGAATAAGCATGTTGCCAAGACAGCAGGGACATTGACAACTCTGCAGTTACCATGGTAACTTATTAATCATAATGCATCCCACTGAACACATCGGTGAACAGAACAGCTGGAATTACCTTGGCATCATCAGAGTGAATCGTAAGACAGCTTTTGGCAGTGCACTCCTCTTTGGAAAATTATTGTTATATAAAATTTTTAGAATAAACTTCTGGATATAGTGTGCACGTAGGCATCATTGTATACAAAAAAAATAAAAAAAAATTGTTCTGTGTTGTAAGTGGTACAGATATGTTGGGTTTATAGCGCGTTTTGGGAATATTGGATTATCACACACACTTTTGTATGTTCAGTACAAAACATACTAACAAGTACCATAAATACTACAGCCCACTCTAGTAGTTGTGATGCAAGGAATGCTTTAGCCCCATCCCATGGTAACATGTCAAACCATTTTTATTATGGATTGACCGGTTTCTTGTGCACTGGGCACCACTTATTTTCTCTTGCAGCAAATTTATAAAGAAAATAAAGATCTTCATACTGTGTGTAACCCCTTAAAGACTATTGACTGAATTAATCTGTCATAGCAGTCCGTGCTAAGAGATTAATGCCAGATCATAGGGTTGATTATTGCCATCGGTTGCGACGATTGTTGAGTTGATGCTGTTGCGAGGCAGATCTGCATGAGCAAATAGCGATGTCCCAGACCATGTGTTGCTGTGATAGTCAGATCCAATGGTCAGAGTGCTTCTGGTACATCTAAACAGCATCATTCCACCTCTGTGTTGTGTAGTGGAGATGCAGGTTTTCCACCATGTGAGCTTAAAGGGACACCAACCTAATCTAAATGGGGTTATGTTGCCAGGGGGCCGCTGGAGGCACTCTTGCCTCAAGGGGGGTTTAACCATTCTCAAATGGTTTAACCCCAAAGATGCCTCCAGCGGCAATGTCCACTCCCTCAAAGGCGACTTCCGGCTTCTGAATTTTCAGAAAGCATGTGTAGTGTCTCTGGGCAGTGGCGTTGCTGATTGCCTGAGAGAAGTCAGCTGATGCTCAGCCAATCAGTTACTCCCCTTTTACTAAATGTACATTTCCGAAGCCAGTTTAGTAAATGGAGTATCACTGATTGGATGAGAGCATCAGCACCATAGCAATTTCATTTAGATGAAGTTGTTTTGGTGCCTGGAGTGTCTTTTTTTTTTTTTTTCCTTTTTTTTTTTTAAAGAATCAGAGGGTTTGTCTACCTGTAGAATTGATTCAATACCTTTTAAGTGTAAAGTGGAAAGGTCTTCCTGTTTAGTCCTGTAATTGGTGCAGAGGGCGTGGAAGAATCCAGAAAAAAGGATTGTCATTTCTAAACATTTAAAAAAAATATTTTAGCTGTAGTACCATTTGGTGAAGTTCATTTTTAAAAGACCCGATGAATAAACAAACATCATGCTTCAGGCAGCAGGATTTCAGTGCATTGCAGCTTCAGTTGCAAAAGCACAGAGTTTATGGCTACAATCCATGGGAGACTGGATGTTTCAGAGAAAGATATTTCTCATTTACTACATAACATCAGATTGGCAAAGGCATACCTTATTGACATGTCTGAAGAAATCCTGGAATTATCCGCGCTTAATGTGTCTTTAGTTGCCAGAAGAGCTTTATGGCTCAGGTAATGGATGGCTGATATGGTATCAAAGTGTACATTATGTGAGTTACCAGTAATTATTTGGTGCATAATTTGAAAAAAATCCTCAGATATTTGAAACCAAGAAGGGACTGCCACAAGAAAAGCTATAATCATAAGGGTAAATAGGAAATAGATTTAATTTTCAAAACCATACATCTTTTAGATATCAAGACTGATATTGCAATTTCTGTAGACAATCTAGAGACACGAAGTTTGGTGATAAACCAACAGACAAGACAAGAAGTGGAGGTTTATGATGTTGGCACAGTGGGAGAAAGATTGCAAAGGTTCTACGAGGCGTGGGAGCATACCACTTCAAATCCATGGATGTTGAATTTAATTTCAAAAGGTTACAAGATTTACAGAGACCAAAGCCAACATTCCTGGTGTCTTCCTACCTTTCTCAGGCAAAAATAGACGCCATTCTCGCAGAATTTATAATTCTATTTAGGAATAATCGATAAGGTCCCTACAGACCAAGAGTTCCAAGGGGTTTACTTAACACTTTTCATTTTTTTTTTTTAACACAAGAGCTTTTATTTTGTCTGGTGCTGGATCTTAAAAGAATAAACAATTGTATTCAATATCAGAGATTATGAATGGAAACTATTCTGTCGGTAACACACGTTATAAACAGGAGACTGAATTGCAACACTAAAGATTATTGGGATTTGCAGTCTATTTAGGGAAAATGATCTTTCATTTCCAATTCAAGGCAGTGCTCTTTGGGTGGACATCAGTCCCGAGAATATTTACAAAAGTTCTGATTCTTCTGGTAGCAGCCATAAGAGAAAGAGACATATCAATCATACCATATCTAGACGATTGGTTCCTCGAGACCAAAATAATCTGTCGATAAATATTCAGGATACAGTTCTTTTTCTGCAAGAACATGGTTGGATCTTCAACTAGGAAAAGTCACAACTTCAGCCTACTACAGAGATTCAGTTCTTAGATCTGTTAGTGGATTCAAATGCTCTTTCCCTTTGTCTGCCTTTTTAAAAAAGGAAAAGCATGTTAAGAAATAGACATTTAGTTTCTTTAAAATGAACCAAAGTGTTGAATCAGAAGGGCTGTGAGTATTCATGATATCCTCGCCTTTGCCATACCACCTGTCAAAATGGGTGAAGCCAGGAAGAAAACCTCTACAGCGGAAAATTTTAGAAAATTGTCAAGGAAAGACCTACATGTGGAATTCAGTCTGTCTATTAGCGTTTGTAAACAACTGGCATGTTGGAAGGAATCAAGGTTCCAGTCCCCTAGGTTTATCATTCCATCAAAGAGTAACTCATAACAATAGACGCATCAAAGTTTGGCTTGGGGTGCACATCTACACGCAGAGGAGTCAAACCAGTCTTCAAATTACATCGAGATGAAAGCCATCTTCTACTCTCTTCTGCATTGCGAGGAAGTCCATCAGGATACAGTCAGACATCACAACATTGACTTATTTAAACAGGCAAGGAGAAACAAGGATGAGAGCTCTTCAGCTTCTGTATGCAGATTATGGTATGGGCTCAAGAAGAGTTAGACTCTTTGACTGCAATGCACATAAAAGTTACAATTAAAGTCATTGCAGACGATGCTTGCAAGCAGAATGGTCTCTACGCCCAATTGTTTTTGCGATTCTTGTAAAAATAATTTGATGATTTAGTAGATTTGATGGCAATGTGAAAGAAAAGAAAGGTTCTGGTGTTCGCATCCTTGTTCAAACAAGATTTTCCTCAATTCTTGGAACTTCAAGATGGCATACATGTTCACTCACATTGTTTTGGCCCCCTGATATGTCAGAAAATCATAACAGAGCATTGCTTTTGGCTGTCATGCTGTGTTGGCCAAACAGAAGCTTTTTTTTTTTTTTTTCGGAATTAAAACTTTATGGTATTAACCGTCTTGAGAACTTGCGAAAGCCGCTCCACTTCTGGAAAACATTTTCCAAAAGACACTCTACTTATGTTCAGATTTACAGCCTGGCTACTGCGAGGTTAGTTCTTCAAGATCATAGGATTTAGACACAATAGACCTTTTTAATAATTCCACAAGAAAATCGACTTTCAAGATGTACGTTAGGATATGGAATTCCTATTTTGGTGTTGAGATCATGAATGCCTTTATGATATTCCATCTATTGATTCCATTTTGAGTTTCCACCAAGATGGATTTGTTGCTGGTCTCAGTGTTTATATTGAAAGTGCAAGTTTTAGCTCTGACATTTTCTCATTCAAGATTTAGCATCAAACTTTCTAAAGTTTTTTTTTTTTTTTATTTATTTTTTTTTTAAAGGCTGTCTTTCTTAGGCGATCCTCTTTGTAAAGCCTTTTTTCCTACTTTGGCTAGTGGTGCTTGAAGCTCTGTGTGATCCTCCCTTTGAATCTTTGGAGGAGATTTCTTTTAAGCTGCATTTTCTCAAGAACATTTTTCTGGTGGCCATTACATCTGCCAGTAGAGTTGTGAAGATACAGGCTCTCTCCTCCAAAATGCATGTTCCAGGTTTACACCCAATTCCTTCTGGTCTTTACCATTTTTCTGTTAAGGCACACTCCACAATGGCGAATGCTACTTCATGGGCGCAAAGGTCAGATACATCTCCGGAAGATGTTTGCAAGGCAGCAGCAACATGGTCTTCTTTCAAAACCTTCATAAAGCATTATAGACTTAGACATCTTTTGTCCTCAGTCTTCAGCTGTCGTGTCATAATTACCTACCTTTTTATGTCAGGGATCTTGCTATATCCCACTTGTGCTGTACTGCCACTATACGTCAGGAAAAACAGAAATTTTACTTATTGTAAATTATTTTTTCCCACAATATATTCTCAGTATACACAATCTCCTAGTATTTTTGTAAAACATTTTTGCATAGATTTTGGTCTGTTTTCTTACAGAATTTTTTTTTGTGGATATTATATGTCTCTTTTTAACATGGATCGATAACTTTCTGTATGTATCTAGCAATATATGGTAACAGAAAAAATTGGGGTGGAACAGCGCTACAGTACTAATCACAGGGGTGGATGGAGCTGCACACCTGAGGGGAAGGGCAACCCTCAAACCCTTCAACAAATCTGGGAGAACAGGGAACAGCAAATACAGGGTGCACTAAGTAGAACAAACGAGAGCTATTATAAACATAAAGAGGGAAGAACAGCAAAAAAGTCTCTGAAAATGCAATGTGGATCTTGGATAGGTATTCTTTGGTTCTTGATTTGGGCCCTCAGTAGTTAATATGAAAATCAAAAGCAGAAACAGGAAGGGACCAATAGTGCAAAACTGTTAGGAGATGGTGTCACGGACAACATAGAAATAGAGAGGTGCCAACTCGCAATATACAGAGTTATGCCCAGCTCTAGGTAAAACGGCATACAGTGGTATTTGAAACTCCCCACATGATTTAATTTATATGCATTAGTCCCAGAAGGTATTAAGGTTTAATTGTCTTATATTGTTTTCTGACTATATTCTAATATTCAAACCACCAAAACATATAGCTGATGTAAGTGTATGTATATTATACTTTATAGGTTTAAATGCTTATTTGACATATAAGTTTGTCCTTTATAAATATGCTACTATCCATTACTTATATGCCTGTCACTTTAAAACCTGTCCCCTGTCCTTTTTACAAGGAACTATATATTCACTTATTAACTTTCTACTCCCTTCCCTCACTTTGCCCTCAAACAAGATGGCCACCATGTTTATATTTTATATCGATTACCCTTGTACTTTCATACTATCATCTTTCCTTAAGCTATTTCATTCTTCTTTGAGTGATTCTACCCACTTTCATTCAGTATCCAATCCCCTCCAACTTCGGCCGTTAGGACCACCCCCTTTCTGATCACGTCCTGTATTTCGGACGTGATCAGCACTACATTTCCCATCCTGCCTCACGGCAATTGCCAGTCTTACACACTCCTCCTTCAATATTCCCCTCTCACTCCTACACTTCATCCCCCAAGCCTTTCCCTATTCACATCAATTATCAAACGGCCGCGATCTCGCGACCTTTCACCCCCACATCTCTCTCTTCAATTTTCCTTCCACTCACATAAAATGTAAATTTTAAGCAGAAAATACAAGTTCTACATGGGATCTGAACCATCCCATGTAGAAGAAAATGTAAAACGATCATTATTGACCCTTTTTCATGTATCTGTTGTATTCAGCGGTCACATGGTAATGACGTCATTTTGGCGCCAACATTCAAATTTTAAGCCATTTTAGCTGCCTATATAATGTAACAAGCCAGGATTATTTGTCTACACTTGAAAAAGCCTATTTTTGGCGAAACGCGTTGTTTTTATGATTTTGTTAAAATAAAAGTATTTTTAGACTACCTATCTTCCTGTGGTTAGTCCTCTTACTTTTATCTGTTGCTGTTTTATCCTGGCTGATTTTTTTTATTACTCTAAAGATCCAGTACTACAAAGGAAATCCTAGGTGGGGATTATTCCACTCACACCTGGTTCATAGACCAGTGTGGCTGCTCTATACATTGTAAGTACGTTTCGTTTTACGTTTTACTTCTATTTTATCTACTGAGAACACTATGGGCCCTCTTTTGTGCTTTTTTCTTTAAGTCCTGCATTACAAATATCGCTAGAAGGATATCCTACTTGTGAGGAGTTTAAATACCACTGTATGCTGTTTTACTCAGAGCTGGTTATAGCTCTCTCAATTGTATTTTATATGCTGACGCGTATCTGAGACGTTGAAAGAAGTATTGAAGAAACACCTCCTATTGTCCAGCTATATCCTACATGTGGGGAGTTTCAAATACCACTGTATGCCGTTTTACCTAGAGCTGGGCATAGCTCTGTATATTGTGAGTTGGCACTTCTCTATTTCTATGTTGTCCGTGACACCATCTAACGGTTTTGCACTATTGGCCCTCAGGGCCGGACTGGGGATTCCAAAGCAACCCTGGGAAAAAAATCTATGCCAGCCCCATAAGTCATTGCGCCATATATTGCTATGTCTTGTTACCCTAGATGATTAATATATATGTGTGTGTGTATGTATGTATGTATGTATGTATGTATGTATGTATGTATGTATATATGTATGTATATATGTGTGTATATATGTGTGTATATGTATGTATATATATGTATATATGTGTGTATATGTATGTATATATGTGTGTATATGTATGTATATATGTGTGTATATGTATGTATATATGTGTGTATGTATATGTGTGTGTGTATATATATGTGTGTATGTGTGTATGTGTATGTGTATATGTGTATGTGTATATGTGTGTGTATGTGTGTATATATTGCTTTTTCCAATATAAAATATTGGTCCTTTCAGAGTAAAATTTTTAATTATACAGTAAGTATACTCGTATGCAGACACAGACAATCTCACTGACACAAGCTGATTGATATACAGCCTCACAGGCAAACAATCTCACTGAAATACATAAGGTCATTGACATAAAAACACAAGCTCACTCAGTAGCAGGCATACATACACACACACACGCGAGCGCGCCACAGGCTTTTCAATGTAAACACTGACTTTTTAGAGAGAAGACGGTCACTAGAGGTGCTTCCTGTGTCACTGCGGATTGGCTGAGATCATCAAGCTTGATGATCTCAGCCGTAGAGGCAGGGCCAGTCGAGGGGAGACCAGCACGACGTGGGGGGGAAAAAAGTGAGTAAAAACACACACACATACCATGACACAGACAGACCGTGACAATAACACACACACACACACACTATGCAAATCACAGTGAGAAGACACCAGCATCCATAGGAAAGCATTGTAAATGCTTTCCTATGAACTGGCTGAATGCGCGCGGCTCCGGCCGCGCATGCAGCAGATGATGTCGCTATGGAGGAGGAGAGCTCACACACCATGATAGACAGACACACACGCACCTTGACAGACACGCACCTTGACAGACACGCACCTTGACAGACACGCACCTTGACAGACACGCACCTTGACCCCTTAAGGACACCTGACATGTGTGACATGTCATGATTCCATTTTATTCCAGAAGTTTTGGTCCTTAAGGGGTTAAAGGACCTCTATAGTGCCAGGAAAACATACTCGTTTTCCTGGCACTATAGTGCCCTGAGGGTACCGCCGGGCTCTGAAACTGCTATGTTTATTAAAAAAAAGGGTTAATCCTAGATGGACCAGGCACCCAGACCACTTCATTAAGCTGAAGTGGTCTGGGTGCCTATAGGGGTCCTTTAAAAAAGAGACACACACACACACCATAACACAGACAGACTGTGACACAGACACACACACACACCACGACACAGAGAGACTGTGACACAGACACACATTACATCAGACAGACCGTGACACAGACACACACACATTGCATGACACAGACAGACACACACACACCTTGCATGACACAGACACACACCTACCATGACAGACACACACACGATCACAGACACAGACACACACACACACCATGACACAGACAAACACACACACACACACACACCATGACACAGACAAACACAATTGCTACCTTTGTGCTGGCATGGGGAGCTCTGATGGCGGCCGCATGGGGGAACTGGCTCTTCCGGCGGCCGCAGAGGGTGCTCTTTTGGCGGCCGCAGGGGGAGCTGGCTGTTCTGTCTCTGCTCCCCCGCCCCAGCGCGCCGCTTAATGAGACCGGGGCTGGAATATGACGTCATATTCCGGCCCCGGTTTAATTAAGCAGTGCGCTGGGGAGGGGGAACAGAGACAGAACCGCCAGCTCCCCCTGCGGCCGTAGGTGAGCCAGCTGCCTGCCCGGCCCCAGGTGCCGACGGCCCACCGGGAATTCCCGGTATCCCGGTGGGCCAGTCCGGCCCTGTTGGTCCCTCCCTGTTTCTGCTTTTATTTTTCATATTAACTGAGGACCCAAATCAAGAACCAAAGAATACCTATCCAAGGTCCACATTGCATTTTCAGAGACTTTTTTGTTGTTCTTCCCTCTTTCTGTGAACTTTATCTCTCATTTGTTCCACTTAGCGCACCCTGTATTTGCTGTTCCCTGATCTAGCAATGTATGTCTTTATGAACGAACAGACAAGTATTTGCAACAAGACAAGTTGGACTCACAGGAACAGAGGATGTTGAGTGCCCTGCTCCAACAAGTTTGCATTCTAGAAATGTTATTAGCATCTTTGCCAGTTGCATCTGCTAAGGCTAGTTTTGAATAAGTGACTAGACTAATATCCACCAGTTGTCTGCGCTTGATTAGGTAGGACAGGGAGAGCGAATTCCTTCAGGTTTTGTGATCAAAGGGAAACATGGAAATACAAATCATAGAATTCGCAAGGCGTGCTAGTGCAAGAACATTGCAGGAAAGTTGTTGGTTACTCTTAAGATGCAGGCATGGTCATGTTGCTCTACAGTCGGTATCCCCAGGAGAATTTGCTAGTATATATCTGATATTTATGGAGAACAAACATATTTTATTTCATTACTAGTTTATTAGCCCTTAAAGTAAATAATATTTGTAGGCTGAAGATTATAGGAAAAAGTAAAATGTAACTATATTGGGTAATTTAGTCAAAAAGGAGCCTCTACTTAAGGGAGCATGTGTGTGTGTTTATATGTGTGTGTGCATGTATTAAAAATTTAAAAATAAAAATTTAGGCAGTATTTTCAATACAGCAAGTGTAAACATCAGATGACTCTTTACAGGAATGCTGTGTAAGTCACATGTAGGGAGGTGTGCTTAGGGGTGTATAAAAAGTGATTTAACGCCTAACTGGGGGAGAATTGAGCAGCGAGACTGCAGTGGCATGATTTATACACCAAAACTGCTTCATTGAGCTAAAGTTGATTTAGTGACTATAGTGTCCCTTTAATGTAGTTGTTCGGATGAATATAATCAGTCTCTGCAGGCGTTTTAATGTAAACACTCTTTTCATAGAAAAAGCAGTGTTTGCATTACCGCCTAGGAACACTCCTCAGACGGCCATTAGTTGTGCTTCCTGGGTCAGTGCTGCACTTTCCCTATAGAGATGCACTGATTCAGTACATCTCTGGTGTAATGCTGATTGGCCAGGGCCATGTTTTGCTTCACCCCCACCCCACCTTCCTGGCTGACATCAGAATTGACAATCTCTGCCAGTCCAATGCTTTCCTACAGGAAAGCATTGTGACTGGATGAGACAGAGGTGGATCGGAAGGGCGTGGACAAACATGAAAAGAGCCCCACTCTTGATTAAAGGCAGAGCTACACCATAAAGTTTTTTTTTTTTTTTTACAATTTCATCCAGCAGTCACTAGGGAAGTTTATATGTCTTGTGTTTGTCATATTTGTGACAGTTTATAAAAGTGCTGTTTTCAATATAAACTATTCTTAACATACATCGGTTTCTGAGCTTGATATAATAATATACTGTAATATAGAGGATATCAGTCTTCCTTAATTTTTTTTTATTTAATAGTTTTTTGTTTTTTTTTCCACAGCAAAACCAGGTGGACGAGTAAGATGTCAGTATTTCCCTACAGTGGACAAAGTTATCTTTGTAGATGATTATTCAGTGGGATGTCGAAAAGATCTGAATGGTATTTTATTGCTAGACACTGCACTTCAAACACCAGTTTCCAAGCCAGAGGATGTGGTCCAGCTTGAATTGCCAGTGACAGAGGTAGGTGACCAGAAACTATTATGGTGTCTTTACGATTTTTTTATTGTTTGAAAATATATGTATGGTACTAATGAATGCAGGGATGAGGAATTCCTGTCGCCCCCTCCCCATTGGGACATGAAGTTATGGGTACCGGCAGGATGGTTTCTCCCCTCTTAAGCCCTGCTCAAGGCAAACAGCAGGTTTGACACAGTGCGGGGCCAGAGAGCATGTGGTTTAAATCTCCATCAGACGCAAAGTGCAGTAATTGCTGCCTCACAGTTCTACGCTCACTAATGTGAGGTGCAAACCACAGGCTCCCACTTACGGGGGGCTGTGTGGCTGTACCTCCTGCCTGGGCTGCCCTTCTGTCTGGTAAGGATCGGTTAAAGCAGCTTTTGCTCACTGCTGGGCTGTTAATTTCCTCCCCTTTTAAACAAAAAAAAGTCATCATGCTGGAAATTTAACCCCTGAATGGCTACCAGGGATCAGAGCACCCTTACACACACAACTCCAAACAGCCCACTAAACACAGTCTACACTCCCCACACACATTACATATAGCCTATACCCCTTCAGTACACAATGTCAACAAATATCCACATATTTCACACAGCCAGTGTGCAAGTAGATTTAAAAAAATCAAAACAAAAAACAAATTCAATACCCCCCTGGCACAACTTTAAATTGATTTTTTTTTTTTTTTTATGTAACTGTAATGTACATCATTGAATAAAACATTGAACGTCTCCCATAACTTGTCTTAAAGGAACACTATAGTGTTAGGAATACAAACTAGTATTCCTAATGTTATAGTGTCTTGATGTCCAATTAGTTTTAGGTGGAGTCTCTTTTTGCTTCCTCCTGTGACGTCATCCAGATCTCACAGAGGAGCATTGGAGACTTAGGCGTGTGACACGCATATATCTGAATGTTTCTCATAGGAAAGCATTGCATTCAACCATGAGCTGCGTTGGCCACATGACCAAGTTTTACTCATTTGTTCTTCTTTAATGGGTGGAAGACAGCCACTATGTTGTTTTTCGTTTATTTTTAACCCACCACAATGGGCAGCACTAACCCAGCAAGCACATCTAGTAGCCGCCAGAGTGACTGCCACTAGAGGTGTTCCTAGGCAGTAATGTAACCTATATTACTCACCTGATTCCTGGGCTGATCTCCCTCGACACTGTGTCAGCACTCCGCTTCCCCCATCATCATCCAAAGGAGGTTGAGGGCTAATGCACATATGCGGCAAATGCATCAGGTCCTCCCCATAGAAAAACATTGTTGCAATGCCTTCCTATGACGGTTTACCTGACAATGGATTTCCTCACGCAGAGTGTGAGACGTCCGGCCATCAAAACTCACCTAGCAAGCAGGAAGTGCCTCTAGTGGCTGTCTTACTCCTGCAATTTAATCATTGCTGTTTTAGATAAACTGCAATGATTTACATTGCAGGACTAAGGAGGTCAGGGGCAATGCACCAAGATCACTTTAATGAACTGAAGTGGTTTGGGTGCCCTTTAGTGTCCCTTTAAAGATACCTCTCCCCTCTGCCCCTCCTCCCCCTCATCCGCCAACGCCTCCTTGTCTGAATCATCACAATTGACGATCTCAGCCAAGGAGGCACAGTTATCATATGGACAGCCACTTGAAGAAACACTATAGAGTCAGAAACCTAAACATGTATTCCTGAACCTATGGTGTAAAAACACCATCTAGCCACTCAGCCACCCACCTCCCCCCCCCTTGCCCTCCTAAATATTGTAAAATCTTACCTTTATTCTAGTCTGCTGCTGTTTGCCATGCGCCTGATCTGCCTGCTTGGCTGACACAATCAGAAGTGATGTTGTGAGCCAATCACAATGCTTTATCATAGGAAAGCATTGAATTGGCAGAGACTGTCAAGAAGGCAGATCAGGGGCAGTGCCAGAACAAGCCAAACATAGCCCTGGCCAATCAGCATCTCCTCATTTAGATGCATTGAATCAATGCATCTCTATGAGGAAAGTTCAGTGTCTCCATGCAGAGGGTGGAGACACTAATTGTCAGTGCTGCACACTGTGCAGCTCTGCCCCATTAAGCACCATTAGTAGCCATCTGAGGAGTGGCCACTGGAGGTATCCCTAGACTGTAATGTAAACACTGCCTTTTCCATGAAAAATATCACTGTATACTGCAAAAAGCCTAAATGGAATGATTATACTCACCAGAACAAATACATTGCAATGATCTGGGTGCAGTCCTCTTATCCCTGAACAACTACAGTTTAATGAGATGTTTAGTCAGTGGTAAACGCACAAAAGGCAGAAGGAACGCAGATAGCTAGCCGGCAGGGAAATCACAGCTCCCTCGCGGCCTGCCTACAGAAAGTGCAGCCACCCCCTGCCTCTATTTTCTTTTCATTTATTACTTGACTGACCCTTTATTTGTTTTAGGGTTGTTATGCATCTACTCCTTTTTTATTTTTTATTTTAGGCGCAACAGTTGCTGTCTGCATGCCTGGAAAAAATTGATGTGTGTAGTGCAGAAGGATATGATTTGTTCATTATGCAGCTAAAAGATGGATTTAAGAATACGTCACATGAGACAGCAGCAAATCATAAAGTTGCTAAGGTAAGAGCTAATTTAGTTTATTATCTTAAACAGTAAGCAAAGATAATATTTACTTCATATTCCCATAGCCAAGGTTAACAATACATGGTTATTAAAATAGCTTAATTGTTGAACTTTTGAATGAGGACCACTAAACTCCATCTAGACCTCTTTATTTTGTTCTTATGGGATGCAGCCTTTTCTAGCATCTGGACAGCAATGGCTGCCCAATCAGTAGTTTTAATGTTTAGTAGATATGCCCCCATCTTCTGGTTGGCAGATGTGGTCATATGGAGGACTCGCCTAGGATTTTTATTTACAAATTTATTTTTACTATTTTCATGTGGTGGATAACTAACAAGCACTGGCCATATAATTAGCCATTGTACTGCTGAGGGTTTTTAACATTTGCTGCTTCCTGCTCGCGCTGTCAGTGGTCAAATTATTCTTCAGCCATTATTCACGTGCACATAGCATAAATATGAGAATTGCCAATGCCTTTGTAAGTCGGAAAGCACACAGGGCGATGGATGATGACATCCCTGCTCTATGCAGGGAGCGAAGCAGGAGCTTAGCAGATTTTACCTCAGTCTGACCAAAGTTGTATGCTTATGGTAGATGGATATAGTGCTCTGTGAAAGTAGTGGCCAGATTTTTAGGTATTTTTAAATCGTTAAAAAAAAAGTTGTCTTTTAAATAAGCGGTTTTCTTTATCTGTTGTCTTAAGATTAGATTGTTCTGTGTGATTCACTAAATGTGCATGCTATATATCAATAATAAAATATTAACTTTCATATCGTATGGATTTTGAAATTTTTAAACGCAAACCTTTGTTAGTGTATTTCTTGTCATCTTGTAGTATTCACACAACTGCTGTAATATTACTCCATATGGTTCTGTTTTCCTCCGTTTTTTTAAAATATGTATTTCATAATTGGTCAATGTGCAGAGTAATTACTACAGGAAATAATGTAGCTTATTTATTTGCATTCCAAATTGAAACAAACTGCTTCACCACCTTAAAGGGATATTATAGTCACCAATACAACTTTTGCTTAAAGGACTACTATAGTGCCAGGAAAACGAACTCGTTTTCCTGGCACTTTAGTGTTAATAGGTTCGCCCCCTCCCGCCGGGCTGAAGGGGTTACGGGCTTACCTTTCTCCAGCGCCGGGCTCCCTCGGCGCTGGGGACTTTCCTCCTCCTTCCGATGTCATCGGCTAAATGCGCATGCACGGCAAAAGCCTTGCGCGCATTCAGTTTCTCTGAAGCTGCTGTGTTTACAGCAGGCAGGGTTAACCCGAGATGTACCTTGCACCCAGACCACTTCATTAAGCTAAAGTGGTCTGGATGCCTATTGTGGTCCTTTAATGAAGCAGTTTTTGTGTATAGATCATGCATATGTAGTCTCACTGCTCAATTCTCTACCATTTAGAAGTTAAGTCACTTTTGTATCTGGTTATGCAGCTTAGTCACACCTCCCCTGGCTGTGATTGACACAGCTTGCATGAAAGCAAAATGGTTTCATTTTCAATCAGATGTAATTTACTTTTTAAAGTTATCTCCTACTCTGTAAATTGAACTTAAATTACATACATGAGGCTACTGCAGGGTCTAGCAAGCTGTTAACAGAGCAGAAGATAAGAAAATCTAAATTAAGCGGGATTTGCAATAAAGGAAGTGTAAACATTAGATGATTCTTTACAGGAAGTGTTAAAGGACCACTATAGGCACCCAGACCACTTCAGCTTAATGAAGTGGTCTGGGTGCCAGGTCCATCTAGGATTAACCCTTTCTGCTGTAAACATAGCAGTTTCAGAGAATGGGTTAATCCAGCCTAAAGTGACTGTCTCATTGACAGCCGCCAGAGGCGCTTCCGTGCTTCTCACTGTGATTTTCAGTGAGGAGACGCCAGCGTCCATAGGAAAGCATTAAGAATGCTTTCCTATGAGACTGGCTGACTGCGCGCGCGGCTCTTGCCGCGCATGCGCATTCAGCAGATGACATCAGAAGAGGGAGGAGAGTCCCAGCTCTGGAAAAGTAAGGGCTTAACCCCTTCCTCCCCCTTCAGCGCCACGAGAGTGTAACCCTGAGGGTGGGGGGCACACTCAGGGCACTATAGTGCCAGGAAAACGAGATTGTTTTTCTGGCACTATAGTGGTCCTTTTAATGAATACATTTTGGTGACTATAGTGTTCCTTTTAACCTTTACATATTATACAGTTAAAGTGGCTCTGCTAAACCCTTCATTCAAAATGAGTATTTCATAAAGATAAAATATTTGAATTACTCAAGTTGAGGTAGTTAAGATTCTACTGTAATTCTAGCCCAGTTAAGATATAGGGACTACTTTGCCTTTATATTTTTCCTACGCTTGACAAAGAGTTACAAAAGGTAGAGCGATGGCTGACAGTGAATAGGCTCTGTCCGTGGCGGATCTGTAGTATTGTCTGGATCAATCATAGACCTCAGTGTTGTACTCTAGCCGGCTCCTGGCAGCTGTTTCACCAGGAGGTGGAATGGACCGGCAATATGAAGATGACTGGGGCCGCGAGATACATGTTCAGGTAAGTATAACCTTTTCTTGCCTAGCACACAACAAGTAAAGAAGTCAATGAATGAGATCTTTTGCAAATTATACAAAGACCCCAGAGGGTGAGAGAGTCTCTTTAAAAACAATAGCATCATGTGCTGACGGCTGTCAAGCATGTTTTTGACTTTACTTTTGGAATTAAGTTTTCAACTCAATATTTTGCTGTATAAAATATTTTCAATGGAAAAGTCAGTAAATATAAAGTAATGTGCCTATTGGAGAAGAAGTTTGTTAAGCTTTATCATACTTTTTTTATTGCAGTGGGCAACTGTCACTCTCCATCTTCCTCATCATGTGTTAAAGTCAGTAACGAGTGCTATTGTGAATGAACTAAAGAAGATTAATCAGAACATTGCTGCCCTGCCAGTAGCATCCTCTATAATGGACAGGTTATCTTACCTGTTACCTAGTGCAAGACCGGAACTTGGTGTGGGACCTGGTCGATCTGTAGACAGGTCAGTTATATTCAGATATTCAGATTGCTGGTGCTCAGGAATTATTGTTTCATAGCAGGTTTAGGATGCATGAATTTTAAAACTATCAACAATATTGAACAGCTGTTAAACCTGTCAGTCTTTAATATTTCATTTATGGTTCACAAACAGTTTTACAATGTTATGTGGTTGGTTGGATGAAACGTAAGTATAGTTCATAGTAATGATTAAGGCAATTTGCAATCATGCCTTTATAAGTAAACCCATAACATTAGGTTTCAAATGAACATAGTAATCTGATTGTCAGCTTAAATGGATTTTCTGACCCTTCCTGCTGCGATAAACTCAAGACTGAAGTCTGTCAGGGTTTCAGTATGGTGATTTAATCTTAGGAATACAAATCATGCAAGACACCATGTGGTATGTTTTCCAATAGCGATGGTGTAAAATTGTCTTCTAGTTCATCCTTTTTATTAATGAGTTACAGAGCTTGGCAACTGGAAAATTGTGGCAGAATTTGCAAAATCAAGCACTGAAAGCTAGCTGAGCATTTTGTGTAATTTAGCTCACAAAGCTTTCGCCAACAGCCTACATTGTTTATTTTAATCTAGAATTTCAGTTACTTCATTTTTATTTCACTAAGAACTTGTTGAGTGCAAATTAAGTGTACACTGATAAGGTAACATACATCTTATGTTATAACTATACACATTATTTTGTATGCTGTTTCTTAGTGATGGAGGAGGATTTAAAGCGGCACTGTCATGGCCGAATCCCGACTCCACTACATCTAACCGACCCCTTGGTCACCCCCTAAGCCCCCCCATATTACCTATTTTCTAACTTTATTTTCTGCCCCTATCTATATTCAGGGCGCTGCCATCTTTGTGTGGTCAGGTGAAGTCCCTGTGGGACACGTCATCTGCCCACACTAGAAAGCGCTGTGAAATTCCTGCACATGCCCAGTTAAACACTTGGGAGTGCAAACCGGAATTTCATCCATTCATCCCTAAACAAGAATGTGGGGGCCCTAAATGACAAATACCCCCTCACTCCACACCCCTTCCAAGGTGACTAGGGGTCCCAAATTGAAATAGCTCATCTGAAAATGCAACTTATGACTTCTCCAGTCTCAAAATTATTCAACCCCTTCATGGCAAGCATCTTTAGTATTTGGTAGAGCACCCTTTTGCTATTATGACCTGCTGCAAAAGTGATGCATAGACAAACACCAGCTTCTGGCATCATTCCTGAGGAGTCTTAGCCAATTGCTCAGGGGTTCAGTTTCAGTTTAGGGCCCCTTCATAGAGCCCTGAACATTAGCAGGGTTATTCACTGATATTTTTATTTTTATTTTATTTATTTTTTGCTTATTGAATCCAAATGTTTTTGAGGCAAAAGTCCAACTTTTTGCCTCGGGTTTAATTTGCCTAAATTTGGAATTCAGTGTATAACTCGAAGTGTCTCATGCTGTGTTCCCCCCCCCCCCCCCCCATGTGTTAACTTTATGTTATGTTTGTGCTGTACGTTAAATGTGGATGCTGGCTCTCTGTACCTCTGGCAAGTCTGGACCACAGTAATTGGTCCTTCGGAGTCCTAGAGCTCCCCGAGCCTAAGGGCACTGCCAGAATTTCCAGTCCTTCCATTGACTGATAAGTGGGCCACGAGGAAGCAATTTCTGTGGTCTGCACCCTCTGTAGGTACAGACAACCAGCTCCCTGTCTGCCCCAGTTTCCCCTTCAGTGAAGCAGGGATTTGCAAAAATCCCCAAAAGTTCTTCCTGCTCATCACTTGTAATTACATATTTCTGGGCACGTGTCAAGAGATTTCCTCATCCCTGATACTTTCTTTATTGATACTTAATCTTACTGCATAGTACATAGTGTTGCTTTTATACCCAATGATCTCCTCTAGTGATTTTTACCTGCAAGCATACACTAAAGATTATCTATCTTATGCTTTTTTTCAGGTCACTCATGTATAGTGAAGCCAATAGAAGGGAAACCTTCACGTCATGGCCTCATGTTGGTTACAGGTGGGCTCAGCCGGATCCTATGGCCCAAGCAGGTTTTTATCATCAGGTGAGTCACTTCTGCAGTTTATATTATTCATATTTTATTTCTTGCATGTTGATTTTTCTCAAGGTGATATTTTTGTTCTGTATGTAGACATAGCTTACTAATTTTGGTGCCAAACAGAAATTCACTGCTGACATTTCCAGCACCTTGTAGGTGTAGATATCTCATGTAGGACACTTATATACATTAACATCTATTTATTGACTGAGCCATTGTATCCTAAAACCATTTAAAATCACTTTTAATATGGAAAATACACTCTGACAGTAAACTATAGTGTTTACAGGGCCACTATAGCTTAATGAAGTTGTTCTGGTGAGTATATTTAGTCCCTGTAAGCTTTTTGCTGTGAAGTTTTTTTTCCTCCAGAGAAAAGGCAGTGTTTACATTACAGCCTGCGGGCATCTCCAGTGACCACTTCTCAGATGGGCTACTAGAGGTACTTCCTGGGGCAGTGCTGCCTAGCGTGCATCACTGACATTGTGTCTCCACCCTCTGGAGTCAATGTATCTAAATGAGGAGATGCTGATATGGCCAGAGCGGCTTTTGACTCAGCCCCCAGCCTGCCTAGGGCTAAGATCATCAAAATTGACTATCTTAGCCAATCCAATGCTTTTCCTGATCTCAGCCAAGGAATCCATGCATCTCTATGGGAAACGTTTTGTTTTGCTCCCTTTAAATCTAGCCAATTACGGTTAAAATTTGACAAAATTTCTTCAGCTGAACATTTAAATGTTTAAAGGACAACGCCTTCAGAAAGTGTGCGTGGTTCTCCATTGCGTTCAATCTGTGTGTCTTTCGTCTACTGTCTCAGTCAGGCGAGAGCAAGTGCTGCCATTTAAGTAGCTTTGGACTCCTCCCGTAATGTAGGGAGATCGCACTATAGCCCAGCAGCCAAGGTGTCTGGAGTGATAAAGTACTCTCGGTCAGTCTTAGCCTATCTTGTTAGCATAAGGGCCTTGGCTCTTGTTATCAAGAGGGGTGTACTCCTCAGTGTGCACCAGTAAGTGTTCTGCTCGGGTGGGTAACTTGGAAGGCAGGGTAGTCAATGAGGTCAGGTCGAGACAGGTGGCATTAGTCTATGGTACTCTTGGAGGTATGGGATGTGGTAGGTGGTTGTATAGGCAAACAGTGCTCAGATGGTATAGTCCCCTTCTCACCCGTGCTTTGGTTAGTAGTTGGGTGTTATAGTGGTAGCTATCATGGCTCCCCTTGTCTCTAGGAACATGTAGAGTGTTGGTAAAAGAGGGGAGTATAGGGAAGAGGGAGTGCAGAGTATATCGCAGGAGGGGGTATAAAGCCAGGTCGCTAAGGAGATGGAGGAGGTAAGGTAGACCGCTTGGGTCCGTCCGTCTCATGTATATTTTGGTTTATCAGCTGGGATCACCCGGTTTAGACCCTGTTGAGCCATACGTATGTAAGGTATGTCACTTGCAGTGATCAGCGATGTTCGTTGGGGGTCTATTGGTTTTACATGCCTATCCCAAATATCTTTTGCTGCTGTGGTGTAAATGCTTGTTTTAAGATAGCTGTTGGCAATAGATTCGTAGTCCCAGTTCATGTTGACTTGTGTTTAAAGATTTGTTCTGTCTGGTGCCCTAGTCGTTTTCCACATCCGCGCTATGAGGATGTTTGCCGCTATTAGTGGAAATGTGAATTTGGCCTCTATCCGGGGCAGCCGGTCCAGACCTATAAACAGCATAGTTCAGGTGTCACGGAGCGTGGGGTGTCAAAGAGTTTAGTGAGTTCCTGCTCTACCATATTCCAGTAAGGTTTTATAATCGGTCACATCCTCCAGACATGCATCATCGTGCTGGTGCCAGTAGGTTGGGAATGGAGATTTGAGGTTGTGACAATGTGATTAGGATATTGTCAGCAAAGATATTTGTGATGTATTCTCGGTCCCCCACTTGTACCCCATGGATAGACTTGTGTTGTCTGATCTGGACTGCCAATGGTTCCAGTGCCATGACGTATAGCAGCGGTGACAGTGGGCACCCCTGTCTAGAGCCATTGGTTATGGGAAAGGGTCAGAGAGAGAGCCTGCATTGAGTATTGCGCTGAGGGTGTGTGGTACAGTTCCCTAACCGCTGAGCGGAAGCTTTGATCAACACTTCCTCTAGGAACCCCCAGTGGAGGCGATCAAATGCCTTCTCTGCATCCAGGGAGAGTACAAGACTTCCTTGGTTGGAGTGTTGGAGGGCATAAAGAATGTCTAGCACTTGGCGTGTATTGTCTTCCCCCTTTCTACCTTTAATGAAGTCCACTTGATCTGTGTGAATGATGTGCGGAAAGTAAGAGCTAAGTCTGCATGCGAGGATTTTTGTATTCAAGAGAGATATCGGTCGGAAGTTCTGTGGATCAGTGGTAGGTTTCCCTGGTTTTTGTAGTGTGACTATATGTGCTAGTAATGTATCTGAGGGCAGTTGGGAAGAAGTGACGGCCGCATTAAAAGTGTGAGTGATGTTGGAGGGTCAAGGTGGAGTTGAGTTTCTTGAAGTAGGAATTGGTGAACCCATCTAGGCCTGGTGCTTTGTTGTTGCGTAAGGAGAGGATTGCTAAATCTAAATCCCCTAAATCTCAGTGATCGTCGCTGAGAGGTCTTGGTCTTGTGTGTCCGTGAGTGTGGGCAAGTATTTGGCAATATCTAACCGGAATGGATGGTGTATGGTTATATCGTCTCGGAGATTGTATTATGTGGCATAGTATTGTGCGAACTCACTGCTAGTGTGTCGAGGAGCTAACAGTTTGCTCGCTTTGTTTCCTTGCGAATATTGCGTTGCCTTGAGCCTATTGAGGGTACGACCTGTTGTCTCTAAGGCAAATTGGTTAAGATGTCTTGCCATCTGGTCCCGTAAAAAGGGTGACGGCGAGATTTGATTTTGTTTAGTCAAGTCATATAGTGTCTTCTGCAATTTTTTTTTTTTTTTTGAACGCTAAGTTGGGAGCGTTTTTTTATCAAAAAGCCTCGCGCTACAGGTTTGCGCATTTGCCAAATGGTGGCATGTGCTACATCTGGGGTAGTGTTTTCGGTGAAGAAGTATGTTAGATCTGTTTGCAGTTCCTGGGAGGAGTGCGGCCCTTCAATAAGGAGTCATTAAGCATCCATAGACTACGGTGAGAGGTGTCAGATCTTTTAGCATCATCAGCACTAGTACATGGTCCGACCAGTCTATTTGCTCAATGCTGCAGTCCTTGATTTAGTTTTAAGGCCCCGCCAGAAATCAGGAACCAGTCTACTCGTGAGCACGCGTTGTGTATGGATGAGTAATAAGTGTATCACTTTTCTCCCCTATGGAGCACTCTCCAGGCATCGTAGAAGTGGTTGATATGCACCAATTTTTGTATGGCAACGCATTTGCGTTTGAGGTCGGAATCTAGGGCTAGTGGGTGCTAAGGTATTGTCTAGGGCGGGGTCCATGATATGGTTAAAGTCTCCACATATTAGTGTGATACCCTGTTGGATCGGGGATAATACATGTAACATCTTGTGCAAGAAATTTCTCTGTTCTGCGTTTGGGGCATATATGTTGGCTATGGTATAGAGAATGTTGTTGAGGGTTCCTATGATTATAAAGTGTCTCCCCTCTTTGTCTAGCTGTTGGGAGTGGAGCGTAAATGATACACAATTCCTAATCAGTATAGAGGTCCCTCTAATTTTGGTGTGTGAGGTGATATGAAACTAGTGCGGGAAAGATTTTGTCATGGAATGACAGACTTCAGTTTTTGAAAAGGGTCTCTTGAAGGCATAATACAGCTGCTCTGTGTGAACGAGCTTCCCTTCCAAGGACGTGTCTCTTGACTGGGGAATTTAGTCCCATTTTGATCCTGGCTGGTTTTTGGAGCTCAGGTGTTGTTGGGGGGGTCCGCAATTCCCAGCTTTATCAAGCCTTGTGGATCACTTCCTATGGTAGGACGGAACCCAGCACACTTCACAGGGCAGTGTGATCTGTAGCACACGCGTATATATTGTTAGTGGAGTTTGGGGTAAGAGGAAAGGAGAACATGAACAAATATGTACAAGTGTTGCAGAGTTCATTTGGGAAAGCTAGGCGCCCTTTGTGGGCGCTTGGAGGGGTGAAAGTAAGTAGGTTCCAGTAATGCGATATGTGATCCATCAGGATTGGCCATAGGGAACTTGGCGTCAACAGAAAGGTAGAAAATGCAATGCGTATGTGTGTCGATTGCCACTTGGCATGGTTTGTTGGTGTTCCGTTATCACATGGTTGTCATGCGTCAGATGTGTAGGTGACAAGTCTTTGAGAGGTCTGCACTCGTCAGCGAACTTCGTACGGTAAGGCTGTCATAGTTGTACAGATAGTAGGTCACAAAAGGTAATGTAGTAACAAACTCAATTTCAGCAGTACAGATCACAGGAGATTAGACCCTATATACAATGTGGACGACCAATATGGTCCGGTGAGGAGAGAAGTTTTGTTTTGTTTCTCTTATGAATAGCCGTGGTGGCAAAGTAACAGGTAAGTATATATCGGTTGGACAGGCATGCGGGTCCCAATATTACCTTGGGATGGAATATGTGCTGCTGAATGCTAGGGAGTGTAATTAGGTAGTGAAGGGCAGTGTCCCTCCAGGATTCACACTTAGGGATGTGGCCTATGTCACAGGGGTGTACGCGTTGGGCCCTTAATGGGCTGGTGTACCACATGTCTGTCCCTGTGTCACGCACAGAACTAACAAAATAAATAATTAAACAATTTAAGCCTAATCAACAATTTTAGCATGTGTGGCATGCTGTTTCGCACATGGGGTATACTGATTTAGAGTCCCTTTGAGAGTAGGTCTCTGTGTTAAGCAGATAGATCGATGTGGCGTGGACCTGACTCCAAGGTTGTGGCTTGGTTACTCAAATAGGTGGGCGCTTAAGGTAACTGTGTGGAGGTATATTGGAGCCTTGTACGTGTGATCTCTGGAAGAATCGTGTTAGTGTGTTTCCCTGGGCTTTTGGGGACAGAAGTTCTGGATGGCTAGCAAAGTATTTCTTTTGTGACGAAATCTAGGTATCAGGTAATACGAGCAATAGGGGCACATCTGTCAGTAGGCACCAGATTGGTCTATCAGCGTCTTGGGGGATTTGCGTTTTTGAGTGTTCTCATCAGGTGTTAAAATTGGTAGGGACAATCAAGAAAAAAGAAAGAGGAGAGTGTGTAAACTGGACTTGAATGCATATTAGTTCTTTCGCGCCCTTTTCCAGTCGGGTGATGGTCTGCGGCTTCTCGGGCCTCCCTCTGCAGTCGTGGCTGGTGTTAGGCCCTAACTGCGCAGGAGTCGTATTCCCTCTTCGGGCATGTTGGCAACCGCAGTCTTGACATCTCTCTGGATGAGGAGCTTAACTGGAAATCTCTATCGATATGGCAAGTGGTTGGTGCGAAGTTGTTCAGTCACAGCGCCGAAGTCTTTCCGTTTCCTCAGAGTATATGCCGAGATGTCAGCAAAAAGATGTTGAAATAATGCATCTGGTCGAGGGACAACTGCGGGCAGCGCCTTAGGTTTCGGGACCCTGTGGATGCAGTCCATCAGCAGCATCTCTGTAGGCATGTCGGGCTGGAGAGCTCTGAGCAGGCCGGTGACATGAGCCTGAAGATCTGCGGGCACCACCCTTTTCCGGGATAACCTGTATACGAAGGTTATTGCGGTGGCCTCGGTTCTCCACCAGAGTCTCCTCTGGCCTCGGTTCTCCACCAGAGTCTCCTCTGCCAACTTGAAGTCGTAGGCATCTGTGTGTGCTATAAGGTTGTCTACCTTAGAGGCCACATAATTATGGGCCTCATCTGGTCCACCGTCTTGATGGTGGGATGTTCTGTTGGCCAGTTCGAGCATATCAGAGCGAAGCTCTTGGATACGTTTGCAAGGTGAGTTGGAGTTTAACTGACATGGCATCCAGCATTGTTTGTAGTATCCCTTGGGTGACGGGCATGTCTGCATCAATAGAATCGGGCGTTCGAGGTGAGTCGCCATCGGTAGATTTAAAGAAACAATCCAGGCACAGTAAGCATAACAGCACTATGTAGTAGTTATGGTGCCACGTGTGCCTTGGTGCCCTCCCAGAGTAAGCTTTCAAACTGTTTAAGAAAAGTTTGACAACTTACCCGGGGTCTGTCAGGATAGGGGCTGTATAAGGGGATAAGAGCAGTGGTGTATGCATGAGGGGTGCAGTGTGTGTAAAGGATTGTAGTGTGTGTGTGTGTGTTTTGGGGGTCATTGTGTGTGAAGGGGTACAGTGTGTGTATGGAGTGGCAATGTATGTGTATGGAGGGGCAGTATGTGTGAGGGATACAGTGTGTTTATAGGGGTAGGTTTAATCAAACCATTATTTTCAAACCAATAGGGATTGTCTTATACTGTCCCTCCTCCCAGGTAAAGGTAAAAAGGGAGGGGGAACAGTACAAGGCAATCCCTGGTGGTCCCAGTGGTAAGCGTGAACTCGAGCAGCTCCTGAGGCTAGAGTTCACTCTTGCGGGATTCGCAGAGTGATGCCAAGTTCGCGAGAGGAGAACCCAGCTGAGCTGCTCCCTCACCTGCCGGCTGCCAGCATTACACTGCTAGCAGGTCGGTGAGGGAGATCTCTGATCTCCCCTGCGGCCCTTCAGAGCCGTCAGGGGAGAGTAAGGCACAGTTCCTGGTGCTGTACTAGAGGAAGGGATGAGTTGCCTATTTTTTTATATGCTTAATCAAAAAAATTCTATTTAGTTTGAAAAATAGATGAAAAGCTTATTATATTAAAAATGATCCTTTAAAATGAAAAGCATATGAATAATGTGTTGGGCAGGAATGATGAGAATTGCAAATTTTCCAACTTCAGATATGCAAATAGGTAACACTAATTATTTTCAAGGGTACCGCTTTCAGGAAATATAGCATTGTATTTATGGCTTTGTGTTCTGTTGATTTTTGTCATTTTATTTTATAAAATATTAGTACAATTAATAATTGATGTGTTCTTTTATTGCTAGCCGGCTTCCTCAGGAGATGATCGAGCCATGTGCTTCACTTGTAGTGTTTGTTTAGTGTGCTGGGAACCTACTGACGAACCATGGTGAGTTGAACCAAAGTGATTGTTTAAACTGGCACCTTTGCATTAAAAATAATAATGTTGAATAAATGAAAATAAAAATTGCAACACAAATTAAACATACTGTTTCGAGTATGTATGTTTGTGTCAGTGGTTCCCAAACCAATATTCAAGGCACCATAACTAGTCCAGGATTTTGGGATTACCCAGTTGTGTCTAGGGTGTGTTTTTAAAAAATTTTAAAATTGTTTTTTTTAAAAAATCACCTTAGAGGCAGCTGGATAATTCCTAAATCCTGGACTGGTTTGGGAACCACTGCATTAGATAATCATAATGTTAACCTCAAGGACCTAAAGCTCCTCAAACCCACACACTAAAATTGATCCAAGTATGTATGTTTAAGTTATGGGGCACAATTGTCTTTTTTGCTGCTTCATGCAGCCTTCATCTTGAAGTAAGTAAGAGTGAATTTAAAAAAACACAGTAATCCAACTTCACTATATCAATTATTTTGTAGAGGTGTACATTTCAGTTAAACTATACAGTAAGCTATCTGTTATTTTTGTAAATTATTTTAAGTAATTTTTGTAAACTGTTATTGCTGTTTCTTTAAAGGAATACTTCAAGCACCATAAATACTACAGGGCTTATGATGCCAATAGGGCCATGGCAAGTAGTCAAACCATTTCAGAAAAGTTTGACAACTTTGCTCGGTCCTGTTGGGCACCCGTGGCCGCATTTAATGCATCTGGTCTTCTCTTTTTAGAAAATCCTATTGACTCTACAGAACTAAGTAGGCTATGTTATTTACTGAGAACTTCTATCAGAGTGGCCTTGGACCCTCTTTGCTATATTCTGTAGAGTCATTCAGGTGAAGACCAGATGCATTGCGGACGCCTTTGAGGCCCCAAGTTCGTTTCAAACCATACGTCAAGGTTTGACTACTTACCATGGTACTTACAGGTTGTAGTGATTATAGTACTTGGCGTTTTTCTTACATTTATAATTTTTGTTAATTTTAAAATTAGCGTAAATGTTAATAGATGACCACAGATATTTATTCTGCTAGCTCTAGTGGTACTGCAGACTTAACCATAAGTTTAGTTGTTTTCGTTTAAATGAAATTTATAATTTTAACACTGTGCCAGTGCTATTGTTTCCGATTCTATGCTACAATTATTGAATAATTTCATACAGGTCAGAACACGAGAGGCATTCCCCAAATTGCCCATTTGTAAAAGGTGAACACACACAAAATGTACCCCTCTCCGTTACCCTTGCAACCTGTCCGGCACAATTTCCCGCCACAGATGGCACAGATAGAATATCTTGCTTTGGCGTTGGAAACTGCCCTCATCTTCTAGCTGCTGCAACAAAAAGAGGCAAAATCTGTGTCTGGGATGTGTCCAAACTCATGAAGGTAATTAATGTTATTAACTTGAATTACATACGTATATCTTAATTATGATTATTTCTGTGACAGTTCCTGATTTCTTGCCTTTTAAAGGTGCACCTGAAGTTTGAAGTGAATGCATATGATCCTGCGGTAGTACAGCTTTTGGTTATTGCAGGAGACTCTGGTGCAGCAGTGGAGGCAAGGAGACCTACTTTAGCTTGGTTGGAAGATTCATCCAGTTGTTCTGATATCCCTAAACTAGAAGGAGACAGGTCAGTGTGTGTATAAAATATAAAGCTGTACAATTGGTTGGGCCAGAACCCAGAGATTTAAATGGCAGAATCTTTATGAAGATAAGTCATTTTTATTATTCATTCTGTTCCAGGTCTATGAATATGGCTCTGCCATTCAGAAGTAACCTTTTTAGATTTTTTTTTTTAGAAATTGAAATATAACCTTTACCTCGTGTTCTAGAAAAATTGTTAGCAGTCAGTAGATAACATTTTGTTTTAATATTTTGGTTGTTACAAAAAAAACAAAAAACCTATCATGCCATGACCAATAGCCACCAAATGGTTTTACTGGATTAACTAGAGAAAATGTAATTCTAATCAGATTATAAACTGATAAGCTTGCAGAGTTGCCTTACATGAACATTTTTGTTTCCTTTTTCTAATGCCCATACCCCTTGCACTACTGTTGTAAATGTAAGTTAGGTCAAAATGTGAGTTCCAGAAAAGTGTCAGTTTCTTGTATTTTCACCCCAGGAAATGCTATTTCATTGTTTAGTATGGTGAACAGAGCATAGGATGTAAGATTTAAAAGAAAAGCCCTAATTGTATTTCTCTGTTGCAAGGAGACAGCTGTCTAATAATTTCTTGGACATGTGCATTTAGGAACTTATTGTACAAATGCTGTGCACCATGCATTTTCCCCAGCAGAACCATATGGATGCATAAAGGTCAACCTACAACGTTAAATTAGATATTCACCAATACTAAAATTGATGAAGTGACAGTTTCTCTTTAAAATGTGTTGTGCAAAGGTACGCTCTGATTCCATATTTTTCCTGCTGGGTGATGTGGATTGATATGTTGACCAGAGATTAAAGCTGTTCTTCTAAGGAAAAACTATAGAAGATCTATACAATCTTCAATGGTTACATTGGGTATGATGTAATTTTACCTTGTCAATACTAATTTAATTTGTCTTTAGTTTTCTAAATCTTTCTTTCTTTCTTCCTTTCCATCTTTCTCGTAAATTTAGTGATGATCTTCTAGATGATTCAGACAGTGAAGAGCGTTCTAGATCTGACTCTGTTACAGGTAAGTGTTTTTATTCACCCAAATAATTGTATGGGTTTTTATTTGTACATATTTAAAAATGTCAAAAGTAGTATCTATAATGACAAACTATGAACTTGTTTAAAGCATCACTATAGGGTCTGGAAACACAATCCTGTGTTCCTGACCCTTTTATGTTAAAACCACAATTTAGGTGGCATGCCCCCACTTAACCGCCCTAGAAAGGGTTAAAATCCACCTTATTTCCCGTGCCGTGAGGACCTGCCAGCACTGGCCCCGCCCCTGATATTTGGCTGACATCAGAATTTGTGCAGTAGGACAACACATCTATTATTAAGCACTTGTGTTATTTATACTCTATCTTGACTCCCTTTTACAGCATGAAAACTTATTTGGTATACACATTTTATATTCTGTATTTGTATTAATGAAATGTAAGTAGACTTATAATGTGTTACTAGCATGGCCACTTGGTCCGAAAGAAAGTAAATAATTCAGGAATTTCAAATATGACCGCATTTATTAGAGACAGTGCTTACCTGAAAAAATGGAACATGCATTATTTAGCAAAATGCAGGTTTTCATGCTCTTGTCTGGCAACTTACATGAATCAATCTGTCATTATCATGAGAGGTGACGAGGTCCTTCTACAAACTTGCATAGTTTGGGTCGGTAATACTAGTTGACCAGCCAATATAGTAGGTTGTCAGACGGGCTTTACTGACTGTATCCCCTAATGGCTTTTATATATTGTAGTAGCATTACTGTTTCACAAAATGTCTGACATTCTTATTGTATTTTTAGGTCACCCTTCACAAAAGGAATCCCTGGAAATGAGTCTGGATATAACAGCCCTAAGCATTCTCCAACAGCCTGAAAAGCTTCAATGGGAGATTGTTGCAAATGTCCTAGAAGACACTGTTAAAGACTTGGAGGAGCTTGGAGCAAACCCTTCTTTAGTTGGTTGCAAAAGTGAAAAGACCAAGGAAAAACACTCAGAACAGCACAACATTCCCTTCCCTTGCCTATTGACTGGTGGTTTGTTAACATATAAATCCCCTACTTCTTCACCTACTAGTAGCAATTGTCGCAGGTCACTTGATGCTTTAAACAGGACTCCAGGAGAAAGCTCCTCAGAGCAGGGTTCAACTGACAATGAGTCTGGCACTAATTCTGACCTTAATTCTACTTTGGTAAAACGAACTATGCCTGTTTTGTTGATATACAGCATCAAAGAGTCTGATGAAAAAGCAGGAAAGCTTTTTTCACAAATGAACAATTTAATGAGCAAAAGTTTACATGATGATGGGTTTACTGTCCCACAGATCATAGAGATGGAGTTGGATAATCAGGAGCAGTTGCTTCTTCAGGACCCACCAGTCACTTATATTCAGCAATTTGCTGAGGCCACTGCCAGTCTTGCTTCTCCAGATTCTGACAAGTGGACAGCTATGGTCCCTAAGCCAGGAACATTGGTGCAGTGTATGAAACTGCCTAAATTTGCAGAGGAGGAGAACCTTTGTGTAGACTCTATCATTCCTTGTGCGGATGGAGTCCATCTTTTAGTAGGGTTACAAAAATGTCCTGCAGATTCTTTGAGTGCAATAAATCAAGTAGAGGCCTTGAATAATTTAAACAAATTAAATTCTGCACTTTGTAGCAGGAGGAAAGGTGAAGCAGAGTCAAGTCTCGCTGCTGTGAATGGCACAAGTATCAATGTTATCCCTTGTGAATCTTCAACCAGCGTTCATGACCCATTAATTATTCCACCAGACCAGAGAAGAGTTAGTGGTGGCTACCTAGTGATTTACAAAATTAATTATACCACCAGGATTGTGACTTTAGAGGAAGAACCTGTCAAAATTTTACATATTAAGGACCCTCAGGATGCAGTTACCTCACTTATTTTGTTACAGCCAGACGTTTTGGATAATAGAGATGATGACTGTGAGGAGCCCACCGAAGAAGCACATTTAATTCCAAAAAATGTCAACGGAAAGGAGAAAAAAAGTGATTTGCTGAGTCTGGGCCACCTTGTGGTAACCACACAAGGAGGTTTTGTAAAAATCCTAGATCTTTCTACATTTGAAGTTATGGCTAAAGTGGACCCGCCTAAAAGGGAAGGTACAGAGGAAGTGGACCCCTTTGTGTCTGTTGTGTACTGCTCAGGGACTGACAGGCTCTGTGCATGCACAAAAGGTATGGATATGTATTCAAACATTGAATTTAGTATGAGCAGAATAATTAAAGTGGCTATGTCACCTCAAGCTTGCATTTTTCTTATTTCGTCATTCCTTTTTTAGAATCTGTTTTTCTTTTCTTCACTTCTGATATCTTTAAAACATAAAATAAAGTCTTACGTATTTTTCCTTCACTTGACAATCTTG
>OW240913.1:176079574-176143425 GCA_933207985.1 Pelobates cultripes
GATAAAATAAGATTTTTGTTTCAATTTGTATTTCCGTCTGACATTTTAGCTGTGAATGTCATAATACTGTTAGGTTTTACTGCAAAAAATGCACATATTTGTAATCAGCGATGTCTCATGAGTACAACAGTACCCCCCATTAACAGGTTTTATGGTGTTTTGGAAAGTTACAGGGTCAAATATAGAACGTTCCATTTTCAAATTGAAATTTGCCAGATTAGTAATGTTACCTTTGAGACGGTGTGGTAGCCCAGGAATGAGAATCACCCCCATAATGGCATACCGTTTGAAAAAGTAGACAACCCAAGGTATTGAAAGTGTATGTTTAGTCTTTTTTAGTAGCCACTTAGTCACAAACACTGGCCAAAGTTAGCGTTCATATTTGTTTTTGTGTTAAAAAAGCAAAAAACTAATATTTGGCCAGTGTTTGTGACTAAGTGGCTACTAAGAAAGACTGGACATACCCCACTTGCAATACCTTAGGTTGTCTACTTTTGCAAATGGTATGCCATCATGGGGGTAATTCTCATTCCTGGGCTACCATACGCTCTCAAAGGCAACATAACCAATCTGGTAAATTTCAATGTCAAAAAAATGAAATGCAAGCCTTATATGTGACTCTCTAACTTTCCAAAACACAATAAAACCTGTACATGGCGGGTATTGTTATTCTCGGGAGACTTCACTAAACACAAATATTAGTGTTTTAAAACAGTAAAACATATTACAACAATAATATAGTCCATAAAAGTGCAGTTTGTTTGTAAAAAATGCAAAAAAAGTAACTTTTACTTAAAATATCATAGTTGTAATACAATTTACCAGTTTGAAACACTAATATTTGAGTTCAGCGAAGTCTCCCGAGTAAAACAGTACCCCCTATGTACAGGTTTTATGGTGTCCTGGAGAGTTACAGGGTCAAATATAGTGCTTGCGAATTAAATTCTCTGCACTTTCTCCCTGTGTTGTCAGGCATGTCAATCAAATTTTAATTAATCAAATCACATAATTATGTTAAAAGATTACTTAAATATACACATAGAATTTTAATATATATGCATTTATGTGTATTTAAATTCTACGTGTATACTAATGTAATCTTTTTTGTAAATATATATATATATATATATATATATGTATGTATGTATGTATGTGTATATATATATATATATATGTATATATATATATATATATATATCTGACTTACAAAGACTTCTCATTGAGCTGTGTTGGCAAGTATCTGATTGCACAGCCACAGAGAGTCTGGGCAGGGTTAGAAGGGGAGAGCTTGCAAAGGCAGCAGACAGGAGAACTGCAGGTTTTGCAAGCTGATTTTAGATATATCTCCAATGAAAAAATACATAATTAAATGCATGCATTTGGGTAAATCTATTATACAGTGATTTTTATTTATTTTGTATTTGGGCAGTCTAGTTTCCCTTTAAGCTTAAAAGTACTTCAATAAGGCAATTAATGGAACGTGTAAGCTATAGCAGAGCAAATTGTTTGCTACACCTGGTACCTAGATTCAGTAGCTGTAAAACAGCAAATGAAATGCCAGTCTGTAAACTGGTTGTCAGCCTGAGTTTTTCTGAGGGGCAAGAGCTGGTTGGGAGCTTGGCCGTGATATGCGGAAGTCTTTGCTGTTCTGCAAACCTTGATGCATCTTTCATTCTGTTTAGAGTAAAAGAATTGTTACCCTTGCGGACCAAGACGTTAAAAGGGTGTCCCCAGGTGTACTACATTCTTTGTATGAGTAGTCAAAGCTCATGCCGTTTGCGCAGGGTACTAGGTGTGAAGCCCTGGAAATAATGGCACTGGATGGGCATCCACTTGTAGGAAGGAAATCACGTTATGTGCGCATAAGTGCCTTCTTGACAAGAAAGTATATTATGTCTTGTGGTTGGGTTGAGGTGGCTATTGAAAAGTGCAAGGCCCAGTGGGGCCGATCCATGAAAAGTTCTACGGGTGCAGCATCAGGAATTAGGATGTTTCTCACAAGGTGGAGGTGATTGTGAATGACTCATGGAGGTCCCGATACGTGAATGTTGTTGCTGCATGAGTAAGGTCTTCTTTAACAAGTTGAAGGATTCTTATGTGCTATTGTAGCTCAGCATGAGAAAAATCTGCATGTTAATAAACTTATTAGGCTGTGAGAACGTTAGTAAACTAACAAGGTGACAAATGTCAATTTAAATCAATAAATATAGGTACATAGAGAGAGAGCGAAGACTGCAAGTTTAGAGAAATGTATAGTGGAAGAATGAAAGGTGAAACTAGTAACTTGTGTTTTTCTTTGTAAAGTTAAGAAACTTATACATTGTATAGTTATATATCTTTAAATATACCGGTATTTAGTCGGTATTGTGCATAGTCATTGGATGCGGTCTCCATTTTTTTGGCAAACCGGTATTGATGATGCCGAAGTGAAACTTTGTAGATCCATCCAGTCTTAGTGAGCAGTAATCCTCTTAGTGCTCTGGAGTACCTTAGCTTAATGCCTGCACGTTTTACAAGTTTTGGATGGAAAATGCAAAAGTGAAGCTTCTGCATTCTCACCTGAAGGACTAGGCATTTGGGTCATGAGAGAGACATGATTTCGGTCCAACTGCTCAGACTCTGTCCCTTCTACAATTACCTAATGCAAGCTAATTTTTAGCCATGGACTGTATAACTGAATGATTTCCAACCCAGTCCACAGTTGACACCTATGGTCAGAATGTTTGGTGGGCCTTGAGAATTGTGTTTTTAGACTCGTTTTGGAGGAGGAAATAAGGGGAAAAAAAAGTCTAGATGCTCACTATAATTTATAAGTGTATAGGCAGCAGTCAATACGCAAAGGATTCCCAAACCTCGTGTAACAAATTGACCGAAGAATAAAACGGATAAACTGCGCCTCTAATGGACAAAATATGTATTGTATTTAAAATAAATAATTATTATATTGAGCAGGTAATCATAGATTATATACAGAGAGTTAAACTGTCTTTGCCTTAACCTTTGCAGTGCTGAGCACATCTGAAAGAACAACAAGCACAATTACACTGACCTGGTTAGATGGAGCACAAACAGAATAAAGGGTCTGAGTCTTGAGCTGAGGATCTGGGATTAATATTGTTACTGACAGGCTGCATATATCCGTAATGTGGCCACCTTTTCAATTGATCTACTGTTTATTTTCAAATTAACTGGTGCTGAATTCTCTCCAGGTAGTTGCAGAACGTGCAAACAATGAGCAAATTATGAAAATTCTAAATATGTTAAAGGAACACTGTATGGTCAAGAACACAAACATTTATTCCTGAACTTAAAGTGTTAAAAACACCATCTGGCCCCTCCTTGATCCCCTAAATATAGTAAATTATTACCTTTATTCCAGTCTGCTGGTGCTGGCTTTGACACTGATCTACCTCCTTGGCTGATCTCATCAGTAGTGGTGATCTGAGCTAATCAATTCCCATAGGAAAGCATTGATTGGCTCAGATTGGCAAGGAGGCTGACCAGGGGCAGACGCAGCACAAGTCAAACACAACACCGGCAACTTATAGAAATGCATTGAATCAATGCATCTCTATGAGGAAGGTTCAGTGTCTCCATGCAGAGGGTGGAGACACTGAATGTCAGTGTTGCACCGCCCCAGAAAACTCCTTTAGTAGCCATCTGAGGAGCAGCCAGTGGAGGTATCCCTAGGCTGCAATGTAAACACTGCATTTTCTCTGAAAATACAGTGTTTATTGCAAAAAGCCTGAAGGGAATGATTCTACTCACCAGAACAAATACAATAAGCTGTAGTTGTGCTGGTAACTATAGTATCCCTTTAAAAGGTTACTCGCTAACCTCTAAATTGTAGTGAATTGAATACCAGATGGAAAAATATAGGCAACAAATCTCCAATTCTTCTGTAGTCACAGCTTTTTTTTTTTTATAGTCTATATCAAACTCACATGGCAGATTTTTTTTTTTTTTTTTTTGCCAATCTTACAAACTGCTTAAATAATTTACACATTTGGACACTATATTTACTTTTTTCCCTTTCACAAAAGGTGGAGAACTTCACTTTCTCCAGATTGGAGGAGCTTGTGATGACCTTGATGAAACGGATATCCTTGTTGATGGATCATTAACAAAGAGTGTGGAGCAGTTTGTAGAAGGCATCAAGCCTATGTCAAACCCTTCTAGTCCTGGTCTTACAGGTAATTCATAAACCTATAACTTGTGTGTGTTCAGAATTAGTGATTTAAATTTTCTAGGAAATGTTGAAGCCATGGAAAAAATAGGACCCCACTTTTTTTCTTTGGAGATGGAGGGGGATGAGTGGGGGAGAATTGAAATGTAAAAAAAAAGAAATAAACATGCACGTGTATGAACTGAAATAATTTTGCTACATTGGGAAAATTCAAATACTGATACGTGTGTGCCTACATTAAAAGTACAGCTTATTCTGTAAAAATGTAGATATACTTTAAAAAAAAAAAAAATTGTTTAGCTCATTTAGGCAGGATTATTTCACCTACTATTCCTGTATGTCAAAATGTTTTCTTAGAATTAATTTGTCTTGTTTTAGCTATTGTACAGTGCTGTAGAATATGTTGTTGCTATTTAAATAAATGCAATTGTTACAAATGGAACTATGAGGTCCGGATTTGTTACAAACATATGAACTATAAGAACCTGTTCTGCCAGTACTCAAGAACACGCAAGGGGCCCAGCTGTGCCATGATTCTTGCAGATGCTATGCATATCCTCTAAGTGGAAAGGCTTAAGGGGTTTGCTATGCCATCTGAGTTTGGGGCAAAGCAGACCTTTAACAGGTTGTATTAACAGCCCCTGTTCCTCTCCTGCCCCGCAGAACCGGGAGGAAGTGATGTCAGATCATGTCTACCTGGCTTTAGAAGAACGCAGTGCGGGAGTGACTGAAAAGCTCTGCTCAGCCGGTAGACCCAGGTTGCGTTGGTTAATGTGCAGTGGAGGGAGGGCGACAATGATTTTGTAAGGGGATGCAAGAGATCTGATTGCAGCCCTGCAACTCCTTAGATCAAGCAGACCCCCACAAGGGCTCCCTCTTTGAGTTACTAGAAAACCTATTCTCTCAAAGCTTAAGTTTGATGAGTGCTTACCTATGAGAATAATCTGATTGGGATATTGGTATCAGTTGCCCAATCAGATTTGTATGTTTGCAGCAGGGGGGAGAGGGAGTTGCATCAGAGCAGAGCATTAGTAGGAACAAAGACATAATTCAGATAAACGTTATGAAGATAAACTTATGCAGTTAAAATATTGTTAAATCTTCTGAATTCAGAGGCATTTAAATTGACAGGATCACTACAGCGTTAGGAATATAAACATGTATTCCTAACACTGTGTTCACTTACCTTTTTAGATTCTGGTGTCCCCTAAATTAAATTTAAAAAAAAATAAAGGTTTTTACTCAGTGAAGCCGTCCTCTCCTCCTCCTCCTGACTTCTTTTCCAATCCAAGCATTTGGTATCTGAAGTGCATATGCATCGAGTGCTATGCTTCTCTAATCTAATGTGCTCAATAAAAAAAAAAAATATTCAGAAGAGATGAGGTGTGAGAACAGTACAGCAGATGTGCCTTTTGTGGTTGTCAGAAAAAAAAAAAAATAGAGATTCAGACACAGAGCTATATAGCCACAGATTAGATAGTTTTTTCTAATTTTTAGTGATTGAGCTGCTTTAAAAAGAATCTTCAGTTTGAAGCTACTCTCTGCATATGCTTCAGAAGTTGGGTAGCTTGCACAACTGATTTCTATTCACTCTTTGTGTTGCAAAGATTTTTTTTTTTTTGGTGGCCCTAAAAAGAACAGCATGGTTTGCTAAATAATTCATGGTTTACTCTAACCACCATGGCCAGTTCAGCTATTTGAAGTGGTAATTGTGATAGGAGTCAGTATGTGCAGTGTTTCAACTTGAAACACTGCACATATCAAAATATTTGCACCCCCAGCATACATGATCTTCGCAGCCCGAGGCTCTGTTCCGGGTACCAGTGTCAATTCTGTGAATAATGTACGTCTGTTGTCAGCGCACGCTGATGGCAAATGTATAAATCTTCTCATTAGCTAGTCATCCCCTCACCTCCCTCACGTGTGTCGTCAGGAAGTCCAATTACAGGCTTCTCTATGAGAAGCCTATGATTGGACAGCACACAGCCCATGTGACATTGAATGGTGAGCAGAAGATTAATACTGGGAGCTTCGCCCGGCACTGGTTCCAGGTAAGTAAAATGTTTTTTTGTTTTTATATAAATTTCCTAAGTGTTTCCTGAAAATGTGCCCATCCTCTAAATGCTTAAAGTGACCCTTTAAAGCAGGGTTGCCCAAAGGCAGATCCCCAAATGTTGAACTACAACTCCCATGATGCTTTGCATGCCTTCAGTTGCTTTAAAGGAATATTGCAAGCACTATACCCACTACAGCAAGCTCTAATGATTATGATGCAAGGAGTGCAATGGTGCTCTCTCACGGTAAATAGCCAATGGTTTAACAACTTGCATTCGTTGGCGAATTATTTAACAAATTACTTGGTATCCACTGGGTGCCAATCTCCTACTTTCGGATCCTTCGGGAAGCTTCCTGCAATAAACTAGTCTGATGGTGTATGAATCAGGGGCGTTTTGGTTCAGCAACATCTGGAGGGCCAGAGTTTTGGGAAGCCTGGTGTAGAGCTTATCTCTTTGGTTAAGAGTGCTCTGCTGATGTAGGACTTTTTTTTAGCTCAGGGAAGGTAATGGTAGCTCTTTACAGAAGCCACCAGGCTCCAGAGGAAGAGTAGCCCAGCAGACCCAAGGTTCATGTATTTTTTTTATTTATTTAATTTTAATTTTTTTATTTTACTATATTGTTTATTTCATTAGAAAGAGGAAGTAAGGAGTTTAAACAGAGTTTTTAAGCATCCCTTTTTAAATGAAGCAATAGCTAATATAAAAGTGATCATTTGTAAACTTTAAACTGAAGCAGAAGTTGCAAATTTCTTTATAATAATCTTTAGGTGTTGATCTTTTGGTGGAACAAGATTTCTCCCTGGAAATATTGACTTGTTTAGTGGAACTGACCCGCTTTGAGACGTTCATACCCAGGTTTTCTGCCACTGTTCCACCGTGCTGGGTTGAAGTTCAGCAGGAGCAGCAGCAGAGGCGCCATCCACAGCACTTACATCAGCAGCACCATGGAGATGCAGCGCAGCACACCCGCACATGGAAACTCCAGAATGACAGGTATGGTTAAATATTTTTCTATCCAGGGACTAGTGGAAGAGGATTTTAGAGACATAGCTACTACCCTTACAGCAAAGCTTGATGCTGCAATACCTATTTAGTTTTGGTACTGGATGCTTAATTAAACGAGCCATGCTACAAGTGTAACATTTTATGAGTGACTTAAAATTTTACAAGATCATGACTGATAAACTTAAAGAAATTCTACTCCAAGCTGCAAGAGTGATGTTCCTCCTCGACAGAGAATAAAATATCTCACCTGTGGAGAAACAAGAAAACATCTCTACCCTTTAGAAAAAAATAGACCTAGTATCTTCTCTGAAGATAGTCTATTAATTTTGTTTTCATAATCAGAATGGCATTAACAGGTTAAAATATTTACGGCTTAGTCACCCCTATACCGAGAATATCCTGGATGAGTGTTGGCCAGTGGGGGTGGTACCAATTCCAACCAGGGCTTAACCTGTATAGTAAAAATATAAATCAGGGAAAACTCATCTGAGAATCCCTAATTTGGTATTTTATAAAACGAAGTAATTGATTGAATGAAATGTCTTCAACAGTAAACAATATGTGAGAAGATTGTTGCAATATTGCAAAAGATAACCATGTAACCGGTTATTCAATGATATAACAGGCATTATCTATGTATCTATATGCTAATTATATATACACCCTGTTCCAAGTTATTATGCAAATTCTATCTGTGTCACAAAGATTAAATATTTTGTTTTTCAATTTAACTCATGGATGGCATTGTGTCTCAAGGCTCTTTTGATCACTCTCGGACACCTGTGATAATTAGATTGCCAGGTGAGCCTAATTTAAGGAAAAACTACTAAAGGAGGTTGCAATATGGGGAAGAAAAAGGATCTCTGCTGCCGAAAAGAGTTGAAATAGTTCAATGCCTTGGATGAGGTATGAAAGCATTAGATATTTCACGAAAGCGTGATCATCGCACTATTAAGAGATTTGTGGCTGATTCAGAGCACAGACGTGTTCATGCAGATAAAGGTACATTGAGGAAGATTTATGCCAGATCCATGCATCGGATCAAGAGAGCAGCTGCTAAAATACCATTACATAGCAGCAAACAGATATTTGAAGCTCCTGGTGCCTCTGGAATCCCACGGACATCAAGGTGTAGAGTCCTCCAGAGTCTTGCAACTGTGCATAAACCTTCTATTCGGCCACCACTAACCAATGCTCACAAGCAGAAACGGCTGCATTGGGCAGAAAAATACATGAAGACTAATTTTCAAACAGTCCTGTTCACTGATGAATACTGTGCAACCCTGGATGGTCGAGATGGATGGAGTAGTGGATGGTCACCCTGTTCCAACAAGGCTGCGATGTCAGCAAGGCGGTGGTGGAGTCATGTTTTGGGCCGGAATCATGGGAAGAGATCTGGTCGGCCACTTTAGGGTCCCCAAAGGTGTAAAGATGACCTGTGCAAAATATGGGGAGTTTCTGACTGACCACTTTCTTCCCTGGTACAGAAGGAAGAACTGTGCTTTCTGTAATAAAATCATCTTCATGCATGACAAAGCACCATCGCATGCTGCAAAAAATACCTCTGCATCGATGGCTGCTATGGGGATAAAAGGAGAGAAAGTCATGGTGTGGCCTCCATCCTCCCCTGACCTCAATCCTATTGAGAACCTTTGGAGCATCCTCAAGCTAAAGATCTATGAGGGTGGTAGGCAGTTTACATCCAATAGCAGCTCTGGGAGGCTATTCTGACATCTTGCAAACAAATTCAAGCAGAAACTGTCCAAAAACTCACAAGTTCAATGGATGCAAGACTTGTGAAGCTGCTATCAAATAAGGGGTCCTATGTTAAAATGTAACGTGACCTGTTAAAATGTTTAAAAAGTTAAAATGTTATAAGTTTGATTGAAATAGCTTTTGATTTTAGTAAATATGCTGCAAACACAACAAATGACAATTTTATGTTCTTTACAACCTATAAAGTGTTTTGAAACTTACTGTGCGTAATAATTTGGAACAGTGCGTTGTAAGTTTTTAATGTTTAAATAAAAAAATACTGTTATTAGGTTTGTTCAATAAAATTTGAATTGTACTTTTAATACTTGATAACATGAGAATTATGCTGACTGTTATTTACATCAATTATTTAGGTAAATGAGAAAAATATAATTTGCCTAATTTGGAACAGGGTGTAGTGATCCTGAAAATCAAGCTAGCAGGTGATATATTGTGTTTCTATATATTCCCTATTAGTACAATCAACATCCCTCCAGATCATTTCATAATTACAATGTCCAAATAATCTGGAACAATCGTTGAAAAAGGTGAGGGAAGTTCAATTGGGGGAAAAAACACCAAACCCCCCCCAGTATTTTTAATAGGGAGAGATCATCTAAATTGTCAATTGGCTGTAATGGTAGTGCAGGGGGTTAATGGAGTAGAAAACCTCTCAATTACTGCACCTTAAAGGATGCAAAAAAAACCCAGAAATAAGTATAATCTCCCGCACCTACACGGCTTTATTTGTGCCTGATACTGATATCCTATAGCACCTTCATGGATGCTAATGGTATAAGTTCCTGTATAAACAGCTGCAATGGAGTCTCCATCTCCTAGCATACATAGGTAAACCGTACCTTAACCCCCTGGAGCATCCTCACAAGAAAAACAAAAGGGGTGATCAAGCTTAGTGTATAGTGAGTAAAGTGCTAAGTGAAAAGTAAATAAAGTCCCGAGGCGTTTTGGTGCTCTGACACCTTCGTTGACGATCTCTTCCTTTTTCAACGATTGTTCCAGATTATTTGGACTTTGTTATTATGAAATGATTCTGAATGGCTGTTTAAAATACTAATAGGGAATATATAGAGAAACAATACATCACCTGTTGGCTTGATTTTTAAGATGACTATATCTAATTAGCATATACATACAACTGTACGTTTTGTTTATTTTTGGCAATGGATAAATAATGCCTTTTTCATTGAATAGAGGGTCAAATGGTTATCTTTTGCTATAGTGCAGCAATCTTCTCACACATTGTTTATTGTTGAAGACATTTCATGCAATCAATTACTTTATTTTTATTTTTTTCAGAGTTTTATGAAATACCAAACCAGGGATTCTCACATGAGGTTTCCCTGATTTTCATTCTGATTATATCCTGTGCAAAATTACACGCAAGAAAAATATAGGGATTAATTGTGGCAGGTTCTTGGAATTTCTGCATATTCATTTCCAAATTTTGCGATGATCTTGATGAAACTGATACTCTTGTTGATGGTTTATTAACAAACAGTTTGGAGCAATTTGTAGAAGGCATCAAGCCTTTGTCAGACCCTTTCTAGTTCTTGGTCTTTCAGTTAACTCATAAACAGATAACTTGTGAGTGTGTTTCAGATAATTACTCCCTTTAATCACTACACCTCTGCCCTGGTGGCCTCCAAGGATAAACAGTCAAACAGCTTGCGACTGTATTGATGGCTTACCTAGTGTCTGCAGGGCCATCTACCTCTGAAACCCTATGCCGTCTGGATCAACTAGAAGTCCTGGACGACTACTCTGTGTTTTGGACTTACCAACTAACATGCATCTTCCTTCTGATTTTGCCAAATCAGAATATCCTTGTGAAATTTGTTATGGGTGAAGCTTTAAAAAGAGCAATTCTGAATTTTTGAACTATGTTTATAAATGGGTTAATCCAGCCTCCAGTGGCTGTCTCATTGACAGCCGTTAGAGGGCTTCCGCGTTTCTCACTGTGAAAATCACAGTGAGAAGACGCCAGCGTCCATAGGAAAGCATTGTGAATGCTTTCCTATGGACTGGCTGAATGCACGCGTGGCTCCTGCCGCGCATGCGCATTCAGCCGAAGAGGAGGAGGAGGAAAGTTCCCCGCCCTGCGCTGGAGAAAGAGGTAAGTTTAACCTCTTCCTCTCCATCCAGCACGGTGGGAGGGGTCGCTGAGGGTGGGGGCACAAGTATGTTTTCCTGGCACTATAGTGGTCCTTTAAGTTTCTTAATCTGGCATATTTTTAGGAGATTTCTTAAAATTCAAGTCTCATCCACTGGAGCTATATTCGGCAGAAATCTTGGGATTATACATTTTGTTTCCAAGCTATTCTAAATTTCATTCAAGCGAGAGAACTCGTTCTTCCTTCAGACCAGAACTTGATGTTGCCAAAGCCTTTTTGGAATCCCTGTCATTTATGATTCTCACTGTAAAGGATTTCATGCTTATAGTTGTCAGCAAAAGACTTGGACAGTTTCAATTTCTTAACTGCAAACCTCATCACAGTCTTTCACCCTGATAAGGTTGTCCTTCTGCTAGTTTCATCTTTTTTTTGTCTAAGTTTTGGTCGCAAGAGAATTTTCACCAAGCATAAGTATTATGCTCTTTTTATTCTAACCCAAAATATCCTCTTGAATCAAAGTTCCATTGTTTGGATGTTTATAGCTCTCTGCTACAGTGTCTGGATGCTTCAAAAATATATTACATGACAGTCCACCTGTCTCTGACTTGAAAAGGCCATTGCAAAGGCAATATGGTATCAAAATCTACCTGCATTTTTTTCCTCTACTGTATTACTCTAATAATATAACATTGTGTTTTTTTTTTTTGTTTTTTTTGTTTTTGTTGTAGTAAAGATTTCATGTTTTGTGTGTGTGGTTTATTTGCCTAATGTGTGTTAATGTATAACATATTTGTGTTGTAACTATTGATGCACACAGTTATTTTAAGCATATATTTTTAAAATTTTTTCTAATTGTTTTTTTCCTCAGTAATAGCTGGGATGAACATGTATTTGAACTTGTCTTACCTAAAGCCTGCATGGTGGGACATGTCGACTTCAAGTTTCTATTGAATTCGAATATCACAAACATCCCACAAATACAAGTGACGTTACTCAAGAATAAGGCCCCAGGCTTGGCCAAAGTAAATGGTAAGATTTTGACAGAATTATACATTTTCAGTCTGTAACTTTTTTTTTTAATTCATATTAAAACATGTTTTATAACATTTAACCAAATTAAAGCCTTATTATGCAGATACGTTTAATAGGAGCAAGAGAGCAAGACATTCCTTGTATGCGTACTTTGAATGCCATAGTACATTCCCTTTTACCATTTTCTTCCTGGGATAGATCTAGACCTGTTATTATTATGATATTTATATAGCGCCATCAAATTCTGCAGCGATTTACAATGGGTGGACGAACAGACCTGTAGTTGTAACCAAACAAGTTGGACACACAGTTACAGACGGGTTGAGGGCCCTGCTCAATGAGCTTACATGCTAGAGGGAGTGGGGTAAAATGACACAAAAAGGTAAGGATAGTATTAGACTAGTGACAGTTGCAGAAGAGGAATCAGTTGGGAGCTATTAACAGCTTAATTGATACGCGTTTATGAAGAAGTGGGTTTTTAACGATTTTTTGAAGGCGTGGAGACTGGGTGTATTTGAGAGTGGATGGGAAATTTGGAAAAAAAAACCTGTAAGAGACATTAGTCTAGCTGCTTTTTCCACCCTGCATCTCACACTATTTTATTACCTTAAAAAACATTCCAGCATTACAAATTAAATCTTTGCTGGAGTATATTTAAATTATTGCTCCCCTACTATACTGTATTACCTTAAATCCGGTGGGAATATGGTTCCTTGCCATAGCTCAGCTCTGCCTCCTTAAGAGCATCACTTCTGATGATCTCCCAGGCAATTCAGAGCTTCTTATAAAGAAACACTGAGATGTAGGTGATGTGCCGCAATGGCTATGCTGTGCTTACAGAGCTTCTTATAGAAAAGTTTGAATTTAGTACTTGTCTTTCAGATGCATTGGCTTCCACTTTATGGTGGGACCCATTGCAATCAACCCAGACACTTGACAAAAGTGCAGATTTCTCTTGAAATATTCATTTTTAAAGTGAGAAATAGTGGACACTATGTGAACCTTCAAAACAGTGTTGAATTGCAATAGAGGTTTGAAGTTTTGTTTTTATCCTTTGTGTAACACTTCCTAAATAAAACAAAACTGTGTGACACACTATATGTTGGCTAGCCAGCTTCAGTTCTAGTGTCTCAAATGTTCTAGCTCACATGGGCCATGTTATTTTTCAGATTAACCAAGTCACTTATGTGTCTGCTAAATTATAGCTCTGTTACTGTCCTCAGTAATGTAAGAAACACCTTCTGAAGGATATGTAAATAGTTTTCAGGTGCCATGCAAGTTATAGTTTGATACTGAGAGATCCAAATTCTGATCCATATTTAATACATATGAAAACTTTATGCTTATATGCTGATATGTACATGTTTTCTGCATAGATCTTATAACGAAGTATGTTATGATTTAAGAATGCCTGGTTCTATTATATCTACTTTACACTTTGCAGAGACACCTATAGATAGGCATATATCATTTCCTCTGTCTCCAGCCTTCAATGTTGAAACCCAGAGAAATGGGAAACCTGCCTTCGTGGATTTAAGTGAAGAGATGCAGAATATGGAAGTGGAAGATTCTCAGTGTAAGCATTTTCAAAATAATTTTATTCCATTACAGAACCAATGGTTTGTGGTTCATTGATATTACATGTGAACACCATATTTTAAGCCTTAAAATGTATATTAAATCAGAAGCCTATTTTTTTTATTTTTTATAACCTTTTCAAATGATCTAATATTTTTCGATAAACTTGTAAAATTAATTGTTCAAAATTGTAAAATACAATTGTGCCTGAAGCTCCCGTGCCACAGACTCTTGGAGAGGCTTGAAAGCCTGTCTCCTGACCTCTACCTGTGAGCTTGGTGTCAAGAGCCCCTAAATAGGCTAATGTCATTGTGGGGGAGGGTTATGGAGGCGCCGGATGCTTCCCAGATAGACTTAAGGACTTCTGATGATCACCTAAACTTGTTTTACACGTCAAGCACATGACTGGGAGATACCCAGACACACTCTGGAACTGTTCCTCAGATTGGGACTGTGCCGAGTTCCAGTCAAACTTTAAGCGGGTATCGCTTGGTCCTCCTACCACCAGATAGAACACTATTTGGAGGGGATGTCGGGGAGACTTTGGAGGATACCTGGGGCTTGAATACTTTCCCCAGAGGCCAGTGGAGTCCTTTTTGTAGACTGGGACTAAGCTGCCCCACACACCTTGAATTCTTTGTTTGATCGGACTATAGTCAAGACCTAGTAAAACTTTGTTAACTTGGTAAAAAAATAAATAAATACAAATAAAATAAAATGTATGTATGTATATATGTATGTGTATATATATATGTATGTATGTATATATGTATATTGTGTGGGTTACGGTCTAGAGAAAGGTGGGTTTTTTTTTAATTTGTTTTTTTCTGACATGTTATTCCTTTATCATTCATTTTCTGATATTGGTAGTTTTCCTTTCTGTTTCTTTTTTTAGGTCCAAGATTATGTCCATTTTTAGAAGATCACAAAGAAGATATTTTATGTGGTCCAGTCTGGTTGGCAAGTGGTCTTGACCTCTCAGGACATGCTGGGATGTTAACATTAACAAGTCCTAAACTTGTGAAAGGTAGCTATCACGCACCAATATAAGACTGACATATTAAAAATGCATTCTCTGTATTAAAATATGCCTTTAATAGTTTGCTGGTTTTGTTTAACATGGTTTGTAATTTTTAAGTATAATTTTTAAGGCAGCTCTATAATGCAGATATTTTTTATTTAATTTTTTTCTGACTAGCAACTCTTCAGCTGCTAATCACATTTATCTGGCTTCAGACTCAGTCAGGTTCCTTTTTGGAAACTTGCTGAGATGAAGTCCGCATGAAGCAATGATTCTCTGTGAAAATCCTTACTTCAAAGCCGTGTTTAGCTGATTTAAGTATAATCACTGTCTCCCTACATTTGCTTTTCTTACAAATCAGCTCCTGTGCAACCTATTGTCTTACCTCTCCTCCCCTCCCCCCGGGCAATCCACAAAATAATTGATCATACATTGTAATGGTTTCCTGCACATAATAAGTGACAGTGATAATTATTCTTCCTGTTCATACTTTTAAATTATTTTGATATCCAGTTACTGACCACATAATGCATGAAAGAGTTAAATACGACTGTGGACTCAAGCGTTTTACAAGGGAGATGGACAGAACATTGTCCAGGAGTTTAATTCACACATGTGGAAGAGAGAGTTGTTTATTGAAATGACTTTCATTTGATGCTAACAGTACCAAATAAGATCCCTGTTTATTTCTAAAGAGCATAGTCCGATACACACTATACTAACCATGTCTCTCCTCTGATGTCCTCTTCTTGTAGGCTCCCTGTCTCCCAGCAGCTCAGCAACACTGCTCTCTTAAGTATGTCCTAAAAGGCAGTGGGCAGTCCAGAAATACACTTTGTGAAAGAGTAATGACTAAGGGGCAGGTTATGCTGCAGGAAGATAAAAAAACAGATGTTTAATCTTGTATAAAAACTAAATAGAATTTAACAGTGGCAGAAAACGTAAAATATCTTTGTGGCCAGTTTCTAAAATGAGCTCAAGTTGTATTGCTGCTCACCGTGTGTGTTTTTTTTTTTTTTAAAGTTTAGTAATTTATTTTCTTATTTTTAATAAGGCATGGCTGGTGGAAAATATCGGTCATTTTTAATTCATGTCAAGGCTGTAAATGACAGAGGATCGGAGGAACTATGCAATGGGGGAACCAGGCCAGTTCTGAGAATACCATCCTTGAAGCCTCAGAGTGCAAAGGGACATTCACTTGCATCACTCTTGGCTAAAGTTGTTCCAGGAAAAGTAAGTATACTGCACAATGTGTTCATATATGTGTTGTATGTTTAATTCTTAAGCTGTACAATATCAGTAGTATACTAATTTTTTGACATTTCATTTTTATCATAAAACTATCTATTCACTTTCCACCACTTTTCTTTGGAGGACAAAACTGCTTCAAAAATAGATACCAGCAACTCTTCACGGAAAATTGATAATCTTAGAGGGTGTGACTTTCTTCAGGAAGTCTCTGTCACTATTCGAAGATTTAAGAAAACATGTATACCAAAGGAAAGGTATGTGATATGCTGTTTTATTAATTTAATAATTACATTGACATTTAAGCGCTATTCTATGAGGCAAATCTTGAACTGTGCTTAAGGATCAATGCTAGTATATGTTAATTGATAAAGTGTGTCTAATGCTTTAGAAGCTTCACTGGTTATTTTTCGGACAAGTGTATTAAAAATTTTTTATTTTTTTTTAAATCAAGTAGCGTGTGAGCTTTTGCATTTTTTTAATGTTTCAAATTCACATTAAGCTGCATTTGATCAAAGAGCATAATTGTATTTGCATTTCAGTCTGTTATTCTTTCTTACTCCATCCTTCAGCATCTGTTTTTGTATCACCACAATTGTCATAAGTTGTTTTAGGTGCAGAAGTCAAATATTTATGGTTTAAACTCATACCCTAATTTATACATATACTACTCTGCCCCAATTCATTAATAAGTTAGGACTCTGGTCCTAGAAGTAGTAGCACTAAAATAAATTAACTTTTTACCATGGTTAGCCTTCCCTTTATGTAATGTAGCATCTGTAATATTCAGTTTGGACCTTTTCTTTTGTTGTATTGCTTAAGAGTGCTTTCTGATGTCTTTTAAAGAGTTACTTCAAGCACCATGAGTACCAGTGTTTTGAAGTGATCATGGTGCCTGGAGTCTGTTTGTGCAGCACTTCCATAGAGTTCTGGGCTTTTTAATGTCAATTATGTGCATGTTTCTGTGCACAGGATGTAATTCATTATCTGAGAGTTGACACTGTCAGCCAATTAGTGGCTGAGTGGGTAGACCTCTGCAGCTTTGCAGAAACTAGGTGCACTTCACTGGCCATTAGCGGACCATTGACGTCAAGTTGGGACCCATTGAAGAGGACAAAATGTTACAAAACAGTTTTTGCCCTGTTACTGAAAAATTGTGCCAGGCTACACCTCACATAATAACCATTACAGCAGACTAGTGGTTGTAATGCTTGGAGTAACCCTTTTAAATGGTCATCTTTTGGAAACTGAATAGTTTTTTCCCCCTCTGTTTGTGTAAATATGGTGATATGGTTTAACCATTGATGGTTAAACATCCCCCTCGTCTCTGTTAATAGAGTTGAACATGTAATAGGTCAAAAATAGACAGCTGTTGCATATACTAAAGTTAGAACTTAATTAGTATATTGTTGAAAAAGCCTTGTACACAAAAAGATATTTTATTTTTTTCATTATAACAAGTTTTTTTTTGTTTGTGTTGCGGGGGTAGATTTTTTTTTTATCAAAAAACAAATAAAACTTTAGCCTTTACAGGTGTTGCCACCTTCTAAGTCTTCAGTTTTAAGACTTAAAAGCCTAAAGTTTTATTTGTTTTTTGGTGATTATCTATGTGTGGTGGGTTTAAAGGAGTGCCCACAGTGTATACAGCAGCTGAAAACCACTTCACAGGTTTACACTATATAGCGTCACCTATTCCACACCTTTTGTGTATATATCTTATATTTGTTTTATGCTTATTTAATGCATTGTATAAGTATGTGCTTTTCTTTATTGCGTGATAGGGTACAACGTTGTGCCATGCTGCAGTTCTCTGAATTTCATGAAAAGCTTCTCAACACGCTCTGTAAAAAGACAGACGATGGGCTTGCCACAGAACATGCACAAAGCCTGGCTCTAGACATCCTCTGCTGGCTGGCTGGGGTGCATTCTAATGGACCTGGCAGGTAACCTATTATAGAACAACTTGTTTGCTCTATACAGCAAGCCGTGTACAACTGTAATCTTATCTGTACTTTGTCATGTAGTAAATGTAAAGCCTGGCTTCTTACTGGCACAACAATATGTGTGTGAATTATGTATAATGTTTGTGTTGTCAGCTCTATAATTTTAACTGCTAGTTTCTGTAAGTAAGCTAGTGCTAGTCAGATTGCCAGTGGGTAACGGATTACTTGACTGTGTCTTAACTTTTTTTATTCTTGGAAATTGTAGTGTGTTTAAATGGCAAATTAATTCAGGTAAGCACAATTATTTAGTGAAATATATACAATATACACACTAAAGTAGTACGTGAAATCTAGGTATTCCCCAGGTGTGCCTCACAGATACCCCAATAAACCAAGACAAAAGAAAATTGGGAAAGGAACCCAGTACACGTATGAAATACAACCTGGTAATTTGGACCAGGGATATGTGGTCAATGTGGGCCTATAATTAGAATAAAACACTACATAGTGTAAAACAATTATAGTAAAGTGAAAAAGTGCTGGTAAGTATTAAACTCACAAACCGGGGTTAATACGAATGATAGGACCAGTGGGACTCAATCACATAGATCTTCATATATTTCTCTAATAGATGTAGAAAGAGAGCCACATATGGTGAAGTAAAATTAAAATTCACAGGAAATTTATTAAAGTTGCACTTACAAACAGGCAGCAAATCTGGGCATATCTCCACACATGTGGAACCAAGTATAGAGAAGATGGATCCTGAGGATGCCAGTAAAAAATATAAAATGACACAAATACTACTAAAATAAAAATCGGAATAAAAAGTCAGTGTAGTTCAGTTTTTGATGTCCAACGCGTTTCGTCCAGATGGTGGACTTCATCAGGGATCTGTGGTCTTTCTATGCTGTAGCGACTTCTTATATTCGTGGAAAATCAATCTTCATGTGTTGCATCTGTCCGCATGCGTTCCACCCGTGGAACACAATGATGTATGTTTCATGCGACTCAAGTGGTACATGACATAAATATAAAAGCAAATGGATAAAACGCGCGCACGTACGTGTTACATTAGAATCAAGACATAGAGAGAAAACTATACGGCCGTTGGTATATTAATCAACTGTCGTATGTACAACAGTGCATATTTAAATTGAGACCCATAAAGTTACACATACGTCTGTATATCAAAAAGGGCTTATATTTAAACCAAAATTGGTGATATTGTCAAATATGTCCTTAGAAAGAGCCTGACGTGGAATTTTCTTGTAGTTCGGCCCACTTATTGTGCTCCACATCCACACTGCAATAAATAAATTACAAATGTGCAGGAGCATTTAATATGTTTTTTGATTTTATAAGTTTTTTGTGTATATGTCCCAAAGAAGTTCTCAGTTTTCCTTTTTTGGTATTTACACGTAGAGCAGTGGCCACAACAGAAGTAACCACTTATAGGAGTTTGTAACCATTTTTTTGGGGCTGGAGAGCTGACAGGGAGAAGGCTAGGAGCCAATTTGTTTGTTATTGGCTTTTTTGTAGATTATCTTTGGAAATTCAGGTAGCATTTTTCGTAAGATATTGTCCTTTTTTTAGAATATACCAATGCTTCCTGAGAATTTTTTCAACTCGTTTTGCTTGTGAATTGTATTGTGTTACAAAAGCGAATTGAAATTTATTGTCCTTGTTGTTTATATTGGATTTTTTATTGTTTTTATATTGATCTTTTTTTATCCTGTAGAAGAAGAGATCTATCTATTTCTAAAACTCTTTTCGTCTGTTTTTAGTTTAGCCTTATTATACCCCTTTTCTTTGTAACATGTGTTTATTATATGAGCTTGTTGTATAAATACCTGGTTTTTAGTACAGTTCCTTCTAAAGCGAATCAACTGGATCTTGGGAATGTTGGTAAGCCAGGAAGGGTGGTGAGAGCTGGACTGTTTTATAGCCGTATTACTGTCAGTGGGTTTAAAATAAGTTTTTGTTTTTAATTGATTATGCTCGATCGTGAGATCTAATAAAAAATCAATAGATGTAGCATCAGATTTAGAGGTAAAGTGTAAATTATTTTAATTTGCATTGACTTTTTTGAAAAAGTCATTTAAACTTGCAGTATCGCCTTCCCAAATTAACAACACATCATCTTTGTAGCGTCGCCATAGGACCAGTCGGCCCCCAGTCTGCTCTCGCAGGGTTATATGGTGTTGTTCCCAATGGGATACATATAGATTGGCAAAACGGGGGGCAAACTTAGTACCCATGGCGACGCCACGTAGCTGAAGAAGAAACTGTTGATCAAACCAGAAAAATTTTTGGGTTAACACAAAAGAAATGCAATTCAAAAGAGAATCAATTTGTTGGTCTTTTATATGTTTATATGAATTAAAAATATCTCTCAATACTGATATCCCTTTTTGGTGGGGAATTTAAGAATAGATGTAATGTCTGCAGTGGCCAAAAGATATGTGGATTCCCATTTAACATGTTGTAAATCCTGCAAGATGTGTTTAGTACCTCTAATATATGTATTACTTAAGGAAATATATGGCTGGAGGAAGGAGTCGACATATTGTGATAAATTGCTAGACAGTCTATCCCACTAATAATGGGCCGACCTGGGGGGTTATTGATATTTTTGTGTATTTTTGGTAAAAAAAAAAAAAAATGGCTATTTTACAATTCGGATAAAAAATAACATTGAATTCATCTTGGTTGATGATGCCAGCAGCAATTATTTAACCTGTGTTTATTACTCTTCACATTGGCATATATCCTTCTTCAGATATACTAGTTGGGGTTTTTATTGATTCAGTTTTATGGACTCGTTGTGTGACTGTAAGGTCCAACCATTCAGTGAATGTTAATGAATTGATCAAATTGACTGCATGCTTTGTCCCTAACAAAATGAATATGCCTTCATGTAACTGCAGCTTTTTTTTTTCTTTAGCTTACGAGAGGGAAAAGAAAGTTTGCTTTCTAAAACAAGGAAGTGTCTTTCGGATATTGTGCGTGCATGTTTTTTTGAGGCTGGAAGAAGTATAGCTCATAAGTGTTCCAGGTTCTTGGCTCTCTGCATAAGGTTTGTATGTTTCCCATGCTACTTCTCTTCCTGTAGATTTATTATTTAGTATAGGCCTTCTGGGTGAATATGTCCCAGTAGTCCTCTTGTCTTAATCGGTTTATAAGCAAATACTGTGGTTTTATCTCAAATAATGCTTAGTTTTTCTGACTTTTTGTCATCATATAATGATGCCCACTTTTGACTGGGATACAAATTGCTTGTTTAACCTGAACAAATGCAATAATATATTTAAAAAAATAATACATTTAAAAAAGGATAATCTAGTAGAAGTGAGGAACTGATATCACAAATGAATAGTTTGTGAACTATTTATTTTTCTTTTTTTAAGCAATGGAAAGTGTGATCCTAGCCAGCAAGGTTTTGGATATGTCCTTTTGAAGGCGTTGTTGGAGAACATAACCTACCTGCCGTCTGCTGCCACTGGAGGTAAGCAGAGTAATTTTATTTCAGATATTTATCAAACGTTATACTTTGTTTTAAACTTTTATTTTGTTAGTTTCCATTAATATCTATGTCCACCTATGGTTTTAGGTAATAGTGACTTTATATTTTGGACATTTTATTGCAGGATCTGTATACTGGTATTTTGTGTTGTTAAATTATGTGAAAGATGAAGATCTGGCTGGCTGCAGCACGGCCTGTGCATCTCTTCTTACAGCTGTCTCGAGACAGTTACAGGACAGGTTGACACCTATGGAGGCATTGCTTCAAACAAGGTAACAAACTATGCACATATTGTTATATTTAAGTTTATATAACCCTCAGATGGTTTTCCTAAATATCCAGAAAGACATTCTTGCTTCCAAGACAATCCTTATTTTATATTGTATTCTCAATTATTTATATATGTTAAATAGAGGATCTCTTACACTATATAAAATTATGGCTAAGATATCTGTATGGTTAGCCCTACTAAGTTCTATGCTTTAAGACATTATAGTGGTAAATAAGGGAACCACACACGGTTACAAAACATGGTTACTTTTTTTTAACCTAGTTCTTCTAGATAGGCATCTGAAGCCAGGTGGAATAATGCTGCTTCTCCATATGACGAAGCTGCATTTTGTGCATGGCTAAGTGAAAATGCTTGATCTTACCAATTTTAGAGGCATTCTCTTTCCTGTGCTAGCACATCTTCCTTTTGGGTAGTCCCAAACCCCCTTCTTTTTGCACAACCATTACATAGCTTCTCCTATAGGAAAAATGTATGTTCTGTTGCAGTGATCAAACCTGAATTTGGGCGATTACAGTAACAATCAAATTACAATAACCACTACAGCCCATTGTAGTGGTTATGGTGCCAGGAGTACACTGGCACCTTCCCAGTATAATCCAACCATTTTCTAATTGTTTGAGAACTGGCAAGTCTTGAGCCCCGTCACTTAGGATACATAGTTAATAACCATGATGATTAGGTAGTGGCCAACAATATCAAAGATGTGCTTGCAGTATCCTGGCAGGATTTACTAGTATTAATAAAAAAATAATCATTTTTTAAAAAAAAACAACATTTTCAATTCCTAGATATGGGCTGTACAGTTCTCCCTTTGATCCTGTACTCTTTGATTTGGAAGTGAGTGGATCCTCATGTAAAAATATATACAACAGCAGTTCTGGAATACAGTCTGATGAAATTGATCTTTCAGATGTTCTGTTAGGTGAGTAGATTTTAATTGTTGATTTCTTTAAAGCTGGCAGGGATTCATGGGTAATGTAATTCAGCTCTATGTTAAGATTAGTGAATTTTGTTTACCACTTTCTTGATAGTCTCCATACTTTTAAATGTAAATTAAATAATGAAGGTTAACTATCACATATCCTAGGGTTTATAAAAGACATCATACAATGTCCCATTGAGAACGCTGTTCAATTTAATGCATTTATTTTGAGTGGAAGTTCTTTTTCTTTTTTTATATATTTTTTAGTATTGCCTTCCATGCAGGCTTATTTTATTTTGCCTTAACTAATTATCAGCTATAGAGTAAGTAACTTTTTAACAGAACCTTTATGTTGCAGGCAGTGGAAAAGTTAACAGCTGTGCAGCAGCAGAGGGCAGCTTCACATCTTTGACTGGGCTGCTTGAGGTTGAACCATTGCACTTTACTTGCGTGTCTACCAGCGATGGCACCCGTATAGAGAGGGATGATGCAAGTACATTCACCGGTACATAAATTTTTTTTTCTCCTTTTTTGGCACTTTTTTTCTGTTTTAAGATATACTTGACCACTTTATAAGTAATTCCTAAAAGTCATTTACAATAGTTAAACCTGACTCCAAAAACAGCTGAACACAATAGGTATTTATTTACTAAAATTTCTTGCAAATTGAAATCCAAATATAACATAGACATATATTGAAGTTATACTTATTGCCAATTTTGTTATGGTTTCAAGTTTTTCTAGAAAGATTCTCTCCTCGTAACAAAGTAAATTATTTTGATGCAACAAAATGAACATTTCTTCTTAAAGAGGTATTCCAAAAAGAAGTATTCCAAAAAGAAGAATAATGCATGTCTATAAGTATACTCTGGTAAAGTTAGTCAGATCTCAAAAATACCAAATGACAATTTCAGTAAATTAAATGCATAGTAATATTGGAAGTTCAGTATTTTATTGGTTGCCATAACTGTGATTTTTAGGGATAATGGGACAGAATTATCAATGGACTTACATTATCAACAAAAACAGTATTTCCGTCATTGTGCTGGGTTTGTTTAAATCCAATGTTCCTTTTGTCATTTGAAATTCATTCTTACAGGGGTACAAACATGATGATTTGAAATGGATGGTCCTTTATTATTAAATCATATGGGGGTTATTTACTAAACTTATTTGTTTCAATGCCAGTTTTGGTAAAGAATAACCTATCTATATGCTTTCTTCTTTGTGTTTTTGCCCAATGCCAGTAAGCACGTTTGGAGTTACCCCAGCTGTGGGTGGCCTGTCTGCCGGGACAGTTGGAGAAGCATCGACCGCTCTCAGCTCTGCCGCTCAAGTTGCTTTACAGTCTCTCTCTCATGCCATGGCTTCAGCTGAGCAGCAGCTCCAGGTACTGCAAGAGAAACAGCAGCAGCTTCTGAAGCTTCAGCAACAGGTGGGAGGACATTTCCTCACGTTCACCTCGAACCCCACAAGCTGACAGCACTGGCAGTAAGGCCCTTGTCCAATGTGCAGTGGATGTAGCGTTGCCATTGCTTGATCTGATTCTAATCCTTTTCTACCTCGTCATTCAATTAAAGAATTAAAGTCCACTGATAGAAACACAAAATGTAGCTTTTTAAACCATGAAAAGGCACCACTGTAGAAAATTTAATTTAGGTGTTTGTCTTTGCATTCATTTAACCATTTGAGTCCCAGGGCAGTTTTTATTTATTATTTTTCCCCTACACAAAGGATTTCTTGAGGTAAATTGTAGCTTTTTTTTTTATCTCTTAATGTTGTGTTCATAAAAGGGACATTATAGAATTGGGAATACTAGTCTCTATCTATTTTCAGGCCCCACACCTGTGTGCACTGCAAAGTAATAAAACATTTACACATCTGTTCTCCAGTCCCTTGTCTCCCTCAGCGCTGGTGCATACTCCTCCTCATGTGATGTCATCCTGCAGGCGTTCCCGGATGACGGTCCAAGCCCATGCTCCTAATTGATAGACGTGGTTTGAAGCTGTGCTTCCAACCGTTCTAACTACTAATATAGCCATTTGAGGCCACTAACCACTTTAATTACTTTAAAAACTTCAGTCATATTAGAATTGTCTACAATTTACTTTAAAAACAAAAAAATAAAACCCAAACTATAGATTATTTTCAGACAAATTATCTTTTTGTCCTCGCTTCTGCGAACAGACCTCTTTAGAGATTAACAGTGGGTGAGGTATGAAGTAATACCAGTGCTCCACAGGTAATCAGAGCACCTACACCAACTCGAGGGAATGGAGTGATGGTCCCTACACGTCCATGTGACCATACTGTGGCAGGGCAATGATCTGTAATCAATACTGTTTTGAGTGATGCTGCATGGCCACTCTGCAGCTAATGAGAGAAGGTTGAGGGCAGCCCTCCAGTGCAGGGTCTTTACATGCAGAGCAGTTTTTAACCCTGTATGTACAGGGAAACATTATATAGGGGGGAAAAGCTAGCCACTTGTCTGTATGGTTGGCTTGTAAAGTCCATTTTGTTGATTTTGTAACGGACATGTAATCTGCACTAAAGCAGTTTTGTATCGAAATGCACTGTCTAGCATGGCAGACATTTTTCTGAATCCTTATACTTGTCTCCGTGTTCTGGAGCAACTGATATTTTGATTTAATAAACTCAATGAATTGTTACTGTGCATTAATAACTTTTTGTGTTCTTGCAACAATTCTTTTTAAGCAAATATCCAGGGTTGGGCACAAAAGCCAGTTTATATTTACCGTTAATTTAAATTTACAAATTATAGAGGCGCATGATGAGACACTTTTTTAACACACAAAAATAAAAGCACTAAGGCTAAAAAAAATACATAAAAAGTTGTTTAATATGGTGTGCTAGGGACCTAGCTATGTGTCTAGACTAAATATGCTGATAAGCATCCTAATGAGTTAAAATTGAGTTACATGCTCTTTCAGTTAAAGCTTATCTGTATTTAAAAATGTTTGCTCTTCCTTTGTTTTGCTTGTATCGTTTGAAAAATACATCTGCATAAACAGTGCAGGTTTTCATCTCTTATAACGTCCCTATCAGTCTTACTTATTAACAGAGGCATTTGAAGCTGTTAATTATTTTGTCAAAACCTGAGAACCCAACTGTTCTTACTACATCAATAACCCTAATGAGTTGAATAATAGTTTTTAGTGACCATTTAGGGGCCTCTATAAGCACCAAAGCAACCTTAGCTTAATGGAGTGTTTTTGGTGTATAGATCATGCCCTTGCTGTCTCACTGCTCAATTCTCTGCAATTTGGGAGTTACATTTTTTTTTTTTTTTTTTTATCGAAACCATGTTCAGTAATGTAAATTTGGTTTGTACATTTATTTTGCTTTTATATATATATATATATATATATATATATATATATATATATATATATATATATATATATATATATATATATATATATATGTGCTAATTAATTTTTTTACTTCAACTGTCATGTGTGTTTTTTGTTGGTTTTTTTTTCTGTTGGTTTTTGTTTTATTTATTTGTCCTGAGGCTTATTGCACTAATTACATAATGTTTGATTTAATTTTTCAATTATTTCAGAAGGCAAAACTGGAAGCCAAACTTCACCAGACCACAGTGGCGGCAGCGGCTGCAGCAGCATCGGCAGGTGGTCCAGTTCACAACTCTGTGCCTTCCAATCCTGTGTCAACCCCAGGGTTTTTTATCCATCCTTCGGATGTCATCCCTCCTACACCAAAAACGACTCCTCTGTTTATGACACCACCACTTACTCCTCCCAATGAATCTGTGTCCGCCGTCATCAATGCAGAGCTGGCTCAGCTGTTCCCAGGCACAGTGATTGACTCTCCACCTGCTATTCTTGCTGCACATAGTAAAAATGCAAACAAGTCCAGAGCGGTAAATGTAAATTGATGCTTTTATTTTTAAATTTGAATTACACATATTTAGCAATGCATGTAAATGGTGTATATATATTTTTTTCTTTATTACAATGCTGTTTGAGTGTCACTGACTCCAGGGGATCATTGTATTTGCATGTTAAGCAGTAAAAGAAATTGAAAGAAAACATGTTCCAAAATGATCATAGTCCTTGTTGGAGCTGTAATTCTATGATCTTAAGAGGGCTATGATAAGTGAATGTTGGCATGTTTGGTAGTGCTGTATTAACCCCTTAAGGACACATGACGGAAATATTCCGTCATGATTCCCTTTTATTCCAGAAGTTGTGTCCTTAAGGGGTTAATAATATTAATTGTAAAGCATGTGCTTGAACTTTTTACATGTTGTATCTTATTACACCAGATGCTAACCTGCATTATCTCATAATTTCTGTTCTGTTCTAGTTTTAGCTGCAAACTGAGAAAATTAATTGAATTCATCTTTGTGCTGTGTAACTAAACTGACACATGCTTGGAGTCTTCCTTTATATTGAACAATTTGGAATGTTGCTCCCCAGATATTGTTGAACTACAACGCCTATGATGCTTTGCATGCCTTTAGAATGACAAAGCAGTGGGAAAACTGTATTTTAAAAATTAAACGTTAGAGAAAATTATGCTCACAAATCAAAAGCCTTTTAGACGCTATGGCTCTAAACGTATGCGCTTGCTGTGCCTTTAAGGTTGCAACCGTAACCTTTTGTTTCCCCCTTCACTGGTTCAGATGGAGTGGGTGTACATGAAAAACATAACCAGTCAGCAAAACATAGTGTAGATGGTAGTAGACTTTATGGATTGCCACTTCAAGAATAAAATGAAAGTTGCTCACCTGGTTCTGGAGCCCATAGATGACTGGCTCCAAGTTTGTATGCTTACTTGTCAATATGTTCACATTTTTGGTATTTCTGCAGGCCAAACAGACTCCGCAGCCCAAAAAAAAACCTTTCTTTTGAAAGAAAACTGGCTTTGGTGTTTTTTTAAAATATGGTTATGTACCAGAATTGTTTGAAGATTAGGCGCTCCTCTGTATACTATTTTGGGTTTTTCCGGTAAAATTGTGCTCAGAAGTTTGTCATTTCTAAGGATTGGCAAAAATTTGTTGAAGATCCTTTTAATCTTTCGACTGCTTTTGTTGTAGTGGCATATAAAGGGCATCGTGTCCGCTCCTACACTTACCTCTTTTGGCTTATATTGTAATAGTTGTTTTCTATTTAGATTCTTTATATCCTTAATAGTGACTTCTAGATCTTCTTGTTTGTACCCCTTTTCTATAAAATTCTCCCTGATAATGTTAGCCTGGGTATCATATGTTTCCGTGTCTGTACAGTTCCTCTTCATTCTAAGGAACTGGAACTTGGGTACATTTCTCAGCCATGGATCATGGTGGCAACTGTTCAGTTGTAAAAAATTAACATCCACTGTCTTAAAGTGGGTTTTTGTTTTAATCTGTTTTTTTTCCACAAATATACATAGATCTAGAAATTGAACTGATGTCTCCCTTTAATAAGTGGTAAATTTTATGCCCCAATCATTTGTATTGAGGTGGTCCAGAAACAATTCCAACTCTTCTACTTTACCTCTCCAAATGAAAAACAAATCAATGTATCTGCAATAGGTCACCAGTTTCGCAACCCAGCCATGCCCCCCATGTACTGGGATTCCCAATATGCCATGAATAAGTTGGCATAGCTTGGCGCGAACCTGGCCCCCATCGTAGTACCGCATGTCTGCAGAAAAAAAACCTATCCTGTAACCAAAAGTAGTTGTTGGTAAGTATGAGCAAAAATCCTTCTAAAATAAATTTGATGTGATTAGGTGGGAATTTGACAGATTTTTCTAAAAAAAAGCCCTTGTGGCTTCACACCCTTTTTGATGTTCAAGTATGGTGTATAGCGAAAGGACATCCGTCGTCACCAGAATGAAGTCCTTTTCCTATACTTTTTTCTCCAATACTTGTAAAATACTTGTGGTGTCTCTCAAGTAACTAGGGCATTCTTGTACCACAGATTGTAGATTTTTATTAATATATTCCGACAGGCGGCTAGAGATGGAGTCAATGCCAGAGACTATTGGCCTGCCGGGGGGATTGGTGAGGTCTTTTTGCATTTTGGGCAAGTGGTAGAAGAGAGGAATTGTTGTGGTCTGTATGTTCAAATATTGGAATTCCTTTATATTCCAAAATTCCATCTTTTCGCTCCTGCTCAAAAAAAAACCTCCTTTTGCCGAACGGATCGCTGATTGGATGACTAAACGCCGGATTTTCACTATATACATGGAACTGAAGATGGACACAGTATGCCGATTGAAAAAGCCTGCACAGCGGGCGAAACACATCTCGGACGCAAAGAGGATTTTCTGCACATTTACACTTTATATAAAATTATTTGTTTTTATCTCCTTATTGGAGTATTTTTAAAATTTTCTGTAATAAAACGTTTTTGCCATATCCGTTTTCCTCTTGGACCATCTGTTCCATGCTGATGTTAATGGAGCTCCTTGTCACACCTCATATTGACAAGTAAGCATACCATCTTGGAGCCAGTTATCTATGGGCTCCAGAACCAGATGAGCAACTTTCATTTTATTCTTGAAGTGGCAATCCATAAAGTCTACTACCATCTACACTATGTTTTGTTGCCTGGTTATGTTTTTCATGTACACCCACTCCATCTGAATCAGTGAAGGGGGAAACAAAAGGTTACTGTTGCTACCTTAAAGGCACAGCAAGCACATATGTTCAGAGCCATAGCATCTAAAAGGCTCTTGATTTGTGAGCATAATTTTCTCTAACATTTAATATATAAACCAATTTTGTATAACAAAATTGCACTATCACGTATTTCTCTTTTATTTTTCCGGTTACATATGAGAAACGCCCTATATTGTATGGGTAAGCCTTTTGCCTAGCGCTGCACTATTCCACTTTGTGTATATTAAGGGGATTGTCTAAACTTAGTTTTCACACAAAGTGGTGTCTTTATACATATCTGTTTTCTCTCAATTAATAGTAGGACCCTAAGAGTGCTATAGCTGCTGAAAGTTAACTAGACATATTGTAACTATTAAGCGCCTTAGTTCACACGTGCTAGAAAAACCTTGTTTTTTCTTTCTTTGTTTTGTATTTTAAAAATATCTGGGAATTGACCTTTTCAGCCCTTTTCTCTGAAACTGCTATGTTTATATAAAAAAAAGGGTTAACCCTAGCTGGACCTGGCACCCAGACCACTTCATTAAGCTGAAGTGGTCTGGGTGCCTATAGTGGTACTTTAAAGAAACCCTTTAAAAAAAAAAAAATCTTTTTTTTTTTTTTTTTTCATTTCTCATAATCGTGTCCTCTGGGAGACTGAGGGTTCTGCACAGCATCTTAACTTTTCCTAGAACTGCAATGTTTTGGCCACCTGGAATCTGCTGAAGCCACTCCCTCAACTTGGGTTCACAGTTCCGAGTGTTCGTATCACAACTGGTATTACTACTGCCTTCACTTTCCATATCCTTTCTAACTCTTCTTTTAGTCCTTTGTATTGATCCACATTCTCATGTTGTTTTTCTGATGGTATTGCCGTATCCACCACCACAATGTTGGCTTGGTTGGCCACTACTTACGTGTCTGTCTGGATCTTAGCCCTGTCATCCCCAATACCCTTTGTGGTATGTCTCATATGGGACAGGTGTTAGTGCCCGAGTGCTGTCTTTTAGTCCTGCATTTTCTAACCACTGGTAGGATTTTGCAGTGTGAGCGACATCTACTATCATCCAGTGGTACACCTCATGGAGGGGTTTGTCTTGCCATGGAACCTCCTCCTTTTCTGCATTCTCTATCTGTTGTCTCAGGTATTCTCTTAGCAGTTCATCTTTGGGAGCCATGTTCATGATATACTTGTGGATGCTCTTTCATCCAGGGCTGTGGCCTTGACATTTGTCATGCCCCAACCTATTTCATTCCAGCCGATGTACAGTCTCTGTGCGCTGGATTTCGAGTGGCACACTTTATTCATTGTGAGTAGTTTCCAGGGTGTTGACATCCATGGGGACCAACTCTTCTCTTGGCCAGATTATTGTTCCAGCTTAGTACCTGGTAACTGGTAGGGTCTATGTGTTGATGACTTGTGTAACGGAGCCCCAGTAATCCGACAGAGTACTTCCGCTTCTTTGTAGCTATCAGGCACCCTGAAACACTTCAGACCCAGACGCCGAAGCTTGACTGGGATCACTTAGGGCCTTTTCCACCCTTGACCAAACACCAGACGATACATGGTGAAGGTTAAACAGCAACTCTTTAATGAAACTGCACACATAGTTTAAGCCCCCAACAGCCTCATTAACATACAATAGGTTACATATATATTATAATAATAATATCAAGTAGTCTATAATTTTAAAGGACCACTATAGTGCCAGGAAAACAATCTTGTTTTCCTGGCACTGTAGTGCCCAGAGGGTGCCCCCACCCTAAGGGACTGCCTCCCACCCGGCTCTGGGGACAGCAAAGGGGTAAAAACTTACCTTTCACCAGCGCTCGGCGGGGAGCTCCCTCCTCCAACCCTCCTCCTCTCCTCCCATTCTGCTGAATGCGCACGCGCGGCAAGAGCTGCGCACGCATTCAGCCGGTCTCATAGGAAAGCATTTACAATGCTTTCCTATGGATGCTTGCGTGCGCTCACTGTGATTTTCACAGTGAGAATCACGCAAGTGCCTCTAGCGGCTGTCAATGAGACAGCCACTAGAGGCTTTGGAGGAAGGATTAACCCATTTGTAAACATAGCAGTTTCTCGGAAACTGCAATGTTTATAAAAAAAAAATGGGTTAACCCTAGCTGGACCTTGCACCCAGACCACTTCATTAAGCTGAAGTGGTCTGGGTGCCTAGAGTGGTCCTTTAATGGTAGGTGTATTTTAACAGTGAGAAAGAACAACAAGAAAAGAATCCAAAAGTCAAAAAAGTTAGAAATGGATTTGCATGTCAGTGAGTGAAATAAGCATTTGACCCCTTCGACTTAGTACTTGGTGGCAAAACCTTTGTTGGCAGGGGGGTGCCTGAGGAGGCAGGATCCGCTGCGGGGGGCTCCCTGGGAGTCCCACCAACCGCGATCGCCGGCGACTGGGTAAGTAGGCAAAAACCGGAGGGCGTACTATTACGCCCGGCGGCGTTTAGAGCCCCCTAATATAGGGCGTAATAGTACGCCCTCCGGTCTGAAGGGGTTAAAACCTACCTTTATGCAATCGCTGGAATAGTATTCTCCCTGCAGCACAGTTCTACTATCTTAAAGGCACTGTGTCCCTGTCTTTTTAACCCTGTAATGTAAAATATTGCAGTTTTATAGAGATGTCTGACAGCCACTAGAGACCCTTCTATGTTGAGAACCAAGTTAAACTGTTATCAGTCAGATGCTGCTCCTGTAGCAGCATTTGTTTTTCGCAGCGTGGTGTTTTTCTGTGCAGGTGCACTGGCTTCCCTGTGGGGAAGCATTGGATTGGCTGAAATCATCAAGATTGATCTTAGCCATGAAGGTGGGGTGACAGTGGAGATAGCAGTGCGGTGATGGAGAAAAGGTAAGTAAATCTACTTGGAATATTGTGACACACCTAAAGCATTAGGAATACATATTTGCAGGGCTTATTTCAGAAGCTCCTGCTTTGGTGCTTCCAGCTGTATGTATTAAGGAGTGGAAACAGGAAGCAGTGCCCAACATACTGCAGAGAAGAAGTGAGACCGTTCTAAAACACTTTGACTACTTTCCAAAGTGGGACACCAGAGCAACCATGCCCTCACAAATAAAATAGTGTTCCGTTGTGTTCTTTAATAATGAACAATTTTCTCAAGGTTTTGCAGTTTTCTTATGTACTGTTTACCAACACAATCCCCTAAGTTAAGATATTTTATTCTGTTTCCTTTCACTTGTCCATACATTTATAACCGTCCATATCCACCCCCAATACACGTGTTCTTTCTGATTCTCCATCTTTCTTGTCCTCTTTTTCAGTATTTTGGAAGAGATTAACAGGCCTATCTTGGAAAATGTAAATCAAAATGTTTGGTAATAATAGTCCATGGTGTCTGTTTCATATATTTGTCTTGCTTATCCAAAATCTTTGAATTTATTTCAGAATCAGCTTGGTTCTGGTCTTGCATTGGCAATCTCTCATGCTTCTCATTTTCTGCAGCCACCTCCTCATCAGTCCATTATTATTGAAAGAATGCATTCTGGTAAGTCACATATGTTCAGTTTATTTTATCTTGTTGATAATAGTGAAACGAGGAATTTAAAAGTAATTAAAATGAACTACAATATGACCAGTGACGTGCAGAAAAGATGAATGAATGTTATGAGAACTCAAAAGCTCCCTAATAGGTGCAACCAATAGTATTGCACTTGACGTTACACACATTTTGGTTACACCATCCTGAATTAAAATAATGTATTTTTGAAACATACATTTTCACAGTATGGACTACTGTTAATGAATTAACCTGTAGTGGTGGAATCACAAGCATTGTGATTCTCAGCATTGTTTATAAAAGAAAAAAAAAAAGTGCATCTTGCTACTTCAATCTGGTTTTCAATCTTTTCAATATTTTTCTACAATAGAGAGCTAGCTCCCCTATTATCTATAACAATTTTTAAAAAACGATTTTCCATTAAACGTAGTGTTTCTTCAACACAAATTTTCTCTCTGTCAAATAGCATTATGAAGCTAAATACTTCTCTACTTATGTTTAAATGTTTGAAATAAGAGAAAAAAATTATAGGAAATCTGGACTACCAGTTTGTTCTACTGGAGTAGGGTAGCCCGAGCCACCTTGTTTTCCTAGATATTTATTTATTTTTTATATATACTACTACTGACAGGAAACAGATGGAATGTGTTGCCTGTACTGTGTAGCATTCATATGCTTTAAGAAAAAATCTACAACTATAAACACAGTTGTTAATGGATGCATTCTTGATTAATCTTTCCTTTCCTGTATATGAATTTATCCTAATGCACTTCTTATGTATTGTTTTTCAGCAGGTATATTGATTAAAACTCACGTTGAATAAAATATTAAAGGGTCATGCATTACTCTGAGGCATCTATCTTATTCAAAAGCTGTAGCTTTGGATGAGACCGTTGCATCACTCTGCAGCCTGAAAAAAAAGCATTTAACTGAAAAGCATTAAATGAAGCTACCTACTTCTTTCTTATGCTTTCCGCACGGCACTCCGGGGGTTGGGGGGGAACAAGCCTGACAGTCACATATGTGCAGTTTGAACATCTCTTCTCCTTACGACATCATGACGAGGGTGAGAAAGGAGGAAGTGTGCGATTTACTGCACACATCATTGCACAGTTGTGCTGTCAGTGTACAGCCTGATGACCAGCCTAATCAGCGTGATTACTGCAGGGCAGTCTCAGATCTGTCTTTCTTTCTCCCTGTTGTTTGGCATGAAGGATGGAGGTGCTGCTGCACAATAATGTCCTGTCTGTGTTATTAGTAGACTGGTTTGAAATTGAGATGGTCAATTAGTGGGCTGAGACGAGGACGTAGACCATTGCCCTGCTCCTGAACCAAGACAAAAATGTAATCTAAGGGTTTCTCTTTAATAGCACCCATGCAAAGTCTTTATATTTTTTTTTTATATAGTACAGAAAGGGCTTTCTTTAAATACTGTATATGGATACCTGAAACAACATTAAATGGTCACTATAGGGTCAACATGTATTCCTGACTCTATAGTGTTAAAACCACCATCTAGCCCTCCTTTGCCCCTCATGCCTCCATAATTATAGCAAAATCTTACTGTATTCAAGCCTGAAGCTGTAACTCTGCATTCTGTTGCCTAAAAAAATAAAATAAAAAGCAGTGTGCTGACAGCATCAGAAGGATGGCCTGATCCAATCATAATGCTTTCCCATAGGATTGGCTTAGACTGACAGAGAGTCAGATCAGGGGCAGAGCCAGCATGATTCAAACAAAGCCCTGGCCAATCAGCATTTTAGGCAGCCATGACACAGGAAGGATCTCTAACAGTCATCTGAGGAGTGGCCAGTGAAGTTATCACTAGGCTGTAATGTAAACACTGCATTTTTTCTGAAAAGACCGTGTTTACAGCAAAAAGCCTGAAGGTAATGATTCTACTCACCAGAACAAATTTAATAAGCTGTAGTTGTTCTGGTGTCTATAGTGTCCCTTTAAGTATGAGCCAAATATTAAAACAGGAGGTAAACACATTTTCACATTTTTGTTTATAATACTTTACTTTTTACACGTCAGCTGCAACTTATATAAAATAATTCAAAAATACATACACGTGTCATTCTTGATTACTAAATGCCTCCCATGTCTAGTATCTAAATTCATTTTTGATAGTTAACACTAAGCCTATGCCAACCCTTCTCATGACATTATTCTTCATGACCTTACTACTGCACTATCTCTAACCCAGTGTTAAAGGGACATGCATCACTCCCTTTTTAAATCACTTTTATAACCAGCAAGCAAAAACTTTGAAAAGTATGTAATACATGTTTATAACCTTAGTATAAACTTGAGTGCATTGTTTGGCACACCTCTCAGCTAGATGAGTTTCTTCAGTGTCCCTCTTACCCACACATCACCATTTCAGACCAGTCTTCTATTGATAGAAGCAGGGCATTAATGTGCAGCAGCAGGAGAGAAAAACTCAACACTGCTATGCATGAATCATATCAATCAGACACTTTCTTCTCCCGCAGTCAAGTTGCAGAGTGTAGCAACTGTCTCATTCACAGCTAAACGTTTTGGAATGGGACACTTCTCTCAAAGTAATGCATGTTCCTTTAACCCTTCCCCTTCCAAAATCCCTGGGTACCTGGCAAAATCGAGCACCGATCATAATTGGCTCGGGGCATGCAGGCAGACCCAGTTTGCCTACAGGGATATATATCTATCTGGGACACGGCACCCAGACCACTTCAATGAAATGAAGTGGTCTGGGTGACTATAGAGTCCCTTTAAGGGATTAAGTACTGACTTCATCCAACTGGAAGATGGTTTTCATTTTTTTTTTTTTTTAACTTATTTTTATTATTTTAATTGTCAAGTAATTTTTTTAAGTGATTTTATTTTGTGGCTTTTACTGAATTTTACATGTTGGATATACTACCTTTTTTCCATAGGTGCTAGAAGGTTTGTTACATTAGACTTTGGCAGACCTGTTCTTCTTACCGATATACTCATTCCCACCTGTGGTGACCTCGCTTCATTGTCGATTGACATCTGGAGTTTAGGTGAAGAAGTGGATGGTAGAAGATTAGTGGTGGCAACAGATATCAGCACCCACTCACTCATTTTGCACGATTTAATACCACCCCCAGTCTGCCGTTTCATGAAGGTAATAAAGCAGAGCAACATAATCTGGATTTCTTACTATTATGTCTGGTTTGGTTGAAATAACTTACAAAAAATTCTGCAGTGATCACCCTCAATAATGGATAAGTTGCAGTAAGGCAAAAATTGCCTTGCTACATTTTGTTTGTGGCCTATGTCATATTGGTCCAACATAATGAAGCTTTCTGCTGCAATGAAGTTTGACAGCAATAGTTTACTATATTGTTCTTTACCTTCTTGTCGGAAGATTATTAATTGCATGTGCATCTGTATATTATTTCCTGTCATTGAATCCCCACATTAGATTCTCATTTCACAGAAAATGTTCCCCTTTACATTTTGTTATATAAAACATGTATTACCAACTGTCCTTGTCCTTAGTAATAATCCCCGTCCCCCTCTTTGCATTAAAAATATATGAAACTATTTCTACAATCTTTTTACTCACCCCCTTGCACCTGCTCACCTTCTAACACATCAGAGAGGCATCGCCTCCTCCGGTGATGGTCCAGTTCAATGCTGCGGGACCTGATGGACATGTTCAGCGAGTGCCTCGCATATCGAATGCATTCAATGCTTTACTATGAGCTTTTGCGTCATATGACAGTGTTACTTTGCCAGTACAGCCATTAGAGGTGGTTTTATCCTTGCAACGTAAACATTGCAGTTTTTGAAAACCTTCAATGTTATATTTGTTCCGATTTAATAGGACAGGACCACTGCACCCACGCCACTTAATTTAGATTAGGTAGTCTGGGTTACTGTAATAGTCCTTTAAATAATCTTGTGGTTTATATGACTTTATAAACATTTGATATTGCAAGCCAGTGAAACTGAATAGTGATATAAAAGCAAATTTGTAAATTTAATACTTGAACAAACAAGAATATTGAACATATATTTTTTATAGCTTTGTGAAATGTCAGCATTCCTTGATATATACATGTTTCTCCCTGTCAGAACATGACATTTTAAATTGTTTAGGAAACAAGTAAAATCCACTATATGCAAAACTTAATTTCCATAAATTCTGTGTTGATTCTCTTTTAGATTACTGTAATTGGTAGATATGGGAGCACAAATGCCAGAGCCAAGATCCCACTAGGATTTTACTATGGTCATACTTACATCTTACCTTGGGAGAGTGAATTGAAGCTAATGCATGACCCACTCAGAGGGGAAACTGAATCTGCAAGTCAACCAGAGATTGATCAGCACTTAACCATGATGGTGGCTCTTCAAGAAGATATCCAATGCAGGTCTGTCTTTATTGTCCTTTGAACTTGCACTTTTATTCATGATGGTGATGGCTAACATTTGTAGTATCAGAAACCATATAGATAGGTAGCTGCTTAATGGCTGATAGATAACAACAGTTAAGCTAGAGTCAATATAGAAAAATCAGAGTGCCAGTGATCTTTTGTAGAAGCAAAAGAATATGTGGAACCTTCGTTGGTAAAATTTTCTATTTCCCACCTTATGCTTGCTTTTAAAATAAAAGCATTACTTTTTTTTTTCTACAGGTACAACCTCGCTTGCCATCGTTTAGAAACCCTGTTACAGAGCATTGATCTCCCTCCACTCAACAGTGCGAACAATGCACAGTATTTTTTGAGAAAACCAGACAAAGCCGTAGAAGAAGACAGTAGAGTTTTCTCAGCTTACCAGGACTGCATACAGCTGCAGCTCCAGCTAAACTTGGCTCATCATGCAGTGCAGAGGCTTAAAGTGGCTTTGGGCATGAGCAGGAAAACAATGCATGAACAGTTTGATTCCAGAGAGCTCATCTACACATCATCCACTGAACAACTGCGCACAGTCATCAGATACCTTTTGGATACCTTGTTAAGTCTTTTGCACTCCTCCAATGGTTAGTTTCATTTAACTGAATATAAAGGGTTGGCCATTTAGAAGTTCTCTAGGGATATTAAATCAGGTAGTTTAGTGGAATGCAAGTTAAAATAATTCTAATTTATGTCACCATGTTTAACTCTGTCACAGCTTATTCTGTGCCTGAGACATCACAAACTGGTTCTATCAGTTGGGTGATGCTCCCTGCATGGGACTGTATAACTACAGTAGACTTGCCGAGGGCTGCCAGGTAAATATTGATGCTGATTGGCACAGGACCAGAACAGTTATCTGCACTTTACTTTGCATTTTGTGGCATGTTATTGCTGTCTATAATCCAAAACTTTGTTCAGTGGCAGGGGACCAGTCCCCCATAGAACAAAGAAACCCCCTAGGTAACCAAATCATACAGTGACCTCCTTCCTTTCATTAACTGGTTTTGCAAGTGAGGCTTTAAGTAAAGTGTAGGGACACAATTCTCCATTGTCTGTGATAAAGATGCTTTGTAATAGGTAAATGTAAAAAAAAAAAAAAAAAAGTCTTAACCACTTTGTTATTGCTTTTTAAAGTTGCCTGCTTATTTGTCCCAAATCGTGTCTTGGGCTTAACATCAACCTACTAAATTTTAAAAATAAAACTAATTTAGGCCGCAACTTAAGTATTTTGGTTAAGTTTTTTGAAATGATCATAGTTCTCTATAGACTTTAGTTGTAACTTCTGTAGATAAATCAAATTTGAAAAGTGTTTCTAACAGATTGTGATTGAAAAGCGTATCCAAAATAACTAAATTAAGGTTTTGGACATCTCATTTCACAGTAAAGTACACTATTTGCGTACAAAGCATGCAGCACTGCCCCAGAAAGCACCTCTTGTGGCCATCCTAGGAGCGGTGTCCGTATACTGTAATGTAAACACTGCCTTTTCTCTGAAAAAAGTTTTTACTGCAGAAAGCCTGCAGTGCCCGACTACTCATCAGAACAACTACATTAAGCTGTAGTTGTTCTGGTGACTGTAGTGTCCCTTTAACATTAATTGTTAGAACTTCACTAAAGCTTGTAGAGTGGTATTCATCTTATGTATCTTAAAGGGAGACTACAGGCACCAAACCAATTTAAGAAAAAAGTTACATGCGTTCTTTCCCAAATCCCTATGTATATTTAAACAAATGGAGATTAGTTACTCCAATGGCCATTAGAGGGAATATCCACCTGCCACGTCAAGGCAAACCTCTTGGTCCTACACTAACCATTCACCTTGCTTCCTTGAGTTTCAGGCAAATATATCTCTGAGACAGGGGGTTAATTTTTATATACACCCCTACATGCTTATTAACACTTATTAGGGAACACATACATAGGGATTTGGGAAAGCGCGCAGGTAACTTTTTTTTTTGTATGTATGTATGTATTGGGGCTGATGTGCACTATGGTTGTTGCTGCCGCTGAAGAGTAGTGGGAGTTTGAGCGCAGGACTTGTTTTTTTGTATTTGTATTCACCGAAACAATTTAACTTAACTAAAAAGCATTTTTGGTCTGTAGATCAATGGAGATATATTTTGTCATTTTTGTCAAGAAATACTTTATTGATATTTGTGAAATATCTTTATTTTCTCCCTGGTAGATTAAGCAGAATACATCTATCTGTGTTGCATTCATGTTTTTAGGAGGTTGAACAAAATATTCAGAAATTGTTAGGAATGCACATTTGATTAATTTCCTTACTTATAAATATTATAAAGTATTGCTCAGATGTAAGCACGAAAATAATAGAATTTTTCCAAATAAAATATAGAAACTTAGATTCAGAAAATACATTGTAAATTTAACATCCCAAGTTTAAGAAATCTGACACAATCTCATTCTTATAAAGACATCTTTTAAACTGTTTTATTTACAAATGAAAACAATGTGAAAATGGTGAGACCACAAGACAAATGTAAAGGTTTTAGTTAGCAAAACACACATTTTATATTAAACATGCCTAGTTTTGTTTTTTTGTGTGTGTGTGCACTGATATTATGTGAAATACCAGTGCAATGATAAACAATTGTCAACCTTTTGTTTTTATTTATTTGTATATAGTTTTGAATGTAATCGTTTTTTTTTGTTTTTTTGTTTTTTAACATTCTTTGAAGATTTATTTATATACTTTAAAAGTATATTGTTCATGATGATAACTTTTCCCACCTATATTCCTTGTAGGACACTCTGTTCCTGTGGTTCTCCAAAACACTTTCCATGCACAAGCCTGTGAGGAGTTGTTTAAGCACCTGTGCATAAGTGGAACACCAAAGATACGACTGCATACAGGTCTCCTGCTTGTGCAGCTCTGTGGTGCTGAGAGGTGGTGGGGCCAGTTTCTCTCTAATGTCCTGCAAGAGCTCTACAACTCAGAGCAGCTGCTGATCTTTCCTCAGGATAGGTACATTTCAACTACTTATTGATTCTTTCTGGAGCTGCCTTGTATTAGTTCCCAGCTGCATCCGTGTTGACTTTTAAAATATCTATTTGTGTGTATATATGTGTGTGTGTGTGTGTGTGTGTGTGTGTGTGTATGTGTGTATGTGTATATATGTATATATGTGTATGTATATATATATATATATATAATGTGTGTATAATAATCCACAATGTCCTTGAACTCTGGCTTCAAGGTAATTAAACCGGGTGCTTGAAGTCTGGGGGGAGATTGCACATACCAGTAGAGAAGATGACCAGCACTGACAGATTCCAATAAGTAGTTTAAAAGTTATAAATGTATTAATCCATCTTTAAAAAGCTGCTCAACGTTTCAGTCCACGTTTGGGACTTTCATCAGGAACCTGATAAAAGTCCCAAAAGTGCAGCCCCCTGTATGTATGTATGTGTGTGTATATGTATATGTATATGTGTGTGTGTGTATATATATACACACACACACACACGGCTGCACTGGTGGCCAATTTATACAATACACAAGATCCAGCGCACTCACTTATCCACTAAATAGCAACTTCAATGTTGACAGATTTAATTTTTTTTTCAATCTTCTTTTTTTAAGAACACCTAATCTAGGCCAAAATAATGGGGGTTAGTTACATTATATGATCATTCATTGCATAAGCCTGCCACAACGTCAATGTACCGCAGAGCAGACATTATGTGTGTGTGTGTATATATGTGGATGTATGTAAGGAAAAAATTTACAAAAGTGGGCAACCTATGCTCAGTATGAAAAAAAAAAGACAAATTACATGTGTTTACATTATACAAACAAATGTGTTTACATCAAACCATTTTAAAGTGGGTGTGTGTCCAAGTATTTTTCAATGCATCCGTTTTGAATAATTAATAACATTTTTCTTTCTGTCATAGGGTGTTTGTGCTGCTTTCTTGCATAGGCCAGAGATCACTTGGCAACAGCGGAGTGCTGGAAAGTTTACTCAATCTGTTGGATAACCTTCTATCACCTCTGCAACCCTATTTATCAGTATATAGGCGTGTTGAGGGTAAGTACGGACTTGTTCATTGATTTTCCAACAGAATGTACTTTGTAAATCATGGGACATTGTTACATAATTTTTCTCTTATAATAAAAACATCACCACTCTCATATTGAACTATTTAAAGTGCTGTTCTTGTATTTTTTTATTTTATTTTATTTTTCATAATTTTTCATTTAATAATTAAAAGCTGTAATTGCCAATCCCCTGTATTTTCCATTCAGTGGGCAGGGAAGAAAATCATGCTTTGCATCACTGCCCAGCCCTGAACTTATAAGCAGCATTTTATTTATAAATACTGTATGTGCAAACCATGGTACTCCTAGCTTTATTGATTTATTGTATATACCCGGTGTGCTAGTAGCACTGAGGCGAACCGCACACACTTAAAACATGGGTATATATGCTCCAAGTAGAATTATTTTAAATATGAGAAATTGTACGGCTCACAATTTACTCTTTTCTAGGATTAGGCAAATGTAACTGAAAATCTCACATAGGGGTTACGTTTGTAAAGATATAAAGTATATGTTGTTCTGTGACTGAATTGTTTTAATATTTAAAGTTAAACAATCTGAGTTTAACCCTTCTTGACATGTTTCTCCACGTCTGTCAGCATCATTGGGCATCATTAACCAGCTTGGAACAAGAGTTCTGGGCTGGCTAATGTTAATTTTGTGTGTATTTCTATTAAAAAGTGTTATTTAGTGGCTAAGCATCAGCTGACTTCCTCGGCTAATGAATGAGTGATTGGATCTACATCCAGCTTCTGCTGCTCTGGAGAAGCTCTTTATGGTAAGCCTGCTGCAGAGAAAACTTGGTTTGCCCCTAGGGAGAAATGGCAAGACCACGGTACTTCTAACATAAACACTACAGCAGGTTGTAGTTGATGTAATGGTTGGAGTAACACTTTGTGTATGTAGTTGTTAAGGAAAGATTCCACTCTGAAATCTGCTTACTGTGAATCGTTGCATCTTTGTTGGTTTTCATTGCTTGCATTGTGTTATTCAGTCAACAAAAACATGTATCACGATAGGTTTTTAGTTTACTGCAACAATAGATCTCTGTTGAATATATTTGCTCATAAAATAAGTCACGTGACAGATCAGTTGATCCATATGGTGTATCATTTTATTTATATTTTGCTAGGTGTACTGGACATTCCAATGATTAGTTGGGTAGTGATGCTGGTGTCTCGTTTGTTGGATTATGTTGCTACAGTAGAAGATGAAGCTGCAGCCTCAAAAAAACCCTTAAGTGGTAAAGAAAGAGAGCGCTTCTTTTCAGGTACATTATAAATGTTTTCAAGATCTCTCTAACATATTCATAACTTTAAGAGTTGTGATTATGGATAATGTTGATAAATTTAAGTGCTCCTGACAAACATGCAAGTTTTAATATGCATAAAGCTAAAGTTAATTTTGTAGTGTGACCTTAATTTTTCTTTGGTTTGATCGTATGATCCTATGTAAATATTTCCTTCTATAGGCAACCAGTGGAGCTTTATTAATAACAGCCTGCATACACATAGCCTGAGCAGGTCATCTAAGGGCAGCAGTAGTTTGGATAGGCTGTACTCTAGGAAGATCCGGAAACAGCTTGTTCATCACAAACAGGTAATCTGTATAGTGTGGAATACTTTGCCCTCTAACACTTGGAAATATTCAGCTGTTTGGAAAAGCCATTTATGTTCAGAACTTCTAACAATCAAACTGGATTTTGAAAAATAAAATTTGTAAACTTACATTTGCTGACTATGTCCATTTGGCATCCAAGGAGTCAAAGGACCACTATAGGCACTCAGACCACTTCAGCTCAATGAAGTGGCCTGGGTGTAAGGTCCCCCTAGTTTTAACCCTGCAGCTGAAAACATAGCAGTTTCAGAGAAACTGCCATGTTTACACTGCAGGATTAATCCAGCCTCTAGTGGCTGTCTCCCTGACAGCCATTAGAGGCCGCTTCCACAATTCTCACTGTGAAAATCGCATTGAACTCACGCAGCGTGAGTTCAGATCCCCATAGGAAAGCATTGAGTAATGCTTTTCTATGGGCGTTTTGAATGCGCATGTGCATTCAGCTCCACTCGGGAGGTGACATCGGCAGGGGGAGGAGAGGTAACCAGTGCCGAGGGAGCCAGGCGCTGGATTAAGGTAAGTGGCTGAAGGGGGGGGTTTTAACCCCTTCAGCGCCGAGGGAGGGGGCCCAAGGGAGGTGGGGAAAGGGGACTTAATAACTCTGTAGTGCCAAGAAAACGGGTATATTTTCCTGGCACTAGAGTGCTCCTTTAATAACTGTTATTAATATAATCCTGATATCATTGCTTTCAATCTCCACTCTCCCCTAGCCTTGGTGAGTGAAAATTTAGCCCTGTAGAGTATACATTCACCCCTGTTGAGTGTGTTATGGATCCTCTAGGCAAGTTATTTTTTTTAAGGAATACCCTAGCCCTAGCCACACCTCCTTTTCCTTTGAATGACACAATCTGCAGGGAAAATGGTAAAAAATTTAATCAGCACTGATCTCACTTTAGATGTTCTCAGCTCTGTTAAAGGAGCACTATAGGATCAGGAACACAAACCTGTATCACCATCTAGCCCCCCTGTTCCTCTCATGCCTCCCTAAATATAGTAACATCTTACTTGTATTCAAGTCTGCAGCTACTTATTTTGTCCCGGTTTCCTTTAGACTTGCCCACTGCCTGTTGACATCATCAGAAGTGGTAGCCTGATCCAATCACAATGCTTCCCCATATGATTGGCTGAGACTGACAAGGGGGCAGAGCCAGCACAATTCAAACACAGCCCTGGCCAATCAGCATCTACTCTTAGAGATGAATTGAATCAATGCATCTCTATGAGGAAAGTTCAGTGCCTGCATGCAGAGGGAGATGACACTGAATGTTTGGATGCATTTTAGGCAGCCATGACACAGGAAGGATCTCTAACAGTCATCTGAGGAGTGACCAGTGAAGTTCACTAGGCTGTAATGTAAACACTGCATTTTCTCAGAAAAGACCGTGTTTACAGCAAAAAGCCTGAAGGTAATGATTCTACTCACGAGAACAAGTTCAATAAGCTGTAGTTGTTCTAGTGACTATAGTGTCCCTTTAATTGAACTTTAATCATAGCAAGCCTTTAACACAGCAGGATGTCAGAAATTCTAAATAAAACATAATGTGCAATAAAGAAAGTTTAAACAGCTGTCTCTTTACAGGAAATGTGTAGGCCACATGCAGAGGGAGGTGTGATCTAGCGGGATTCTTCATATATTGACGCACTCACTTTGATATACTATGGGCCTCTATTGCACTTAAGTCTATTTATGTCCATCAGCCGTAGCTCACTGGCAAATTGAAACTCTACACTGCAATATTTTGACAAAAATCTTATAAAGTAATCCCTATTTTTTCTGATGTATATATTCAGACGGTGTTGGAATTTAAGTTAAAGGACCACTATAGTGCCCTCAGGGTCCCTCTCCTGCCGGGCTCTAGGGTGAGGAAGGGGTTAAACTTACCTCTTTCTCCATCTCCGGGCGGGGAGCTCTCCTCCTCTCCGCCTCCTCTCTTCCTCTTTGACAGAATGCACATGCGCGGCAGGAGCCACCTGCGCATTCAGCCAGTCCATAGGGAAGCTGCTATGTTTATAGAAAAAAGGGTTAAACCTCATTAAAGGACCACTCTAGGCACCCAGACCACTTCAGCTTAATGAAGTGGTCTGGGTGCCAGGTCCAGCTAGGGTTAACCCATTTTTTAATAAACAAAAGCCTCTAGTGGCTGTCTCATTGACAGCCACTAGAGGCGCTTGCGTGCTTCTCACTGTGATTTTCACAGTGAGAGCACGCCAGCGTCCATAGGAAAGCATTATGAATGCTTTCCTATGCGACCGGCTGAATGCGCGCGCAGCTCTTGCCACGCGTGCCATTCAGCCGACGGGGCGGAATGGAGGAGGAGAGAAGGAGAGCTCTCCGCCCAGCGCTGGAAAAAGGTAAGTTTTACCCCCTTTCCCCCTTCCAGAGCCGGTCGGGAGGGGGACCCTGAGGGTGGGGGCACCCTCAGGGCAATATAGTGCCAGGAAAACTAGTATGTTTTCCTGGCACTATAGTGGTCCTTTAAGCTGAAGTGGTCTGAGTGCCTATAGTGGTCCTTTAAATACATAAAGTCTTCATGGCTTTTTCACAATAATTCTGCCTTTAGGTGAAAAAAGTATCTTGTATCAACATCTGACAGGTGTAACCAGCTTGTGATACCCTAGAATTGTCAGAATTGATGCCACTTATCAATGGAACAATATAGCATTAGAAATTCCTAATGCTAAAGTGTCCATCAGCTATAAAGTTTGTCCACCCCCAGGGTGTGGAAAGAGTTTAAAAGGAAAATCTTCAAACACTTAGCTTTTATCAACTCCGAAGTCATTAAGTGCTGGCTACATCTTAGATGGCTGCAATGGGGGACAACTAATGGGCATGCATTAGTTCTTCCCCTAGGAAAGCATTGAATCAACTTAAGTAAACTCAGAAAGCGCCTCTAGTGGCTGTCTGAGAAACTGCCACTAGAGGAAGTCTTCTCTGAAACTTCAATGTTTTACATTGCATGGCTAAGAGGCAAGTGTCGTCCCCCCCCATAGTGTCTTTTTGAGAACTTGCATGAACATTTGGATACTTGCCAGATTTTATTAGTCACTTGCTAGTCTTGACGTTTTAAGTGTCTTAATTCATGGCCTGCAACTAAAGGACTAGTTTTGGAACCAGTGATGTAACAAATGTTGCCTGAGATATTAACATACATTATGGGAGTGCCACTGTCTATAGAAGGGGGGTATTTTTTTCATTTAATAAATTAACTTTTCTTCTAGCAACTCAACCTACTAAAGGCGAAACAAAAGGCTTTAGTAGAACAAATTGAGAAAGAGAAAATTCAGAGCAACAAGGGTTCTTCTTACAAACTGCTGGTTGAACAGGCAAAGCTCAAACAAGCAACATCTAAGGTGAGCTTAACCAACTAGTTAACCTTATTTCTTTTTTTTTTTTTTTTGTTGTTGACACAACTTGAATTTTTTTTATTCAAACGTTGTTTGTAATTTGTGGCTTAATCTTTTAGTTTTTCTAGATTATAATTGTCTAGTTGTCTATCATTGCATCTAAAAAGTTATATTTTACTGCACAGCACTTTAAAGATTTGATCCGTTTACGTCGGACAGCTGAGTGGCCTCGCTCTGCACAAGACACAGAAATATCTGCAACAAAAGAGAGTCCTGAAATCGAGCCTCTTCCATTTACATTGGCCCACGAGCGCTGCATTTCTGTTGTGCAGAAGCTTGCCCTCTTCCTCTTATCCATGGATTTCACCTGTCATGCAGATCTACTCCTGTTTGTTTGCAAGGTACAAGATTTTTAATTTATTTCATTATTCCTAATCAGTAAAAATGGAAAACATTGCTTTTTGAAGACTGCCTACCAGACTGCTCAGTTTTTACTTATTAATCATGACAATTTACATCTTTATCACTTTATCATTCTCCAGTATTTTCTCTGTACATTCGAAAAAGAAGAAAAACATTTAAAGTGAATTTGTTTAGAGATCTGATATCTTCAAATCATGTTGATGAAGCTTATTAATACACTTACCAGTGTTTATTTTAATTTAATTATGTGCTTGCATAAGGTTTGTTTCCTCCCTCTGCTAGTTCAAGACTGAGCGGTTTATAAATAAATCCATTATAAATTCAATATAGCAAGTAGCACATTCTGATTTGAAAGTGCAAAGTTTTTTAGTATGCTACACCTCATTACTGTTCTATGTTTACCTGTGCAGGCTCTTGATATTCATTTGTTCTCAGAACAGTTTTATCTTTCTTTATGTTCTTAATAGATTCTGGGGTATATCCTATTCATGCCAATACTATTTATTCTGCATTTTGCCTCAAATCTGTAATAGTAGTTTTTTTTTATTTTTACATCCACATTTTGTTTCAAATATTTTGTGGATGTTTGACACAAACATTTGACTGCTTTTCCAGCTGTTAATCTTCTGTTTAATTTCTGCTGTTACTAAATCAAATCTAGCCAATTTACTTGCCACCCATCCCTACTACTTAAATGAACACCATAATCACAAGATGCACTCCAGCTTAATGTTGTAGTTCTGGTGTCTATATTCTTGAAGTGTTCTGGCAAGTTACACATCTAGTTGCAGTCACTCAGCCACTAGAGGTGCTTCCTTGTCCAGTGCTGCAACGTTTGCAGCAAACTGGCATTCAGTATCTCCATGCTCTTAATGGATGCACTGAATTTTCCTCATAGAGACGCATTAATTCACAGCTTATCAGATTGTTATAAACAAACAATATGCTGTGGCACTCTAGGGAAATGAAAATCGAGTCCAGTTACCTGACACACCAATAACGTCAAACTTCATCCACAGGTTCAGTAGGGTAGGCACGTAATTGTGGGTTGATTGGAAACAGGAACACAAAATAAAAAAATTTTCAGCCCATGGACCTTAATCAGGCCTATTTTTATTATTGGTTCCTGTTTCCAATAAACATACTTATGTGCCTAACCTACTGAACCTGTGGATGAAGTTTGACGTTATCGGTGTATCAGGTAAGGCACTGGACTTCATTTTCATTTCCCTAGAGTGCCACAGCATATTGTTTATTTATAACAAGTTGATAACACTTAGGGAAGTACCATATACCAATATCATATTTTAGCGTGTTATAAAGGATATAAAGATTATTATATATGCAATGAATGCATATATGTACATATAAGTATGTTTAACACTAAATCTTCTCACCAAAATGTAAACAGGTACTCGCTCGGATAGCAAATGCGACACGTCCTACAATCCACCTCTGTGAAGTTGTGAATGAGCAACAGTTGGAAAGGCTGTTGCTTTTACTTGTAGGAACAGATTTTAACAGAGGAGACATCTCATGGGGTGGAGCTTGGGCACAGTATTCTCTTACATGCATGCTCCAAGATATCTTAGCAGGTATGTTAAGCTTGAAAAATAATTTAGTTGACGTTTTGTGTACTTTACACTTCGATGTAATAACATCCAGCAACCATTGACATGTCCAAAATATTTTGGCTAAGTGACCACCCAATGTGGTGTGTTTCCATTCCTTAGAATATGATCTATACACGTCATGCCATGCAACAAAACCTCAAATGTTTGATTTGAATAGGTAAGTAGCCTTGCTACATTGTTACTTGGCATCTGGTGAATAAAGCACATTTATGAAAAACCTCTGACCTGTATCATCTATTTCTCGTTTATTTTGTATGGGGGCAATATTATTAAGTTGTTTGTGGCTGCCGACCTCCTCCCACACACCAGGGTAGCTAGGTATTTTGCGTTTTTTGTGTGTTTTTTTTGTGTTCATTAGATACAACTGAAGATAGTTAAAGTAAAACGTCAATAAAATGAACATTCTGCTATTAACAGCAATTAAGGTAATGTTTACTTCTCCCTCTTTGTTTAACCCCTTGAGGACCAAACTTCTGGAATAAAAGGGAATCATGACCTGTCACACATGTCATGTGTCCTTAAGGGGTTAAAGGACCACTAATGTCACAAAGACCATTTCATGTCATTGCATTGGTTCTGTCATTTTAACCCTTCCATGTAAACATATCAGTTTTGTAGAAACCCTTGAAGGGTTAAACATTCCACTAGTGAGAGAGAAAAACATGGTCATGTGACATTAACATCATCAAATGTGGGTCATAGAAATGCATTAAATTGCTTTCCTATAAGAAGCATACACTTCTTGGCCTTAGTGCTCCTCTATAAAGAGCATTGGATTGGTCTAGAACCCTGGAGGTGTAATGCCTTCAGGATGATGCTGCAGAAGAGGCAGCAGCTTTTTACTGTAAATATAAAAGAATTCTATAGTGTTAGGTATGAAAAGCTGTATTCCTAACACTATAGTTCCCTCTGCTGCCCCCACCACCCCCTGTAGACAGCCACTAGAGGCAGACTTAGTACTATAATTATATACATTGCAGTTTCTCAAAAACTGCAATATTTTACATTGGAGGACTAAGTGTGATAGGGACAGTGCACCCAGACCACTTCTATGAGCTGAAGTGGTCTGGGTGCATATAGTGTCCCTTTAATTAAATGTAGAAATCAGCACTTTATTCTGAAACTGCAGCTAGCAGTCAGCTTAGAGAAAACATATATAGGACAAACAGTGTTTCTATTTTTCCTCTTCTTGTGCATTGTGTCATTTGCTAAATCTTTACTATAAATTTAAAGAAAATGATCACAAGATGAAAAATGCTAACATGAGTGATTTTCAATGTTTTATTCAATGCAATTTCCAGTAAAGGGAAAGTTTACATTTGAATGTTTTTTTTTTGTTTTTTTTTAATATTCCCTAGTGATAAATGTAGATATTGACTTGAATATATAATTGTTTTTTTTTTTCCTCCTCTTTGGTTTTATAACACCACCTAATTAAAGATGAACTAATGCGAACGAACACAATTTATATTTGATGCAGGAGAGCTGTTAGCACCTATAGCTGCTGAAGCACTAGATGATGGGGCAATGGGAGAAGAAGCGGGAGCTTCGGCTGCAGACTCTGATGATGTCCTCCAGCAGTCCTCCGTGTTACCTTTAGTAGAGACAGTTGATGAACCCTTGACCCCAGACATCTCAGGTAAGAATCGGAAGAAATTACCTGTTCTAAATTCGTAAAAGCTGGAAGTCCAACTGGGGGAACCTTCAAAATGCTGATAGAACTACATTTGTCATAATTTACATCCAGCCTATTCATGTCTACATATTATGGGAGCTTAAGACCAGCAGCAGTTGTGCTGACCACAGTTTCACACCCAGATACTAAAGCAAGTTTAGTGCTTGTAAATGTAGGCATGAAAAAACATTAAGGTTTTATTGAAAATACTGCTTGTTGAATATTCTTTAACACAATGTTAATTTTATTTTGCACAGCCATACATCTTTGCTGTCCAACTTCTTGTACTTACTCCTGATGTCTAGGCGTTCTTGTAAATGTATACTTTTTTCCGTAACAGTACATATATATGTGACATGTTACTTTAAAATGTCACTCCAGTCACACACAATACACCAACAACAAAAAAATGATAAAAAGGTTTTGCAGATTTCTTCAGCATAACCCTATAACTTCGGCCATGCTTTCACAAAGCAACTATCTTATTTAGATGTATTTTCAGTACATTTCAGTAAAAAAATTTTTTATTAAGTTACGATGTATTCACTTCATCAAATAGAATATTTTGTGCCTACACTAGATTCCACCTTTAATTTCATCCACATATTATTTAATAACAATTTCAAAGCTTGGAAGTGCAGCTTCATGCCATGCCTCCAAGCCCTCTGGATAGGAGAGCCAGGAAAGTTACTTCCTGCATCTCATACCCAGGCATTCAAAAATTACACATGTGCAGTGCCATCACAACTTGTCACAGAGAGCCATTAAATGTAATAATTTTCTATGACGTATCATTGGTGGATTGTGGTGAGCACCATGGAAGTGCCTATGTTAGCCACTGCTCCACTGAGAGGAGCATAGGCAGTGCTGAGGAAGACTCTGGTACAGGGATAGTATAGCGTTAGAAATACAGATTTGTGTTACTAATGCTATAGTAAAACTAAAGAGATTTGAACAAGGAGAAATGCATTGCTTGACTATGCGGCACAAACCTATTAAAACACTTGATTTATCTTAGTGGATAGAGTGTTCCTTTTAAAGTTTGGTATATTATCTTTTTGTTCCTCTTGCCTGTGGTAAATGCTTTTTTAAAATATACCTGTATTATAAGGATCATTTTCAATCAAATGAGAGAGAATCATCAGTTTAGAGTTAATATATTGCTTTCAAAATCTATAATCTTTATTTTCAGCAAGACACAGAATTGCATAGACCGTCCGTGTGTTTTTACGAAAATGCTTAGTATCTTATTTTTTGATATCCCTTAAGGAACACTCCAGATACACAAAGTGATTCAGCTTTCTATGTTTCTGGCATCTGTCATATTTCTGACATGTTATAAAAGTGCTGATTTCAATATAAGTCAGCACTTTTATTTTTGTGCGCAGAAACTTCTCCTTGGCTATCACTCAGGCAGCTAGGGATTTTTTGTTTGTTTCCACTTCTGTTAGTTCCACAGCGCTAATGGAAGCTGCAGACTTGCTAAGCTAGTGCACGCCTGCCTTCTCCCAGCTTGTTGAGTCGCATAGGAAAGCCATGAGAGCTTTTAATTAGAAGCATCTGATTGGTGAATTTCCCCTACATAGATGGAAAGTCTGTGCTTGGGAAAAGAGAAAGGGCTCGCAAAGACTACAGACAGATCTTCAACTTTTGCAAGCTGTTTTTTCATTTCCCATTATTGTTCCCCCATTGGAGGATAAAGCTAATATGTTTAAAAACCACATTCGTCATACCAATGATTAGCAGCAGTGATAAGCTGCTGCTCAAACTTATCACAGCATCCCATCACTGGTCACCTTGCATTTTACTATCAGCAAAGAGAGGCTGGGAACAGGCTGCTGAGGACCCATGCTCAATGTTAAAGGTGGACTCAGGGCACCATAATCATTTCAGTGAGATGAAGTCTTTACTGACCACTCAACTCTTTCCGTACTAGCACACGTGTTTGTAATATCTTTAACCCTGTTATTCCAATGATAGCTTCATTCTTCCCACATCTGTTGAGCCTTTAAAATAAACTACAGGAAGTTCATGTCTGGACAAAAATAGCAATGCACATGTAAAAGTGTGTATATACCTAAATTACCGTGAAACTGTTTTATGAAATCATTTTAAACTTCTAGAGAATTTCCCTTACTAATTCTTAATACGTGCATTATTGTGGTAATCTGTTTGCAGTATCTGATGTTGATAGGCTTAAAGAGGGAGATTAGTAATGACCACCATTGATATTCACTGCATATTAGTCAGAGCATGCTTAAGCTACGCATACATGAAAGCACACTTAAAATTGCCCAGTGATTGTCCCCATGGTCCAGATGTTTAGGTGGCAGTTCTTGCTACTAGGCAGTATTAAAGCTGTTTTCATCACCCAAAGGTGCTCCTCCACTTTCAGCTTTGGATAAAGATAAAGAGATTGACCTTGAATTGCTTCAAGACCTGATGGAAGTTGATATTGATCCTTTAGATATTGATTTGGAAAAAGATCCCCTCGCAGCCAAAGTCTTCAAGGTATGGCACGTGAGTTTTAAAATTTCTTAATAGTTACATTTCTGTATGGTTATGTACAACCTGCTAAATACTGTTGCGTGGGAAGTCGTGTAGCACAAGTATGTCTGGTTAAGATAATGTAACTAAAATCTCAATAGGGATGATAACGGAAAATGCCTACTGAGGGCCTGCATTCCAATATATGATAATGTGCCGGATTGTTTGAGTCCCTAGTTAGAGGGGCATAATGATTACTTGGCAGGTAGCTTTCAGTGACCTGTCAATATATGGTAATATCTATATACTGCCTGCATTGGATCCTGCAAACTGCAATAAACGTATCAGGTAAGTAGAATGAATTGCAGAAAGCCTTTTGATATTTAATAAAATATAAATTTAATGGAATTTGGGAAATATTGTAATATTCTTGTCATTTTATTGTGCATCAGTTTTCACTTTCACATCCACACATCTTATTTCAATAATATGTGCTTTAATTCTCTTGATGTTGAAGAAATGTATTGATGGCTTTCCATATCTATAGCTACCTATGTTTCCTGAGCCATAACATAGTTTTTATAATAATCAAATAAAGCTATTATTGATTGGTTTACAGATCTTCCCATTTTGCTTTTAATATAGCATTCTGTGCATGGATTTGTCATGCAATAATAGTATAAATATGATATAGATTTAATAGCCGATATTTTACACAGACTATTTTTTCTTACTCGTGTCACTTATAGGCATGTCATTATAGGTTTTACCAGCAGAACCAAGTGTCTGTTAAACACGCACAAGATATTTCTTATAGAACCCAGAGAGTTTACTATATAGATATTTTAACAAAGAAACACAACCATTTTTAAGTAAGTGTCAAATTCCCTCATTCATTAACGGAAATGATGAGCAATAATATGTTGCTACGGTTTTTTGTACACGATTTTCTTGAGCAGTAATTGTGTGTGGGCAAGGCTGAATGTGCAGATGTATTTTATAACTAAAAGTTGAAGTGTGTGTTCCCAGAAAGTGCTCTCAGGTCAGTTTTCTTTTTCCTTTCTTTTTTCTTATAAAACTAAAGCCCATAAGCAGCACTTGGTATGACTATTGGGGTGCTGATTACGGCACCTACAATTACAATCCATACATCGGAGGTGTAGGGATTCCTGTTGCAAAACCACCAGCATCCACTGAAAAGAACGGGACACAAACTGTTACTGTATCAGTATCTCAAGGTAATTTAGTTGTTTGAAACTAAATGCATATTTTTGCCATGACATTGTTAGTCGTCAATTTCCTTCTTACTGGTATGGACAGAGATTAATGAAGGGAAAACTTCTTGGGTACTGTGCTAACTATGAGCCAATCAAAATGGAAACTAGATGAATGTTACTGAACATTTAGCATTTTGTGCCTAAAGTAGCTCCTGTTTTAGTTTTCATAAATTTCCCCATAGTGCACAAACATGTTAAACTTTTTTTATTTTTTTGTTTATAAAAGGATATACCCTAGGCTTTAAATAAATAAATAATTCCATACTATATTGTAACTTGTCCTTTTGCATACAGCAAAAGATGTGAGAATAGATTCATTAAAGGATCACTAAAGGGTCAGGAACACAAACTGTATTCCTGACCCTATAGTGTTAACACCACCATCTAGTCCCCTGGTCCCGTCATGCCTCCATAAATATAGCAAAATCTTACTGTATTCAAGCCTGAAGCTGTAGATCTGCATGCTGTTTGCCTCAGAAAAACAAGCTGTCTGCTGACATCATCAGAAGTGGTGGCCTGATCCAATCACAATGCTTCCCCATAGGATTGGCTGAGACTGACAAAGAGTCAGATCAGGGGCAGAGCCAGCATGATTCAAACAAAGCCCTGGCCAATCAGCATCTCCTCATAGAGATGGATTGAATCAATGAATCTCTATGAGGAAAGTTTAGTGTCTGCATGCAGAGGGAGGAGACACTGAATGTTTGGATGCATTTTAGGCAGCCATGACCGAGGAAGGATCTCTAACAACCATCTGAGGAGTGGCCAGTGAAGTTATCACTAGGCTGTAATACAAACACTGCATTTTCTCTGAAAAGACAGTGTTTACAGCAAAAAGACTGAAGGTAATGATTCTACTCACCAGAACAAATTCAATAAGCTGTAGTTGTTCTGGTGACTATAGTGTCCCTTTAATGTGTCTTGATTTTGGAAATACCAAGGTTTTTCATATATATTTTTTTGCAGTTACAGGACATATGACATATTATATTACAGTGAAATCCTAGATTAAAGCTAAAAGTTTTCAAGTTTTATTATGTTGGGTTTCTAACTTGAATAGTCAGCCCATATTTTCTAAGGGGAAATATATATATATTAAAAAGACATGTGATGTACTGTAGTTTTTTTATTTTATTTATACTAATAATTTATTTCCATTTGCAGCACTAGATGCCCGTCTAGAAGTTGGCCTTGAACAGCAGGCAGAGTTGATGTTGAAAATGATGTCAACACTTGAGGCAGACTCTATTCTACAAGCATTAACCAATTCATCTCCAACATGTATGTATACCAGAGGCAAAAGCACTATTTGCTTGCCTAAAGGGATTTCTTGGTTAATGCTTAAATTAACCTTTTCTGTCTTGTTTCCTGTGCTTGTTAGTATCACAGACTTCTAGTGGGACAGATGATTCATTGCTACGGGGACTTCATGCAGCCAGTCAGTCAAATCAGCTAATTGTTCAGCTGTCTTCCATACCAATGCTGAGTGCCTGCTTCAACAAGCTTTTCTCCATGCTGCAAGTGCATCATGTCCAGGTATGTCTATGTATGAATTTTGATTGACTTTACATGTAATTTTGACCAGTCACTCCAAAATAGGTATACTGCAGGTAAAAAGCAAATGTTTTCTCAACATCTCCAACAGGTCACAAAATGTTGTTTGTGTTTTCAGCTGTTTGATTACAGCTATGCATTTATAAAAGGGAAATGCGTCAAATGCATCAATTCATATAAATGCATGAATAAAGTTACCTGGCAAGAGAATAGAAACTGTCTTATAGTTTTTGTTTTTTCTAGACTTCATTCTTTAAAGCACATAGTATGAAATGTATATCTTTAATAACATCTTGATTATAATATATTTGTGTTTTTGATCTTTTAGCTTGAGTCTCTCCTGCAGTTATGGCTCACATTGAGCCTTAATTCTAGTTTGTGTGGAGGCAAGGAGAATGGAGGTGATCTATTCCTGTACAATGCTAACCGGGTACCTGTCATCTCAATCAACCAAGGTAATGTCTCTCGTGCTAATTAATTTCTAGCATAGGTGTGTCACAATGTCCCTCCAAATATTGTTGGTCAGGAGGCTACTGGTGGACACCCTGGTTGTAAATGGTAAGAAACCTAAGTGCAATGTTGCCTACTTCACACAGATAAGTTAACATTTTATAACTGGGTTTTAAATTCTTACATTTTTGGTCACCTATCTTGTGCACATTAAACACCATACTAATTTGGCTATTTTCCAAAAAGGAAAGTACTAAATATTGTGTAGTTTATTTATTTGTAGTTTATAGAAATTTACAAAATTTGTCTATTACATATGTATTCTTGGGCAATGAAGGGACAACTTTATATTTATTATATTGCGCAGGCAACACCTGCTTGTTCAGATGTTCTTTTTGCTTGTGACATTTTTAAGGCATATATTTTCGCTCAAGTAGATTACTATCAATGCTGGAAAAACTATATTAATGTATAACTGTATGGTCACAGGGTGATCTGAGTGGGTGGCATTTGGATTCCTTGTCCTGCCTACTACTGGTTCATCAAATACTTAAGTAGGTATGTTGAGGAGAATTCTGGTATTCTAGTCTTTCTCAACATTCACTTCCGTTTAATTTCACTTTTGTTTTGTAGTGTGCACTACTGTGTGTTCTCATAAAGTGATTTATTGTTTCTATGCACAATGTCGAATCAACCAACCAACGGGACACCAACAAGAGGGAAATTCACCTCTCCTTGGCTGAATTTTATTTCCTGCTTGTTGATTTGCTTTCATAACCTATTGTGTAACTATTCTCCTTGTTTTGTTTTATTTTTTAGATCAATTAATTCACCACACAACTTGTCACTGCTAATAGTCAGAACTGTGATTTGAGTCTTTACATTTATCTAACATTTTAATATTATATCCAGCCATCACAGTTTTTGACTTAATTTAGGGGGAAAACCTTTTAAGAGCATATTTTCAGTTTATACATAATTCAATAGAGGTGTGTGTGTACATTTATATTAATATATATAGTCAAAGAAAAGTGCACTCACAGCTAGTTGTAGTTCCTTTATTGTGCAATATGATGCACCAAAAATCTGTTGATAAACAGAAACAAATTAAACATCTGGTAAAGACAACTCAAGATACCTAGATAAATGGGAAGATTGTTATTTTCTCATCTTAGCTGGTGACCTTTGACCCATACCGCATTCAGTTCCTGTCACTCTGCTTTAAGAAAAGTAACCAGGCCTTCAGAAAAAATGGCAACTTATTTATATAGCAGCTGTTCTTTTTGCTGCAGTACTGTTGCACATTCAATAGGTTTGTGGCAGTGGTCTTCAGTAAAGACTATTGCCGGACCTGGGAATTTAGGAGATATTTAGAAATGGTACTTTATCATTTCTGTTGTACTATTTTGGAAACATAAGCTAATTTGAGCAGATCTATCAAAGCCTCTTTTGGCTATATGCCTAGCGTGTTTATGGTCATGTTATACATGTGTTAATCCATTGTGCAGAGTTTTATAATATGTCAGCAGTTTATAATTGAATATTTTATATTTAACCTTGCTACAGCTTTTTAAGTGAAAACATGGAAATGATTATCTATAAGAATAAACAAATTGTGGTTGAGTAATTATTTGGCCTTCAGTTATTAATAATTTGGGCTACCTGGAAGTAAAAATTTGTTTATGAAGAAGAGCCCATCTTTAAAGTCCATGTGTGCGCTGTAATTTGATCTGTTTCTTTTGCCTGTTTTAAAGGACCCAAAACATGGACTTCTTTTTTGTTACTTACTGTTTTCCCCCTAGTAAGTGTTAAATGCTCTTCATGCTTCCATTAGATATGTAATACAGTGAAATCTTTTTCAGCCTCCATAACAAGCTTTTTAACCGTCCTGGCTTGGCATCCAAATACTTTGCTGCGGACATGGTGCCTTGTGCTTCACAGCCTCACACTGATGACAAACATGCAACTTAACTGTAAGTGACATTGTTTAACACTCTGCCGTGCATATTCCATTATTTGTACTTTTATACATTTGCTTGTGCTTATATAATCTACACTTGCAGGGTCTGAAATTGGTGCCATTTGTGTCATTAAAATATTCCTTAACAAAGTCTGAGATTTGATTTACTATTGAATAGAGTGCAGAAGAGCTCAATATTCATAGGGATTTGTTTACCTTGGAAGGGTAGGAAGGGTGTGTAAATTTTTTTTGTTTTGAGTTCTTTAAAAAAAACAAACGTATGTGGTGTTTTTAAAATAGGCCTCCTTTTTGTCAGATAAATCCAGGAATGTATTTGACTTATGAGTTGAATGACAAGTTCATGGGATATTAAGAGGAAAAAAACTCCCCTAATTTTGTTTCAAATGTTTATATTGGATAACATTGGCCCTCAAGATGTTTGTTAATGGAAAACCCCAAACACCATAGCCACAACAGCATGCTACAGTGGTTATGGTGTAAATACCTGGCCAACCAGTATCCTCATGATGCAGGGCTTAGCTCATTGGCTGAGAATGATCAGCTGTTGCTATCAGACAATGAGTTAATCCTGCTTGCATTGCATAATTTAGGCAGAGCAATTCTGGCTGTCCTAGAGGTTGCAGAACCGGCAGGAAGCGGCTGTTGGAAATAGGAGCTTCCTGCTCTCCTGAAAGCTGACGAATGTAGTGGTGAGTGCCTGCCAGAGTTTGAAAAGAAGTCATACCATTCTAAATTTAAAATGTTGTTGTTTTTTTTTTGTTTTTAAATAATTGCATTAAGGGGGCACCAGGGCAGAGTTCCTTTATTAACTATATTTACAACTGACTGAGTGCCATGAGGGATGTAGTTCAGAAACATCTGACGTGCCAAGGTTATGTGTTGTGTGTCGTCGTCCCCCCCTCCTCATCCTCTCTCCCATGCACTTTGCATTTAATTAGCATGATTTTTTTCAACCAATACATCCTCCCAACTTTCCTTCTCCATGTGACTTAGCAATGCTGGCTTTATATAAGCATTTCACAAGTTCCAGTATTCATTCATTTTTTTGTTTGTTTTTGAATTTGCTTGTAGCTGGACCCATTAGTAACATTGGTGCTCAGGAAAACACTGCCCAGTTGCTCGTATCTGACCCAAACCTCCTTAATGTGCTTGTAAAATTCCTCTCAGGAACAAATCTACATGGGACCAACCAGCACAGTCCTCAGGTAAATACTGCTAACATTTTGTGGACATGTTTTTCATTACTTTAAAATGGGTGACATATGGACAGTGTAGTCTTCCTTTATTAACTTTGAATTTTCTTTCAATGTTTGCATCCAAAAGAAACTGTATACTAAATGTTCTATATTTGTTCTAGGTTGGACCTACAGCCACTCAGGCAATGCAAGAGTTCCTAACACGATTACAAGTCCATTTGTCATCTACCAGCCCTCAGATGTTTAGTGAATTTTTACTCAAACTAATACATATTCTTTCAACAGAAAGGTATTTAATACTGTACACTATTGCACTTCTAATGCCAAATATCATCATTATGGACTGGGCAGTGGATTTTGAGTGATTTAAAAAGGATAGGGGAGAGATGGCAGAATAGTTGAACCTTGGATATAGCTGATAGGAGTTGGGGCTGTTGCAGGAGAGTGCGTAGTGGGTGTTGGGGCTGTGCCAGCAGAAAATGGATAGTGGGGCTAGGAGCGTTAATAAAAGAGTTGAAAGTGTTGATTCTGGTATGTTGGGCAGTGATAGGATAGATCAACAAGGCAAGTTAGACCAGCTACAATTTAAACTTGATACTCCAGCCATTTGCAAAATGCATATTTTCCTCCTGTAATAGTGTATGTGTCATGGGAGGTGTATGTGTGTCCTTTTCCTGGACATTACCCTCATTGCTCTGTGTTTTACAATTTGAGCACACAGAGATGCGAGGGAGAGAGAAATTGTAAGTTGGAGTCATTAAGCACGAAGGTTACCACACAGTATGCAGAGTTATGTTTTACAAATGCCAAGTGTTTATGATCATTAACTTTTCTCTTTCTTCCTTCCCTTTTTTTTAGGGGTGCTTTTCAAACAGGTCAGGGACCTTTAGACGCCCAAGTTAAGCTTCTAGAGTTTACTTTGGAGCAGAACTTTGAGGTGGTCTCTGTCAGCACAATCTCTGCAGTGATCGAGTCTGTCACATTTCTGGTCCATCACTATATTACATGCTCAGACAAAGTTGTGTCTCGTAGTGGATCCGACAGTTCCGTGGGTGCAAGGGCTTGCTTTGGTGGACTCTTTGCAAATATTATTCGACCAGGTGATGCCAAGGCAGTCTGTGGAGAAATGACAAGAGATCAATTGATGTTTGACCTATTAAAACTGGTTAATATTTTGGTTCAGTTACCCCTTTCCAGTAACAAAGAGTTCAGCGCCCGTGCACCAGTTGTGACAAGCACCACAGACAGTGTGTCAGACGAAGAGAAAGTGTATGGCGGAAAGGATTCCAATAGCAATTCTTCCTCTACCCAAAGTTCCACTGCATACGTAGCAGATTTGGTGCTTGCCAACCAGCAAATTATGAGCCAAATTCTTTCTGCTCTGGGTCAGTGCAACAGTAGTGCTATGGCCATGATCATTGGTAAGTTTTTAGATCCTTAAACAAAAATGAGCGAGGAAAGTCAGCCTACAAAGTCTGATATAAACATACTATTTTTGGGACAGCCTGTTAAAGGATTATTCCACTCCCTATAATTACTAGAGCTTGTGGAAGCTATTTTCCACATTCAGGCAGTTTGACTTCTTACCTGGGGGACGCAGCTCCCCACTTCGACAACCATTAACAGATAGCCTGTTATTTCTTTTGCTAATGGGGTGGTGAGTTGCCATGGCATTTCTGGCTTAATCATTCTAGTGAGCAATCTAACTCTTACTTGAGTTTCTCTGACACTGTCTGGTTTTTCACAGATAAAGCTAAAGTGAAAGTGCTCCTTCCTCATTGTTTTTAATGGAATTAAGCTTTAATTTAAGCTGTGTAACTGAAGTTGAAAAACAATGCAAAAATTAACCAAACCTCAATGTAATACCCATCATAAGGAAGCTTACTCACGCCCGAGAAAGCTTGAGCCCACCCTCTGAGTATATGTGCTCTTCAACATCATTTGCGGACAGTTTGATTGTACCTCTATTTTAGAGTTAGATATGAAATTCAAATAAGGATATCTTTCAGTCTGTTTGGTGATTTTTTTCCCAGCATGTGTATACCAGTGATGCCCAAAAGATATATCCAAAGTTGTTTTAGAACTACAGCTCTTACGATGTTTTGCTATTCGAAAGACTAACAAAGCATCATGGGTTTTAGTAGTTTTGTTTGTTGTTTTTTTTTAACAATGTTTGATTGTACAACATCTGAGGATCTACCTTTTGAGCAGCAAGGATTGCCTTGCATCAGTAATCCATTAGCACTTGCGTATTCTTGTTTCAAGTAAAGTTAGTTCTTATTCATCATAAACTGTTTTATTTGATTTTTTTTCTTTTTTTTTTTTATCTGCACTTTCTACTAGGTGCCAGTGGTTTACATTTAACTAAACATGAAAACTTTCATGGAGGCCTTGATGCCATTTCTGTTGGCGATGGTTTGTTCACTATTTTAACCACACTCAGTAAAAAGGCTTCCACAGTGCAAGTGATGCTTCAGCCAATACTAACTTACATGGCTTGTGGATATATGGGCAGACAAGTAAGTAAAAACATTAGTGTGTTTGTAGTTAAATATTACAAATATTAAATATTACAACAATATCACATGGGAGAGTATATAGTTTAGCACTTTAAATACTTCCAGCAGGGTGCAAACCTAGGTAGACATTCCCCTAAACAATAGTATAAACACAAAAACCAGGGTGCACACCACAGCTACTGAAAATATAAGTACAAAACAAAACATACATTGAACAATGGCCAGAATATATATAACAAAGCAATAATGTTACCATCAATAGTCTACCAGAGCAGGACACAAAGATTAGTGGCTTGTGTCCTGCCATGGCACGTTGATGATATTATTGCTATTATATATTTGCGTTTGTAGTTAATTATTAACAACAAAAATGTGAATAAAGGCATGTCTTGATGTTAGACTGATATGATTTTAAAGTTTAGGTTCTCTGCTCCTTTAAAATAAAAAAGGGTTACTCCAGCCATCAAAGCAATTAGTGTCAGCTGACTGCTCTCTGCCTATGAAGTTAGCATCTGTGCACAAAAATTGATATTGATAATGGCACCCTAATGACTCTGAAGTAGTCATTGTGCTTGGAGTAACCTTTTAAGATGATCATTTTTTTTTTTTTTTTTTGTTCTTCATGTAGTATTTATTTTCCTCTTGGCATATGTTTTTGCAAGTATAATAAATGTATTGTTTTTAAATGTTCATCAGAATAGCTCATTGTTAAGCTTGACTTGCCTTCAGTATTTATTTAAAAAAAAAAGTTTAAAGGAACATGCCAGGCACAAATTTCTCTAAATTAAGTTTTTATAGTGCCAGGAGGCACCCTTACCTCAAGGGGTTAAATCTCTCTCGAATGTTGCTTCCAACGCCAGTCAGCTTCCCGCCCCCCAGTGGCTTGCAGCTTCTGAATTTTCAGATTCAGGAAGTGCCATTTACGTTGGTGTTGTGGCTTCTTATTGCTTTATATACCCAACGACTGAGAGCGGTCAGCTGACACACTCAGCCAATCAGTGACCCCTCGTTCACTAAACTGGCTTGCAAGAAGTACTTTTTTCCCAAGCCCTGCCTGGTAGCATACTGCACTTCCTGAATGAAAATTTAGAAGCCGCTGAGGGGGAGTTGAGACCGTCCCTCAGCTCTGGAATCAGGTAAGTAAATAAAGGGGTTTTAACACTTTATTCACTGCAGTGGGGGGTGTCAGGAGGGCGGTAATACCCCTAAATTGCCTCCACCTATGGGGATATAGCTGAGGCTGGATGTCCTCATGCAGAGCGTGAGGACGTCCAGCGTTAGTTACCATACCAAAAGTCCATTAACATCCAGAAAGCACTTCCAGTGGACAGCCACAGTGCAATAGGGACACTGTACCCAGACTACTTCAATGAGCAGAAGTGGTATGGGTACCTGTAGTGCCCCTTTAATTTTAGCAGCATCATATTTCTTGTACAGATACTGCCATGGGAAAATAGCCACAAAAAGAAAATTACAATTTGTTTTGAAACCATTTTCTCTCCATGGTTGTACCACGTCTGGGTTAGCTCATTCATCACCTGATGGGACAGGAATAATTAAACAATTAAGGTTTCTCCCCTAATATCCCTCAGTCTTTTTTTCCTGTCCTCAACTATTTTATATCAAACTGCAAAAGATGATGGTTCTTAGTGTCCCCCAGTATCATCCATGCTCCATTAGACATGAGCTGGACAAAGTTTGAATTCCACATGCTGTGGGCTGTCGGTATGCGTCTTTCTTTCTTATTGTGACCCTGGAATTTTTGACTTGCAGGTGCTGTTGCCTTGCCGTGCTGATACTATATACTACAATATGATTAAAGATTAATATATATTAATATATGTAATTTCTTTTTTTATTGTTTATCCTGAATATTTATGACTGAATTTGGAAAGCGGTGCTTGTTGATTTGGCTATTTTCCTATCTGTTGTCTTTGGCCTTCTTTTTAGTGATCCAGTGAAAAGTTATGTTACTCGTAAGATATTTGTGAGCACTTCATTATTATATTAGTCAGCTATCCAGACATTGGGTGTATAAGGTAGATAATTCTTAGATACTCTGTTTTGAGGCAACTGTGCAGAGTAAGACCTTCTAGTTTTGTTATTTAGTTGTCGAAAAATATATTTTTTGGCAGTGCAATCAGAAGATGACCTCAGATTTCCTTTCTAAAAATTATTTGGATCTATGCAGAACCATGAAAATTGTTTTCATTTGATGGTTGCGGACTATGCATCTACAGCCAACCTATGCATCATTCAGGTGTTGCTATCAAAGGAAAGCTTTTTTTTTTTTTTTTGGTCTATCCTCTAATAAATAAATATATATATGTGTGTGTGTGTGTGTGTATATATAT
>OW240913.1:176143525-176252181 GCA_933207985.1 Pelobates cultripes
GTCCTTCATCTGTTTCGGTGGAAATAAGTGCTGATGGAGTGAACATGCTGCCTTTATCTACTCCAATCATTACCAGTGGGCTTACCTACATAAAGATACAGCTTGTTAAAGCAGAAGTGGCTTCAGCAGTCTGCCTTAGACTTCACCGTCCCCGTGACGCTAGCACTCTAGGCCTTTCACAGATAAAATTACTTGGCCTAACTGCATTTGGAAACACGTCTTCAGCAACTGTAAACAACCCCTTCTTGCCATCCGAGGATCAAGTTTCTAAGACTAGGTAATATGTTCAGAGCACACAGGATTTTGATCTTTAAAGTAATTTCATAATGAGAGGCTTGAGTATAAAGTGAAATAACCTCAATACTGTTAAACCCATTGTGTTTAACTGTTTGGAGCCACGAGTGTGTGAATTCCTTGTGTGGCACCAGGAGAATATACATGCAAGTCATATGTTAGAAATATGTGTGTGTATATGTGTGTATATATATATATATATATATATATATATATATATATATATATATATATATATATATATATATATATATATATATATATATATATATACATATATATAACGTATGTGTGTGTATATTTTATATATAATATACACACGCATAATTGATTTATCCCTGATTTATCGCAAATGTGACTTTGAGGTACAAGACAAAATAATGGTCTAATATGCCTCCATTCAGTGTTAAATACAGGCAAATGCTTCTCTATGTGGAACAGGTTGGACTTGTACCTGTTTTTGTGGGGTTGGGTTTGCTGCTCCCTTCACTCTGAAGTTATATGGATGCAGTGGTTGTCACGAACGCACACTACTCCAAAAGTGCGCGTCACGTAGTTGTGGTGGTGAAAGGGTTAAGGTTCACTATGTGTCTGCACTAGACCGGAAATAATGACAAAATCCCCCTTTTAAAACCACCCACACTTAAACATAATACTATAACTATTACTATTTTAACGCTGCCACCACCAAGACAATTTATAAATGGGGTGCCTTGGTCCCCCAGGTAAATCAATAATAAAACCCACCAAATATTACTTAGTACAATATTTAAGTTATTGCAAAAATACTAACTAGTCTCTTCAGGTAACGTGATTCTTAACCAGACAAAGGCAAAACTTAATAAATGAATGTTTATTATGAGCAAAAGATAGTCACAGTGCATATAAAAATATATGATAAACAAATTATTTACACCAACAACAGGTAAAAACAAAAAGGATAAAATACAGAAGTCCTAATTACTCACTTAGGTTTTTTCAAAGTACAACTTCTGTCCAGGGGGTCTCTGGCAAGGAAAGATGGTGACTCACTCAAAATTAGATCTTGGCCCCAAGCAAGTACACAAACACCCTTCAGGATCATTAGATATATACCCTGTGGTTTATCAAGTCTTGCCCAGGGGTGGAGTTAAGGCATACCTACAGTAATAATAACTGATCACCTCCTTTGTTCCAGACCCCTGTCAATCCAAATGGAAACATTTGACTCTATCTTCTTTTTTGTACCTGCCACAGAAATAATAATTGCATCTACACATTTGTTGTTATTTTCCCATTCCATAGACATGTTGCACGTCCCACCCACGATCCAATAGGACGGACATCACAATTCCTTTCCCTAGGGTCAAGTTAGGCCACTCATGTTTGGACTTGGTTAGAAGATGGCGCTTGTCACACTCCAAATATAACAAAAATGAGGCTTTATTATTATTCTGTGGGGGTAAAGATGAATGTTTTTTGTCCTTCCTTTGGATATGATACTAGAACAAAGCTAATGGCATTTACATATCAAAGAGATTTACTCATCCCTTACAAGGTACATGCCAAATGGATGAAGAGACATTCAGACTTTTTCCAAGTGTAGAACCTCACACCTTGCAGAGCTTTTATTACTTCACATCCATATAGTAAAATCCTTTTCACATTCCTATGCCATTCACACTACCCCTTCTGTCATCTGACCTCTGTGGGGGTCCCAGCTTCAAAAGATGTAACCCCTGTTGACCTCAGCAATAGCATCTCTGTAATTTGTGCCATTTACTACAAGAAATTACATTAAAAGATGATATTCCATAGTGTAATAATAAATTATACACTCTTGTCGTGACAGTGGTCCTGTATGTTTAGACCTTTAAGGTGAACATTGCCATTTTCTGAAAGGGTAGTCTTTGCCTTAAAGGTAGAGCATGACTCTTGTGGCTGTAATGGGCCACTGCAGGGTCTAAAGCTTTCACGTGATGCTGGAGCTCTTAGGAAAGCATTGGATGCGCCCATGGCACGATGGTCATTGGACTAATGCTGGAGTAAGCCATGCTTACTCAATGACGTTGTGGAGAGGTGAGCAGGCGGCGAGTGGAGAGGTGAGCAGGCGGCGAGTACGGTTTTGTATTTCTAATGCCATAGTGTCCCCTTTAACTATTATTGGCATTCATACAGCGCCAACTTACTCTGCAGCATTTGAATCATTTCAAACTTTTTCTAACAAATTGTGATCATTTAAAAAGCCTAAAACAAACAAATTAAATCAAGTCCTTGGTTAGAAAAGAGTAAATTGACCTATTGATTCTAATGTACTTTTTTATTTTTTATTAAATGTTTTCTTTTTTGATTGATCTAGCATTGGTTGGTTAAGACTACTGCATCACTGTCTCACACATATCAGTGAATTGGAAGCAATGATGGCTAGCGCTGCTGCACCTACAGCCAATCTTTTACAAACTTGTGCAGCATTACTTATGTCTCCATATTGTGGGATGCACTCTCCTAACATTGAAGCTGTACTGGTCAAGATCGGATTGCAGTCTACAAGAATAGGCCTAAGGCTAATTGACATCTTACTTCGCAATTGTGCAGCATCTGGGAGTGACCCTGGTGGTAAGATAAATATTTATTTTACTCTTATTTCAGATCATGTCTTCAGGAAAATTGGATTTGTTTTTATTTCATGCATGTGCAGTAGAGGGGAACAGTGAAACGTGCTTTGTGTAGCTTGTTGGAGCCAGACAAATGCTGTTTTCTAAGCCACATCTGTGTGTAATTTAACATGTCTTACAGATGTCAAATTGAAGGTCAAATGTTGACATTTGTAATGTAATTCTGCATTTTATGGAGAGACCATATTCAATTGTATCATAATGGGGAATACAACTGGCTCTAGACAACCTGCTCTCTATAGGCTATGAATGTTTTTTCTCCTTTTGTGTATCTGTTGTTTTACCTTTTTACGTTTAAGGAGATATTTTACTGAATGTGTCTCACTTAAACCGTAACTCACTCCTCCCTCTATCACCCCACTAAAAGAAATGTTTTTTGTTGTTGAAATATTTGGTGATAGTTGATATGGACTAAAGAAAGAACTTTTAATGGAGATACTTATCTATACAGGTCTTGTTCATTATTGCTTTTTTGCAGATTTAAATAGCCCACTTCTTTTTGGAAGACTTAATGGTCTCTCTTCAGATTCAACAATTGATATCCTGTACCAGCTTGGGACAACACAGGATCCTGGAACAAAGGATAGGTACATTGAAAATTTTTCTGGACCCCCAAGCCTTAAATTGTGCACCTGTTAAAATTCAATTAGTGCACTAAAAGTTGAAAGACAGTGTTCACACGATATGCACATTTTAAAGCTGCTGCATCACAAAATTTCTTCCTTGTCCACAGGCTTTCTGTGGTTCCTTCCACCCCCTCCATGATGTGCTAAAAAACAAACCAACAAAAAAAAACCTCCAATACACACTTCTTATTGCTAATCTTTAACTAGATAATCATGGAGATCATTTGCCACATATTTTGATGGGTTCAAGATGCTTCCTGCTACAACGTTTATAATTTTAATATAATTTATAAAATTTTATAATTTTCTCCCTTTTGTAGAATCCAAGCTCTGTTGAAGTGGGTAAGTGATTCTGCTAGAGTTGCCTCATTGAAGAGGAGTGCTCGCAACAGCTATATTTCTCCAAACCGCTCACCCAGAGAGTTTGGCCTCTTGATGCCATCCCCATCTCATTTGCACTGTGTAGCTGCAATTTTGTGGCACAGCTATGAACTTCCTGTAGATTATGACCTGCCTGGGCTACTCAGTAGAGATCTTTTTGAGTAAGTAATTATTGGAAAATATTATTCATCTTGCCTTTTTATTTGTTTCTTGTCTCCACTTTCTTTCTAAACCATTAGAATCCTTGTTACTCCTGAAATGTATAGTTTGAGTAGATGGTTAGACATGCGTTCATTTCAAACCATGCTCTTGCTATAATTCTATTTTAAAATTTTTGTTTCCCCCCCATAATCTAGGTCATTGTATAAATGGTCAATGTCTCTGCCCTGCAATATGGTCTTAAAGAAGGCAGTCGATGGCCTGCTGTGCTCAATGTGTCACATCCATCCCAGCTACTTTTCTTTGCTCATGGGATGGATGGGTATCACTCCTCCTCCAATTCAGAGCCATCACAGACTGTCCATAACTGATGACAGCAAAAAGCAAGACCTCAATGCATCCCTGACTGACGATTCAAAAAACGCACAAGCAACCCTTGCACTAACAGAGTCTCACCTGGCCACCCTTGCTGCCTCATCACAATCTCCAGAAGCCATCAAGCAACTACTGGACTCTGGTTTGCCATCACTTCTGGTAAGAAGCTTAGTGAACTTTTGCTTCAACCCTATATCCAATTCAGACTGTGCTGCTACTTCTACAGATTGCACCCAGGATCGACTCAGGAGACAGCACACCTCTCAGCACTTTACTAGGATGCCAGTAACAGCGGACTTGGTGGCACCCATTCTCAGGTTTCTGACTGAGGTCGGCAACAGTCATGTAATGAAGGACTGGCTGGGTGGCTCAGAGGTCAATCCTCTGTGGACAGCACTTCTGTATTTGCTCTGTCATTCTTGTGCCAGCTCAGCAGGTCATGTAAGTGGGACTCAGCAGGCTAGTGCCAGGGGCACTGTCCTCCCAACAGCAGCAGGAAATGGACTTACTACTCAACAAAGGACCGCAGTGGAAAATGCAACAGTGGCTTTCTTCTTGCAGTGTATATCTTGCCATCCAAATAATCAAAGACTAATGGCACAGGTATGTAAAATAATAATGAAATGATTGAAAACATCTACATCAAATTTGTCCAAATTCTGCATGTGGGGTCAACCTGCAATATACACAGTTTAGACTGACCTCTCTTTGCTCCTAGGAGTGTGCATGTGCAAACTGTTGGTCTGCTGAGAGGTTAACATAACCCATAAACCGTAAAAAGGGCTATATGTAAATTGATTGCATCTGTGGTATGGCTGCTGTCCTCTCAACCATATGAGTTTAGCTAATATTGCTGCGCAAGGTTTTATGGGATAAGAGTTTCTTACTGGTCTTATCGGTAAGTCATCTGTCTGCAGCCACAGAGGGACACTTTCACGGTATATTACTTTTATTTATTTTAAATCTTTTAAAATGTAATTTTTTTTATTGCATTAACTTTATCATGTGCAAAAATAGGGGGTAATTTTTTCCCTCCATAATTTCTCTGTAAAGAATAACACCTTTGGAATTATTACAAATAAAGTGACATTGGACTTATCTTTATAGGTCCTGTGTGAATTATTCCAGTCTTCTCCACAGCGTGGAAACCTCCCCGCCTTGGGTAATATCTCTGGCTTCATTCGAAGACTCTTTCTGCAGTTGATGTTGGAAGATGAGAAAGTGACTATGTTCCTACAGTCTCCTTGTCCTGTATGTATCTTGAATGTTTGTCTTTGCATTATTGTTTTATATATATATCTATTCACTTCTAGGGACCATTAGGAAATACAGCTTGCTCAAGTGTATTCTGTGAAAAGTGTGTTCTGTATATTTATTTCTCATTTTTCAAAAAGTGCAGATTTCAATCGAAATTTCCACTTTTATGAATGACTCTTGTTTAACAGTCCCTGGCTGTCAGACAACTAGTCCTGCTTGTTTAGCTCTTTGGAGTTAAATTCAAGAGGCGGCAATAGCTGAGAGCACGTCTGACTTGCAAAATCTTCTCATTGAGCTGTATTGGAAAGTCTGCGATTGGACAGTCACATAGAGTCTGTGCTGGGCAGAAAAATGCATAAATCACATTAGTATCCCGTTAATCTCCGTTTATAAAAGCAGAGTTAAAAATGTCACTGTGCAATAATCCTTTCTTAACCGGGATTAATGCACAATCCCTTGAAGGAGTTAGTGGATCTAAAGACATCATATTGGAAGGAATGTGCCATTTTTATTACACAGTTTATAATGCATGGTTTCATTACAGAGTTGGGAACACTGCTGTAGTACTGTAACGATATTGGTTATAACAGTGTAACTCACAGCCTCCCTTTCCCAAATTTACAAAACTCTAAATCTCCCCACACCTCCTGTCTACCCTTAAGTTTTGGACTGTCATCTCAAAGGTGATCCTTTTTTTGCTTTAGTTTAATGACTTAAAACATACTGTTGTAGCTTTGCTTGATTTGACCAAACTGTCACATGAAGTACAGCTCTGCTTTAACCCCTTAAGGACCAAACTTCTGGAATAAAAGGGAATCATGACATGTCACACGTCATGTGTCCTTAAGGGGTTAAAGCTCTATCATAAATCCGGATGTTACACCTCCCAGCTCAAATGCATGGACATGTGCTTCTCCTCGGAACCAACGATCAGTGAGACAGCGTTTGACTTTAGACTTGCAAACCCTGGCTGCCTGGGGGCAGTATGTGCAAGTCCCCTCAATGTTCAATTGGCATATACCAGCTTACTGGTATATGCTGCTATGTGAGCTTGGAAGTGTAATTTCTTTTGAATTCCCTTTGAGTAACTGGGCTTGGACCCTTTGCCCTCCACTTTCAAGCCATCTTCTATCAGTTTGAGAAATATGTAAAACATTGGGCCACAGAGATTAGAGTCCTTGCACCTGACCACTTTAATAAGCTTAAGTGGTTATGGTTCCCACAGTGTCACCTTATGTCTGTGTCTGCTATCTTACGTCGAATGTTATTGCCATCTGGAAATACATTTCTTTCCAGTTTTTAAACAGTGTTTTGGATTAGGGCAGGAAACTGTGCACACATTCCCAACATTTAGATTTCTAAATGAGGTTAAAGGGACTATCCAGGCAAAAATTTTACTCACCTGGTTCCAGCGCCGGGAGCCTCGTGAAGCCGCTCCTCCTATTTCGTCAAAATGACGAAATAGGCGGGCGCGAGCAGGGAGCAATCAGACGTTTTTATTTGGAAGTGTCATTGCTCGCTTGTACGCATGCGCGGCTTCGCCGCACATACTTCAGAGGGCGACATTCATGCCGCCCTCTGAAGTCCTGAGCGCACTACCGCGCATGCGCGCGGTGTGCGCAGCCATGAGCTGAGCTGACTGACAGCCCAGCTCGCGGTCTTTGCCCGCCCCCTCTCCTCTGCTGACAGGTATGAGAGAGAAGGCGCGCACACAGTGCCTTCTCTCTCCTGCACACGTCAGACATATTCTAATATGTCTGACGTGTACAAGGTCATATTAGGGCCCTACATGATAGGAAGTCCCTCTGGTGGCCATCTGAGTGATGGCCACTGGAGGTATTCCTATCAATCAATGTAAATGCAGTGTTTACATTAGATTGCCTGCAGGGAGCTATAGATCATACCTGAACAACTACATTAAGCTGTAGTTGTTCAGGTGACTATAGTGTCCCTTTAATATTGATGCCCTAGTCCAGGGGTCCTTATACTTTTTAAACAGGGGGCCAGTTCACCGTCACTCAGACACTGTTGGTGGACGGACTTTAGTTTGAAATTTTTTTGAGTGAATTCCTATACATGCTGAAACAGACACAGACATATACAGACACATACATACATACATACATACATACAGACACAAGCTCACAAGGATATACATACATACTGACATACATATGCATTCATACACACACATACTGACATACATACAAACACATACATACTGACATACATACAAATGCATACATACATACTGAAATGCATGCATACCCATACATACTGAAATGCATGCATACCCATACATACTGAAATGCATGCATACCCATACATACTGAAATGCATGCATACCCATACATACTGAAATGCATGCATACCCATACATACTGAAATGCATGCATACCCATACATACTGAAATGCATGCATACCCATACATGCAGACAGACCTACATACATACGTCACTTCCTCACAGCACTACTTTGCGGCTGCAATTTTTTTTTAAAGGGCCCAGTCGTGCTATTGCACGGCCACAGCGCCGACTGGGCCCTTGAAGATATCAGGCCCATCGGGTGGCCCTAAATGCTTGGGCAGGGTTCAGGAGTTTGGCAGGCCATAGTATGAGGACCCCTGCCCTAGGCACTCAGTAAATGTTTTCTTTTGCCCTAATGTTAAGTGTGTGTTTTGTTTCCGTGTTTAAACAAAACAAGTAATTGATGTATTGATTCTGTTATAATTTCAAAGAATATTGAAAAAAAAATTTTGTCTTTCTGTTTTGCATCACCGGTGGGATATGATAGTTTCATAACTGTAAAATATACGATTTTAGATGCACATTTTTTTAATTGTATATTATTAGGTTAAGAAAACCTCAGAGTTGGAATGAAGATTTACATTTTGGTTATTTAAAAGCAAAAAAATAAAAATAAAAAAAATATTTGCATGCAATTATATGTTTCAACTTTTGGTTGGAGAAACCCATGCTGACCCATGAGAAGAATAAAAAAAAATGTACCTGTGATCCTTAAGCCCTATGCTCCTTCTGTGATGTTACTCCCCCACGCTGCAATTGGTCACCAGCATGCTATGCGTGCTGACAATGTGTGCCTTTTTTATACAAAATTGAAAATGATACTACCAGAGGTGGGTTTACACCTCTAGCAGTCTCATAAATCACTTTGAATGTGCAATTTTCAACAGGAAAATATGCACATACACACTCTAGTCACCATGACTACTTCAAAATACTGAAGTGGTCATGGTGCTTCGAGTAACGAAGTTATTTAGTGTTGTCATTTAAAAATCCTCTAGAAGGCAGCCTAAAATTGCAAACAGAATAGATGAACCTGCTGTAGGAAAGACTGAAATACATTTCATTGTATGTGTAGCTATAGACTAAATGTTCAATCCTACTGTCCACATAGTACTGTATACATCACAATTCTCCAAACTCTGGCCCTCAAGATGTTGCTGAACATGATTCTATGAATGATATAGGCTGAGAATAATGGGAGTTGTAGTTCAACATCTGGAGGGCTGGAATTTGGGGAAGCATGGTCTACATAGACTAAACCAGAAGACAGCAATAGCTACAGAAAGGTGTAATTGCTGTGAAAAATGTTTAAAGATTTTCCGTAACAAATACAGTATTGTGGAAGTTGGAATTACACAGTTAATATAGTACCTTAAAGGATCACTATAATGTCAGGAAAAGAAACTCATTTTCATGACACTATATAACCCTTAGGTCACCCCCACCCTCAGGGTCCCCCTCCCTTGGCGCTGAAGGGGTTTAAACCCACCTCAGCTACTTACCTTTATCCAGCGCCGGACTCCCTCGGCGCTGGAGACCTTTCCTCCTCGCCCGCCACCAGCTCTTGAGTGGAGCGGAGTGCGCATGCACAGCAAGAGCCGCACGTGCATTCAAACAGTCCATAGGAAAGCATTTCTCAATGCTTTCCTATGGACGTACTGCACGCTGGATACGAATTTCGCATCCAGGGTCACAGATGTGCCTCTAGTGGCTGTCAGGAAGACCGCCACTGGAGGCTGGAATAACCCTACTGCTATATTTACATCTGAAGGGTTATAACCTGGGCAACCGGGCACCCAGACCACTTCATTGAGCTGAAGTGGTCTGGGTAACTATAGTGTCCCTTTAACTCCTGGCTGCATTTATATTTATTTCTATGTATCATGTGTGTCTTATAGAATATGACGGCAGATAAGAACTATTTGGTCCATCTAGTCTGCCCAATTTTCTAAATACTTTCATTAGTCCCTTGCCGTATCTTATAGCTAGGACCAAGACCTTCTGCAATATCACTAATAAAAAAATATCAAAGCAAATGGGTCCAAGTACAGATTCCTGAGGTACCCCACTGGTGACAAGCCCATGCTTTGAATATATTCCATTGACTACACCCCTCTGTTGCCTGTCACTCAGCCAGTGCCTTACCCATCCAACAATATTGGAATCCAAACTTAACCCCTTAAGGACACAACTTCTGAAATAAAATGGAATCATGACGGAATATTTCCATCATGTGTCCTTAAGGGGTTAAAGATTGCAGTTTATTGATAAGCCTTCTATGTGCAACAGTGTCAAATGCCTTAATGAAATCTAGGTAAGCAATGTCTACTGCACCACCCTGATCTATTATTTTAGTTACCCAATCAAAAAATCAATAAGATTAGTTTAGCATAATCTCCCTGAAGTAAACCCATGTTGTCTCTGATCTTGAAATCCATGTGCTTTTAGATGTTCAACAATCCTATCCTTTAACATGGTTTCCATTAGTTTCCCCACTACTGAAGTAAGGCTTACTGTTCTATAGTTGCCAGACTCCAATCTTCGGGGACTACTCCTGTTAACAATGATTTGTTTAATAAATCTGTTAATGGTTTTACTAGTACACCACTAAGCTCTTTTAATAACTTTGGGTGTATTCCTTCAGGTCCCATTGACGTATTTGTCTTTACTTTTGACAGTTGTAATAGAACCTCTTCCTCTGTAAACTCACTTGTAACAAATTACATTTGTCCTTTTTCATTTTCATCTGTAAATACTGAACAAAAATATTCATTGAGGCAGTCAGCTAGACCTTTATCTTCTTCTACATACCTTCATTCCTTTGTTTTTAATCTAACTAATCCTTGTTTTACTTTTCTTTTCTCATTTATGTATCTAAAAAATGTTTTGTCCCCTTTAACTGACTGTGCTATTTTCTCTTTTGTGTGTGATTTGGAAGCTCTTCTAAAATTTCTGTGTAATCTTATAGATCTGTCTATCTTCCTCACTTTTCTTTTATAATTACTAAATGCTAACCTTTTTTTTATTTTTTATATATAACTATTTTGGCAACATTTTCAGAGTACCACAGTGGTTTCTTACATTTTTTGCTTTTACTGACAAGCCTAATGCAATTTTCTGTTGCTTTCAGCAGTGCAACTTTTAAATAATCTAATTTCTCTGGGACTCCATTTAAATTGCTCCTTTACACATAATCTAATTTTCAAAAGTCTAAAACTTTTGCTTTTGTGTGGTGTGACTCAGTCACTGTTCTTATATTAAACCACACTGACTGATCACTGGATCCTAAACTTTCACCTGCAGTAATATCGGATACCAAATCTCCATTTGTTAACACTAAATCTTGTATGGTCTCTTTACAAGTTTGCTCCTCAACGACTTGTTTTAGACACAATCCCAGTATGGAGTTTAGAATATGTGTGCTCCTGGCACAAGCAGCTATTTTGGTTTTCGAGTTCACATCAGGAAGATTAAAGTCACCCATGATAACTTCCCCCTTCATTGTCATTTTAGCTATTTCCTCAACTAGTAGTTATCTAACTCTTCTATTTTTTCCTGGGTGCCTATAAATCACACCTATACGAGTTACTGTGATTACCAAATTCTAACGTAACCCAAACGGACTCTATGTTCACCTCACTAACTTTTATTAGGCTGGATTTTATGCAATCCTTCACATACAGGGCCACCCCTCCCCCTTTCTTGCCTTTCCTGTCTTTTCTATATAAAGAGTACCCTGGTATTGCTCTGTCCCAGTAATTTTTCTCATTATACCATGTCTCAGTAACAGCGACTAAATCTACATTATCAGTTGCCATTATTGGCACAAGTTCATGGATCTTATTCCCTAAACTGCGAGCATTTGTACACATGACTCTAAGCTTATCATTTTTATTTTGACACACTTGCAACAGCACCTCTGTCCTTGTTTTGGGGGGCAATTAGATCAGTTGTTTTATCACCTTTTTGCCCCCCGCCCCTCCCCTAGTTTAAATACATCCTAGCAAAACCTCTGAACTGCTCACTGAGAACATTTGTTCCCTTTTGAGATAGATACAATCTTTTTTTTTTGTACAGTTTATTTCCATTCCAAATAGAGCTACCATGGAAAATGCAGCCAAATCCTTGCTCCCGACATGATTCACCAAGCCACAAGTTAAAGTGCCTAATACGCATCCGCCTGCCGTTCTGAGTGTTATGCACAGGCAGAACTTCAGAGAATGACAGTGTGGAAGCAACCTGCTGTATATCATTGTCAAAACCACAAAAAACTTACTTTACCTCTGAAACCTCATTGCAAGACAAGTCATTTGTCCCTAGATGGACAACAAGTACATCCAATTCCCCTTCCTGCTTTGCTCGCTTAACAATATTACAAGTACATCTCCTGTCTCTGTGAGAGAAGTAGCTCTGGGAAGACATCGCACAAGACCACAATTGTCCATCTCCACATCTCTTATGATAGAATCCCCCAAAAACAACGGTTTTCTATTAGGCCTCACCGTAGTCTCCAAGCCTGTCTCCACAAGAACACTACACTCTGTGCCTGAGCCTTAGTTAATTCCTCTTTCTAGCTTTACGTCATGTAGTACTAGTATCACTTTTGTATGATGTTCATTACTACTTAGAGGCTGTGTCATATAAGAAAAAGCAAAACAAAGAAAAATGCTTATACTGCAGTATAACAAGCTTTGGAAGTATGGGTTATCCAAAAAAAAATGAAATTCATAGTAGTGAATTAAAACCACAAATTGCAGAAAGTCAGACTAAAATAGCCAAGCTGTGACTCTGAAATAGATTTTTTTTTAAACCGACCTAAATTTGGCCCAAATTGTAAATTTTTTTTTTTTTTTTTTTAATTCATTGTTGAGTGAATATATACACCTACTAGTTTGTAGTGACAATTGGGCACATAGACTGATATGATTAGCCAATCAATTTCAATAGTTAAGCAATTATTTCCAATAGTTGCTTAACCACCAGGAAGTGCCTCTACAGGCTGTCTGACAGGTACTAGAGGCAGTCTTAGGCCTCCAATGATTTACATTTCACTTGAAGTGGTCTGGATGCCTATAGTGTCCTTTTATGTGCTATTCACAAAGTACTCGCCACAGTTAGTTAAGAGAATGGGGTAAATTCGGGCAACCTGTGCATCCTTTAACTTTGTATTAAGTTACTGTTTATTTATGCTTTGAAAAGTAATGCTTTCAAATAATTTACCTTAATGTTAATATGTTAAATGATTTGTTTTTACTATTCCAGTTGTACAAGGGTAGGATCAATGCCACCAGTCATGTCATTCAGCATCCGATGTATGGTGCAGGACACAAATTTCGCACTCTTCATTTACCCATTTCCACTACACTGGCGGAGCTGCTGGACCGTGTTTCAGGCAAGATATTTATGCAATGTCTGCTTACGTGTGTTAACAAATCTCTGAGATAATTTTAAAAAGAAACTGAAAGCCATTCAAAGAGACCACTTTTCCAAAATGAAACTATGTGACAGATTTTTACCCTATGAAAATAATCTTTTTGAAATGTTGATGACTGGAATGTTTTTGAATGAATTGTTCATTATGTTTACATTGTAGCTCTTAAGTCTGCCCATAGTGACTGTATACCAGACAGCCACTAGAGGGCTTCCTGAATAGAAACTGACTTTTGGTCTGGTATCTGACGCTGGACGTCCTCACACTCTGTATGAGGACCTCCAGCGTCAGTTACTCCATAGGAAAGCATTGATTCAATGATTTCCCATTGGGATGTCTAATGCGCGAGTGGCATTTGCTGCGCATGTGCAATAGCACCTGCTCGTCGGAGGGGGCGGAGCAATTGGCCCAGCGCCAAGCAACATCAGCACTGGGAAAAGGTGGGGGGCGCGAGGGAGGGGGCTGGCCGAGGGAGCTATAATGCCAGCAATACAGCTTTGTATTCCTGGCAACTAAAGTATCCCTTTAACCCCTTCCCGACCTCGGACGTACCAGGAACGTCCGACAAAAAATGGTTAACGTCCGGTTGTAAATCTCCACTTACCTGATCGCTGGCGATCGCGATACTGGGGTCTGCTTAGGAGCTCAGGCAAAGTCCCACTGACAGATACGGCCCTCCCGTGCCATTTGATCACGTGGTCCTCATGATCACATGGCCAGAACAACTGGCTTGTGCAGTGCCTGCAGGGGGCCTGCCTGAGCTCTCATGCAGTCCCCCTAATGCCTGCAGAAAAGTTTACAAAGTTTGTAAAACTTAAATAAGTTTTAAAAAGTAAATAATACTTAATAAATATATATATATATATATATATATATATATTTTTTTTTTTTTTTAATATAAAATATTCCAAGTACTTTCATATACACATACATAAATCCTTATTAAAGTATATTTCAATATTAATCTATATAATTTTATATATATATATATATATATATGTGTATGTGTGTGTGTATATATATATATATGTGTATATATATATATATATATATATATATATATATATATATATATTTGTCCAATGCTTGCACTCCTGTGAAGAAGTATATATAGCCCGGTGCTTGTCGGCACAAATAAGATAGAAAAATATGAAAAGCACTCTAGGGACTTCATATACATCTATATCTATATCTACTCTACATAATTATTTGATTTTATTAATTCTAATTTGAAGGACCTGTTTGACAACCTAGGCAGACAGTCCAGAGATTTTAATTGGCAAGCCCTATATTTAACCCTTTAATTTTTCCAAAACACCATAAAACTTTTACATGGGGGGTATTTTTATACTCTGGAGACTTCGCTGAACACAAATATGAGTGTTTTAAAAAGCAAAACCTATCAAGATGATAATCTCACCAGTAAAAGTGCAGTTTTTGTTTACAAAAATGCAAAACACAAACGCTAAATTTGGCCAGCATTTGTGACTGTGGCCACTACAAAAGACTGGAAATACCCCATTTTCAATACCCTGGGTTGTCTTCATTTAAAAATGGTATGCCATGATGGGGTTGTTTCACATTCCTTGTCTAATATATAGTGTCAAAATGCAACACTGACCCAGCAAACCAATCTGCCAAACTGAATTGGGTATACCCTATATTGACCCTGTAACTTTGCAAAATACCATAAAACCTGTACATGGAGGGTATTGATATACTTGGAAGACTTCGCTGAACACAAATATGAGTGTTTAAAAAAGTAAAACATATCACGATGAGGAAATCACCAGTAAAAGTGCAGTTTAAAAAATAAAAAATAAAAAAAAAATATGAATGCTAACTTTGGCAAACGTGGCTACTACAAAAGACTGGACATACCCCATTTTGAATAAACTGAGTTGTCTACATTTTCAAATGGTATGTCATGTGGAGGTTAATTTTCTTTTCTGGGCTGCTATACTGTCTCAAAGGCAACATAGCCAATCTGGCAAATAGCAAAATACAAAAACAGAAAAGGCAAATCTTATGTTTGACCCTGTAACTTTCCAAATCACAAACCTGTACTTGAGGGTTACTGTTGTACTCGTGAGACATTACTTTACACAAATAAGTGTTTTAGAACAGTAAAATGTATTATACTGAGAAGATCTGTGAAATGGCAGTTTATGTGCGAATAATGCAACAACAAAAAAAACAAACATAAATGTTAATTTTGGCCAGGGTTTGTGACTAAGTGGCTACTAAAAAAAAACTGGACATACCCCATTTTGATTACTGTGGGTTGTCTACTTTTACAAATGGTATGCCATGATGGGGTTAATTTTCATTCCTCAAAGGCAACATAGGCCCTGCAAACCAATCTGGCAAATTTCAATGTGCAAACATGTAAGAGCCCTACATTTGACCCCTGGAGCTTGTTAAGCCTAATTGCTATTTTGTAGCAATTTCCACCTCAGTGTTCTAAGTGTTCGTCTGGGTGGCCGCAATTTCTATGGACGACCATGAGGTGGCGGCCATCTTGTTCCTGTGAACGCAGGCAGCGGTGTTTGGACATGAATCTCATGGAACTGAAAACGGACACAAACTCCCGAACACCGCTGGACTTCCAGCATCACCTGCGTTCGGTTCTACAATACTTATAACGGCGCTGCTTGGTGGAAACATTCCCACGTACAGGGGGAGCAAGCTCCAGGGTAAGACTATTGACTATGTTCGGTAGTTTGTTAGTCTTCCAAACTACCGAACTAGACCGACCGCAAGCCCTGATTCTCTGGAACTGTTTTGGGCATGGGACCATGCGGGCGGTCTGTCAAAAATTAGACTTCCTGGAAATTCCTGAACATCTGAACTGATCTGGGTGATTTTTAGATATGTTGGTCACCCAGATCAGGGCTATCAGGGGATGTAATTTTTGTGGGGGTTTTGTGTGTTTTAAGGTGGTTTTGTGAGGTTTGGAAAAATTAGTGGGTTTTTTTGTGTTTGGAGATAATTGAATTTAGTATAGTGCTAGACTCCATTATCTTCCAGGCATAGGGGAGGGATGGACCTATTTTGTATGGGAGTGTCCTGGACCTGAGAGTCAATGTAAATGTGTATTTGCTTATACTGTGGTTTACTCTCAGGTCCAGGGGGAGTGCCCCTTGCATGGGGACTGCCATAAAAGGCCTGTTGTAGCTACCATTAAACTGAGATTAATTTTACCCTTCATGAAGTCTAGGCTCATGATTGGGGGATTGGAGAGCTCTATTCACTCTGGAGATTGCTATAATCACTATACTCCCTTGGATCATGACGACTGCTCTTGTAAGGGCAGCCTGCTTCATACTCTGGACTAGGAGAGGTCTAATTACTGGAAGCTGGATCCTGGTCTTGGGTCCAGGGTTGGTGGAGGACAGCGAAACACCAAGCAAGCTGCGGCGGGTTTGTGGGGTTTACGGTGGTTATGTTGCTCGCAAGTACAAGGAAGCAGCGATTGACAGGGGTGCGAGGCGGTCCGTCACAAACAGTTTGACTGTTCAGATAACCACGTAAGGCCTAACATTTGAGAAAGCAGACACTCCAGGGTATCTCATATGGCGTATATTGTACCTTAAGTTGACACCATTTTTCACCACTTTATATCAAACTTTGTGGTGGAGAAAAAAAAAAGTACTTATTTTTTTTTAACTTTTTTTTTTGCTGCATATATTTTGATATGTGCCACTGATAAAATCCCCCAAATTGTGATCAGTAGCTTCTTCTAAGTAAAACAATATGCCCCAAGTTCAATCTAGACACTATTTTGTGAAGTTAGAGTGCTAGTGTTAGTGTGAAGAGAGGTGTCAATCTCAGGTTTTTAAGTGTAAATTTGCATAAATGGTGTTGATGGTCCTACAAAGGCTTACTATTTCTTAAAGAAGACAAATGGCATATTTTGAACCTTCTCGTGGGATAATCTTTTCGCTAGTTTGTACCAAGTGTAGTGGTTATAAGTATTATTTATTTATTTTTTTATTTTTTTTATCCCCTAACTAAACAAACACTAATTTGTATTAAAATAGTGTAAAGGGGGTTGAGATTCTTAACAAATATATATATATAAATATATATAAAATGTGTATATATATATATTGGGAGAAGCAGATCCGTGTCTCCCCATTTCACTGCTTACACAGAGGTGGAAAGAGGCGGATCAGAAGACCTGTGACTGGTTCTCACTGCGATCACAGGTGCTGGAACAGTGTGATTGGTTGCTAGTGGTCTGGCTCAAACATGGCGGCAGATTGCAGCAGCATTAACCCCACGATTGCAGCAATTTCCAACATGCGTCATTAAGGGTCAATGTGCTATGACAGAAAATTTCCATTTTGTGTCCTTAAGGGACACAAAATGCCCTCATTCCTTGACTTCCAACATTGGGAATTATGCAGTCGGGACAAAGTGGAGGTGGGTCCTGAGGGCGGAGTCACCAGGGACATAATTGTGTCATTTCTGACAATCAATAAAGGGGAGTGGCAGCCTGTTGGTCATGCTCTACTAATTAATATTTGTGCATGTGACAAGGACAAAATAAATCTGTATAACCGTGTTTGTATGACTTTAAAAATAAAAAGTTACATTTTGCTTTTTAGTGTACTTGAAGCAGACCTAGCCAATTCTCTAAGCTGACTAATCCATCTTTTTATTTTTTTTATTTTTTTTATTACAGTATAAAATACGGAGACAACTCAACCAGTGGTCTCGGTAGTAAAGCTCACCCTGCATAGGGAAATCCGTATACTTATTCATAGAGGGCAGAACTACCTTAAATAACAAAAAAAAAAAACTGTCTGTACGTTGTTAAAACGTGCAGTGCCCCATTCATTTATACTTCCTATTTAACATGTTCTTGGTAACTGATTGTAGTATAGGTAATGGCTGTTTCTGTTTTTATCCACTATTTCTTGACATGTGAGGACTTTGTGTCTGCATATTGAATTGACTTCCATCACAAACTAGCATCAGTTTCATGTAGATTTGCAATTTGGCAGAGTGAACTTCTTTTGCCATATTTATCACGTCATGCTTGTGCAACTGTAGACACTTAAATGGATGAAAGTCAAGCGTGTTTAGCATTTGTTATTGCATTATACAAGAAATTGAAATTTGTGCTGTAATATCTCCATTTGACCTCTGAGTCATGTCCATGAAAGTGTCAGTTATAAAACAAAGTGCCGTTTAGTGAGTTAAAAAAATGTGTCTAAAAAAAATCATGATTATTGGCCTAAAATACATGAACTCCTCAATGTATTCAAAGTCAAGGACAGCACACTCCCAGACAAGTGCAGTGCGCGACAAATTTGTATGTAAGTGATAGATTTAGCATCAGTGAGGTACAGTGATATTGCAAACAGTCTATTTTGCATTGATTGATTGTTCTCCTTTTAAGACCTTGAATAGCTAATCCTTGTTTTGCTCTTTTTACTGGCTTGCATTAGACATGCATTGTCTCTTTAATGAAACAGATCTTGTTTTTGAGAGTATGGACTCACTCTTGTGCAATTTCGCACTTATAACGTTTGCTTGTGTAGATTTCTAAAGTCTTGGGGACTGTACATGGAATTAAAAAAAAAACCATTTGTGTATCTATTTGGTAATCTGAATCTGTGACGGCAGTAATCTGTATCACCGTCTAGTATTCCCTTTTTCCCAATAACAGAATAACCACAATAATCCACAGGGTAAAATAATGCTGGTATTGCCAAATAATCCACACATGAGCCAAAGCTTAATGCTGAAACAAGACTGATTTACTGGAAGCAACAGGCATTCAATTTATACAGTAACAGACTCCTCCTCTGGGCCAGGCTAGATAATTGAGTTTCAGCAACATACTAAACTCAATTATCTGCTGGCCAGAAACATTACAATTTTCAACATTTTTAGAAAAATACTTTCTGCATAACATAGAAACATATAAACCATGTCCCTGGGTAGCTCGCCATGTGGTGGTGTCCGATTTAGAGTTCTATGAAATCGGTACCAAGAGCCGGTCTCCGTTCTTGCAGAATTACACGAAAACTACCATAGGTATGTTGCAGCTGGTTACATGAGAGCGCTCCCCTCGTTCGGTAGAATAAAACTCACGAGCTCCGGTTTGATACTATGGGTGGAAATAGGTCAGACGGGACTTCCATAGTGACCGGGCCTTCGTGTGATTGCCATGCCGAAAACCGTTCCAGGCAATCCACGAGTAAGTCCCGCTGGCCGCATTTGGGAGATTTAAGATGGCCGCCATCCTTTTTTTCTCGCCACGTGTTCGTATGCCAAATGGCTGCCACCTAGGAGCACTCAATTAAGTTGCGGTTTTTCGTGTGGTTCTGATTGCTACCTAGGGTGGTCTCCGTTCGGTAGAACGAATACAATTCCCGAACACATAATTAACTGCCTTGGAACAATTCATTTTAAAGAGCAGGGAGAGGAAACAACCGAATGAACACAGGGAAATTCTTTACATAAGCCATTATAGTATCAAACAATAATAAATTGAGAGAATTTAAAGGGATACTCCAGATAGTACCAATACAACTTTAATGCATCTGACATAGTTTTGACCTCATTAATGTGCTTTATTTGCATGTCCTGATCCTTATTTAAAAAAATAATTGTGCACAATGCTGCACCATGAGCCTCCTTAGGTATGCCCCCTCACACAAGAAAATAAAATCCTTCTCAAATGTGTGTGAACAGTTTAGCCATTGACATCACTGAGTGGATCTACAAAGCAACCTGCATTACAAGCAGAGGACACCCCGGGAGACTCATAATGAGGATGTCACCACTTGTTTGTAGTTTCTCTGACTGTCAGCAGCCAAGTTGTGTATTAAAAGTATATACACTTTCAATGAAGTCTTTCTTGAATGGCATGGATAAAGTGATAAGGCTTCTATTGCAGCCTTTTGCAAAAAAGATAAATGGGGCTGTTAGCTAGTGCTAAACTACATCAGGGATGTCTTGTATGCATGGGCACGCTGGGCAGCTGCCTTGGGGTCCTATCATTTACTTTCCAACTTTTCAGTATATTATTTCAGGAGATTTCTTCAGAACTTTCAAACCCTCTTTATTAAAACGTTTAGATTGACTAATCACCTCATTATCAGCTGTTATCTGTACATGCAATCTTGCTGTTGGGAAAACATATGTTGACCTTGACGAAGATAATTGTACATAAGCAAGACAAAGTCAACACAAACAATTTAGTTTTAAGCCGTAAAGCTATAATAAAGATCTTCTAATATTTTTAAAAGTCCATGTCCGTTGCCTCCCCCGCTATCTACTAAATGTTTGTGTGGATTAATGTCTGCTGTACAGCATGTTTTTTTGAATGTTTAATCACTTATTATGTTGGAGGTGACAAACATGAGCTTAATTTTATCGATATTTAATATTTTTATTGCTGTAAGTGGTTATGCAGGAATGGCCAGAGTGCACTGCTTTGCCCAGGAGCCTATAATGCTTTTAAGACGACACTGAACTACAATTCCCGTAATGCATCAATTTATTCCAGTGTTTTAAGAAGACATTCATATAACTCAAGGAAAAAAAAGTTCATCAGATAGTAAGAGGTGAAGAGAACCTAGTGTAATAAAGGCCCTTCTTGTTTCACCATCACAAAGTCATGATATCAATCATTTGCCATGAAATGATGTGTAGCTGATGCAACCTATTTTAAACACTTTTTTTTTTTTTTTTTTTGTCACACATATGCTTGAAAGCAAAATCATTTCCTAAACTGGCTGGTAACTAAGAGTGCCCCCAGGTCAATGTCTTCTTCTGCATTTAGTTAAAAATGAAATCTCTAACACAATTTTATTGATCCATATTTTAGACACACCCAGTATCACTGCCAAACTGATCAATGAGCAGAAGGATGACAAGGAGAAGAAAAACCATGAAGAGAAGGAAAAGGTGAAGGCAGAAAATGGTTTTCAGGACAACTACAGTGTTGTTGTAGCTTCTGGTAAGTTTGCAGTATGTTGTTTTGTATATTTTTATTATTTTGTTGGAAACATTTTTTATTTTAACGGTCAGTTGTACCATATTGTCAAATCTGTAAAGCACCTTAAAGGAACATCCAGGCACCAAAACAACTTAATCTAAATTAAGTTATGAGGCCACCGGGCCCACTCCTACCTTCAGGGGTTAAACCGTTCAAGAGATCACCAAAATGTGTTCTAAATGTATTCATTGCACATATCAAAGAGTCAGTTTAGACCGCATAAGGCACCATAATAACTTAATCTAGTTGGCACACTGTTAACCGTAGCACCCTAAAGTGGCCTACAGCTCAGAGAACAACCCCCCCCTTCTCCTGTCCTCATGATGGACACGGTCTGTTTCAACTTATGCTTTATGCTGTAAACATCTGTATGCTACCAGATAACATAATGCAATGTTGAGCTGCATTTTTAAAAAAATTTTTTTAAAGAACAATTACCGGTATTTTAAGCTCCGTTTTATTAAAAAGATAAAAATAATACATCAATTTACGGTAACTGGCTGGCATTGGTGTTTTGTAAGTAGATTGTAAGCTCACAGTTCACTTTACATGTCTTACATGTGATGGATCACAGACAGGCTTTAATGCTACTTTAATATCAGAATCTGTAATTACATATTATTCTTTAACCCTTATTTGCTATATTTTGAACTTGCCCTTTTTTTCTGCTTCCAACACATACAATTTAACAACTGGCTGTTCACTTGCTGCCTAGTATATCCCACACCTTGACAGGTGCAATTGTAGTGAAATAATCAATGTTATTCACGTCACCTCTCAGTGCTTTTATTGTTATGGCTGATCAGTGTAAACAATTGTAGCAGAGCTCAAGTACTCAAGACGGGTACATCCAATATTTTACTTCTTGCAAGAGTACAGTATTGTGAATGTAGCCCTTATCCTCCCATATATTACCCTCCTAGCTGAGGCTAATGGTATTATCCTCTGGATGGGGCTTCATCAGACCAGGACGACAGGGAATCCAAATCTTGAATGTCTTGTTTCCCAAGGTGTAATTTCAAAACAACATAATACACCTCAGGATAGAGCTCAACCTCTGCCACAAATTGTCCAAAAAGCGTTTGAATTGGAGGCACCCAGGCAAAGCAACAGCACTTTAAATTTTTTACCGGGTCACTGCCATGCTGAGATGTGACTCAGAGTTGCATATGTGTGGCTCGTTAGTCTCGGTGTCGGAAAAAGGGTTCTTGGAACCCTGAGAAGAGGGGCACTCGCCATTCCTGGGTATTCCCAGATGCCTTCCCAAAGAGTACTGTGTCCTGACCCAGCAAATAGTTTCATAGTGATAGAGGGTATCTCCCGGTCAGGCCCCTAATGTAAGGATATGTCCAGGCCATCCATCCAGTTAACACAGCTTTACTAAAAGAGAAAACATATGAGAAATTGGTAATAATGCCAGAAAGAGTACAGAAAAATGGCAAAAATCAGTAACCACTGTTAACCCAGATCCAGCTGTGGCCTAGAATATCCAATACTCCCTCCTCACAGTGACAATAGTTCTCTGGGTATGTTTAGAGGGTTCTCTGATAAGGTCCATGGTCTGGCCTCAAAGCCCCAGGAACAGAGGCATCTGTTATAACCATGTCTAAAATCTTATGAGAAATTATGAGCCTAACCATTCACTGTCTTTCATAGCTATCTGATAATATCCTGAGTGTATTCAGGTAGTATATTTTCAGTGTAGAATGTTGAAGATGATCAAAATGTTTACTTTAGACATCAACCAAAAACTGAACTGACCACGGATTGATTCATTCTCTCTCTCTCTCTCTCTCTCTCTCTCTCTTTCTCTCTCTCTTTCTCTCTTTCTCTTTCTCTTTTTCATTCTACAATAGCTGTAATCAGAAATATTTGATTGCTGACTAAGTTTAGTATACATATTTTTACCAAAAGTTGCCCAGCGGAATCTCCCCTGGTTTCCTCACACAGTGAACAGAGGTTTAAATCTTACTATTCTGAGTAGCTGGGCTCACTGCTGCCCACCTGCTATTTTTTTCCATTCTCTGGTTTGTAATGAGGTGACCTATAGTGAGTCTCGATCCTCAGCTGAACAATTTTTTTTATGCCCTGCCTTTATACTGTTACCACTGCATTGGAGGAATCTCTTTAGTTAAGCTTTTTGTCTGCTTAGGTTGAGCTGTATGCTCAATTTACTGCATGACTGATTGTGTGTGTCTCTTTTTACTGGTCCTGTATATTTATTGCACTCACAGTGCTTCTCTAACTGGTCAGTCAGGTGACTGTGAAGTGTGTGGTTTGTTTTCCCTGAATGTTTGTGGATGGTTTTTGAGTGCTTGATAATTTTTTGTTTGGTTTTGTTTTTTTGTGTTCCCAATTGTTTCTGATAAAGAATAATTTATAGATACATTTTATCATTTAATTTTATAAACCACCACTGATGATTTTTATTTATTTTTTTCTTTGTCTGGTAGTGTTAAGATTTTCTTTTCATTAGTGTTTACAGTGCTGTGACTAATGACAAAGATGCAGCCTTGGCCGCATTGAAGGAAGCATTACATGATATGCACTAAAGTGGGTGTTCTCAGTAAATTAATTATTAAGTAAAGAGAATTTTAATTTGAAAGCCAAAATAATTGAACTAGAAAAATTCTCCTAGAAAACTTTGCTTCCAGTTTGGCTTTTTTTGGCCTGAACTTAGAAATTCACTTTCAATTCCTGACAGTTCTCACTTTAGTGAATAACTTTTGTGTGTTATTGATATTATCATAGAGTAATGTATAAACTTTTGTAGATCTGTAACTATAGTTGGATTCTAATCAAAATGTCTATAAAGCATTAAATATAAAGAAGCAAATACCTGCACAAGTGGACATCTGCAGTGTCCTTGAGTCTTATATATCATTAGTGGTTAACATTGCCAATCAGCTTTTGTGGTGGTAATAAAAATTCACTGAAATATCTTACTGTACCTTAGAAGTTAATGTTTGTTTTGCTAGAAGTTAGCATTTTTTTCTCATTATTCACTATTTTAATAAAACATTAAAAGAAAATATTATACTGTTATTATCTAATGCACTTTTTCACTTTAGGTTTGAAATCCCAGTCAAAAAGAGCTGTAGCATCCACACCACCACGTCCACCATCCAGGAGAGGAAGAGTAATGACAGATAAAGTAGGTTCGTCGTCAGGAGTAGACTCTTCCAGCAAGACTATCAGCATCCCAGTTTTTCATCTGTACCATAAACTATTACCAGGTACCATTACAATGACAAATGCAAAAAAACAGAAAATTTTTAATCATTTTGTTAAAGTTTGTTTTTAAATATATCCTCGTTTTGTATTTGATTTTGAAATCTATACATTGCAGTTTCAGAACATGTTTTGTTTTTGGTGATATTTTTTTAGAAAATAGACTTTTTGTTTTTTTTAGCATTTCATTTGTAAAGTTTGAATAGTTCCTAAACTTAGCAATTTGTAAAGAAAATAAATATGTTGGATAAAATATTTATTTATATATCTATATCTGTACAGCTCGTGTTTTAATGAATACCGTTAAATATCAATTGCCTCTAAATAACAAGTCATGGATTTTCCTCCTGCAATTATTAAAACTGTAATAATCAATTTAGTTAAATGTATGTAATTATGTAAATTTTTGGTTCTCATTTATCACTGATGCCCAGTCTGAGATTTGTCTTTGTTTTTCTTTTGCTGTCTTTAATTTCTTAGGACAGCCATTACCCCCTGAAATGACACTTGCGCAACTTCTTACTCTGCTGTACGATAGGAAGCTCCCTCAGGGTTTTCGCTCAGTAGACCTAACAGTCAAACTAGGCTCCAAGGTCATATCCGATCCAAGCTTGTCAAAGACGGACTCTTTTAAACGTCTTCACACAGAGAAAGGTATGCATATTGGGTGTCATAAGTGCAGTACTGCTAATGTTATCTGAAAAAATATGATTAAAGGACACTGTAGGCACCCATACAACTTCAGCTCATTGAAGTGGTCTGGGTGCCAACGCCCATCACCCTTAACCCTTCAAGTGTAATTATTGTAGCTTTTATAAACTGCAATATTTACTTTGCAGGGTTAAGTCCTCCTCTAGCGGCTGTCTATATTCATGTACGTTTGGGGATTTTTTATTTTTATACAGCTATAATCTAATTATTATACAGATTTGCTGTATTCTATTACTAGTCTACTGAAAAGGAAAAAAAAAAAAAAATAGCAGCTCCATGGGCCATCACGGTAATGCATCTTAGAAATACTGAGGAACTCAACACATATTAAGGATTGGTTAAAAATGTATGGAAATACAGTTTGAGAGCAACTTTTTTTTTAATACATTTCTAGCATATTTATCACAGCAAAGACTTTCCATACTATAAGTTTCATTAAGGGTTCCAATATGCATTTAAAATGATTGTTTTCTTCAAAGTTCATCTGCCACAAATAACATAATATTGTTCTAATTTATGCATGTGCATATCTGAGGTGTTCAAATGACAGCTTAGTAAATGTTATAATATTGTTATTGAATTTTCTAGAAAATTGAGTCTTTAAAATTTGAGTTGTGGGTTTATTTACTAAATTTGGAATTAAGGACAAAATTGCAAATATGTTAATGTTGACCAGTTGAAGAATCTTGCCTTGGTGGCATAAAAACTGTAACTCATTGTCATTAGTTTCTTGTTTTGTGAATACCCACACAAGATTATAAATATATATATATACACACACACCACCTACTTAATCATTGAATTCAGGTGTTTTAGTCAGACCCATTGCCACTGGGATTTAAAAATGAAGCATCTAGCCATGCAGTCTGTAAAATGGGTCATTCCGAAGAGCTCAGTGAATTCAGGCTAGGTACTGTGATAGGATGCCACCTTTGCAAGAAGTCAGCTCATGAAATTTCATCCCTGCTAGATATTTCACAGTCAACTGTCAAGTGATATTATTGGAAAGTGGATGCATTTAAGAACAACAGCCACGAAGCAGAAGACCACATAAAGTTGCATTGCAGGGCCAACAAGTTCTTTGGTGCATTGTGCTTAAAAATCGCCAAAGCTCTGCTGATTCCACAGCTAAAGCGCTCCAAACTTCCAATGGCATTTTATATCCGCACAAAACATGTGTCTGTGAAAGCTTCATGGAATGGGTTTCCGTGGATGAGCTGTTGCATGCAAGCCTCATATCGCCACTTACAATGCCAGGCATTAGATCAATAGATCAAGTGGTGTAAAGCATGCCGCCACATGACTCTGGAGATGTGAAAACATGTAATGTGGAGTGACAAATCACAATTCTCTATTTGACAGACTGATGGGCTAGTCAGTGTTTGGTTGATGCCAGGAGAACTTTACCTGTTGAAGTGCATTGTGCCAACAGTTTGGTGGAGGAGGTCTAAGAGTATGGGGCAGCTGTTTTTCAGGGGATAGGATAGGCCCCTTACTTCCAGTGAAGGGAAGTCTTTGTGGGGACTGTTTGACTGTACCCCAGTGCACAAATAAAATGCCCATAAAGACATTGTTGGATGAGTTTGGTGTGAAAAACTTGGCTGACCTGTACAGAGCTCTGACCTCAACCCCATTGAACACCTTTGGAATGAACTGAAACAGAGATTGTAAGCCAGGCTCTTTCGTCAAACATCAGTGCTTGACCTCACAAATGCTCTACTGGATGGATGTGCATAAATTCCCACAGAAACTCTCCAAAACCTTGTGGAAAGCCTTTCCAGAGGAATGGAAGCAAAGGGGAGATCAACTACATATTAATGTCTCTATATTTAGAATATAATGCCATAAAAGTCCCAGTTGTAATGGTCAGTAGTCACAATACTTTTGTCCATATAGTGTGTGTGTTTGTATAGACACACACATACATATATCTATCTATCTATCTATCTATCACAATGTTGGTGTTAACATTAAACTGATACAGAATTTAGATGTTCATGCATGCTCTTGTATGTTCATTCTAAGGTTTTCCCTTAACAGAACATGGGGATTTTTTGGGTTCATGCCCCGAAGATGAAGTTATTAGCCCAAGTGATGAGTGCATGGAATCTGTTCTGGATGACTCTTTTATGGACACATGTCCAATTCAATCTCCATTGCAAGTATTTGCTGGAATGGGTGGACTTGCCCTTATTGCAGAACGACTTCCTATGCTGTATCCTGATGTCATTCAGCAAGTAAGAGTAACTGGTTGTCAATCTTTATTTTTATTGTGACAGTTGAGTTTGAGTGTTTAATACAACAATTGGCATACATTCAATGTTATATATATATTCACTTTTTATTTTTTTATGCCACTCTTTTCATATTAAATAGAACTCCTCCAATTAATATATTATGGAGTTTTATAACCAGGAGCAGCTGATTAAATGGTGTCTAGAGATTGGTAATAGATGGAGTAACTGCAAAAACAGACCCAGTTCTAAAACTGCCCTTGCCTGAAAAATATATATATATATATATATATATATATATATATATATATATATATATATATTACAAGATTACTAAATAAAGATTTAAGAGTCCACACAACACAATTTCTTAACTCTTAAGCAGGCTAGGACATGATATTTGTTTTAATTAAAGGGGCATACCAACCAAATTTAATAATAAATAGCAGATTAGTTTATTAACCTTTAAACTTAACCTTAGTAAACCCAATGCCAATCAGTCATAGTCCCGCTTCAATTTCCACAAACACCACAGCAATAATGATTAAAATAGAGGGAGGGAAGGAAGGCAGGCAGGGGTCAAACTGCGCAGCTCACGTTTTTACAGTCTAACAGCATTGTCAAGATTGCTCTCCTGCCAGGGATGTTTATAATTTTTCTTGCTGATTTGCGCTCACAATCACACAGACCAATTTCTGAACAGTCCTCAGTCCCCTTAGCAACTGTCTGGTTACTATAATTTGCCCATAGACTTGCCAGCCTACCTATAAACTAAAACGTTTAACGTGCAAAGCAACTTCTCTTCAATTGAGCAAAGTTAAACTGCCAAGAGATAACCTGACCCCAAATTAACTATTCCTTATTACCATACATATTCTGCCACAGTGCTCATTGCCTGTGGCATTCTGTTTTTGCTATTTAATCCTGAGGCCCTCACCTCTACTCTGTGCTTAGGGAGGCATTGCATTAAGGTCTTGCTTGCAATAATAATCTTTCCATTGGAATTATTAAAATGTGTTTGTTTCGGCCTTCAAGCAGCAAGTCCTTTTTTTTTTCTTTCTCAATATTGCTATCATGTGTGAATGCCAGTAATCAATTTTGGGAAAACCTGATTCTATTGCTCATTTGTTCATATTACCTTTTTTGGCCTGTTGGTATATTTAAACTGATACTCTTAGGTAATATGCAATCTCAGAAAAAACGCTTTCACATTCTAGTGGTCCTTCTCTGCACCTGTTTATTTTGCACTTTTTATCATTTTCAGTTTTATTTTATTTACTTTAAGCACGTTGAAAACTTGAATACTTCTAGTGTAGTGATACAGGAATTTTTATTCTCAGCTGGCCAATTAACAAAGTGGGGAGGTGGATTTAAAACTGGCAAATAAAAAGCTGAATATCTCTTATCTGGCAACATTTCTTCTCTGCTTTGTTGAAATGCTGTCAGACTGTCTTTTCACTGTAGGCACTCTTAATATTAATATGTTGAGAAAGTGTAGTTGTCACAATTTTACACCCTGCTCCTTTGGTCTTCATTTTGCAAGTTGATTGTCAACCCTATTTATCTGGTGAATTAAACCCTGCAACTTCTATCTTTGTATGAATTTTACACGTATTCAAGGGTTAAAATGCATATATTTTTATTGAATCATTTGCTTTATTTTTGGTTAAGGTGAGTGCACCAGTTGTTACATCCACTACCCAAGAAAAACCGAAGGACAGCGATCAGTTTGAATGGGTTACTATCGAACAGTCTGGTGAGCTGGTTTATGAAGCCCCAGAAACCATTGCTGCAGAGCCTCCTCCCATAAAGTCTGCTGTGCAGACAATGTCCCCAATACCAGCTCACTCTCTGGCTGCTTTTGGACTATTCCTTCGTCTCCCTGGATATGCAGAAGTTTTGCTGAAAGAGAGGAAGCATGCCCAATGTTTACTTCGTCTGGTGCTGGGGGTTACAGATGATGGAGAAGGAAGTATGTATCTCTTGCTTATAGTGGGCATATACACATTCTACTTTGTTACTTTACAGATAGTCACAAGTGCCATTAGTATACTGGACATTTTTGTTTTATTTAATTCTGTATTTGCACTCTTCTCCCTTCAAAGCACCTATCAAAAGAATTAAGTGCATCACATACAATTTGATATCTGTTAATTTGTTGGGATTTCTTAAGCAAGTGCTTTCTGAAACCCTGCTGAATGGTTAAGAAGGTAATTAATGGGCACTAAAATACAATAGCAAATGTAGATATTAGATAATTACTCTAAAATTTGTATGCTAAAATGTACACTCTGGGGTTTCAATGACCTGCTTTGGTTGAGGTTATTAAACCCCAAGGCATAATTTCTCTAAATTTGTGTAATTTCATTCTTCCCTAGACATGTGATAGCTTGTACTTCCAAGTTGAAATTTTGTGAACATTATAAGCGTGTGGGTTTAGCATTAGCCTTCTTAATCTACACTTGAAGGTGCTATATGAGAGCCATGTCAGTTTGCTGTGATATGGAGAATACAAACCCTTATTTACAGAAATAAGTCCTGCACTCAAACTCCCACTACTCTTTGGTGGCAGAAAAGACCATAGTGCACATCACCTCCAATATATACAGTAAAACCCAAAGAAAAAAAATTATCTGCGCCCTTCCCAAATCCCTATGCTTATTTAAATAAATGGAGGCTATTTAGTAACTCCAATGGCCGTTAGATGCAAGCCCTGTCTCGTCTTTCCTCCAAGCTATACATGTTCCTTTCACCTTTCCTTGTAAGTTTTATCCTGCAATCCATGAACCAGTTTAGTAGCCCTTCTCTGAACTCTCTCTAAAGTATCAATATCCTTCTGGAGATATGGTCTCCAGTACTGCGTACAATACTCCACTTGAGGTCTCACTAGTGTTCTGTACAATGGCATTAACCCCTTAAGGACACATGATGGAAATATTCCGTCATGATTCCCATTTATTCCAGAAGTTGTGTCCTTAAGGGGTTAAGACCTCTTTCTACTGCTAATGCCTCTCCCTATACAACCAAGCATTCTGCTAGCATTTCCTGCTGCTTTATTACATTGTCTGCCTACCTTTAAAGGATCACTAAAGGGTCAGGATCACAAACATGTATTCCTGACCCTATAGTGTTAAACCACCATCTAGCCCCCTGGGCCCCTCATGACTCCATAAATATAGCAACATTTGCCAGCCTGAAGCTGTAGGTCTGCATGCTGTTTGGATCAGAGTAGTCTGATCCAATCACAATGCTTCTTCATAGGATTGACTGAGACTAACAAAGAGGCAGAGCCAGCATGATTCAAACACAGCCGTGGCCAATCAGCATCTCCTCATAGAGATGAATTGAATCAATGAATCTCTGAGGAAAGTTCAGTGTCTGCATGCAGAGGGTGGAGATACTGAATGTCTGGATGTATTTTAGGCATGATCCAGGAATGATCTCTAGCAGCCATCTGTGGACTGGCCAGTGGAGGTATCACTAGGCTATAATGTAAACACTGCATTTTCTCTGAAAAGACCGCGTTTACAGCAAAAAAACTGTAGGTAATGATTCTATTCACCAGAACAAATTCAATAAGCTGTAGTTCTGGTGACTATAGTGTCCCTTTAAGACATCAGAAATAATCACCCCTAAATCCTTTTCCTCAGATTTTGAGGTTAGGACTCTGTCAAATATTCTGTACACTGCCCTTGGGTTTTTACGTCCAATATGCATTATCTTGCACTTATCCACATTAAATGTCAGTTTCCACAATTCTGACCATTTTTCTAGTTTACCTAAATCATTTGCCATTTGGCTTATTCCTCCTGGAACATCAACCCTGTTACATATCTTAGTATCATCAGCAAAAAGACATACCTGACCATCAAGACCTTCTGCAATATCCCTAATACAAATATTAAGGAGAATGGTTCCAAGTACGGATCACTGAGGTACCCCACTGGTGACAAGCACGTGCTTCGAATATAATCTATTGACTACAACCCTCTGTTGCCTGTCACTCATCCACTGCCTTATCCATTTAACAATATTGGAATCCAAACTTAAAGATTGCATTTTATTGATAAGCCTTCTATGTTCAACAGTGTCAAAAGCCTTAATGAATTCTAGGTAAGCAATGTCTACTGCACCACCCTGATCTATTATTTTAGTTACCCAATCAAAAAAATCAATAAGATTAGTTTGGCATAATCTCCCTGAAGTAAACCCATGTTATCTCTGATCTTGAAATCCATGTGATTTTTAGATGTTCATCAATCCTATCCTTTAGCATGGTTTCCATTACTTTCCCCACTACTGAAGTAAGGCTTACTGGCCTATAGTTGCCCTACTACCTTTCTTGTGAATGGGCACAACATTCGCTAACTTCCAATCTTCTGGGACTACTCCTGTTAACAATGATTGGTTAAATAAATCTGTTAATGGTTTTGCTAGTACACCACTAAGCTCTTTTAATAACTTTGGGTGTATTCCATCAGGTCCCATTGACTTGTCTTTACTTTTGACAGTTGAAATAGAACCTCTTCCTCTGTAAACTCACGTGTAATAAATGACTCATTTATCCTTTTTCTTAACTGAGGTCCCTTTCCTTCATTTTCATCTGTAAATACTGAGCAAAAATATTCATTGAGGCAGTCAGCTAGACCTTTATCCTCTTCTACATACCTTCCTTTTGTTTTTAATCTAACTAATCCTTGTTTTACTTTCCTTTTCTCATTTATGTATCTAAAAAATGTTTTGTCCCCTTTTTTTTTTACTGACTATTTTCTCTTCTGTGTGTTATTTGGAAGCTCTTATCACTTGCTTAGCCTCTTTATGCCTAATCTTATAGATTGTCTTCCTCACTCTTTGTTTTTTTACGAATTTGGCCACATCTGCGGAGTACCACAGTGGTTTCTTTAATGTTTTGCTTTTACTGACAAGCCTAATGCAATTTTTTGTTGCCTTCAGCAGTGCAACTTTTAAATAATCCTATTTGTCTTGGACTCCATTTAAATTACTCCAGTCTGATAACTCCTATACACATATTCTAATTTTAGAAAAGTCTTCTTTTCTAAAGTCTAAAACTTTAGTTTTTGTGTGGTGTGACTCAGTCACTGTTCTTATTTTAACCCACACTGACCGATCACTGGACCCTAAACTTTCACCTACAGTAATATCTGATACCAAATCTCCATTTTTTAACACAAAATCTAGTATGGCCTCTTTACGAGTTGGCTCCTAAACGACTTGTTTTAGAGACCATCCCAGTAGGGAGTTTAGAATATGTGTGCTCCTGGCACAAGCAGGTATTTTATTTTTCCAATTTACATCAGGAAGATTAAAGTCACCCATGATGATAACTTCCACCTTCATTGTCCTTTTAGCTATTTCATCAACTAGTAGATTATCTAACTCTTCTGTTTGTCCTGCGGGCCTATAAATCACACCTACACGAGTTACTGTGTGATTACCAAATTCTAACATAACCCAAACAGACTCTGTTCACCTAACTTTTATTAGGCTAGATTTTATGCAATCCTTCACATACAGGGCCACCCCTACCCCTTTCTTGCCTTCCCTGTCTTTTCTATATAAAGAGTACCCTGGTATTGCTCTGTCCCAGTCATTTTTCTCATTATACCATGTCTCAGTAACAGCGACTAAATCTACATTATCAGCTGCCATTATAGCCACAAGTTCATGAATCTTATTCCCTAAACTGCGAGCATTTGTAGACATGACTCTAAGCTTATCATTTTTTTTTAACACACTTGCTACATGCACCTTCTGTCCTAGATTTTTGGGGGGCAATTGGACGGATGTTTTATTGCCCTTTTTGGGAGTTGTAGTTCAGCAACATCTGGAGGGCCGGAGTTTGAGAACCCCTGATGTAGAGCAACAGAATGTGCAATATGCCTTTTATCCATAACTCTAAGTCTACCAGATCCTACAGTAATCAATCTGCCATGCACCAAGGATTTGGGAAGTGCGTGGGTAACTCTATTTCATTTGGTTTTTACTATAACCGGTTCAATGGTAAAGATTCGGACCATCGTACATTAATATTAATGGGTTACCCCAACCACCTCTGACCACGTATACCTTTAGAAGTGAACATGGTGGTAGCAGTCTGTATATGCAGTGTTTCTGCTTGAAACGCAGCAAATTCATGGATTCTTTTACCTGTATTCTGGGGCTAGTTGCACCCCAGTCAAACGTGACTTTGGCAGCCTGGAACTCTGTTCCGTACTGTCAAATGTCCTTTCTTTCCACAAAAAAATATACATCCAACGCAGCGAGCACTGCACACACTCTGAGCTGGTTACAGTCCAAGTATTCTCTGTGCGAAGCCTCAGATTGAACTGTGCTTTGGCTGCAGTGAAGGCAGATGTAAGAACACGACGTAGCGTTGGGAGCTTCACCCAGCGCTGCATTACAGGTAAGTTTTAGTGTATTTTATGACTTTAATATAATGTTTATTGGTGATAAGCTTAATCTTTATAATAGAGAAATTTGACTTCACATAAGAGGGAAAAAAGAGTTTTGCATACAATCAGATTTAAAAGGTTATGCAAATTATAGATACATATTTTAGTTATTGTATATGTAGGCATATGGTGCACCAAGATTAGAATAATAACATTTTTTTTAAAAGTCAACTGATATCAACACTAGCGCATGCAGTCATCAGCCCCACAATTAACCGCTTGTGATGCTACACAAGTCATTTAAAGCAAACCGCTGCTGCTGAGCTCAATTTCCAGTGGCCAAGTTACAAAAAGCATTCAAGATCTTCCAATAAAAATACAAAAAGTTTATTCACTTGTATAACATATGGGTTATGTACTTGAAACTGAATTTTTCATTCCCTTAGTTTTATTTTTAATAAGGATTTATTGTGGTGATATTGGAAATGGTACACAACAGATCACCTTATTTTTGTGTGGCAGAGTTCTATTCAATTTAAATTTCAGGAGACAAGTAGTTTTGCCTTAATCATCATCTCCATTTGTTCTCTTTCTTCCTTTCTAGGTCACATTTTACAATCCCCATCTGCAAACGTCTTGCCTACTCTTCCTTTTCATGTCCTGCGCACTTTGTTCAGCACAATGCCTCTGACTACAGATGATGGGGTACTCTTAAGGCGCATGGCCCTGGAAATTGGAGCAATACATCTCATTCTTGCCTGCTTGTCTGCTTTGAGTCACCATGCTCCCAGAATCCCCAGTTCCAGTTCCAATCAGACAGAGGTAGGCTGATCCTGTAAGCATCAAGATTTAGTGTTGTTTTTCAACATTTGAAAAACACATGCATAAATATGTCGCCTTAGTATCTGAAACATGTACATTCTATATGGTCATGTCATGTTTTTGTGAGGTAGGTCTGAGACTCGAAACATAAAACATTTGTATAAGTATTGTCTATTTAAAATAAAAAAAAACATAAACAAATAGTAACTACAGCATACAAATGTTTCTTTTATTTCAGTTATGAAGCTGTTTTATTTAGAACTGTGCAATTTCTTAATTGTCATCACTTAAGTTATAGTAAACATTGAGCCATTAAGTTATTGTAAACATTGGGGGAAGGGGTGTTAGTACACTTAGACGTTCAGCACTATATTGTGCTAGCCACAGAATAGAATGCTTAAGCAAGTTATTATAATTTGACTACAGCTGATCAGTTTATTTGGACGTAAAGGCTTATATGGCAGCTGTTTTGTCGTGAATGATACAGACTAAGCCCTTGATTTATTGAAGCCGGCCAATAAAGAAAAACAAATAGCATTTGCATTTATAACAACTAAAATGTCAATTAATTCTTATTTTTTTACAAGTATAAATAAAATGAATGTTTCTATACTTCAGATTTATGCAATGTTACGCAGTCATATTAAATATTTTTCAATATATTGTATTTATCTCCAGAGGAACCAGTGCAATAATGAACTTTTAAATTAAGCTAAAATATCATGTTGACTGATTATTAATGTACATCAGTGTTAGTCGTTATTCACATAATCAGTTGATCTACAATTTTTGTTTCTAGTGTCCAAGTATCATTACCATTATTCACTAGTGAATGTTTTTGCTGCTCTATAGTGGCCTCTACACAGACTTATGTTCCATTAGATGCTGCACTAATTGTATACATAGTCTGTATGTATGTAACACTTTTTGGAAGCATGGGCCCTAATTTAATGAACAAACTAAAGTTTACAACCTACAGAATATGTGACTTAGTTGTAATGATCCCTAGCAGAGTCTTTTAATTTAAAAAAAAAAAAAAAAAGTTGAGCTTTTTAAATAATTGTTCTTGATGATCACCATATTTGCTGTATCCAATTGTATTTATCACTAAAACTATGGGAAACAGCCATTGCGTTTATCTAGCAGAACTCAAGTTGTGTGCCATTTGTGAAAGTACAAGGTCATGAATATCCAGAAGCTTTTTCATGACTTGCAAATGATGTCTTTTGTAATAAACAATGTGTTTAAGTCACAGGTTTCCAGCACACACAGCAGTGGCACTTGTGAAGAGCAACAGTTGTATTGGGCTAAAGGCACTGGATTTGGAACTGGATCTACTGCTTCAGGCTGGGATGTAGAACAGGCCCTTACAAAACAAAGACTGGAAGAAGAGCATGTAACCTGTCTCCTACTGGTATGTAGGCTTCTAAGTACCTCTTAATTTATAACCACTATATACATAGTAGGCTTCATGAATAAGGTTTCAGTTTGGTTCTTGTACTGTTCATATAAAACATACTGTCTTCAGAGCACATGCAGTCCAGATCTGCTTTTTAGAGTGTCAATAAAAAAGCTACATGTCATTCACTAAACAGGAAACTGCAAAATATAGGTCAAACTAGATGATATAAAAAGGTGTCCAACTTGTCACAGCATGGCTATTTTAGCCTCATTTTTTCAATTCTCCCTAAAAATTTCGTAGAATGGTATAAACACTAATTTGAGGAGAAGATTGTTTTTGCTGGTTGCCAGAATCTGAGACTTATCTTCGCACATTTTTTTAATTGTATCCTGACTGGCAGTATCTGAAGGAAGTAATATGACATAGTTTGCTTCAGGCAAATTGCTTCAATACAGTGCATGTAAGTGTAAGGTAAACTTGGAAGATGCTTCTCATTAAATCATAGTTGGCTCCACCACTAGTATCCGTACTGCTGTCTTTTCCATCTTTTATCAATCTTCAGCACCGATGGGCAGAGAAGACAGCATAAATCTCTAAATTCTATCTATGGTCAGAGTGCAGCTAGATTTGGGTGTTTAACAGAGGATTGCTGTGATAGAGATATTATGGTAGCCAAATTGCTAATCTATAGCTCATATCAAAAAGGGAGCACCTTTTAAAATTGAAAATTTTCATTTTGCTTTATCTAAAACATACCTGTTTTTTTTTCCACTTCTCTCAAAATATTACTTTATCTGGCTGAGCAGTCATGTTAGGCAAGATTCAGACTGTGCCTGTTGCTGTTATAGCTTTGTGTGAACATACCTGTGTGAGAAAATGTAACTTTTTTTATCTTGCTGATCAACCATTTTCCAACAAAATCATTATACATCAAAAAGTTTTGTTTTTTTAAATGTGAAAACATAAATACATTTTTTTAATAAAATAAATAAAAGTGAAAGCTTGATTGCAGCTATCCTGTAAGGTAATACCACATCCTAAGGAGAGAATAGGGTATGTTTATTCACAGCAGAAACCATTGTACAAAGGGCAAAAATCATTAACTTTTTATCTTATATTTTTACAGCATGAAAATTAATTTGGCAGAGTTAATTGTAATATCTACCCAAAGTAGACATATGTGTGGATGACATGCTCTGCTTTATTTTGTCTGTAGGGCAGTACATAACTATATACTGTCCATTTTGTAGAATTTGTTTTTATATGAACAATTTGTGAGTCGGATAAAAACATATTGGCGTATTATGGGAGAAAGTACTGTAGCTGCAGCTAGTTTCTGTTCTGTTATTTCACTTTTGCAAATGGGCAATAACTTTTCTTTCTAAAGTTCCTAAATCTGAACACAGCCAAGAAAACCGTACACTTTGAGGACAAGCTGATTCAATAAACTTAATGCTTGAGAAGTTCTTTTAATCTTTCATAGTATGACAAATTTAGAAAAAGGATTGTATGATTAGATTGTGTTCACCGAGATCCATATAATTGACTTACAGAAATAATTTTCATTGAATAACCATTTATCTCCTCTTGTAAACGTTCTTCTTAAGCATTCTGGTAAAACTATCAATGTTCCCACTTATTCATTTGCCCAAGACATTACAATTGTACTCTTTGATTAGAGCAGTGTATCCCAATCTTTGTAACTGACATTAAATACAGCTATAGTTCTGAAAGTATGCCCTTATATAGAGATAGGTTGTTATGTTACTGCTGATCGCAGTTGTAGCCAGCATGTGTGAAGCAGCCTTTTAATTATGGGTTACATGCCAAAACTGTCATTAAGTTAAAGGATTGTGTCATTTATTCCCCCCGTCCCCGCCATTTTACTTTATGATTATGTAATGTACTCCCAAAATTACAAAAAGTAATACTTTAGTTAATTTAGGATGAATGGCTTGTATTAGAGTGAAAGGAACAATGGAGTTCATTTTCAGAAAGATTTTTATCTATCTTGGCGTAAATGCATTTGATGGTGCATCAGGTTTTCCCCCTTTCATATTTCTCCTAAACTGAGCTCAATAAAATATCACAAATTAAAGCTCAGCAGATCTTCTATGAAAGTGAGTGAACATATTAAAGGGACTCTCCGGTGCCAGGAAAACAATCAATTTTCCTGGCACTGCAGGTCGCTTCTCCCTCTCACCACCCATCCTCGGTTGCTGAAGGGGTGAAAACCCCTTCAGTGACTTACCTGAGACCCCCGCCGGTGTCCCTCGGTGGTGGTTTCGGGTCGCCGCCACTCCTCCCCTTCATTATGTCAGCCGGCGGGGGAGACCCAATGTGCATGCACGGCAACACCGTGCATGCGCATTAGAGCTCTCCATATGAAAACTGCAATAATTACAGTTGCAGGGTTAGGGGTAGTAGAAGCTGGCACCCAGACCACTCCAATGGGCAGAAGTGGTCTGGGTGCCTGGAGTGTCCCTTTAAGTACAATGTTATTTGTAAGTAAAGACGGCCACTCATATGTGGATGCAAAAGCATTTGTAGCTTGTAATATCAAAGTAACAATTTTACAGATGTGACATGCCATATATTTTTACCTGAATGCCCTTAAATAGGTTCTTTCACTTCACAGGTTTTGGTTTTGAATTTACCCATTTTGTCCGTCTATTTACTTTTTTTTTTTTTTCTTATTCACCATTGATTTTATAAATCACACAGGAGAGCGCAACCCTATTAAATTAAAACTGAATAAAATATATTGCAATAAAATTAATTGGTCAAGCAGCTATACACAAAATAGAGCATTTGCAGTGGGAGGTGATCAGTGGGAGGCTGTCCTGTTTACTATTAGAGGTCAAAGAACAGCAGCTTGTCAAACGCCGATCCCAATCTACAGCCTCCTTACTGCACGGACACTCTGCCTTATCAGCATTGAGATCGGGCGGGATTTGGCACTGTTAGGATTGTGGACGGGAAACAGCTGTAAAGCCTCTGAATCATTTAAGTGTATTTGTGGTATCTTGGAGACGAGTACCACCACTTGCTGATGTAAGGGTTTCATTTGGGGGAAAGGGAATCCTGTTTTAAATTAATAAATTGCAGTATTATGCTATGAAAAGTTTTTTTGTATGCTTTTAAAGTTCACTGTTCTAAAGTGTATCAACAGACGCTGCATTCTAACTGCAAGACAAGATTAACTATTTAAAGACTGTTACCCAGGATTCTTTAGACCCTTGAGCAAGTTTTATGTTTTTGTGTGTAATCACACTTATTGTGGTGCATATGGTTTTATGTATATATTACGAACCCACAGTTATAAGTGTTGGTTTTCATACTTTTACTAATCACCTAATTTAAGGTTATCAAATATAGTGCTGACACTCAATTTGCAAATAGATAGATTTTAGTTGTAGATGAGAAAAGGGCAGGGACTGCTCATGAGGTACATGAATTTGGCAATTTTTGGCACTATGTGAAGCTGAAGCAAAGTTTCATTTAATTTCTAAGCAAATTTACCCACAATCCATTAGTCAAAGGAATTCCACTAAAGGGCAAACTGCAGACATCATGGGCTGAGGAGAACAAAATGGCAGACATTGAGCTCCAACACAAGGAAGAGAACAATGAATAAAAAAAAAAAAATGCAAGTACCAAGGGAGGAAGTATTATTATTAAGCTACAATGGACAACAGGAAAGGAAAAATTAAAGACCATGATAACACCACTTTAAATTATGATATGCCCTTTTAATAACCCATTTGAGTAGCCTAATAGTAAATTGATGGACCACAATCATGTTCTGCACTATAATCTCTTTTATATTCTAAAAGACAAGTGGACACATTCGATTGGCATACTCATACATCAAACTGTTTATTATCGTTATAGGGACACTATAGTCACCAAAGCAACTTTAGCTTAATAAAACAGTTTTGGTGTAGAGATCGTGCACCTGCAGTCTTACTGCTCAATTCGCTCCCATTTAGGAGTTAAATCCCTTTGTTTATACAGCCCTAGTCACACTTCCCTGCATGTAACATGCACAGACTATCTAAATTCTTCCTGTAAAGTGAAATATGTGAGAAAACATCTGATTGAAAATGAAACCAATTGTATTTCTCGTGCAGACTATGCATAAACAGAAACAAAAGTGGTTTAAAGTCTAAATTCAGATTCAGCTTTATTATCACTGTACAATGTGCATACAACAACAATGAAACACAGTTGGCCTCTGAACAGAAATGCAGAAGCAATTAATAAAAATAATATATCAAATGTAAACTGCAAAAAGTTTGGCAGTGAGACTGCAAAGGCATGCTCTATACCAGGTGTAGGCAACGTTTTAGTAGTACTGTGCCAAAACAAGATCTTGAAGTCCCGGGGTCCAGTGGGTTCTGGGCTGGCCAGGTATAGATGAAAGGCACAAGCTGCTACAGGCTGCTCTAATCCTGAGCAGATTCCCCTTCACAAGTGCTGAGAGGCAGGGATCTAAGATCATCTTCTCTAAGTGCTGCAATGCATAAATTGTGGTTTGTTACTCACCACATACAGTCACTGCTTGGTTTGCACTAGCAAATATCTGAAGTCTCCTGAGAGGCCAGAGCCTGTGTGTCATAGGTTTCTGACCCTTAAGCTATACACAGAAATTGCTTAATTAAACTAAAGATTTTTTGGTCAATTTAGTGTCCCTTTAACATCTGTTTGGCACAGTGTGCCATCAACTCACTTGACCTAGTAAAGTGAAATCAAGTGGTTCTGCCCATTTAACTGAACATGAGAAAAAAACTGCTGCACATATTCTTCAAGCTATGCCTTTCAAATGTTTATTACATTAAACCCTTATGTAATATTTTCTCTAAAGTAGTAATATAATGCAAAGAAAAAGTCAATTAAATTACCAACCTATCTGTGGGCATACTTTTTTTTTTTTTTCTCCTGCAAGTGTGTTTGGGAATGCACCATACACCTTATTAATGTATTTATTTTTTTTAACCTTCCTCTAGAGATTTGGAAACTGAAAAGCCTTTGCTTAATTCTCACATCATATAGCTATAGCAATGAAAGTGCACTTAGTCTTACCCTCCAAAGCTTCCTATTCCAGAAATGTCTGTAACATCTCAATCATAACGTGTGAATTCACCAGCTGCATCTTCAAGTAGGAAAGTGTTTCAAAATACTGCCTCACAAAAATAAAAAAAACCTTCATTTATAGTTAGAATTACACCTGAAAAGCAGGTAAAATTTGTAAAACTACACTGCACTTTAAATTTTTTTTTTTTTTACACTTTAAAAAAATATAAATATATTTTTTTAATTTCTGGAAAATAATTTTTTTCTATGGTTTCAAAATGTTACATCTCTATACAGAGTTAAGAGGACAGGGATACTGTACTCAGATAATTTAATTTAGATAACTATGACTACAGTGTCCCTTTAAGTGGGGGTGGTGGTAAAATTGAATATAAAAAAGTATATAACTAAAAAATATGATTAACAACCTTGACTGGGTTGGTATTGACTAGAGTTTGTATACTTTAAGTGAAAGTCAAACACTTGTTCACACCTACAATTCAAATTAGATCAAATTGTTTTATTAGTTGTGAATAATTGTGGGATAAAATTATAAATATTTCTGCTGCTTGTCATATAGAACTTGACGTAGAGTTACCATTTGTAAATAATGTCCTTTAAATCTGAAAAGCTACAGGTCTTTTTAATGCCAGGTTTATTGCTTGTCATTGTTTAGTAATTCTGCTGTGTTTGCTACATTTTAGTTACTTCGTGCATTCTGCAATTAGTCCTGATTAGTATTTTGCATTTGGTTATTCTATGATTATCTGTATTGATGTAATACTTATGTTTACAAAGTTTAGCGTATGGTTACGTGAAACAACCGTGTCCTTTTTTTTCTTTTTTTTAATCATATATATTTTTCATAGTCCTTTACATCCTTCTATATCAGGCTTCCCCAAACTCCGGCCCTCCAGATGTTGCTGAATGATTCTTAGCCTATCTATTTCATTCATAGAATCTTGGGAGTTGTAGTTCAGCAACATCTGGAGGGCCGGCGTTTGAGGAAGCCTGTTCTATATGAACCACCTCTCTGGCTCTTGCACCTTGCTCTACACACTAGGTTTCTACTTAATGATATCCCTAGCTAGATATTCTTTTGCTATGTGCTTATTACTTTTTATTTTGTGGGCCTATCAAAAGCACACATGATAAGCTTTGTTTTTGTTATGTTATAGGTCCTTGCCAGTTACATAAATCCATCTGGGTGTGCAGTAAATGGAGAAACACAGACAAATGAGGGCAGAGGACATAACAGCAATGCTCTTCCATCTGTCTTGCAAGAGCTCCTCAGTCAATCCTGCCTCATCCCAGCAATGTCATCATACCTCCGCAATGACTCAGGTAATGATCTAAAAATATTTTTTTCTATATTCAAACATGTAGTTTAAAATCCTTATATTGGTTGTTGGCCGTTGTAAAGCCTATCTCTATTATATAATATATATTTAAGATCTGTAAATACTGATAACCACTTTGCTTGATGACTGCATTTTGCTAGTAAATAAAAGGTATTTTTGCTGTAGTCATGATGACAGCCATGTAGTCATTTGCTGTGTTATTAGAGGAAAAATCTTAAACTCTATTGTGTTGTAATATTCACAAGGATATCTGACAACTGTGGTCTTTTGTAGTATTCTAATTTGCTGTCTTTCATGAAATGTTTATATATATATATATGGTCAGGGAAAAAAAGCTGTATTAGTGATAACCATTATATTTACTAAAGTCAGTTCTGGTGTTCCGAAACCAACATTCGGGCGGGCCTGTAAAGATGTAATTGTATAAAGGGAGTGGTGGGTGGGGTGACCAGTCGATGTCAGCCCAGTAGGGAGGTAGGTTTGGGGTTTTATGGACCGGATCAACCCCTCCCACAACTTTAGGCACCACTTTCTCATTTGTGGCCAGGAAAAAAAAGCCATATAAGTGTTAACCATTATATTTACTAAAGTCAGTTGTGGTATGCCGAAACCGCCGTTCGGGCGGGCCTGTAAATAAAGAGGGCAAAAAGAGTTTTAACCAGGCAAACTTTAATACGTATGAAATCGTAATAACAATCATGCAGATGTGACAGTCTAACTTAATTAGCTAGCTCTTGAAAAGCTTGTCTTAGTTCTTTTTCTGGTTGTGGTATGTACCGGGGTGACCAGTCTACGTCAGCCCAGTAGGGAGGTAGGTTTGGGTTTTTTATATGCCGAATCAACCCCACCCACAACTCCAGGCTCTGCCTTTATATATATATATATATAGATATATATATATAGATATATATATATAGATATATATATATAGATATATATATATATATATATATATATATCTATATCTATCCTTGCACTCAGGCTATATGAATATATACTTGCCGGGTGCTCAGCCTTGGACGGTAATATCCAGACAGTAGTAGAAATGGCAGCACTCACGGTCTCCAATAAAATTCTTCTTTATTTGCAAGATTTAAAACATGGGATCAATGTTTCAGTCCCTATATGGGACTTTCATCAGGATCATGTTTCAGAGCATTGTAGACGTTCTCACTTGCATTTGTGTAAACGTTTTTCCAAGTGTAAATTTGTATACTTTTTTTTTTTTTTTATAAAGGTAATAAGTAATTTAATGATAGTTTTATATAGTTAACTTATTCTCTATGTATTCTACATTATTTAATACAATATGTCCTTTACATAAAACATAGAACATGATCATGATGTGTATGTTGTACATGCTACTCTTTACCTAGATATTTTATCTATTTGTAGGGATCGACCGATTTTTTTTTTTAGAGCCAATACAGATATTCTGTGAACTTTCAGGCCGATAGCCGATAACTTACCGATATTCAGTACATTTACCATTTTGGGAAAAAAACAAACTATTTCTAAAGGTAAATGCACAAAATATACATGCTGTGTGTTTAGGCAGAGGAGCTGTGTGTGTTTGTGGAGTGGATGCAGTGTGTGTTTGTGGAGTGTGTGTGTAGTGGATGCAGTGTGTGCGTAAAGTGAATGCTGTATATACTAAATGCAAATTGTGAGTATTTGTGTAGTGTGTGTGTATATACTGCAGTGTGTTTGTGTAGAGTGCATTATATAAACACACTGCATTATACACAACTACACAAACACACACTGCATTATATACAGTGTGTACTGTGCATTATATAAACACACTGAACAAACACACTGCATTATATACACACTACACAAACACACACACAGTGCATTATATAAACACAGTGTGTCTGTGTAGTGTGTTTATATAATGCAGTGTGTGTGTAGTGTGCATTATATAAACACACTGCATTATATACACACACTACACAAACACACTGCATTATATACAGTGTTTGTGTAGTATGTGTATATAATGGAGTGTGTTTGTGTATGTATGTAATTGAGGGGGCATTTAAAAAAAAATATATATATATATATATTTTTTTAATATTTAATTATTTTTTAGTTGCCCCTCCCTGCTTGTTACTTGGCCAGGGAGGGGGGATATGACATTCCCTGGTGGTCCAGTGGCATGTACTGAGCAGTGGGGGCCCGCAGCAAGCTCTTACCTTCCCAGCAGCTCCTCCAGCTACTGTGTAAATCTCGCGGCCAGCGTGCCGAGCGGAGCGTTGCCATGGTAACACGTGGCAACGCTCTGACGGCCGCGGGTCTCGCAAGATTTACACTGGGGAGCTGGAGGAGCTGCTGGGCAGGTAAGTAAACGCTTGCTGCCAGACCCCAACAGGACCGCCAGGCTTGTAAGGAGCACGGCGGTCCTGTTATATATTATCGGCAATATCGGTTTCTGAATTGGTTGATACCGATCTTGCCGAAAATACAGAATATCGGCCAGACCCATAATCGGTCGATCCCTATTTGTTTGTCCTGCCTTGTTCTCAGTTTGCAAATCACTATAATTTGTTTTTATATTCTGCACTTTTGTTAGTCAAATGTTCTTTATTTTCTTTTTATATATATATATATATATATATATATATATATGTTTGCATTTTAATATGAAAAAATAAACTTTTTTTTACATTCAGAGGCATCATATGCTGGCAGTAGATTGTGCTCATGCCAATTGGCACTGGCAGTAAGGAGCAGGGTACTTTTTTTTGTTTTGCTACCTCAGTGAGTAAGAAGCCGTAAGTGGCTGTCATCATGGTTGTCTGGCAGGTGGTACAGTTCATTGAAGTGTACCACCTCTCATTGAAGTGGTCTGGGTGCTGTGTCCCTTTTGCACCTAGTGCTGCAATGTAAAACGTTGTTACAGAGAACTGCAATGTTTACATTGCAGCTCTAAGTCTGCCCTCAGTGACTGTCTAATACATTAGCCTGTATGTCTCTGTAAATATATACAATATCCAGGGATTCAAATTTTAAGTTTTCTCCTACTAACCATATCTAAGTGTTGCTCACCACTGAAAATGTATGTGAACAGCATGCACTTTATGTTTATGGCATGGAGTGTTAGTTTATGTGTGAGATTTCAGAGCTAGGTATGTGAAGTGCTAGTGTGTGTAAGCACAGAAATGGATTTCTAGCTTGCTCACATCACTTGCTCATTCCTCCCAATGGTAAGGAACATGCAATCTGTTAATGCCATGTAAATGTTAATAATCCTTCGTAATAAAACACTTCGTAATATATTCCACTAGAAAATATACTGTCTTGTGTTTTTTGTTTTTTTTTACATTTAAAAAATAAATAAAAATGTTTTATATTCTTTATTTTAGTTGTGCAAGTTATAACAAACAAGCCTATGTTGCCACAACAGCAATACCAGGCTGAATATTGTTATACATTTTCAAACATGGCAAGTGGAGGTTCTGCACATTTTTATAATAAAAGTGATATAGCATTGGTCGAAGAAGGTATGCGTGGCACAACATAACTTTTATAGTAGTCAGAAAGTAAGTCCAACACACAAATCGTATGGAGAAGGGAACACCTAAGTGTCCAGCCACATAATGGAGCAAATAAACATTCTTTGCATAACAGCTTAATTAACTTATGTTAAGCTATGGTGTAGGAACCGCACTACCTATCTACTAATTCTATATTAGAGGGGTCTATTGCTGGGTCTAGGGGTTTAACGCCTGGCTAGGGAGTTGCATGCGGTATCCGGCTTGTCACAATCGCAGGGGGGGGTATAAGTATGCGATCGGATGACCGCTTGTATGGAAAGTGAGGATTGGCTACTGTGTTGTGTTGAGAGTTAACCGTACTGTGCGGCTTAAACGGAGAAAGTATATCTCCAGAGTAGGGCTGAGGTAAGCAGGTATAGCATGTCTCAGTCGGGGAGTCAAGTGGTGACCGCTGCAGAAGTAGTAGTAGTGGGGGCTTCCACGGGACTAATGTTGTCACTTTTGTTGGGTCCCTATGGTGGACTGCAGGTTCAGCCACTCGAGGTCTGACTGATGTCAATGAGTCCATCGGGTGTCCCAATAAGTGTGGCCAATAAGCCTGCTGCTTCCCCCATATCGTGGACTTCATATCGGGCGTCTCCGTGGAGGATCAACAGCATGCTAATCAGTCGCTAGCGGTACTGGATGCCCTTCTTCCGGAGGAGAGCAGTGAATGGTCTGAGGGACCTCCGTCACGCCAGGGATCCTCCAGAGAGATCAGGATAAAAGGCCAGTTGCATTCCCTCAAAAGTATAGGGATCCTGGTCTTTTTGGGCCGTGAGAACTGCAGCTTTATCCCTGCCATTGTGGAAGTGGACTATCCTGTTTCGCGGAGCTGCTGCATGGGCCTTCGGCGATTTAGGGATGCGGAAGCAGTCCTCCAGAGTCATTGACTTGACCTGCCGCGGGGATAACACCAACATGAGTCGTCTCAACATATGAGCCAGTTGCTCTGTTGGAATGACTTCTGGGATACCCCTTATTTTTAGATTGTTCCGCATGTCCTCCATTGTAGCAAATCGATGATCATTTAGTTCATTCTGCTTTTGGAATCCCAGGATTGTTTGCTGCATAGAAGCTAGCTGTGTGAGTGTGCTCTCCGGTTGTGGATTCCATAGCATCCATCCGGCCCGTTAGACCCTGGAGATCCACACGTAGATTTGCCACGTCGGCCAGAATATTTTTCTGCAAGTTTACCAGCAGGTCTTTATGCACCGCCGTTGTGACTGGAGCTTTGTCAGGGCTGCTAGCTTTGGAGGTTGAGGTTAGTCTGACCGGCAAGGCATCCTCCACGTCCCCCAGAGACCTGCCGCAGGAGGTCTCCGATGTCGAGGCCTATTCGAGGTTTGTCTGGTTGTTTTTTTGGCTTTTCGACCCATTTTGTGTCTTGTGTCACACTCCTGCACCGGTAGTGACCCCAAGCAGGCAGTGCTGTCAATAATATGGGTTAAACTAGTGTAGTGGCTCTGAGATAGTGCGGCCATTCAGTTCAACCGCTTGGCCCCGCCCCCCTCCCCTGTCTTGTGTTTTTAATGATTATTTTGAATATATGTTTAAATATAAAATGGAGGCTTTACCTTCTTCCACGTGCACACAGAAGTTGGGATTAAATTATTGAATGTCTGCCACATATTACATTCATTTCTAAAGACTTGATGGGGAAGGGCCTCTGACATGTGCTGTAACGGTGTGTAGGATCTCAGCAACTTCATGACTGATGGGATTATTTATTAAAGTGATAGTTTCAAATCCAGAGTTGCCAAACTGAAAATATAGCTGATTTACAGGATTTTTCCAGATCAGCTATTTTGACCTTAAATTTGAATTTTACTTTGAATTTAATTAAAATTCTTATTTTAGTAAACAGCCCTTCATTGTATTTCATTTGCCCCCCCCCACTTCCCTCTCCTAGGTAATGTTAAGATTGTTATACTTTTATGTTGAATCTCTTCGACATAGAAAATAAGTAAACTAAGATTACGTTGTATTGTCCATTACAATAGCTATTATTATTATGTTATTTATATAGCGCCATCAAATTCCGCAGCGCTTTACAATGGGTGGACGAACAGACATGTAGTTGTAACCAGACAAGTTGGACACACAGGAACAGAGGGGTTGAGGGCCCTGCTCAGTGAGCTTACATGCTAGAGGGAGTGGGATAAAATGACACAAAAAGGTAAGGATAGTATTATACTAGTGACAGTTGCAGAAGAGGAATCAGTCAGGAGCTATTACCAGTTTAATTGATACGCTTTTATGAAGAAGTGGGTTTTTAATGATTTTTTGAAGGAGTAAAGACTGGGTGAGCATCTAACAGAGGAGGGAAGCGAGTTCCACAGGAACGGTGGAGCCCTCGAGAAATCTTGAAGGCGGGCATCAGAGGTGGGAGTACGGGCAGAAGATAGACGTAAGTCTTCAGCAGGTCGTAAGGGCCTAGACGGGACATACTTGTGTATAAGGGAGGATAGATAGGTGGGAGCAGCATTATGTAGCGATTTGAAAGCAAGAACCAGAATTTTAAATTGAGCTCTATATTTTATAGGAAGCCAATGTAGAGACTGACAGAAGGGTGAGGCATGGGAGGTGCGGGCGGACAGGAAGATGAGCCTCGCCGCCACATTCATTATGGACTGTAACGGCGCTAGTTGGGAGCACGTAAGACCACTGAGAAGCGGATTACAGTAGTCAAGGCGAGAAAGGACAGTGGAATGGACCAACACCTTAGTCGCATCTGGCGTTAAGTAGGGGCGGATGCGCGCAATGTTTTTGAGATGGAAATGACAGAATTTGGGGATAGATTGAACATAAGGCTTGAAGGAGAGGTCTGAGTCTAAGAGAACATCTAGGCAGCGAGCCTGCGTGATGGAGCTGATGGTAGCACCATTGACTTGGAGGAGACAGACACAGGAGTAACAACACTTGAGGGAGGAAAAGCCAGAATTTCAGTTTTGGTCAAGTTTAGTTTAAGGAAGTGTGCAGCCATCCAGTTAGAAACAGCAGAGATGCAGTCGGATACCCTAGTCAACAGGGACGAAGAGAGATCAGGAGAGGACAGGTAGATTTGCATGTCATCTGCATAGAAATGATATTGGAAGCCAAAGGAGCTAATGAGTTTACCAAGGGAGGCAGTATAGATGGAGAACAGTAGAGAACCAAGGATAGAACCTTGGGAGATACCAACAGAGAGGAGTTGGGGAGAAGAAGCAGAGCCAGAGAAAGAAACACTGAAAGAGCGTTGGGAGAGGTAGGAGGAGCACCAGGAGAGAGGAATATCTTGTAGACCGATATTGCGGAGGGTGAGAAGAAGCTGTTGATGATCAACAGTGTCAAAAGCCGCAGACAGGACAAGGAGAATTAGGATAGAGTAGTGACCACAAGATTTTGCAGCGAGTAGATCATTGGATACTTTGGTCAGTGCCGTTTCCACAGAGTGCTTAGCGCGGAAACCAGACTGAAGCGGGTCTAGCTGAGAGTTGGTCGCATACACAATTCTTTCAAGGATCTTGGATGCAAAAGGCAGTAGTGAGATAGGACGATAGTTGGATGGGGAGTTAGGGTCAAGATTGGGCTTCTTTAGAATTAGGGTTGAAGTTGCATGTTTGAAGGGCGATGGAAATATACCGGAGGAGAGAGATTGAGAATTTTAGTGAGAGGTGGAGAAAGAGAAGAAGACAGAGTACGGATGAGATGCGAGGGAATTGGATCTAGGGAGCAGGTGATGGGGCGTGAGGACTGGAGCAGATCAGAAACCTCTTCCAATGTAGCGAGTGCGAATGAACATAGAACAGCAGAGGGAGTGAAGTAAGGGGATGAAGAAAGATGAGAGATCTCTTCTCTAATTGTAGAGATCTTGTCAGTGAAGTGAGTTGCAAAGTCTGAGGCGGTCAAGCTAGTAGGTGGAGGAGGAACAGCAGGGCAAAGAAGAGAGTTAAATGTGTGAAATAGTCGTTTGGGTTCACGGGAGAGAGTGGTTATGAGGGAATTGAAGCCCACCAAAACATAAAGAGACAGGAGTTGCGCTATCAGAGAGGGACAGCCAGGTCTCTGTAAGTGCAAGCAGTGTGAGTGAGTTTGAGATGAAAATTACAGTAACCAAGGTAGCTTTTGAATGATTATTTTATTAATTGAATATTAAACAATACATGTTTTTTATACATAGGCATATTTAGCCACCACTCCGGTAAAATGCTTTTAATGAACAAACCTTACCAGTTGTGTTGGGTGCATTTTTTTAAATATTATTTTAAAGGTGCAGTCCTACATAACTGACCAAGCAGTCTATTGTAAACAATCTGACAATAGTATACTTTTGAGTATCTCTAAATGTTAATCTCACACGGATGGTTGGATTAGAGTATCTCTAATTAAAAACACATTTTTATAGATGTTCCCAATTTTTCCCATTGCAATTGGTGAGTGAGACTGGACTGTGTAAGGACTGGACTGTGGCACAAATACATAGTGGTTCAGGTTACAAATATTTCCATGTCATCCTTTCGGCAAATTGAATCTGAAATATAAATTCAGTGTCACTCAGAAAATACAATGAGCCTTATCTCTGATGTTGGTTCGCTTTGGTTCTGGCAGATTGCCTTCTTAAAGTAAAATGCTCATTTTATGTAATGTTCAGAATGGTCTTAACAGCCTTATTTAAGTGATTAATCTGCTTATAACTGTGCTGTGTGTTGAAATTCTGTTATCTCCAACAGCAATACAGGCTATATAGTTAAAATGAAGATAAGTAAAAACAAAATAATCACTTTAGACTGATATTAATAACTAATGGCGGTTTCAGAATCCCTTTTGAGATATTTAAGCTGCAATTTTAGATACCAATGTGAATTAGTGACATTAAAAAGTCTGCATGAGAAATAATCGTTCTGGTAGGCAGTGTATCTGTGACTATTAAGTCTGCTCAACTATGTTGTTAATATTGTTCTGCCTGTATAGTCATTATGAAGGCTTTCTAAAAATTATTAAAAATGCTACCTTCCATTAATATATTGTGCTGATTTGCAGCAGTCCACATATGTAAACAGATGCACTTTTCATAGTTTCATCAAAATGTAATTTAATTTGTGAGTTATTGTTCTTTTCCCCTGGCAAGATCAATAAGCTACCTTAATACATTTTTGTAGAAGACTTATAGCATTATTGCTATTTTGAAGTAATTATGTTTGGGCACTTAGTGTTTCTTGTTTTATGTTTTACATTGTATAACTTCATCTAAAGGTAAATGTACAAATTACTTTTTGGTTCTAAAATGATATGAATGAAGCAGCTTTTGGTGTGCACCCTGTTTGTTGAGTTTAGCAATTATTAGACCTGAGGCATCTGGTAGGTTAGATATTGAGAGGGCAAAGAGTTTATATTTATTGCCAAGATGATGTTCTTGATTGAAATAGAATTTAAAATAGTCTCTATATGCAGTTTTATTTTCTGTTTATTTTTGTGATTTGGTAAACGGTAGTTTGTATTCATTCTGAAGCTTTCCCTTTCTGTTTAACTAAAGATGTTAACCAGGATTATTTAATGTCTTAACTGAAAAGAGGAGTGCAAAAGTTTCATAGGTCTTTTCCTAACTACCTGCTGCTATGTACTGCTATTGGGCTGTAGTTCCCACAATTGCAATTTAGGAATTGTGTATTATAGTTAAAGGGATGCTATAGTCACCTGAACAACTTTAGCTTAATGAAGCAGTTTTGGTGTATAGAACATGCCCCTGCAGCCTCACTGCTCAATCCTCTGCTATTTAGGAGTTAAATCCCTTTGTTTATGAACCCTAGTCACACCTCCCTGCATGTGACTTGCACAGCCTTCCATAAACACTTCCTGTAAAGAGAGCCCTATTTAGGCTTTCTTTATTGCAAGTTCTGTTTAATTAAGATTTTCTTATCCCCTGCTATGTTAATAGCTTGCTAGACCCTGCAAGAGCTTCCTGTATGCGATTAAAGTTCAATTTAGAGATTGATATACAATTATCTAAGGTAAATTACATCTGTTTGAAAGTGAAACCAGTTTGTTTTGTTTCATGCAGGCTCTGTCAATCATAGCCAGGGGAGGTGTGGCTAGGGCGGCATAAACATAAAGAGTGATTTAACTCCTAAATGACAGTGAATTGAGTAGTGAAATTGCAGGGGAATGATCTATACACTAAAACTGATTTATTTAGCTAAAGTAATTTAGGTGACTATAGTGTTCCTTTAAGAGTTCATTGGCAAGGGTAGACCTCAATAGTACTTTATTGCAACACCTGGATTTCTCAGATAGCTATTTGAGATTAATCAGTTCTCCAATGCATGTTGCAACCATTTACAACTAGAATTTTGAAAAGCAAAGATTTAATTTTGTCACTTCCAATGCAACACATAATAAAGCAAAACCATTTCTGCAAGAGTTCAGGCAGCCTTGTGGATGCCTAAATATTGGAGAAGGCATAAAAATGAAGAAGGGTAGTCTCATAATTGAGATCACGGCCTTCAAACCTGAAGGTGGCTGAGAACCTATTTAATTGCCCTTAGATAGTTGAATAGATATGGCTTTTAAGCACCTAGACCTCTTATTGAGCATTTCATGAAAAATTGGTCAATGTAATTGAAGTAATGCTAATTGCATAACTGATATGTTACTTGAACAACCAACCCTCCAAAGATTTTGCAGAACTTTGCAGCCTGTGGCTGCTGTTTGAAAATAAGTATTGAACGCCAGATCATTTTTTTAGCCACAGGTTACATTTTGTAAATTTTGAAATGGTTGGTGTCTGTTGCTAAGCCGAGTAGTAGCTATTGCAACATTTGTTTAGACAATAAAAGGAATTTACAGTGGTTAGTTTGTTTCTGTAAATCATCATGTTTTTTTTGTCATGATTTTTAGATGTTTTAGGCTTTTGAGTATACATCTGAAATATAGTTTGCACACATGGAAGATGCAAACACTAGCCATGGGTGCTTTATAGAATTAAGTGATCATATGCAAAGCACCCCATTTATTATTACTAGAGGTTATCAGATACCATTTACATTAGAGAGAATGCCATTGTGGTAAGAATAGCTAGTTCCTATAACAGAGAACTATTTTTAAAGAACATAGCAACCAAAAACTGTAAACTTAATTGGAACAGGCGGTATTGGTACCTGTTCTGTACAGGTTAATGTGGGGTAAATCACATAAAACCAAATCAAAGTATAAATGACATATTCCCTTTAGCACAAACATGTTTCATATATCGAATTTTAGTTTTTCTTGAAATTACTAAATAGATTATACATTCAGGATTGCAACCAGTAGACGGTGAAATAAAATGATACACATATCAAATTATTGAAGATGGTGTTCTCAATGTTATTTGCTTACTGCTCCTATATTTGAAAATATGGCATCTCCTGAATACAGCAAGTAAACATAAAATTAAAATCCAGTTTTCTAAGAATTTCAAAAAGGGTATAAATACGGGAAACTTTTTTTTTTTTTTACTTTACAAGTCTAGTTATTTTAAATAGATTTACATTTTTCAGATTTTTCAAGTGACAGTATGTTTCAATATCTCTAGGGAAAATCCTACTGTCGATGGCTGAAGGATCCATAGTGCAAGATACCAACTTAACAAATAATCATCTTAGCATTTTCCCCACATCCCTGCAGGCCATGTGGTCCATGCACATAGTTACAACTTTTTGTTAGCATATACTGATAGGATACCTGCCCATCTCAAGTATTCCAATTTAGAATTATAAAATGGATTGATTAAATCATTTTATTATATTGTATTGTAATTCACACTTGTTAGTAAGAGCAGGATGTCATTTGCGACAATTTGACAAGTCTAGTAAGGTACTTTAAAAAATAGTGTTTTGCAGTAAAATGTATAGAATCATGGTACAGGAAAGTCCATCCTTGGATGTACCTGCATGGAAGCATATATTAGAAAAGTCGTTTCATGTTGTGTCTTAGGCGAGAGGATGATGATAATGCCTTGTTTCTCATGGCTTGGTGATTTTAATGCCACAAGAGCTATAATAATGTTACAATATAGAATTTCCTGTAACGTGGATATTATATGGCAGTAAAACAGCACTCACATTGGCTTCATTAAAACAAATTCACAGTTTCAGCTATGTACCACCTTTGTCTTTCTCTGAAGCCAGAATATGAGGGTTTGCTGCTTATGTTGGCTGGCCAGGTCTCATAGTCCTATCTACATTGACAAATGAGCCCCGTTGCTCGCAATTCACCTAGGCACTTAGCACTGGAATGTATTGGATAGTTTTTTGAGGACCTGTTTTGCTGCATCTTCTCAATAGGCATTTTTTTTGTTTGTTTAAATAAGCCCAAACACCTGTGGCACAACCTGGGCAGGTCAAGACTTTCAGAGGGTAGTATAGATGTACACAAAAACAATGACAAAAAGATTGAGCACAGTTCCTATAATTCCCAACATGGCCAAAATGGACTCCTCTTTTTCCTCTTTCTCTTCTTGCCTCTTTACTTCTGCTGCTGCTGCCGTAATAGCAGACGTGACCATTTTTCCCAGAAATTTCTTCAACACTCCTTCAAAGACTGTCTAGAAAAAAAGGGATAACACCATAAAATAAGTTTAGTTTATGCCTGTACTATTGTGGTTGAATCATTCCAAATGCTCATTCTACAAGTTGTTAAAATTGTTTTTATTCAGGAACAGCTGAATTACTGTACCCGCATATCTACTGAGTTGCATTATAGGATTATTTTAGCGATAGTTGCTTGTGTATGATGACACACTTTTTTTAGCAGCAGATTGAGCTATCAAAATACATAATGATTTATTGTAGGTGCTTGTAAAATAGGGTTGGGTAAAGGTTAATAGGACATAGCTTGTCAGTGTCTCTCTGTTGACATGCTCATGTATACATGATGGCAAACATTTCCTTTTAAACAAGTCAATGTATTATGGATATGTCTTCATATACCTTGTAATGGATCTGCCTATTGACAAACTGATAAATTGAGTGCTCTGTAATCTATTTGTACACTTGGAGTTGAATTGCCAATTAACCCACTTCAATGTTGGAGTGCTTTGTTTGGTCATGGCCCTTCAGAAAAGGAAGCAGTGTTTTGTGCCAAGTAGAATAAATTTTCAGTGAATGAAAATATTTCCCTTTCTGATTAAAAAGGAAGCAGAGTTGTGTCTGAATATATTCGTCTGTACACCTACACACATCACTAATGTGTGTTTCTAAAATATATAAATATATCATTTATTTTTATGATTTTTCTTTTCTTTTTTTTTTTTAACTTTACATGCAGGTCTAATCTATAAACACACAAGCCGCAAGCTTGCTTTCCTTATATATCTGTTTAATAACGGTTAACAGACCATTGTCCGCTAAGTGTTGTAAACAAATTCCCTTATACCATCCATTCCTGCAAGTGTCTGTGCTGACAAATTCAGATTTAGGGAGATTTATGCAAGATACAACACTGTATTTCCATACACACTCTACAGTCAGTAGTATTATCCTCATCATAAAAAACACCCTGTGGTTCTTGGTGCCCTCAATATGCATGGTTTTCTGTGTTCCCTTTGTGCTGAATTAATTGAAAGTGACAATCAGAACTAAAACTATCTAATAGGAGGTGTCACTTGTGTACAGTTCTTCTCCAGTGTGAAGAGATTTCTCGCTCAAGCCACTAAAATGGTGTATGGAGCTTTTCATTGTAAGCTAATTAAGCCTTGACTGCCCATAGTCATTTAACATGCACAATTAAAATATGAATTTGGTTATGAAGAGGAAATGTTTCTTACCCTACTCTGCATCAGGAGAACTGTGGCATCAGTCATGCTTCTGTGTCCCCAGCACAAAGGGAAATTACGCTTTTATTTTCCAGTGCTTTGTAAACTGCTGGAATGGATAACACATGAATACATGCACTATTTCGTTTTCATTCCCCTTTTAATAATGAATGGCAAAGAGCAGCAAAATGCAAAGATCCTCGATCTATCATTTATCCAATAAATCCAGGCAACGTGAAAAAGATGCTACTCTCTATTGATCCACAGCGTGAGAACCCTGTTCCACGAGGTGGTTCTTCGTTAAAGATTGAAGTTGTATTTTCTAGCTTTTGTTTCCCGTTCAGAATTGCAACGCTTCAGTTTGAAGGATTGATTTTTATTTTTAATTGTATAAAACATACGTGTTTTTTTTCTTTTCATTCGCCCGACAGTCTTCCCATGAGCTGATTTCTTTTGAAATGCGATAGTAAGTCTCCCTTTCCTCCCACAAACCTTTCTTCTGGTAACATGGTTGTTTAGTTCCAGTAGTGCCAGAGATGTGTAATCAATGTGAGCGATGCAGGGGTTTCCCAACGCAGGGCTTGCTTGACACCTAGGCAGGTTTCACTAGCAAATCATTCCAAGGCATCTTCCTGAGCATTGCATAACTCAAAAGCCAGACCAACCAGACAAAGTGGCCGTGCTTGGAGTTGCATTACAGTAGAGATCTGTGACATTGACTAAACACGCACCTGGCACTTGCAGAATAAAGGAGCTACAAGCTGCCCTCCCAGACAGTGAGTTGCATAACAATGCGCAGCAGCACAATTGTCAGGCCAGGCACATTTGAATCCTGCAACCATTCCAGCGAGTAGCTTGTGCGTGTAGGAATGATAGAGGGGAGAATGGTTGGGTGAGTGTGAGAGTTAACCCTATGCCTGAATGTTGTGAAAGAAGGCTGTGTGGCAAATGGTGACATTAAGGCACTGTAGCTGAAAAGCTGCTCCTATCCTTTTGTTGTTTCCATGCTTTATGACAGGCATATTGTTTTAGGATGGCACTGCCTCTTTTCATAGTCACTCCTTGCATGTTCACCACCCAAATCAGATGGGTCACAGTGCGTGCGTCATCAAGCTGTAACCAATGATGATGGCTACAGGGTAATGTCCCCCGGGCATCTGTTTATAGAAAGCAATTAAGTGGGCTAACCTTCTGAAAATTAGAAAGTAGATGTGTACGTGTGCATTTATGCATGTGTGTGTTCATGTATAAGACATTTTTGTCTGTGGCATTTGTCTTCCGTCTTTACACTTACGTATCCTACACATCTAAAACCTGGTAACCATGTTATATGAATGAGTTAGCATTTTATACACGTCTCCAAAGATTGAGATGTGGAGCTTTACTGCTGACCTTCCTTGAAAAGGTTAGATAAAGATGCTGAATGTTGTGTTTGGCAAAAATGACTGTATTACATTGCATACATTTTTTCAAATGTCTCTTTAGTAAATGCGTAAAAAATATATCCTACTGTAAGAGCAAGAGATAAAAAATATTTGTAATCTATATAGATAAGTGGAACAATTTTTAAATTTATGGGGAAAGGGTGTGTTGGTAAAATAGTTATGTAACATGCATATAAGTAATGCAAACACTTGCGGGTTTGTGAAGACAAAGGAATGTTTAGATACATCTCTGAGGCCAATATTTATTGATGTATTTAGTGTATTTTGAGAAAATAATGTAATTGAGGGGTGGTGGAGACGACATAAACCATGAAGGGAAGGTTGTGTGGATTATAGATTCCTCCATAATGCCTCAGTGGTATTGGTTTTCCCTAACTTCTGTGGAATGCAAGACGTAAATACTTGACATACTTAAAAACGAGAGAAATCTCATTGTATCTTAATGGTAAAATATTTTATAAATAAATACAAACTCACATACTTTCTAATGCCTTAGTTCCTTACTTCTTAGTGATGTACCAGGACATACAAATGCACAGCAACTTTCATAATTTCTTTCCCTCATTCATTACCCATTGGGAGAGGCGCTTAGAGACAGTGTGTCTTTCTTTGCAGCCACTCAACAAGCTCATGAGTAATAGTAGAGGTGTTGTCCAATTTATCAAGTGTTACTTATTTTTGTGTATTTTATTTTTATTTTTTATAGTCCAATGTTATGTTGTGTAATATGGAATTTGAAAAACATGATCTGCTTGTTGGCAATAACTGGCAGATCATGAGAAAGATGTGTGACAATTGTGATGACCTGTATAAATTGACTAATCTTTAACCCCATGAGTGACCAAGGACATATCGGGTACATCCGACAAAACAGTCCGCAAACGTACCTATGTCCGCGGCTAAATAGAGCGCTGGAAGCAATGAAACCAATCTGGCGGCAAACTGAATTGGGCAAGCCCTATATTGACCCTGTAACTTTCCAAAACACCATAAAACCTGTACATGGAGGGTATTGTTATACTCGGGAGACTTTGCTGAACACAAATATGAGTGTTTGAAACAGTGAAACATATCACAACGAAATCACCAGTAAAAGTGTGTTAAAAATAAATAAATATGAACACTAACTTTGGCAAGCGTAAGTGACTACTACAAAAGACTGGACATACCCTATTTGGAATACCCTGAGTTGTCTACTTTTACAAATGGTATGTCATGATGGGGTTAATTTTCATTCCTGGGCTGCTATACGGTCTCAAAGGCAACATAGGCCCAGCAAACTAATCTGGCAAATTTCAATGTGCAAACATGGAAAAGGGGAAAGCACTACATTTGACCCCTGTAATTTTAGAAACACCCGTAAAACCTGTACATTGGGAGCACTGTTGTACTCAGGAGATGTTGCTGAACACATATTGGGGTGTTCTTTGTTAGTAACACATAACAGGAACTGAGAATCCATGCCTAAAGTACAATATGAGAGAAAAATAACACAAAACAATGACTACCCAAAGGTTTGACAAAGACTGGTGGTAGAATAAGTGCATGGAAAGTTTTAAAATACCATCATTTGAAATATCAGTGGTTGTAGATGCGTAACAGATTTTGGGGGTCAAACTTAGAAAAAGTGTTTTTGGGGGGTTTTTTTATACATTTTTTTCCATATGTTTTTATAGTAAATTATGACCTGATGAAAATAATGGTATCTTTAGAAAGACCATTTAATGACGAGAAACACTGTGTATAATATGTGTGGGTGAGTAAATGAGTGAGAATAAAATTACAGCTAAACACAAACACCGCAGAAATGTAAAAAGAGCCCTGGTCCTCAACGGTAAGAAAATTGAAAAACGGTCTGGTCACTAAGGGATTTAAAGAGTTAATATAGGTCATGTTTTATTTATTTTGTTTATTATATTTTTGTTTAGTATTATACTCTATCTTTTAAAAAAAAAACCTATATATATATATATATATATATATATATATATATATGTATGCCTTTCTTTAGGCCCTGGGAATATGTTAAACTCATGTTTTCACAACTGGACCTAAATACAGGTCAAAATAATTAAAGGGACACTATAGTCAACAGAACAACTACAGCTTAATGTAGTTGTTCTGGTGAGTATAATAGTTCCCTTCAGGCTTTTTTCATGTAAACACTGCCTTTTCAAAAACAGGCAGTATTTACATTGCCTCTAGGGATACCTCCAATTTGCCACTCCTTAGATGAACACTGCAGGTGCTTCCTGACGTTCTGCATTGAGACACTGAATTTTCTTCAGAGATGCATTGATTCAATGCATCTCTATGAGGAAGTCCTGATTGGCCAAAACAGCATTTGGCCCGCCCCATGCTGATTTTAGCCAATTCAATGCTTTCCCTGGGTGAAGGCATTGGATTGGCAAAAAAATGGCCATTTTGATATCACAAAGGGCGCGGGGCCAGCACCACCTGACCTGCGCTGGAAATAAGGTGAGTTTTAAACTTATAGAGGGGCTAAGGAGGGGAAAGCCACCTAAATGGTGGGTTAAACACTATAGGGTAAGAAATACATGTTTGTGTTCCTGACCCTATAGTGTTTCTTTATGTGATATATGGTGTTCCCTATAGACTTGTGCAGGATGGAAAAATTTAGTTCTGCAAAACCCCTTTTTTATTTATTTATTTATTTATTTTGACCAAAAGTAGTGGTCTTCCAGACAATTCAAGAAAATGTATTCAGGTAAATCAAAATGGTGCAAAAAATCAGGCTATACACATAATCTCTATACATGTGGGCAAAAGTATTGAGACGCACCTCTTAATTATTTAATCCAGGTGTTTTAGACCCATTGCCACAGGTGTATAAAATCAACCACCTAGCCATGCAGTCTGCATTTACAAACATTTTGTGAACACGTGTCTTTCTAAAGAGCCCAGTAAATTCAAGTGTGATACTTTGATAGGATGCCACCTTTGCAAATAAGTCGTCTGTTAAATTTCATCCCTGCTAGATTTTGCACTGTAAGTGGTGTTATTGGTAATTGGAAGCATTTAGCAACTGCTGCAACTCAGCCATGAAGTGGAAGACCACGTGAAGTCAGCGTGATGAGGCGCATGATGAGTAAAATTTTCACTGGCATTATTATAAGCACAAAAACCGTGCAGTGGGAGCTTCATGCAAGCCTCACACCACCAAGGACAAGGCCAAGCGTTAAATCGAATATTGCAAAGCACGCCGCTACTGAACTTTGGAGCAGTGGAAATGTGTTCTATAGAGTGATGAATCATGCTTCTCAGTTTGTGCGTCTGAGAGCAAGTCTAGGTTTGGCGGATGCCAAGAGAATTTTTCCTGCCTGACTGCATTGTGCCAACTGTTAGTGTAATGGAGGAGGGATAATGTTATGTGGCTGTTTTTCAGGGGCTTGACTAGGCCCCTTCCTTAAAGGGACACTAGAGTCACCATTAAGCTACAACAGCTTAATGCAGTTGTTCTGGAGTATTTAGACTGTCCTTGCAGGCTTTTTAATGTAAACACTGTTTTTTCAAAGAAAATAGTGTTTACAGTACTGGATAGGAACACCTCCAGTGGCCACTTCTCAGATGGCCACTAGAGGTGCTTCCTAGATCAGTGCAGCACATGGTCTCTGCTGAATTTTCTTCATGATTCAGTGCATCTCTAAGAGGAGCTGCTGATAAGCTAGGGTGGCGTGTGGTCCTGCTCCCCACCCAGCCTCCTTGGCTGAGAATATTAAAATTGACAATCTCAGCCAATCCAATGCTCTCCTATAGGAAAGAGATTGGCTGAGAAAATAAATTCTTATGTCAGCCAAGGAGGCGGATCAGAGGCAAGGCCAGCACCGTCAGACCTTATTCTTTAAATGAGCTTGGGGGGTTGCAATCAACTTTTTGACGCCACAAACTATGAAATCACAAAGCAAATTAACCTAAAATGCCATTGTCTTTTTGTTGTTTCGTGATACTTCCATACGGCAAATTCAGAATTGCAAAATTCGTTACCCACCGATTAGCCAAAATTCTGAGGAAATGCACACATCTAGTTCCAGGTGTGGGAACATTGAATACGATTATAAAATCTTAACATCTAATAACCAAAATACACCTACACTACAAATGACCTGTCTTTTAAAGCAGACGCAACATATGCAAGGCATAAATTATCAAAACTCATTATTTTTTTTTATTGCAATCTATGCACATTTTCTTTGCTTGCAGAACGTGTGCTGGTTATATGTTACCATTAATTGTGTTAAACTTAATTTCTTGTTTCTACCCTGGAGTGTGACCTCATGCTGCATTGTTTCCATGGTAACAACAGTTAGCTCACACTGTAGAAGAGACATTTTTTCACAGACATAGGATTGCAATGCTCTAAAGCAACAAGAGACAAATACAGACTTACATGACTGCATATAGCAGTCTTTTGTAAATGGTACAGTATAGTACTGATCCATAGCCCATGCTTCTGTTTAAAGAATAACTGATTAAAACAGTATCCATTCTTAGTGGTATCTGCAGAAATGCAGTCTGAAACATAATGTCTATCTGTGTTCATTTGCATATCAACTCTGGGGTTGTTGTGAAAACATGATTTATTGACTTTCTGTTCCCAAGAAGGATTCTCATAGTCCAACAGTAATTGAGTAAAGTACAACAGACGAGGTATAAGGCATGGGTTGTCAACCTGGTTACTAGTGGGCGTTTCAGGATTCCAGGTGGACGGTAGGGATTTCCTCATTTTGAGAGATTGGGCGGGCGGGTGCGAGCCAGCGGTACCCATGCGACCTGGTACTACCATTACGATTTGGGGCTCCAGCCCGCGCGGCAAACCACCGGGGCCGCCGTCCAAGGGGTCCATCGGGTGGCCCATGCTGTCAGGGCCACCCGATGGATGTGGATTGTAAAGGGGCCCGGTCAGCGCTGGGCGCTTTAACAGTGCGACCGGGCCCCCTGTGATTACATCACACGCTGGGAGGAAGTGACTGCACGTCACTCCTCCCAGCTAACACACAGACCGCGCGGGAGGAAGACCAGGGAGTCAGAGTAGGTACTTAACTTCCGTGGCATTCCCGATCAGAGGAACTGCCTGATAACCCAGGCCCTCACCTTAAAGCCAATCCAGACCTTCGGGGCCATGTGATCTCGACACAATTACATGACCAGATTGACCGTTTAAAGCACTCCCTGCAGCAGGCCTGCCTAGGTTGTTACAGTCCCCCAAAATAAATAACGTGGGAGAAATCATTGGTGAATAATATAAACCGTATTTACTTAAATCCAATGCATAACTATTTTTGAAAATAGTTTCCAAAATTTGAATGCGAATTTAATTCTATGACGCGTTACATTTGGGGCAGAATTCAAAATTTTCTGGAAAATTGCGTTCTGGCGAATTCACACAGGCAAATTCAAACTGGCGAATGTCATTTCTGAAAGAGCGCTTAAGAAAGAACAGACCTGAAACAATAACAAAATACTATCAATGTTACTATGGTATATGGAATATGTTATCTGGAAATAAACATTTTCATTGTAGCACAATGTTGTATAGTAATATCTTCTTGTATAAATGCACATTACATTCGCCAGCAAAAACCTTTTTCAGCTTCCAGGTTTCAAAAATTGAGGTGCGCATTAGATTCGAGTAAATACGGTATTATATATGTGTATGTGTGTATGTGTATTCTAAGTGTATATCAGAAGGAAAAAGATGCATTTATTTTATTTGAATATATATGATCAATATCAAAATATATTTAGAATTTTATATAAAATTTTAATTCTACGTGTATGTTTAGTAATATTTTTATATGATTATGTGTTTTTTTTGTTTTGTTTTTTATCTATAATACGAACACTCTTTGCACATAAACTACCGTACTTCAGCAAGCTTAAGTGCTTTAAGAGTTTGGAGTGTTTTGCTTAGAGAGTTAATCACTTTGAAAGGACACTACAGGCACCATTACCACTACATCTCAAAGAAATATTCTTCGTGCAATGTTCTTGTTTTAACCATGCAATGTAAAGACATTGCTCCTCTTCAGGAACAGCATTATTTAATTGCAGGGTTTAAATGCCTCTTGTGGCACTGTAGGCGCTTCCACAGATATATCGGAGTGAAACCAAAAACATTGGATTTGCTGATATTATTATGAAGATTAATGATCTCGGCCTAGAAGATTGGGCAGAGAGAGCAATGCACTACCTTTTTAATCTGGAGGAGGGGGTTACATAAACAGTGATTTGGACAGTAAACCTTTTTCTTTTTACAGTCTTGGTGCCAATTTTTTCTAAGAATGAAAAGTGGATTTTTGTTTAGAATGTTGAATTAGTGCTGGAATGAATAACAAGCACAATTTGACATGCTTCTTTCAAAATACTGAATCTTCAGAAAACACAATGCAGCTCAAAAATACTGCAGATGATCCATATTTATATGCGGATGACCCATTAATTTGTTACGAGCTTTGTACTTCTCAGCTTTTATTCTTTCCTTTGTACCACACTAAAGCTTTACTAAAACAAATAACTGTTGAAGCTGCTGTATGATTCAAGATAGTTTGGTTACAATAATGCTGTCTTTCTTTTTAGATGTATTAACATTTGATTGATTGGATGCTTGTTAAGAGATTAGTTGCTTTTCTTTCTATTCATCAAAATGGCAGCTGTATTCTCCTTTGATAGCAATGGAGTTAAAGTTGCTTCACAAAGCATCCTTACTGATAATGTATATTGGTAAAAGAGTTTTTTGTTTTTGCTTTTCTAAATAAGATCAATGTGACTGAAATAATATTGTAAATACTCAATTGCTTAACACAATTACTTTTTAGTCGGGCATTGTTTTTTTTCATAGGGGAGGAGGTGTTCTTTGACTGTTCAGGCCAGTTGTTTAGAAAAAGGTGAGACAAGAGGTGTAAACATTAAAGGATTACTCCAACCACCATAACAACTTCTCCTTTCAGAAGTGTTAATGGTGGTAGGAGTCTGTATGTGCAGCTTTTCTGCTTAAAACACTGCACATACAAACATATTTGTACATGTGATTTAGGCAGCCCAGATCGAAATGTGTGTACACATACATATGTTTGTAATAAAAATTATTTAACCCCCATTGAAAATCCGGTTTATTGTCAAATTTTACATACTTTCAGCTGGTTGCAATGAACAAATCTAACAAAAGAAATTGAAATAGCTCAACAACGAATGTTTCAAGTGGTTTCCTAAAATTCAACTGAAAATGCAACTTGTTACTTCTCTAGACTCAATGATTTAACCCCTTCATGGGAAGCATCTTTAGTACTTCGTAGGTCACCCTTTTGCTGTTATGACCTGCTGCAAACTAGCAGCCTGCTTCTGGCTGCGTTTTCAATTGCTTTTGTTTGATTTGTTCATTGCATACAGCTGAAACTCCTTAAATTTTGACAATAAATCAGGTTTTAATAATTTTTGATTACAACAATGTATATTTAGGTGTGTGTGTTTGTGCGTGCGTGCGTGCGTACACCGATCAGCCATAACATTAAGACCGCTTTCCTAATATCATGTAGGTCCCCCTCAAAAACCACTCTGATGCATTGAGGTACAGCCAGGGGAGGTGTGGCTAGGGCTGCATAAACAGAAACCTAAGTGATTTAACTCCTAAATGGCAGAGAATTGAACAATGAGTCTGCCAGTGCATGATGTATACACCAAAACTGCTTAATTAAGCTAAAGTTGTTTTGGTGACCCTTAGCATGATTGTGCAATGGGATCATTAGTTACTATAGTGAAACAAAAAACAGGTATGTACTCTGGAGATATTGCTGAGTATACCGTATATACTCGAGTATAAGCCGACCCGAATATAAGCCGAGGCCCCTAATTTTACCCCAAAAAACTGGGAAAACGTATTGACTCGAGTATAAGACTAGGGTGGGAAATGCAGCAGCTACTGGTAAATTTCTAAATAAAATTAGGTCCTAAAAAAATTATATTAATTGAATATTTATTTACAGTGTGTGTATATGATGAATGCAGTGTGTGTGTATGAGTGCACAGTGTGTGTATGAGTGCGCAGTGTGTGAGTATGAGTGTGCAGTGTGTGTGTGAATGCAGTGTGTATATGAGTGCAGTGTGTGTGTGATGCAGTGTGTGTTTGTGTTGCAGAGCCTTGGTGGGGGGGTGGGCATTTTTATAAAAAACATTTTTTTATATTATTTTAATTTGTTTTGTTATATTATTATTTTTTTTTTAATTATTTTTTTATTATTATTTATATTATTAATTTATTTATTTTGTTGTCCCCCCTCCCTGCTTGATACATGGCAGGGAGGGGGGCTCTCCTTCCCTGGGGGTCCAGTGGCATTGGCAGTTCAGTGGGGGGAGGAGGGGAGCTGGCAGAGCTGTAACTTACCTCTCCTGCAGCTCCTGCCAGCTCTCTCCTCCTCCGCGCCGGTCCGTGCAGCTCTTCTCTCAGCTCACACTGTAAGTCTCGCGAGAGCCGCACTATGACCCCGCGGCTCTCGCGAGACTTACACTGGGAGCTGACTGAGGTGCTGCACGGACCGGCGCGGAGGAGGAGAGAGCTGACAGGAGCTGCAGGAGAGGTAAGTTACAGCTCTGCCAGCCCCCAGTCTGTATTATGGCAATGTAAATTGCCATAATACAGACAGTGACTCGAGTATAAGCCGAGTTGGGGTTTTTCAGCACAAAAAATGTGCTGAAAAACTCGGCTTATACTCGAGTATATACGGTAGTTAAGATCATCTAACTACAATACGACACACAAGATAAAAAGCATAAAAATATGCCTGTGGCTGCTCAAAAAAAAAAAAATACTAGCCTGCCATAATGATAATGGGGAACCTACTGTCCCTCCTCCCCGCGGTGGGGCCATAGTGATAATTAAGGGGGGACACCTACTGTCCTGCCCCCACTCCTGGGCGGCGGGTGGGGGCCATAAAGATAATGAGGGGACGACGACCTACTGTCCTCCCCCCACCCAGCCCCCAATCAAAGGTGACTAGGGGTCCCCAAGCCACTAGTCACCCACCTGCCCCACCCAAATAAAAAGTCCCCTACCTACCCCCCTCACCCTACAAAATAGTGAGGGGGGAATAAAATAACTAACCTGTAAAGAAAAATTAAACTTACCATTCAACGTCTTCTTTTTTCTAAAATCTTCATTTTTCAGCCCCAAAAAAGGCCAAATAAAAAACCATCATACCCGTCGAACTTAAAATAAAATAAAATAAGGGAGGACAGTATGTGTCCCGCCCCCTCATTATCATTATGGCCCCCCACCCGTCGTTTAGGGGTGGGGGCCAATAGGTGTTTTTGTATGTTTGTTTTTTTACTAGACATTGTTTACTAGACAAGCCCCTACTCGCGGTATAGCGAGTAGGGGCAGCATTCACTAATACTAAGTAATTTTTACTTAGTATTAGTAAATGTGGCTGAAAGACCAATTTAGGTCTTCCAGCCTTTTAGTAGATAGCTCCCTGATACCGTGGGAATTAGGGCGTTATCTACTAAGCGGCTGCAAGATGCAGCCACAGCACGAATAGTCGAATGAAATTCCGATACGAACAAAGTGACGAATTGAGTTCTAAAACAAACGAACATACTGTTCTCATTCAGTTAGAACGCATTTCGGCAGTTTCGTCTAAAATGACAGGAAGCATCGAGGGAACACAGAGGAAAATTAAGGATTATGGGAAAATTGCTCTGACCAGCGGAAATGAGGCACACGTTGCTCCTCCGCTGGTCAGAGCTGGTTAAGCGGAGGAAACCTCCATAAGGCAAAGAGTCCCTACTTTGTCTTATGATTTTAAAGAAAACTAAAGAAGACAGGAAGAAAAGAATAACAGATCCTGAGAGAGGGGGAGAAGAGGAAGAGATTGAGGAAAGGTAAGTTCGGCATGAAAGTGCCGCTTTAAGTTTGCGAAACATAATGTGGAGGGTTTGATCACAGCAACAAATATCAGATTTCCAAAATTATTAAATTGTAATACATATGCAGGGAAAAAAATGCAAGAAAAAAAATCTCACAAATTTTGACATTCTGGTGAAAAAATTGCAGTACTAAAGATATAGCTGTATACACTAAGTTTACAAAATACTTATTGAAACAAGAAAGTGTGTGTAGTAACATTTTACTACAGTATTTAGCAGAGATTAGCAGTTAAATGGCTGCATAATAAATGTTCAAATACCCTTAGGTAAATAGCCTCTGATGTTTACTTTATATAAATATATGCATTTGGGTGGCAATTTTACTTTCTATGACTATTAAGCAAACATAATTTATTTTTAATTGCTTTTCTTATGCTGTACTAATATTTGCGCATATTATTGCCAAAATTGTGATTTTTTTTTTTTTTGATTTTTTTTTTGTATAATGTGAATTTATATGTACAAAAATAAGTCCTACACTCAGACTTCCACTACTCCTGGGCGGCGGCAATGACCATAGTACACATAAGCCCCAATACATACAATAAAAACAAAAGAAAAATGACACACACATATTAACAAAGAAAAGTTACTAGGGCACTATCTCAAATACCTATGCATATTTAAATAACGGGAGTTTTTTTGTACCACTCCAATGACCATTAAATATAAGCTCTCCTAACACGTCAAGACAAAACCAATAAAAAGCTGTTGTTGCCAACAACAGAAAAAAATGCTATTTTTATATCCGCATATTTACTGCTAACTGCACCCTATGTTTTGCTGAAGTCCATAGACTTGGGTAATTAAACATAGAAACATAGAATGTGACGGCAGATAAGAACCATTCGGCCCATCTAGTCTGCCCTATTTTCTAAATACTTTCATTAGTCCCTAGACTTATCTTATAGTTAGGATAGCCTTATGCCTATCCCACGCATGCTTAAACTCCTTTACTGTGTTAACCTCTACCACTTCAGCTGGAAGGCTATTCCATGCATCCACCACCCTATCAGTAAAGTAATAATTCATGATATTTTTTTTAAAACCTTTGTCCCTCTAATTTAAGACTTTGTCCTCTTGTTGTGGTAGTTTTTCTTCTTTTAAATATAGTCTCCTCCTTTACTGTGTTGATTCCCTTTATATATTTAAATGTTTCTATCATATCCCCCCTGTCTCGTCTTTCCTCCAAGCTATACATGTTAAGATCCTTTAACCTTTCCTGGTAAGTTTTATCCCGCAATCCATGAACCAGTTTAGTAGCCCTTCTCTGAACCCTCTCTAAGCTATCAATATCCTTCTGAAGATACGGTCTCCAGTACTGTGTACAATACTCCAAGTGAGGTCTCACCAGTGTTCTGTACAATGGAATGAGCACTTCCCTCTTTCTACTGCTAATACCTCTCCCTATACAACCAAGCATTCTGCTAGCATTTCCTGCTGCTCTATTACATTGTCTGCCTACCTTTAAGTCATCAGAAAAAATCACCCCTAAATCCCTTTCCTCATATGTTGAGGTTAGGACTCTATCAAATATTCTGTACTCTGCCCTTGGGATTTTACATCCAAGATGCATTATCTTGCACTTATCCACATTAAATCTCAGTTTCCACAATTCTGACCATTTTTCTAGTTTACCTAAATCATTTGCCATTTGGCTTATCCCTCCTGGAACATCAACCCTGTTACATATCTTGGCATCATCAGCAAAAAGATATACCTTACCATCAAGACCTTCTGCAATATCACTAATAAAAATAAAGAGAATGGGTCCAAGTACAGATCCCTGAGGTACCCCACTGGTGACAAGTCCAAGCTTCGAATATATTCCATTAACTACAACCCTCTGTTGCCTGTCACTCAGCCACTGCCTTACCCATTCAACAATATTGGAATCCAAACTTAAAGATTGCAGTTTATTGATAAGCCTTCTATGTGCAAAAATGTTAAAGAGATCAGTGAGGCAGCTGGGAGTTTTCATTACCTTTTTAGTAAGAAGCTATAAATAATATGTAGACTTTTCTACTTTACCTTCCCCATCCCACCATAATAACCAAACACCCTTCCTTGGGATTGATTCCACATAAACCTGATAATATAGTACACATAGAACTCTACTCATAAAAGGTAGAACATGCGGAACAGAACATGACAAGCTTACTTTTAATGTTGACTGAAACCGTTAATGGAACAATATAGTGTTATGAAATGCTATTCCGAACAGTATAGTGTCCCTGTCCCTACTCTTACTCAAGTGTCTTTCCTCATCCTGCATTAAAATTTTATAAGTTTTACTGCTCACCTGCCTGCCTTTTGCAATGTCACAGAGGAGTCATGGTCTCCTTTGGCATGGTCTAATCCAATGCTTATCCAATTACTTTGGAGACCTAATGTGTGGCATGCGCTGTGCACACATTCAAACCTTGACATAGGAAAGCATTAGTCCCTTTGTAAGCTTCCACGTTACATGATTTTTAATCGGTCAGCGGAAACGACACTAAAGGTAGACTTATCCGTAACATGGTCTTCCTTAAATATATATATTTTGAAAGGTTAAAAAGACAAAGACACTGTATGATTATGATTAACCCAACAAGCAGAGTGAAAACCAACCAGTAGAAACAGACAGATAAGTACCTAAGCCGGTCCTTATAATGGCCGGAACATAGAGAAAACTGCAAGAAACGTCAAAAACAAGCCAAGGTCAAGGGAAGCCAGTAAAACACAATCACGAGGAACAAAGCAGAGTCAGAGAAACCAGAATAATCCATAAGTCGGGTCAAGTACCAAAATTACCAACAGGACAGAAAAACGCGCTATTGGGACACTATAGACACTAGCCACCACAACAGGGCACTGTGCCTTGGGCAAACTGAGTTTTTATGTTTGGGGCCGTGGTTAGCATAACCACGCCCCCATAATGTGCAAGTGTGCTGAGCTCTATTGATTAGAGCTCCTGTGACGTCATGACGCCGGCATGCATGCGCCACATCATAAAAAGGGGGCAGACGCACAGCATCAGAGAGGCTGACTGGAGCCTCTGACAGAGTGTGAGCGGCGGCAGATTGGCGGACTGCCAGGGTGAGTACAGGGGATGTTACACACTGCACCCAGACCAGTTTGAGATTAAGTGAAGGCTATAGTGTCTTCTAATTTTTTATACATTTTTTAAAAATTTATAATTTTTTAAATATAGCTTTTCCCCATACTTAAATTAAAGCAGTTTTGCATCACCATCAATTTGCACTTTATATTTTATATATTGACATTTGACATGTTTTTGTGCCTTCAACTGCACATGCGTATGCTTACTGAATTATGTATATTTTACCTATACAGTCTACAACATTTTTATATTTTCTTAATAAGCTTTTCCAATATAGAATTTAGTTCAATAATGTAAATTAACGTACTCCAAACAATTATGTAGTTGAGGAGGAGGAGGAATGACTTAAACCATTATGATGCAAAACCTAACCGTGCTCATGACTCAAAATAAACCATAATCCTAAAATGAATAAAAATGTCTGTGTCCGTGTCCAAATGTTTCCATACAAAAAGGAAACAATACTATTTCTTGAGTGTCACAAATTACACTGTTATATAGTGAATTAAAAACAATATAAAATATACTTGCACAAATAATGAAATTTTGTTCTTAATAATCTATAACACATAAAAGCAGAGAGCGAACACTAGTGCAGCATTGTAGTACAAAGTAGGAATATATCCCTATTGAAAAGAAACTGACAAATATGGAGTAGTTGGACTACTACTCCAAACTCTCTAGCTCAGGGAGGATCAAACCCTTGTGTGCGTTGGATCCGAACAGGGATATATTGCAGACTCGCCACGAGCTGAAACGTATATAGATGTACTGTATAGATATTAGAAAAGGTGTTGAATCAGTGTTTCGGATCATTTTTTTTTTTTAAAGTACATAACCAGGATCCAAGTAGTCTAGAATTTTTTTTTTTTTTTCAATCCCTGTTTTCCTGATTTTATTTTATTTTGTCTGTCATCCAGCTCAGGCCCTGGTTAAGATAAAGAAATGTGTGATATAATTTATTCATTATATTAACATTCATATATGTACAGGAAAATAAAACTCAAGTCACTTTGTGGTATCCAGGACTGGTTATATAGTGGACATGTATTATATGCCAAAATGTGACCGTTTTACTAATGGAGCAGCAAAATACTGTTGATTCCATAATCCTCAGTAGAGCGTTTGTTTTAGACATATACACAGGCAAAGTAAACCATTTGTGACTGTCATTAGGCATTGATTGAGCCTTAGGATAGAGAAATGTTGGAAGAAAGAGACATCCAGTGAGGAAAACCCAAGGCAATAAGTTGTCACTTATGAGTTTAAAATGCAGCAGTGCGTAAAACGCGTGGAACAGACATGACAGCCAGAAGCTCACAAACTATGCATTCATATGTCTGGAAAGGTGCAGTGAAGAGGACTTGGCAAGCCTGCAGTGCTGAATTATTTAGGAATGGTTGGGGGAAAGCAGAACCCTTCAGGATGTACTACCTGAGCTATTTGATGTGTCTATAGCAACTGAGCACAGTTTAAAGCTTTTAATTAGAAATGAGCAGGCTCTGTGCAGTACTGTGCTTTTTTTTTTTTTTTGCCTGTGGTTTTTCAAACTCCTGTAGCTTCTATACTATTTTGTTACTTGTGATAATATCCCTGCTGTGCCCGCCTATTTCACATCTCAGAAATGTTAATGCGTTTCTTAAAATTAACACAGCAATACCTGTTTTATGGTGGATTGTAAAAGCCCTTTGCTAAGGGAAGGAGCAAACCCTTCCAGTCTTTAAGCCCATGTATGTAAACTGTTACAGGGGCATTGGGTGTACCAGGTATAACTTGCATCGAGGCTCCTTTAGCTTGTTTGTTTTTACTGCCCAAATTATGGTTATTAACATTGTATATACAGCAAACCATTTTGTACAAAATAAGCCCCATAATCATTACTGGAACTCACATGCAGAGAGAGAGATAGAGATATATTATATAGATATATAGATAGATATATCTATATCTATATATATATATATATGACATTTATTGCTCTTCAAAGACAATTTTTGAAAACATATATTTTTTGTTTATGGGAATTTTTTTTCCATTTATTTTTATATGGCAAGATATAAGATATTTGCTTCCCTGTTGTACCATTTTGTCGGGTTACAAAAAACTGATGTCTGCTTTGATGATAAAGATGAATTTTATTTTATGAGCCAGTATATATGTTTAAAAGATCGGTTTCTCCATAACCCTGATTTCTACAGACCAAGGAAAAAGGTTAACTAGCTTGCGCCGAAAGTTTCTGACTATCCCCAAACCCTATGCACATTGATCTAACGGGAGTTTTTTTTTTTTTTTTAGTATCACTCCAATTGCCACGTCAAGGCAAACCTCCTAGGTGATTTTTATAACAATTCACCATACTTCATTATGCTGAAAGGTCTGTGACAGAGGTGTTTTTTATTAAACCCCTATACACTTATTAACCCAGGATTGGGGTTGTATTGCACAGCCAAGTTACAGTGCTTCCGCCCACCCTGTGTGTCCATAATTAAGGGTTGTCAAGTATGCAAGGGTTTAGAAAAATATCCCTCTGTCTTGGAGATTTTTTACCTGAAACTTAAAACAGCAAGGTGAATTTTTAGTGTAGGACTCATCTAAGAGATTTTTGCCTTGACATGGCAGGTGAGCTTACCATTTTAAATGCCATTGAAGTGTTTTCTTTGGTTTTTATTTTGTGTGTTTGGGCTGATGTGTACTCTAGTCATTGCTGCCATCCAGTAGTAGTGGCAGTTTAAGCACAGGTCTTAATTGTGGGTGTTAGAAATGGTATCTTGGCTATTTACATTTTTAAACTTGATGGGGTTAAAATGTTCATTAAAGGCTACTAATGAGGGCAGGCAAGGTGAAAAGAACTTCCAATTTTTGCATAGGTAATTTTCTGTCCTGTTGCCCTCCAATGCAGAAAGAACAAGCTGCTAATGGCTAAATCAATTTGTATTAGGGATCAGGAATAAAATATGAACATGCTGTACCTAATTTGCAGCGTTCTGTTAATATGAGTGATCACTTTTAATCTCTTCTGCTGTATTGAGCTGTGATGTCTTTGCCATGTTCACAATTCTTAGGGAGGAAAATGTTTACGTTGCAGGGTAAATGCATCTAGTGAGAGCCACTAGAGGTGCTACTGTCCACACAGTAAACCTCGACTATTTCAATCAGATTCCCATAGAGACACCGGGTGATTAGTGCAGCACAGCTAATCAATCTTTATGATTCCAGCCATGGAGGCTGGATGGCAGCATAGAGGCAAACGCTGCAAGGGAGAAAATAAATGTTAAACTGCTGTTTTAGTCTTAGGCGTGGAGCAGGAAACCAAACTGTTTACAGGGCAATATAGCATTAGGAATACAGATTTATATTCATAACTTAGTTTTCCTTTAAAATGAAAGCAATTGAATATAAGTACTCCAAAAAAGCAAAAAGTGCATTATAACTAGAAAGGAGTATAGATTTCTACTGTGGATTGCAGATATCCCATAATCTGCTGTATTGTGTTGTTGGTTATTGGATAGATTATATAGTTCATGTTTTCGTATTTATTAGACATAAGTGGTTTGTGCAGAAAATGGGGATACATTGTGTAAGCAGAGACTAAGGTGAAATAGTCTTAATAGGACATGGAAGAGCACTGCTAGTGTTGATAAAGGTTATTGGAGTGGAGGAATCATGATGAAATGTGCATTCTTATTGGATAAAGGATTGGTAGTTTAGAATATTTGTGAAGGGCTCTGTAGATGAGAAGTATAATTTAAAAACAAATATTTAGAGCAATCTAGTAGGATAAGGCATCAGCTTTCATAATTGTCTGAAACTGTGTAAAGTAATGTGACCAAGTGGCTTTGTTTTATACTGTATCTATATTATCTTTGACCTATTTTAATTTTTTTATTTTTTTTATTTATTTTTTGCTGATGGGATTGATTTTATGCAATTTAGCAGCATGCAATAAACTTGTCCAGCTCTGTCTAGTATGTTGTGCCGTGCTCTTCATGCCTATAATCTATTCTTTCTTTATTCTTTACAATGTAATTTGTGAGGTTGAGGAAAATAGTGATTTACACAAGGTCACTGCTTGCTGTTCAGTGAGATTTGAAATTGTTACCATTTACGAATAAGTAGGCTCTAAAATCAATATGAAGCAACCCATGTAAGACGTGATCTGATATTACTAACTGCACATTAAGTTGACAGTATTTCTGGACATCTCTTCCTGATAGAAAAATACTCTGAATACCATGGTATCTTCTATAAATATCAGAGCACAATATTAGGGATGCACCAAAATGAAAATTCTGGCCTGAAACTGAAAATTCAGGATGCCCTTGGCCGAAAATGACTTTTTTCCCCAAATGATTTAAAAAAATGTTTATTTTTTTTTAAATATTGTAATTTTTAATGAATTTAATCTAATATGAAAAACTTCCTTTCTCTTTTAGTGGTCCCCCCGCTTAAAGTTCCTCTCTCCCCGCTCTAGTGTTCCTCCCTCTTTTTGTGTTCTTTCCCCTCTCTTTTTGTGTTTTCCCCTCTCTTTTTGTGTTCTTTCCCCCCTCCTCCCCAGTCCCATAGTGTTATTTTCTCCCCTCCCCTGTCCCAGTGGTTTCCCTCCTCCCCTGTCCCAGTTGTCCCCCTCCACTCCCTGTCCCAGTTGTCCCCCCCCCCTCCCTTCCTGTCCCAGTTGTTTCCCCTCAACTCCCTGTCCCAGTGGTTTCCCCCCTCCCTCCTGTCCCAGTGGTCCCCCCCCTCCCTGTCCCAGTGGTTTCCCCCTCCACTCCCCTGTCCCAGTGGTTTCCCCCCTCCCTCCCTGTCCCAGTGGTTTCCCCCTCCTCCCTGTCCCAGTGGTTCCCCCTCCACTCCTCTGTCCCAGTGGTTCCCTCCCACTCCTCTGTCCCAGTGGTTCCCTCCCCTCGACTCCCTGTCCCAGTGGTGACCCTCCCAGTGGTTTCCCCTCGACTCCCCTGTCCCAGTGGTTCCCCTCGACTCCTTGTCCAGTGGTTCCCCCCTCCCCTGTCCGTGTTTTTCCCCTCCTCCCCTGGCCCATAGTGCTCTTTCCCTCCATACCATAGTGTAATATTTTTTTTTCACATTCTGAGTCAAAATATATTCCTTTCATACCTCCTGTACTTTGTTGAGAGACCAGTTTGTAGGTTTTTCAAAAAAATGAAATCCATATTAAACCCTACACCTCCCGCTTTAACATGTTTGATTATACTTCTGTAAAAGTATCTGTTATGGCTATGAGGGATCCACATTATGCCTACTCATGTACTTCCATTTACATTATGTAATACATGCTGGTGTTCACACAGAAGGCTCTGGCTTTTTGTTTCTGCCCCAGTACTGTTAACCCATGTAAAGGGGACTTTTTTTTTTTTAATCCAGAAGGGGGATGTTCTACCGATTTCTTTACAAGCATTTGAAAACCACAGGACAAGTGAGAAGGAATTTACTCTGACATGGGTTATTAGAAAAGCACATAAAAGTATTAAGATACTTTAAAATGATATGCCTTTATTAGAGTTTTTTTAAACCATTAATCTTTTATTCCTTGCAGTATTGGATATGGCCAGACATGTTCCGTTATACCGCGCTCTATTGGAGCTGCTCAGAGCCATTGCTTCATGTGTAGCCCTGGTCCCCCTGCTGCTGCCCCTATATGGAAGTAATGGAGAAGAGGAGGAGGAACAGTCTGAGTCACAAGTATCTGTGGGCACCTTACTGGCCAAAATGAAAACTTGTGTGGACACATACACCAACAGATTAAGGTACTGGTATAAATTCTGGGGAGCTGCTGTTTGATGTTGTGTTTAAAATTTATTAATGAGGTAAAGGCAAAATGCACTCCCAAGAAAATTACAGAAGAGGTTCAGAATCTAGAAAAAGAATTGTGCATCCATTGACAACTCATGAACAAAATTGTACAGATTCTTCAGATAGTGACTAGTGCAAGTCTATACAAGTGATGAAATAAACATAATTCAGTTAATTGAATAATGCTTTTCTATGGGGAAATCCTAATGTGAGCGCGGCCATTGGCTTGCATGCGCATTAGGTCTCCTCCGCCGGCTGACGTCAGCGGTGGAGGAGCATGGGTCAGAGCCTGACACATCGCTGAGGGATGGCAGCGCTAGATTCAGGTAAGTTAGACGTACAGTCAAATTGAAGGATCAGAGTATATAATCACTCCGCTAAACTATTGGTTGTCTAGACAGATTCTTTAGACATAATCAGGTTTCATACTCTACAGCCTCATCTCCAATTTGGGGTTAAAATTATTTTCTTTCTCTGTGAGATAAAGATTATATGAATGGTTGTAGATGATGTAGTTTTGTCAGCCATACACTGAATAAGTGGTCTTTAATCATAAACTTTTCATGACCTCGATAGCATAACATAGTCATATAATTTTTGATCAAACATTCTTAGAATTATTTATCTTCACCATATAGTTCCTTTGGTTTTATTCATTGGTTTATTCATTTAATGAAACAAAATCCCACCATCTGGGGGCAACCTGGTTCCCTGTTTAGGAGATCTGTCACTTGGTGCAATATACTTAGTTCCTAGACAGCATCCTTGGCAGCTCACCATACATGAATTGCTTCCTCCACAGTCATGGCTGAGTGAATATAATCAGTGAATTGTGAAGAATCATATTATTCTGACATGTAATCTTTTCTTACAATTGAATGTTGGTGTCACTACCATGTTTTCTTTGCTTTGACATTATTGTTGTTCACCTCTTTACTGTTTTATTGTAGACCTATTTATGGAGGATTTTGAGAATAGAAGACAAGAGTTTATACATAGAAAACTATAAAAAAATAATATATTGTACAGGCGGCGTCCAATGTAAAGTGTAAAAACCTGCATTTGCTATATATTATATAGTTTTCTTTGTATTTGCAATTTAGAGGGGGGTGACCTTCTTTCAGTGTTTGCTGCTTTAGGTATTCTGTTATCGATTTTTAGCGCCAATGTATCCTGTTACTTTTGCAGTATGTGTATGTAGATAGATATAGATAATGTGTGTGTATGTATATATAGAAAGAGAGAACGCAAGGTACTAAAAAAGGTCCCTTTGCATATTAAAAAAAATACTCTTTTCCATTACCTGCATAACTTAAGTTACGCTTTTAGACTTCCTTCTTGGATATAGACACTCAAGAAATCTTATTTCCACAAATGTTCCAGAGTTCCCTGCTTGTCATGCAAATGAGCACAAACAGACATTGTGTTTTAGACTTCATACTGCATTTCTGTAGATAAACTTGGCAATGGACACGGTTTTAAAAATTAAACTTAGCTTTATTAAAATCAAAGCATGGGCTATGATCCCAAAGGTTTAAAAAAACGAAAAGTGTTCAAAACGGCAGAAAGAAATAGTGGCGAGCCGAAGATTTAAGGCAACACTTCTGAATGGGGGGGTAACCCCTAAAGACTAAAATGAAACTCAAGTATGACCGTGTATCCCAGATTAATACCACCAGCAGTGATTCATAGAAGCCACTCATTTACTATTTGGATTTTCTAACCATTTGATGTGTTTTATAGTAGACATTCAATTAAGATTTTTTTTTTGTTTTTATTTTAAAATTTGCTCTACCTATTACTACCACAGACTAGTTCCCTTTTGGAATACACTTCATTATCATACTTGAGTCTCATTTTAGTGTTTAAAGCAGTCCCCATTGCTAAGGGTATCTGGAGAAATCCAGTGTAAATTCTGGTGCACATTACATTTCTGGGCTCATTTACATTTCAAGGTGGGAATTCTGGGATAGTTGTGGAAACATGATTTCTTGAGTTTCTATGCCCAACAAGGACTACTTAAAGTCCAACTTGATTTATGCACTCTTCAATTTAGGGGTATAGAATAATAATCTGTCTGGGTGCAATCACTTGTTAATTTTTAAAAAGACAAAAATGTGGATGCACCCACAGGGCTTCACAGATGCTCTTATGTTTGTGTAACAAAAAAATAAGTTAACATCAATTTCTGATCGATGTTTCGACCTATGCAGGTCTTTAAAAAGACCCGTATAGGGTAACATTTTCAGAAATTGATGTAATGTTAAGCTCTGAAGACCCTGTGCAATAACGGACTTTAAACACAAACTTAAACAACTCTTTTTAGCATTTGCACTATTTAATTTGTCTCCCACGTTGGAATTAATGTAGGACCCACCAATATTTGGGGTACTTTGAAGTAGGGGTGTGCTTAACACAACATGTCCGAATGGTGGAATTGAATCCCCATATTTGTTTGCGGAGATAGATGATATTAAGTAGCTCTATAAAATGTAAAACTGTATTTTCTTGTGTCCGCTGTTCCTTAATCTGTATTGTTTAATACCTCTTTTAACACCCCAGCTGGCAAATAAAGGGTTATTTCACGTACCCAATTCCAGCGCCAATGTCCCTCGGTGCTTCACCAGACTCCTCCACGGGCGTCACAACAATCCAGAAACATAATTCGCATGCACAGCGAGCCCCATGCGAGCATTAGGCATTCCCTAATTAGAGATCTATTCAGTATGCTCTTAGAATACCAAAAGTGTGTGTGTGTGTGTATATATATGTATGTGTGTGTGTATGTATGTATGTGTATATATATATATATATATATATATATATATATATATATGTATATATATGTATATATATGTATATATATATATATATATACACACACATACATTAATATTGGCTGCACTCACGATCTTCAATAGAAAGAGTTCCTTTATTCAAACATGTATATCCACATTTCATTCCTCTTAGGGACTTTCCTCAGAATCAAGTTATACATATATATATATATAATATTTCTCTGATGGTTTACAAGAACTGTTCCAACCACATCACATACGTTTGTCCTTCATGGTCACCTTAAAATTTTGTCAACAGTGCATATGTTTGATTACTAATTCCTTGGCAGGCTCATATCCTCATACAGCTTCCCTATTGATTTAAAAAAAAAAAAAAAGAATTCTGTCAAAATAAATTTGCTGTTTTCAGAAACACACACAGCTCAGTATAAAAGTTATTTCCAATTTTGCAACAAACTGGCTAAAAAAATTAATTCCTTCTTGACTCCCGAACGGCACTCCGATATCCATCTCCTTAGATTAAGAAGAAATGATCCCACAAATTAAATTATATTCCTAATATTATGGGGGTTTTTTCATCCAGTTGCTGTTTGTATATCTGTACAAACTCTGATAAAACCACTTCGTCAAGCAGAGAATTCCACATCCTTATTGTTGGTAGGGTAAAAAAAAAAAAAAAATACCCCTTTGATTTACCTTAGTCTAAATGTGTAACCCCTGTGTCTTATTTATAGTCTTGTTTATGTATAGATTTCCACACAATAGTTTGTATTGGCCACTTATATATATCTACTCTGTGGCACCGTTTCTCAAAACTAAACAAAATTACATTTGTTAAACATTTCTTCATAACTAAAATGTTCCGTCCCTTTTTATTAATTTTGTAGCCCACCTCTGCACTTTTTCCTGTGCCATAATATCCTTCTTAAGTATAGGGGCCCATAGTTTGCACAGCATACTCAAGGTGTGGTCTTACTATTGATTTATAAAGAGGCAAAATTATATTTTCATCTTGAGAATTAATGGCCCCTATTTACGACAATACCTTATTTGCCGTCTCAGCTACCAATTGATATTGCACAATCAGCAATTAGCACAACAGGTGCTAAAAAAAGTCGTCAAATTGAGCCTAAGAAGGTGTCTTGCATTGGGTTTTTTGTCTCTGTTGGATCTGTAGACATCCCATTGGCAATTACATACGATCTCCCAAACCAAGAGAAACTGCCAACGGTCCATGAAAACGCCAAGTGCTATAGCAAGTGAATTAAAATTGAGCAGACATGTAATTTAATTTACATTATCAATTCTAAACTGATAAACACGCCCACCATCACCACTGTTGGCATATCTCAATCTGTCTATGCTCTTCACTTGTGTTAGCATTAATAAATACACCACACAAGTTCCATGTCCTTTAGAAACAAACAGACCAAATTTCATTTAGCTCCTAATACCATGTTTAGTGTTGTGTTTGGTGGAGAAGTTTGACCTGCATTTTTGAGAAGACTACACCAACACAGTGTTGTTATTATTATAAACTTTGGTGCAATGAAATCAATTATACATGATATGACCACTAATTTAAAGTTACGGGACATGAAAACAGTATTTCTGTATTTTATTGTGAAATACTTTTGTTTTTTAAAATGTTATTTTATGCGAACAGACTATTCTTCTATGGTGGAAAGGGCACTAAATCAGTACAGAAGCAGAAAAAGCAGACAGGAACAATGCTAAAAAGGTTCTGATCTGAAAACAAACCAGAACACCCTAGCAATTATAACACTGCAAAATTGCTCCATGAGTAGAGGGAGATCACACAAAATGCCCTTTTGTAAAGACTTCAACATGATTAATTTTCTGCTATGCTGACAATTATCCTTGCAGGTTTTAGTGAGGGGGTGTTTGTACTAAGAAATGTAATTTTTTGTGATCTAAACAAAAATCAAGAGAATATAAAGAGGCAGGGAGGGAGCTCGAAATCCCAAGGCTAAATGTGATTCTCTTATGATCCTTAGAGACATATGTAAGCTAGTTTCTGCTGCACCAGCTATCTGCTTGCAAACAAAGAGGTTGTAAAAAGGTGCTTGTTGGCATACAAATATGTAGAGCATATTTGCTTAAAGAAAAAAAAAAGTGCCTCGCAAAGAGAAAGCAGAATGTTAACCAATTATCTAATTTTCTCTCATCACAAATCATATTTATTGGGTGGGGGGGGGGTGCAGAACCAATTTCACAAAATTGCTCTTTTTCAGTTACAGTAATCTGAAATGTATGGATTTGTTGCTCTAGATTTGCCACGCTAATTTTATTTTTTGTTAGAGCATTTACACTAAACGTCATAGTGATGCTTTTTTAAATGCTTGGTACAGAGGAAAGTAGGGTTTCAAAGCTGAAAGTTTTGAAAATGTCAAACGAGACTATTTAGCCACTTTAAACACGCCAGCTCATTGTAGTGGTTATGATTACCCATCTTTGAAATTGCATCATTTAATTTCCTACTTCGCCTTTAAAGTTCTTTTATGTGATGAGCACACTCCAGGAACATGCAGGAACTGGTGGTGAGTGCACGTGTACAGTATGGTTCCCTTTCTGACACTGCTCACATACACTCAAAGCAATTAACATTCTAGCTATTACGAGTTTAGGGTGTAGAGTTGGGCACAGGGAAATAAAAGAAAAATGAAGGGAATGAAATGACAAGATATCTCAGATCACAAGTTGTGCATGTTCAAAGGCTATAGATGGAAGACTTACAAAACATTTTAAGCCCCATGCACAGACTTCCATGTAACTGAAATGCCTGAATTGAAAGTTTAAGCAATGAGATCATTGGCTCTCACAGTGATCCTAAATTCCAAGTCTAAGGATAGGAGTAGGGTTAGAATTTAGACAAGTGTTGAGGTTAGCCTCTGGATAGGATTATTAAAGATTGGAATCAGATTTTTATTTAGATCGGGATGTTAATTAGCAGATTTAAATTTTTAGTGATGGTTAAAAAAAAAAAAATAAGAGCTATGAGATATAGTTTAGGTAACACTATAGTGTCAGGAATACAAAGACTGTGAACGCAGTGTTAAAAAACCATTAACACCAGGTGTTGGCTATCTGTTTCATTCAAAGAAACATGGGCATTGTAGTTCAAAACATCTGGGGGCTTCAGGTTTTGCTGGCATGAAGTAAAGGATACTTTGCTGAAAGCAAAGTTTGAAGGACACCATTAGTTTCACTTAAAGTTCATTATTTGTCAATGACTGTATTACAGTCATCTGTTAATGACTATATTTGCTGTTCAAATTAATTTCATGTATGGTTTTATGAAAATTACGTATATTTGAGTGACCCCAAAATTGTGAACAATGAAATAATTATTTCAAAGGTCAATCTCGTGGTTTTGACAGATCGCTCATATCGCATTTGTCGCATTGTAGCAATTATCCCATCATGGCATGCACTCTCGTGGGGTGTATTCCTGAAACGGGAATAGGCTGACCGCGCAGTTGAGTCTCTACCTGCATACTAAATAGTCTTTCAATCACAATTGCAAAATACTGATCGTTATTCTATGCCTACTCTTCTGACGTTAGCTGTCCTTATGCAGTCCACATTGGACTTTCCTTTCAGTCCCTAGAGCTGGCAGGGGTGGTATACTCATGCATCCTGTTGTGTACTATTTTATTTTGATTTGGTTTTTTAAACAGTGCCATGTATTCGACATCTTATGTGGTGTCTGGTACCATCCACTGATGTGTATTCTGTTATTAAAATGTTTATACAAAGCTTATTTTTCATTTTGCACTGGAAAAATCGTGTCAAAGCCATTTTTAGATTTTATTTCTATTAAATAGTTTAATTAGAAATAATGATATATAGTAAGTGTGGGTATACTAAATTTGAAAGAGGTAAATTATGGTTGAACAGACCTATAACTCAAATTCTAGGTTTTGTTTTGATCAGAATAGCCTCTGTTTTTAACGGGTTAAGTTTCCATCACTGTTTTTTTTACGACTAATAAAAAAAAAAAGACTCTTGAGAGCTGACTCCTAGTACTTGGAGAGAATTCTAGCTAACAATGACTTTCTGTGGTTTAAATTTCTACAAAAGAATTTTGACAGCTGTTATTTTCTCACATCTCTAAGAACAAGTCTCAAAAGAGTAGTTTATCAGAAGAGAAATGATGTGCTGATCTGAGAAAACCAAACAAATCTGATTTGCTAACTTAAAAAAAAAAATTAAACCCAATTTATCTTTAGTTTTACTTAACGGACTATAACGAACAAATACACCTGTCCATCCCTTTAGGTTTATTAATTAATGATACTACAACTGTATTTATGTACATTCCAATACATGATTTTGATGTGATTTGTGAAATCTTTGCAGACCCAAAGGACTTTAGTCAGCCAGATATGTGATAGCTCTGCATTTCTGGTTGCAAATTGATATGATTTTATCCACTTTACTACCGATGTAGCATTTCTTAATTCTCTCTAAGCTGCAGCAAGGAGCTCTCAGGCTTTTATGAGCGTTATTTCACATAAGCAGAATTATTTTCAAAATTTTTGTGCGAAATGTTATTCATAGCTATTTTGTAGCAGATCTGGAGTTTATCCATATTTACCACTATGGCTGTCAATTTGTTCTCAAGTTTTAAAGAATTCTAAATCTATTTTATTTATAGGTAATGTTTTACGTAGATCTGTATACATTTTTTGTAATCACTCTTAAAGGGAAACTATAGTGTCAGGAATACAATGTATTCCTGGCACTGTAGCTTCCTCATATCTCCTTTCCCCTTCCTCCCCTGGCCTAGTGAATAAAGCAATTGGATGCCTCCTCCGACGTCCCTCAACGAGCTACTGGTAGTCAGCCACTGGGTGAAGACTTGGTGTTTAAAGGAAAACTCCAGTGCCAGGAAAACAATCCGTTTTCCTGGCACTGCAGGTACCCTCTCCCTCCCACCTCCTATCCCAGGTAGTTGAAAGGGTGAAAACCCCTTCAGGTCACTTACCTGAGACCCCGCCGATGTCCCTCGGCGGCAGGGCCGGACTCGGGATTCCAAAGCAGCCCTGGAAAGAAAATCTATGCCACCCTAGATGATTGATATATATATATTTTTCGAATATAAAATATTGGTCCTTTTCAGAGTAAAATGTTTAATTATACAGTAAGCATACTCACATGCAGACACAGACAATCTCACTGACACAAGCTGATTGATACACAGCCTCATAGACAAACAATCTCACTGATATACATAAGGTCATTGACATAAAAACACAAGCTCACTCAGTAGCAGGCAGGCACACACACACAGCTTAATGTAGTGGCTCTGGTGTCTATAGCCTGTCCCTGCAGGCTTTTCAATGTAAACACTGACTTTTTAGAGAAAAGGCAGTGTTTACATTGCTTCCTAGTGACAGACACTCAGACGGTCACTATAGGTGCTTCCTGTGTCAGTGCGGATTGGCTGAGATCATCAAGCTTGATGATCTCAGCCGTAGAGGCAGGGCCAGTCGAGGGGAGACCAGCACGACGTGGGGAAAAAAAAGGGAGTAAAAACACACATACATACACACATACCATGACGAAGACACACACACATACACTCACACTGACACACATAATTGCTACCTGTGTGCTGGCATGGGGAGCTCTGATGGCGGCCGCATGGGGGAGCTGGCTCTTCTGGCGGCCGTAGGGGTTGCTGGCTGTTCTGTCTCTGCTCCCCCTCCCCAGCGCACTGCTTAATGAGACCAGGGCCGGAATATGACATCATATTCCGGCCCCGGTCTCTTTGTAGCGCGCAGGGGAGGGGGAGCAGAGACAGAACAGCCAACTCATCCCGCGGCTGCCATCAGAGCTCCCTCTGTGGCCGCAGGTGAGCCAGCTGCCTGCCTGACCCCAGGTGCCGATGGCCCACCGGGAAATTTCCCGGTATCCCGGTGGTTTCGGGTCAGCGTCACTCCTCCCAGTAATCACGTCAGCCGGTGGGTGAGACTGATCCCACACGCCGGCTGAGGAAACCTAATGCGAATGCGCGGCAATGCCGTGCCTGCGCATTAGGTCTCCCCATAGGAAAGCATTGAAAAAGATTTTCAATGCTTTCCTATGGGGAATTGAGCGATGTTGGAGGTCCTCACACAGCGTGAGGACGTCCAGCGACGCTCTAGCAAAGAAAATCTTTGCTATGAATCAGGAAGTGCCCTCTAGTGGCTGTCTAGTAGACAGCCACTAGTGGTGGAGTTAACCCTGCAATGTAATAATTGCAGTTTTATTGAAAAACTACAATAATTACAGTTGCAGGGTTAAGAGTAGTGGGAGTTGGCAACCAGACCACTCCAATGGGCAGAAGTGGTCTGGGTGCCTGGAGTGTCCCTTTAACATTGCAGCACTAACTGCAATAGGGACACTGCGCCCAGACCACTTCAATAAGTTGAAGTGGTCTGGGTACCTATAGTGGAAAAAAATACGCCCTCAGGGGGAAGTGGAGGGTGGCGGGATACAGAGGACCTGGGAATTAGGATGTAATAATAGTGGAAATCTAGGATTAAAAAACTACATATGGTGAAGTACGTAGGGTCAATAAAATAGCTCCAGTGGGTAGAAAACTTACAAAAAGATGGAAGTTATGCGCTTGTCTCCACTCAGGGGTATCTGTTAGTGATGAAAATCTTCCTAGCAAGATGGCCCCTCAAAAGGACAAAAAAGTGCAGATAGTGTAATATTGTATAAAAATGTATTTTCAAGGTTGCAATTACATCAAAGGTAAAAACAGCAGGCTTATCTCCACTAATCAGTGGATCAGAATGAAGTATTCTCCAGCCTTGGGAGATATAGTAGTTTGCTCTTAATAGCCCAAAATACAAATAAAATGCAAATAAAATAAAATAGAACATAAAAACAAAATGTATACAGGTCCAAAAGTATCCAACCCGTTTTGTCAATGAAAATGACTTCCTCAGGAACCTGTATACATTTTGGTTTTATGTCCTATTGTATCCTCTTTGTATTCTTTGTTCCCTACTTTGTATTTCTCCTTCCCCAATTTTGCATCATGAAATGGATAGTATGGATATGAAGAAGTGTTTACTATTGTAAGTTTATCTCCTCCTCTTTCATGACTTTTTTACTTGGTGGATAAACATGCTATGTTCACAACGAAACAGTTTGCTAAAATACATGGTAAATGTAAATGTTCTGGATAGAAAGTAGGGTTCTCCAAATATCATTTTTCTAGAGCCAATGCAGATACAGATTAGCAGTCGACTTTCAGGCTGATTGCAGATAACTGGTGCCAATATTCTGTACATTTAAAGTTTTTGAAAAAGCAATACAATTTCTGCACAGACTGGCATTAACTGAACATGTTGTCAGCAATCACGTCTATCACTCTCAGGCAGCTAATACACGCTGGGATCAGGGAGATCCCTGCATGTGCAGTGCTTTACTGATACAAGTGTGAATGCTGACATCTTTAATCTATGCTGTAAGCATAGCGTTGTGGTTGACAAATCAGTTCTCAAGGAATGCTTGCCAGTCCAGAATTTATGGATTACCCAGTTGTGTCTGTGTTTTTAATAAAAGAAAAAACAGACAAAAACACTTTGACACAACTGAGTAATCCCTAAATTTTTTACTGGCAGGCGTGCCTTGAGGAATGGTTTGGAAATCACTGGCATAGCGTTAAGAACTACAAATTTTGACAGTTGCCATTCTTCCCAGGGGTAGACGTCCCAGCAATTTCACCCCGAGATCAGAAATTGAAAAAAGAGTTAATTTCAGACTCTACAGACCTCAGTTAGCCTGTTAAATTTCATGACAGTACAATTAAAAAAAAAAGTCTGAACAAGGGGTGTGGCCAACTGCAGAGCAACCTGGCTGTTTAGGAAATTGCTCTGGCACCCGGGCTCTCAGAATCCGACAATATCGCCTCTCAGGGCACTAAAAAACACGCATGATGTCAAACCCCAAAGGGAAGAACGACGCACAGAAAAATGAAAAAATGAATTTCTTTACCCACAAAACCGCGAGCAGCTCTGAAGTTGATCGGCTCAAATCAAGATGGCGCCGACGACCAAACAGTGGGAAACATCACAAACACAGGCCCATCACATGAAGGCCAGGAAAACCTGACCAAATCACACCTAGATGAGGCGATGAACAACATGGCTGACAAACTCATAAAAACATGGCAATCCTCCATAGGACAACTCAGCAACTAGATCCAAGACATTGGCAGCAGAACCACACGTGGAAAACAAACTGAGCGAATATGCTACAGCATGTGGTGACACTGGAACATAAAATAGCAACCATGGAAGCACGCATGGCGGATGCCGAAGATCGCTCACGGAGGAATAACCTCAGATTGAGAGGAGTCCCAGAGAGCATCTTGCCGTATGAGCTACAGGCCTATGTCCAGGGCCTCCTGCGGGCATACGCTCCGGACATACCCACAGAGATGCTCCTAGTGGACCGGGTACACAGGGTGCCCAAGCCACGCAACCTACCGGATTCCATCCCCCGGGACGTCCTGCTGAGAGCACATTACTTTCAAATAAAGGAAGCGGTGTTGCGAGCCAGTAGGAACTCCACAGAACCGCATGGGACCTATGCAAAAGTTAAGATACTGGCTGACTTATCCGCGGCAACCCTCAAACGCAGAAGGGACTTTCACCCGGTGACAGAGGAGCTGCGCCGCGCTGGAATTAGATACCGCTGGGGATACCCCACCAAGCTATTAATCACGAAAAACGGCGAGCTCAAAATTATCTACACACTGGACGAAGGCACCCGGACCCTGAGAGAATGGGGGCTCACAACAAAACCCCCTTCCCCCCCCGAAACCCAGACGAACCCAACTAAGATACTGATACCAGAATGACGCCAAGCCCCAGCACAAGCCAAATCCCCGTGACTTGCTCGGTGAACTTGGCTGACAAAGCCAAAACCAGGGACATGTGAGATATTCACATATACTAATATCATGTTCATAGTTCTTGTTTCAGTTCAAACGAGGTTAATTGCTTTGATTAGCATATAATATGTTTAAATAGCCAAATAATACACACAATAGGATAGATGCTGGCAGGGGGAGTACCCCTCACATATGATACTCATGGAGTACTCCGGGAAACAGAGAGGGCCCGTATCATATGTGTACAAGTTGAAAGAGGGGACCCCAGAGAGCTAGGGGTAATCATGATGTCTATTGTAAACTGTAATAGCTGATGTTGTGCATATATGATGACTGTAATCTAAGGACGCAGATTATTATGTCAGATTATTATGCAGGGTGACTGCTTCTATGAATGAGACGCTATCTGTAAACCACATCGCACAAACACATACTGCATGATCTAGCAGGCCGAGTGTACTGCACTCATTCCCCCCCAATACACTACGGAAATCAAAGGAAGTGCACCCACAACCTAGGCCATAAGCACCGCAAAATGCATTATGTAGAACTGATCACCATAGCAGGCACGACAAACCACGCTAATAGAAGAAGATGAAAATAGAATAACATATCAACAAGATAACCACTTAGACAAAGCTCAAGTTATACTCAGCACCTGACAAACTTGGATTAAAATGCTGTACATGCATACCCTAAACCACCCATACACGCTAGCCAGCAAATTAGCAACATGCACACTACTCACATACCCACTGGATCACAGCTCTGAGGAAAGATACAAATGTGTAATTATGAGAGCCCAATGGCGACACTACTTGAGACGCTGCCTAGGCGTCCATCCCCCATGGCACAATGCCAAAGTGCCAAGACCCACGTTTGGGTCAGTTTGTATATACTTTTTTACCCCTTCCTTCCCCCACCTCTCCTGAACCTCTTACTCCCGGGCACAAATATGCAGCCGCGCAGATGCCGGCAACGAGGCACATAACGCAGCCACTGTTCACACCACAACATAACATAGACTCCATGGAACTACAAACGAGCATCGCTTATCACACACCTATTACATGAAAATATACTCACACAACTGTAGGGGGCTGAATACCCCCCATAAAAGACGTATGGCACTAGAGGAAGCCAAACAACATCGAGCGGACATTATATGTCTACAGGAAACCCATTTTGTTACCTCCAGAGTGCCCAACTTCGGCGCACAACACTACCCCCACCAATACCACGCAACGCATTCATCTAAATCAAGAGGGGCCTCCATCCTTCTACACTCATCCCTAACAGTGGAATCATTACACGTTATCAAAGATAAACAAGGTAGATTCGTGATGTTGCAATGCCTCTTAAACAACTTACCATACCAATCAGCGAAACTTTTTACACAAGATGCTCTCCATAATCCCAACCCACCAAACTGCCTCAATCATACTATGCGGAGACCTCAACCACCCCCTCGACCCATACATGGATACCACACTAAAAACCACAACACCAAGACACAAAACTATTAAAACACAAAGCAAGGCAATCAACAAGTTGCTAGGAGAATAGGGCCTGTATGACTCTTGGAGAACATTCCACCCAAGTTCTATTCAGCAGTACACAAATCATATTCAAGGATAGATTTCATCCTTCTCACGGGCCCACTACTCTCTAAGGTAGCACACAGCGAGATCGGGGACATAACATGGTCAGACCATGCCCCGACCATGGCAGAGCTGACTGAGGACTTCCAACACAGAGGGAGACCGCCATGGCAGCTGAATGACTCACTTTTAGGTGATCACACATTCTCTACAACACTATCAGAAGCACTGCAATCATACTTCCATGATAACAATACCCCAGATGTACAACCGACCACTGTGTGGCAGGCACATAAGGCAGTCATTAGAGGAGTCCTCATCAGCCGAGCTTCCTACCTCAAAAAGAAAGCACAAAGAGAATACCTACACCTGCTGCGCACCCTAAGAGATACAACGGCAGCAAATATAGTAAAATTCTCACCGCAACTAGCCCAGGTAATAAGACACCACAACAAGCATCAACAACATGGCAATCTCCAAAACCGCACACAAATTACAAAAACTGAAACAGAAAACATACTCACAAGGCAACAAAGAGGAAAGCACCTAGCAACATTGTTACACCAAAGACAATCCAGTGCAAAAATCCCATACCTCCTCACACCCAAAGGCTCTAAAATCCATAACCCACAGGACATTAATGACACCATGGCAAACTACTACCACACACTATACAATCTCAAAGATGACCCAAACCTACACCAACCCACACACCAGGAAATCCACGCCCCTAAACCCATCCCTTCTCCACCATTCCCCCCTCTTCCAGTGGTACATGAAACACCAATACTCTGCACCTTCTACCAAAGACAAAACCAGGTGAATGTGGACCCCGATAGTCGAACGTGAGTGCTTCCCACGGTAGAAAACTGACCAAACCGCTAGAGAAACACAAAGCCTGTACACAAAAAAGTCAAATATAAAAATGTTGTATATGAATAATGTGCAAATTGTATGCATGTCAATGTATAAGACGATATTTACCTTACCACTGTTCCCCATCCCCATTCTATTCTGTACCCTTATAAAACTGAAATAAAAATTGTCGAAGTTAAAAAAAAAAAAGTATGGTTTGTGTGTTTGGAAAGGTTGCCAGAAGAAAGTCTCCTCTAAAAAGAACATGGCAGCACGGCTTATGTTTACAAAATTGCATCTGAACAAACCAAAAGACTTGTGCAGTATGAAACAATGTGCACTATGTCTGCACAAACGCTTATAGCAACTGTAAAGCATGGTGATGGAGGTGTGATAATTTGGGCTTTTTTTATTGTAGACACATTATCTGGGAAACTTGCAGTTATTGCGTCGGAATTGGGTTATGCAAAAGGACAATGATCCCAAGCACACCAGAAAATCTACAACAGAATGGCTGAAAAAAGCATCAAGGTGTTGCATTGGCCCTGTCAAAGTCCAAATCTCAATCCGATTGATTGCTGGGCTACGACCTTAAGAGAACTGTGCATAAACAAATCCCAGCAAACCTCAATGAACTGAAGCAATGTTGTTGAGTGGGTTAAAATTCCTCCACAACAATGTGAGAGATTGATAGTATACAGAAAACGATTATTTCAAGTTATTGCTAGTAAAGGTGGTTCTACAAGCTACTGAATCATAAGGTGTGCTTCATTTTTGTTAAATTATGACACAATGCAATATATTATGTGTTTTGTATGTTGTACTTGCCTACTTTGAAGACCGACTAAGAAACAGATGATTTTTATGTCGTGAAATGTAAAACCATAGTCTTGTACCTTCATGACTTTTGTGTGTATATATTTTATTTATATATATAATTTTTTTTTCTTTCATTAATAAAATAATTACTGTTGATACTAAGAGCACAATGTGACTTCTTTAACGTGAATTAAGTAAAGGAGACCCTTGAAGCAAGGGGATCCTGGTGGTAGCTCTGAACACACAGAAAAACATATATGTAGTTACCAGATAATAGTGGGAAAAATGGAAACACACATAAATGGGTAAAACGATGGTAAAGGTGATAGGGAGTGGACAAAAGGAACCCTATCTACACCTTTAAACCATTTAAAGCTTGCTAACTGTAGAGGAGGAATTATCCTTCCCCAAAGTACACAACAGCGAGTAAAACAAAGAGAGAAAAAGGAGAGGTAGAGGGCTCTAAACGCTCCTCCCAATATAGAAGGCAAAGACTCCTAAATCTCTAAGTACCCAAACTAAGCGGACTAATTAGAGCTAATAACCCAAAAGGAAAAAATGCCCACTCAAACGTCAGGTGAACAGGTAGATGTCCTGCTTAACTAAATGATCGCAGGACTAGAGCTGCCTGACTTGAGCCACCTATATAAACTGATAAACTACCTTAAACCAAACTTACTAACTACCCAAGTGCTACCTAGGGAAAAGTAATTAAAACTAGAAAGCACTCAATGCGCATTTCAGCGTGAATACACGCCGTCATCAGGAGCTATTAGCTCCTGACGGCGGTGTTTATTCATGCTGAAACGCGAGTCGAGCACTTTCTATTTTTATTTACTTTTCCTAGTGTTCCCCCATCCCATAATGTTCTTCCTCCCCGTCCCAATTTCTTTTTTTTTTTTTTTGTAAATTTGACCAGTTTTAGGCCGAAATTCCGGTGCATCCCTATTACCCACATGTTAAAACTATATAGCTATTAATATATTAAGGACTAGATGAGGATAATGTCCTGATAAAATTGTTGTCCATAAATGTTAGTCTGTGTTTACGGTGTCTTCACTAGCTTATCATAAGGGTAGCAAATATAATTTGGTTCTTAAGTGGTTAACTCTTTGTGGCAATTCTTTTGTAATAAATGTTTGTAAATCCTATTCTTCAGATTATACAATACAGCTTGTTTTTTTGGGGGGGGGTGGGGGTGGAGGGGGTGAATCTCTTTATATATTCTTCTCATGGTTTCATGAAAATCCTCTTGAGGCTTTTGCAAATGATAGAAAGTGTGACCTTACTATATCTCTATAACTATTACGTTTTGCAATTGAAAATAAAACTAGTTTGTGATTTATGATACTGAAACTAGCAAGTGTTCCAAGAAAATGTTATATATTTCTGCTGCGGGGATGTCATCTCTTGTTTTATTTTTGTCCAAATGTAAACAGGTCCAAGAAAGATAAGGCCAAAGCAGGAGTGAAACCAGATGCATCAGACCCTGAGCCAGAGGGACTAACACTGCTGGTGCCAGACATACAGAGAACGGCAGAAATAGTTTTTGTTGCCACGACCAGCCTTCGCCAAGCTAACCAAGGTAAAACTCAAACCAGTTGTGTGCTGCAGTTTTTATTAGGGGACCTTCAAGTTAATATTTCATTCCCTTCCATTATACCCACAAAGTGGATTTAACAAAGTTCTGAAAATATTTTTTTATGATAGGTCATTTGTCATGAAGGGATTAAGGATTGAGCCAAGAATATTTAAAAATGCCTGTCAGTAGCACTTTTGTGTTAGAGTAAAAAAATTAAAATAAAAAAAAAAATCTGCCTTGTTTTGTTTATTTTTGTTTTTTGGGAAGGAGTGAAATAACAACTGTAAAGTCCTTTTAAAAACAAAGTATGATGGGAGGAAGAGCCTCTTGTAGCTGTCTTAGTCACTTAGTATGCTTTTTGGCCATATGTAAACGGTGCCCATTCTCAGAAATGGCTTGTTTTACGGTATTCAAGAAAAGTGACTGCATCAGTGCACCAAAACCACAAAGGATGTAGTTGGGTTTTGTTTTTTTGCTTAGTAATGGGAGTGATCAGCGATTGACTGAATAATTTACCATGTCTTTAGAATCCCCCCTATCTTTTTTTTGTTGTTTGTTTTTGTTTTTGTTTTTTTGCTTTTTTAACCACATTTAATTGCTACTACCTACTGGTAGCCAATAGCCACTAGTTTGTCTGATATGGGCAAACTTGTAGTTTTAGTCTCTTTACTGCTAATGCAGAGGTAAATGATTAAAAAGATAATGTTCTTGTACAATAGCGGTTATATCTGTTCAGCTATCCTACTTTACATTGCATACATTTATTTATTTATGCATTATATCATAAATTTGATTGGAAAGTACTAATGAAAGTGACATTTAGCACCGATGCAGTTATTTGTAGGTGATGTTTATGCTGTTTTTGTGTTTCCTCAATCTTCATTAGTTCTGTAAAGAAAATGCTAATTAGTACTAATTAACTTTGTTCCATAAGCCCATAATTTTTGCCTAAAACAACTGATATAGTTGATGTCCAGCTGTTAGGTTTTGTTTTTTTACATGAGAATGTTGACAAGTTAATTTCATCTCCCTAAAATTAGACACTTTTATTTGGGGTGAGATATTTGCAAATTCGTTATAGCCTGGAGTTTTGCATAGAGATCTTAAACGTGAGCATATGTTTTCTTTAGTGTTGTTGCACTTTATTTTTAATGCATTCTACATACAATGAATTAAAATATGGGTCTTATCAACCTGAATTGTCTTATTTAAATGAAATATAAATTGTTTTTTTTTTCTTTTTCCCCTTTCAGAAAAGAAACTGGCAGAGTTTTCAAAAAAATCTGCTGTAAAGTCTAAACCTTTTTCAGTTTTACGGTCACTAGAAGAGAAGTATGTGGCGATTATGAAAAAGCTTCAGTTTGGTAAGACCGTTGTTATTCTGCTCTTTAATATAGTAACTGTATGCTGCTCCCAGAGCCTGTAGCACAGGTGTTTCCAGCCTGAAGGCATTTCGCTTTGTACTTAATCAACTAATAGGGTTTTATGGGCATCTTTTAGAAAATGTAAGCCAGCATGCTCTCCAGGCATGCATTGTCAAATTCAATTTTTGAGGACGGTTTGCATCCCAGAGATAGGAGAGTAATTAAATTGTTTCATAAACCTTTAAGAAAATAACAATTTGTTTCTCCTCTCTAAATGGACATACAACCAGGATTTTCTTTAAATCATTTCTACACATTCCCCAGCAGGTCTTACTAGATTACTGTCTGTTCTACAAGAGTGGTGCCTACCACATTTGCATGAGTTATCCATGGATCATTGTGGCTATAGACTTTATCTCATAAGTTATGGAGTCTTCTGTGACCCTGTTAACTTGAAATACTACATGTATGCTTAAAGGTCAAATTCATTTGTTTCTTGTGGTGGTGTCTGATAGTTTTGCCTGGACTCCTTGTGTGGTTCCCTTTCCTTATTGTGTCCCTTCTCATCTTCTTGGTTAAATGAAAATTACCCAGGGAGACTAATCTTGCCTGAAGAGATAAGCTTTAAGGATTTTTAAGGTATAGATTTGAGACTAGGGGAAAGTATGATGGGCAGGCAAACTTTTCCATAGACTTGGACTGCCCTGTATTCGAGAAGTTGCTGTATGTGTGCAAAAAAAGGACAGGAGAAGATCAGTGGCAGAGCTGACTGACGAAGAAGGGGTGTACCTATTAATTATTAAAGTCAAATAAGGCTAGAGTTGTTATCTTTATAGGCAGTATTGGTATCTGGAATATCTTCCCCAACCTTTTAGTAGTACTGTGCCAAAAGAAGATCTTGAAATCCCTTGGTGTGCCAGTCCTCTCAGTGATGTGGTTTTTCTAGAGAATGGTTGTTTGTGTGTGGGCTGTTTGCATTATTGCTATGTGGTGTCTTATGCAGTATATCTAGCAGTGTGGGTGGCTTCCCTGGGGTCCAGTGGGGACCAAGCTGGCCAGGTGCAGTTCAAGGGCAGGTGCTGCTGCACGCTGCTCTCCTCCAGTTTGGATTTCCATTCACAAGTGCTAGGAGGAAGTTGTCGGAGATCACTTCCTCGAAGTGGTGCAATACGTAAATTGAGGATTGTCCATCAATGCTCGTTTTGCACTATCATATATCTGAAGTCCCACTGAGACTCCTGATAGACCAGAGCCTGTTTGGCTCTGGCAGCCTTGAGTGCCATGCTTAGGCCATAGGTTGCTTACTGCTGGAATAGACTTTATCCTAACACTTCATGTTGTGTCCCATGCTGTTGATGGTTTTGTAGCTTTATTTGTCAACTTGAAGATCTATAGTATTATGCCAACCTTGGCATATAAAACAAAGTACAGCTCATGATTCGGTAGCTTTAGAACTACCTTTACCAGCAATAACTTGAAGTAGTAGGTTTCTGTATGACTTTATCCATCTCTTACATCCTTGTGGAGGATTTCTGGCCCACTCTTCCTCATAACGTTGCTTCAGTTTATTGAGATTTGCTGTCATTAGTTTATGCACAGCTCTCTTAATGTCCCACCACAGCATTTCAATCTGGTCTGGTCTTTGACTGTGCCCTTGCAACACCTTGATGCTTTTCTTTTTCAGCTATTCTGTTGTAGTTTTAATGTGCTTGGGATCATTGTCCTGTTGCATGACCCAAATTCATTCAAACTTTAGCTGTCGGACACCTTACATGGCCTTACATTGGACTCTTGAATTCTTTAATATACAAAAGAGTTAATGGTCGACCGTTTCCCAGATCCTTTGGCTGCAAATAATTAATCAACTCTCCATCACCGTGCTTGACAGTTGCTATGAACTGTTTATGTTGAAATGCTGTTTTTTGCCAAATGTGGTGCTGTATAAGTCTCCTCTTAGGTCTTGTTTGTCCAAAGGATATTGTACCTGACATCTTTTGTTTTGTTCAGATGCAACTTTGCAAACCTAAGCAGTGCTGCCATGTTCTTTTTGGTTTTTTTAGAGAGAAGTTGCTTTCTCCTGGCTTGTTCAGCCTTTTTCTAATTTTACTGTCATGAACATTATCATTTAACATGCTAACTGAGGTCTGTAGAGTCTGAGATGTAACACTTGGGTTTTTAACTCATCTTTGTCACTATAGAATAATATGCTTTAAATTGTTTGGAAATGGCTTTATAACCCTTCCCAGTTTGATGGACAGCAACAATTGCTTCTCTAAGATCCATGCAGATGAATTTCCTCCTAGACCAGTAAAAAGCTTAACCCCTTAAGGACGCAGCGCAGTTTCAAAAACTGGACTTATCCTTAAGGACACAAGCCAATTTTGCATTTTGTGCTATTTGTGTTCAAATGCAATTTGTATCTCTCTCATTTATTGCACCAACACATATTTTATACTGTTTTTTAGAGGGCAAAAAGGGCATTAGATTGAGGTCACATATACATAAATAAATTCTCATTAATTATAAAACATATTCCAGAAAAAGGGAAAAAAGCAACAACAAAAGAAAACATTTTTTTTCACAGTTTTGGCTATAATAGCATGTGCATAATATGTCCAGCTTAGAAAAAGTAATTCAAAATAAATTAATTTATTTGTCTTGATTTATAGAGTACATAATATGTATAGGATTTAATCTTATTTTGAAACTTACAGGTCACAAAATAAAAGGACTAAAATAAAATTTTAATGTGAAACAATTTTAGAAGTTGGTATGTTTGTCTTGTAGGTTTAGTAGCCAGGACAGAAAACAAAATTGCCACACAAAAGTATATATTTATATATAGTAGACATCACAGGCTATTTACCTATTGTTATTTTGACACTTTTTACGTAGCCATTTCATCGCCAATCTCTGCTAAATATTGGAGTAAAATTGTGTTATAACAAGGTTTTTGTAATGTGCATTTCGTAAAGCTGGTGTGTGCTATTCCTGCACAGAACCCCATATTGTGTTTAGCTACATCTGCTGATTCTAATGATACATTCATTGTATGCCTTCAGCACTATTCTGTGAAGCTACAATGCCATATAAGAGACAAGGTTATTTCAGTTCCTATAGTTAGAATTTTCATAGATTGATATGACTGGCCTATGTCTCATTTTGTGGTATTATAGTTGTTTGTTCAAATAACCCCACAAAGGGCCTCCATTTGATAAAGCAGACACCCCAGGGTACCTTATATGGCGAATATTGTGCCTTAATGGCATGGGTGGGAATGGCATTTTTACATACATGTTGCATTTTTGCAGAGTATTTCTTACACTTGTTAGGTACCACTGTCATAAAACCCCCAAATTATGCTAAGTTACATCTTCTGAGTAAAACAATATGCCCAATATATGGCCTAGACACTATTTTGTGAAGTTACAGTGCTGTAAAAGAGACCTGACAAGTTCAGGTTTTTAAAGGAACACTATAGGGTCAGGAACACAAACATATATTCCTCACCCTATAGTGTTAAAACCACCATCTAACCCCCCTGTGCCCGTCATGCCTCCATAAATATAGCAAAGTCTTACTTGTATTCAAGCCTGAAGCTGTAGCTCTGCATACTGTTTGCCTCAGAAAAACAAGCTGTCTTCTGACATCAGAAGTGGTGGCTTGATCCAATCACAATGCTTCTCTCATAGGATTGGCTGAGACTGGCAAGGAGGCAGATCAGGGGCAGAGTCAGCACAATTCACACACAGCTTGGCCAATCAGCATCTCCTCATAGAGATGATTTGAATCAATGAATCTCTATGTGGAAAGTTCAGTGTCTACATGCAGAAGACGGAGACACTGAATGTTTGGATGCATTTTAGGCAGCCATGACCCAGAAAGGATATCTACCGTATTTTTCGCTCCATAAGACGCACCTCACCATAAGACGCACCTAGTTTTTAGAGGAGGAAACCCAGAAAAAAAAATATTCTGAACAAACTGTTCCATAGTGTTTCTTACCATGGGACAGTTTGTTCAGAATATTGTTTTTTCTCCCCTGTCCCATAATGATCTTTAACCCCCCTTTCCTCTGTCCCATAGTGATTGTTAACCCCTCCTACCCTGTCCCATAGTGATTGTTAACCCCTCCTACCCTGTCCCATAGTGATGTTAACCCCTCCTACCCTGTCCCATAGTGTTCTTTAACCCCTCCTCCCCTTGTCCATTAGTGTTCTGATCCCATAGTGTCCCCCCCTCCCATTGTCCCATAGTGCACTTTCCCTCCCATAGTGTCCCCCCCTGCCCTTGTCCCATAGTGTCTCCCCCTCCCCTTGTCCCATAGTGTCCCCCCTCCCCTTGTCCCATAGTGTCCCCCCCTCCCCTTGTCCCATAGTGTCTCCCCTCCCTTTCTCCCATAGTGTCCCCCCTCCCCTTGTCCCATAGTGTCTCCCCTCCCCTTGTCCCATAGTGTCTCCTCCCCCTCCCCTTGTCCCATAGTGTCTCCTCCCCTCCCCTTGTCCCATAGTGTCTCCTCCCCTCCCCTTGTCCCATAGTGTCCCCTCCCTTTCTCCCATAGTGTCCCCCTCCCCTTGTCCCATAGTGTCTCCTCCCCTCCCCTTGTCCCATAGTGTCTCCCCCTCCCCTTGTCCCATAATTACTTACCTGTCTTGGAGCGTGGGCCGGCTTCACAGCGCGCTCCGCGGTCCAGGAACTAATATTTCAGGTTCCGGTTTCCGGCGGGACTGAAAGTGTGAAGTGTGCACACTTCCTTTCAGTCCCGCCGGAAACCGGAACCTGAAATAGAAGTTCCTGGCCGGAGCGCGCTGTGAAGCCGGCCCACGCTCCAAGACAGGTAAGTAATTCTTCACATTCGCTCCATAAGACGCACAGACATTTCCCCTCACTTTTGAGGGGAAAAAAAGTGCGTCTTATGGAGCGAAAAATACGGTAACAACCATCTGAGGAGTGACAAGTGGAGTTACCACTAGGCTGTAATGTAAACACTGCTTTTTCTCTGAAAAGACAGTGTTTGCAGCAAAAAGCCTGGAGGTAATGATTCTACTCACCAGAACAAATTCAATAAGCTGTAGTTGTTCTGGTGACTATAGTCTCCCTTTGAGTGTGAATTTTCCTATAATTTTTCCATTCCTTATGCCTCTTGTCTATCAATGATTATTCTCCCCCCATTGCCATTTGCGTTTATATGCATTACAATTTCTTCCTTGTGCCAGATCTCAATACCTGACCACTTCAAGTTTGGCAACTAAAATGTAACATTTTTATTTTATTTTTTTACTGTGTCCTTTGCAAAGATCACACTGCACATAATAAAAATGCAGTCACTTAATGTTATCTTTTGTATAACTAAAAAAAAAACTGAATCTAAAAAATATAATAAAAATAAGGGAAAATAGAGACAAAGTGATTAACAATCTCAAAACAACATAAAAATATGTATGGAACTCATGCCACAAAAAACAGAATACTTGTTAAGAATCTGCCAACCCTTCTTGAATGCTCCACTGTTGGCGATGATTCTGTGTTCATGGTTCACGATGGTGTAAATTTGTTAAATGCTCATAATTCAAGCAAGCATGTTCTTGAGTTTTTCATGGAAAATTTTTCAAAAACAACATTCGTGCTGTCTCAAGTTTGCTAAAAGCCTCATGGAAGAATGGACTTTGGACAAATAAGAAAAAAAGTGTAATATTAAGTTTAGATTGTTTTGAGTATTCTTCCTGGGGCCACCATGCAGTCTCATAACATTAGGACACCAAGAATCAATTCTGGGTTGTACCTTCAAATCCTACAGGAGAATTGCAGTTATTCCATATTCAATACAGAATGTATTTTTGTAGCTGTTTGGTGATCCTAAAGACACAAGTGAAATTTACAGAAAAATTGTGCACTGCAGACAAACTGCCATGGCTTTAAAGAAACGGTCATACACTAACTTCTCTAGCACACTTTAGTGGTTATGGTGCTTGGAGTGCTCTTTGTATGTGTTTAAAAAGTTATTGCATGATCATAAATGATCTTCTCAAAGCATGCCAGAAATCTTTAACTTGAAGCTATTTTTATAAGACAATCAGGCCAATATATCTTAATTCTGAAGTACTTAACTTATCAACATGAGCTAGATAGCTGTGGTTTAAATCATCAATGCCGAAAAAGGCTTCACAGCTACTAAATGTGACATTTACATGCTTTTTTTCCCTTTAAATATTTTTTCTTTTCAAGAACATGGGCTTATATAACAAAGGAGTATATAGTATAGCTCTCCATGTGTATCTCAGAGAAAAACAAAGAGAGAAAATGTGAGACACACAGGTCTCACCATCAACAACAATAACCTAAGATAACATGACAGAGGACTCGTAGGTCCTGTATCCAGGAATGGGAAAGTGACACACAGAAAAATAACAGTGTAAATCCAATCCCAGCCCTCCCCCTCCCTCTGCCTTAAACTCAGCACACCTTGCAGGACTTTCAACATTCAGATCTAAGTCCAACTACCAGGCCAACTTTTCATGGTCTCTATGTTGATGGTCAGTGGAGAACTCCCGATCTGTGACTGCTGTCCTCTTAGCATTAGGACCCTGTTGATTCCCCCAGTGTCTGTGCCTGTTCTATTCAGGGGAGTCACATCTGCTGGGGCATGTGTCCCTCTCACTAGGGTAGTTCTTCCTCTCCTCTAGTAGATTTTGCAAGTTGTTGGAGGAGGTAAAAGAAGGACAGTAGGGGGAGATAAGTGATAGAAAGAAAAGAGGGGTTTTTGTTAATATGCCTAATGCCACCCAGCCTCGCCCACCCAGGCTCACAGGTTCTCGTTTCTCAAGTCTCAAAGTCTGCACCAGAAGTGGTCAGTAACTAGTATGACCAGATCTAGTAGAACTTTACATACTTTTTTCCCCCAACAATGAATTTACAAAAACATGAAACTTTTATTTATTTATTTTGTTTAATTGCCACCAACCTAGATGATGATGATATCATCATGTTTTAGGTTAAAGCATTATAGAATTAGATAATTTTGAAGAATTCCCAGACTCTCCACCACCAATGAGGTCTAATTAAGGGTGTATTTCTTTCACTGCTGGAGGAATAAGAAAAATCACTGCCCAAATGGGAATTTGTACATCTGGCTCCAGTCTTACAATGACAATACTGAGGGAGCATGAAAGTCTTAATTAAAAATGACAGAAATTCCATATAAGCCAAAAAAAGGCTACCTGGCAAAATTATACTTTTTTACTTCTTTAGAAACCATGTAGGTTCTTTAAAGGATGACTAATTCGGTTCTTTTTTACACTAGTAACTGTCTTAAACAATAATGTTCTATAGCAAGTAAAAAAATGTAATCCTAGAAAGACAGGTCAAACACAAACCTTAAGTGCTAAAGCTAGGCAAATGAGTTTGTCTGCTGATACCATTTGAGTGCAACTTGTACCTTTTTGCCCTGCACGCTTTTTGTTATAAGCAAGTATTGCATAATTTGGTTTGAATGCCACTGCATATACATTGTAAATTAGATATGTTTTTCCAGCCTATTTTATTTTCCTCTGCCATGTTTGTTGAGAAAGGTTATAATCAATTGAAACTTAGTTCCTTTTCTCCAGGCATTTTAATTCCTAGGTTTAACTAGAATAGCCTCTGAGATATCTGAGGTGTTTGAACTTCTGTTTGCAGCTCCTTCTCCTCTGGAGTATCCAACACGGTATTAAACACATGTGACTCTGTTATGGTGTCAAGCATCTGACTCATTTAAAGTTTTGCATAAACTGCTTCGGGAGAAAGTGTTTGTAGCCTACATTTTGTCAACTCAACACACCACTATAATATGAGCAATAACTTTACTGTGTGCCTTTTAATGCGAAACGTATATGCATTTACTTAAATAATTGATAATTGTATTGTTCAGACCTAGTGTTTAGCTGTAAAGTTGGATTAAAAAAAAAATAATAATTTTTTTTAGCAGCTCTTGACAAATTCCTGTAGCCAGGTTGAAAAAAAAATTGTTATTCATATGGCAGGGAAAAAAATTTGCAAAATTTCCGTTGCATACTTTTTAAATACAAATACTTTTTAACATATCTTAAAATCCGCCCTCTGCACAGTAGCTCTAAAATATTATTTTTTGTGCAGTAATCCTAGAATTCCATGTAATATGTACGTATAAACTTGCTAGCAATGCCATTTTTTATTTTCTCCCACATTTCTGTAAGTTACCTTAGAAACAGCTTGCTTAAATAGAACTTTAAGGTAACAAGCAGGAAATACTACATGACAATCAATCCTTACTTCTTCCAAAAAAACTATTTCCATGAATTAGAACTCTAAACTTATTAGACTTCCTAGGACGATAAATGGCCAAAGGTAAATCTCCTGCTATTGCAGATCTACAAGCCTTAAACCTGACAAAGTATAATGGATGTTTAAGCTCTGCAGCAGCTGAGGTCTTCCTTTTTGGCTAGTGGTGCCCAAGACAGATTACATGGAAATAAAGATGTGCATTGGAGGATAGTATAAAACATAGGGGTGTTTTCCCCTGTGAGCCTTTGTCACATATGTGCATTCAAGTAAGGTAATAATTTCCTCGGCTTGCTAATCACTTATTCTAATTCGATTTTTTTCTAAATTTAACTAAAGTAATGTGGATTTATCCTTAAGTGTTACTTATTTTTGTATTCTAGATACTTTTGAGATGGTTTCTGAAGATGACGATGGAAAGCTGGTATTTAAAGTTAATTACCACTACATGTCTCAGGTGAAAAATGCAAGTGATGCAAATAGCGCTGCTAGAGCTCGCCGCCTTGCACAGGAAGCAGTGACGCTTTCAACATCACTACCACTGTCGTCTTCATCTAGTGTCTTTGTCCGCTGTGATGAGGAAAGATTGGACATTATGAAGGTAATAAATATATTTTCTGATTAAATGTATTGTTACATTTGTAATATGTTTTGGAAGATCATTGAGTTGAATGAGCAGGTTCCTTTTCATATTAAAGTTATATAAAACTTAAATACATGTTTGTGATCAGTGTAGGTGGATACACTAAAGCACTTCAATGTTACGAAGTCCAGTTACGCTTCAATTTAGTTTTTTGGGGGGTTTATGGAATCTTGTAAATTAGCAAATGCTATTCTAAAAAAGCCTAACGTTAAAGACATTTTCTGATGACATTTCTTCTTCTAAATAATTTGGAATAGGTACAAATATAAATAATGTACCAGCGCTACTCTTTAGTCTAGATTTTATATAATACTATGTACACACTAGGTATATAAGCTGCTATAACACCATGATTTATCTTTTAGCATAAATATCCAAAAAACAAGAGTATATCGGTGAAGCGCTAAGGAATTATGAATGGAAACTTTGGATGATAATACTGTAGGACTCAATGTATAAAGGAATATACCTTTAAGAACATTTTCCTACTTTGGAATCCCAATACTTGTGCTGTATCCCTTTAAACAGAAAACCTAAAAATACAAATAGTGCAAACTGTACAAAAAGATTCTAATGTGAGGTATAATGCCAAGTAACAACTCAAATTTTTTTAGCTAAAATCTTAGCTCAAGTAGGTGGTTTTCCTCTTATCTCTCCCAACGCTCATTCAGTGTCTCTTTCTAATGATACCTCCTCCCCTCGCCCTATCTCGGTTGGAGTCCCCCAAGGCTCCGTCCTTGGTCCCCTTCTATTTTCTCTTTATACTGCCTCTCTTGGCAAACTTATTACCTCATTTGGTTTCCACTACCACCTGTACGCTGATGACACCCAGCTATATCTCTCCTCCCGGACCTCTCCCCTGCTGTCCTGCAACGTGTCACTGCTTGCCTTTCTTCCATCTCTGACTGGATGTCCTCCCGCTTTCTGAAACTCAATCTCTCAAAAACTGAGCTCCTTGTCTTTCCTCCTCCTAATACTGATCCTCCTCTTTCGCTCTCCCTTCAAGATTGTGGTACCAACATCAGCCCATCCTTGCAAGCGCGCTGTCTTGGCGTCATACTTGACTCTGGTCTCACCTTTCAGCCTCACATCCAGCATGTTGCCAAATCCTGTAGATTCCATCTTAAAAACATAGCCCGCATCCGCCCCTTTCTTGCACCAGATACTACCAAGGAGCTTGTCCATGCTCTAATAATTTCCCGCATGGATTATTGTAACCCTCTCCTGCTTGGTCTTCCCAAAAGCCGTACTGCACCCCTACAGTCTGTAATGAATGCTGCTGCTAGACTGATTTTCCTCTCTAGTCGGTTCTCTCACACCTCACCCCTCTGCCAGTCCTTACATTGGCTTCCTGTGTGCTATAGGAGTCAATTCAAGGCACTAACTCACACCTATAAAGCACTGAACAACTCTAGCCCCTCTTATATCTCCTCACTGATCCACAGGTATGTCCCTTCTCGGTCTCTCCGCTCTGCCCGTGACCACCTCCTGTCCGTTGTCCGCACCCGTACGGCCAACTCGCGCTTGCAGGACTTCTCGCGGGCGGCTCCCTTCCTATGGAATAGCCTGCCTACCGCCATCCGACTCTCCCCTAGTCTTGCATCTTTTAAGAAGTGCCTTAAAACCCGTCTCTTTAGGAAAGCTTATGGCCTCCAAGACTAACCCCTACCTCACATACCCGTCTCTTGCCCTCTCCTAAAGGGCAGCCCACCTTATTTGATTGCACATTCCTGTCCTAATATGTTTTACTCCCCGCCTCCTATAGAATGTAAGCTCAATTGAGCAGGGTCCTCTTCAACCTACTGTTCCTGTAAGTTTATTTGTAATTGTCCTATTTATAGTTAAATCCCCTTTCATAATATTGTAAAGCGCTACGGAATCTGTTGGCGCTATATAAATGGCAATAATAATAATAATAGGTATGCCTTAAGGTCCGTTGAGGCGACACTTTCCCTTCTTTGCATTCAATTTTCTTGGTGTTCTTCCCTATGTAATTTTATGAAAGGAAACACATATAGTGTAATATTGGTGTTCCATGTTGGGTAATAAGTGCAATAGGTACTCATAAACCCAGAGCCTTCCAATAGGCTAAAATTACATTGCATATGTGGTTAAGGACCACATTCCTTCTTTGTGACAGCAGGAAAAAGAAGTGCCGTAAGTGTAAAAATATTTACTTTATTTACCAATAATATTTAAATACATGTAATAAAAAAAAAAACATACTATAAGTACACTTATTCGGCAATAGTCCAAAATGCAGAGTCTTAATGCTCACAGTTCCCAGGACGCTTTTTGCTAGTGGCTTCCTCAGCTGGGTAAAAAGTCTGTCAGCTCTCCTTGGACTCCTTCCCGCTATTTATACCCCTCTAACTGGGGAATAATTGGTTTCTGGCTTGAATTTGCACAGGCAATCTCCATGTTATTGGAGACGCTATGCATATCAAACCTCATTTTCAGTTATATAATTTAATATGTTTCTACCGGGTTGCATGCCTATACGTAATTTCCGGTTTCTGCATTCCATCATGCATTCCAGAGGCCATTGCCTTACTTATTCTTCGGGCAGGGAGATTACGTGAAATACAAACAGAGAGATCCAGCATGAATTTTCTTCTGCTCTAGAACTATTACGTTACATTTCAATGGAAGTTATTCCTATACATAAAGATCGATTCCATCTATATGCCTTATTAAATATACACAATATTTCAATCTCTTACAGGGGTACTTATTTTTCAAAGGGAATATTATAACATAACTAATATTAAAGGAGCACTATAGGGTCAGGAACACAAACATGGTAATCTGACCCTATAGGGCTAAAACCACCATCTAGCCCTCATGCCCCCCTAAATATAGTAAAATCTTACTTGTATTCAACCCTGAAGCTGCTGGCTTTGTCCCAGTTTCCTTTACACCCGCCCACTGCCTGCTGACATCAGCACAAGCGGTAGCCTGATCCAATCACAATGCTTCCCCATAGGATTGGCTGAAATTGACAGAGGCAGATCAGGGGCAGAGCCAGCACAATTCAAACACAGCCCTGTCCAATCAGCATCTCCTCATAGAGATTAATTGAGTCATTGAATCTCTATGAGGAAAGTTCAGTGTCTGCATGCAGAGGGTGGAGACACTGAATATTTGGATGCATTTTAGGCAGCCATGGCCCAGGAAGGATCTCTAACAACCATCTGAGGAGTGGCCAGTGACGTTATCACTTGGCTGTAATGTAAACACTGCATTTTTTCTGAAAAGACTGTGTTTACAGCAAAAAGCCTGATGGTAATGATTCTACTTACCAGAACAAATTCAATAAGCTGCAGTTGTTCTGGTGACTATAGTGCCCCTTTAAACACTTTCAGCAGGCTTATTGCACATAATTTTACTACTTTTATTAATTCATTCTGATTAGTTATTTATATATATATATTGACATAAAATTATTTTAACATACCCCTATCTAAGGTTTATAATTAAATCCTGTATTACTATTAGAAATTCCCTCCTCCAAAACAACTATTAGAAATACATATACCGTATATACTCGAGTATAAGCAGAGTTTTTCAGGGGGTGGGAGGGTAGCGGCAGCAAGCTGTTACTTACCCTTCCTGCAACTCCCTTCAGTTCCCCTGTGTAAATCTTGTGAGTCCCGTAGCAGTCAGCCGTCATGCAGACCGCGAGATTTACACGGGAACTGAAGGGAGCTGCAGGAAAGGTAAGTAACAGCTTGCTGCCGCCCCCCACTGCTCAGCCTATGCCACTGGACCACCAGGACATCATATACACACAAATACACACTGTGCATCATATACACACAAATACACACTGTGCATCGTATATACACAAACACACACTGTGCATCGTATATACACAAACACACACTGTGCATCGTATATACACAAACGCACACACTGTGCATCGTATATACACAAACGCACACACTGTGCATCGTATATACACAAACGCACACACTGTGCATCGTATATACACAAACGCACACACTGTGCATCGTATATACACAAACGCACACACTGTGCATCGTATATACACAAACGCACACACTGTGCATCGTATATACACACACGCACACACTGTGCATCGTATATACACACACGCACACACTGTGCATCGTATATACACACACGCACACACACACACTGTGCATCGTATATACACACACGCACACACGCACACACACACACACACTGTGCATCGTATATACACACACACACACTGTGCATCGTATATACGCACACACACACACTGTGCATCGTATATACACACACACACAGTGTGCATCGTATATACACACACACACACTGTGCATCGTATATACACACACACACACTGTGCATCGTATATACACACACACACACTGTGCATCGTATATACACACACGCACACACACACACTGTGCATCGTATACACACACACACACACACACACTGTGCATCGTATATACACACACGCACACACACACACACACACTGCATCGTATATACACACACGCACACACACACACTGTGCATCGTATATACACACACGCACACACACACACTGTGCATCGTATATACACACACACACTGTGCATCGTATATACACACGCACACACACACACTGTGCATCGTATATACACACACACACACTGTGCATCGTATATACACACACACACACACACACACTGTGCATCGTATATATATATACACACACACACACACACACACACACTGTGCATCGTATATACACACGCACGCACACACACACACTGTGCATCGTATATACACACACACACTGTGCATCGTATATACACACGCACACACTGTGCATCGTATATACACACGCACACACTGTGCATCGTATATATACACACACACACACACACTGCATCGTATATATATACACACACACACACACACACACACACTCTGCATCGTATATACACACACACACACACTCTGCATCATATATACACACACTCTGCATCATATATACACACACACACTCTGCATCATATATACACACACACACTCTGCATCATATATACACACACACACTCTGCATCATATACACACACAAACACACACACTCTGCATCATATACACACACTCACTCTGCATCATATACACACACTCACTCTGCATCATATACACACACACACTCTCTGCATCATATACACACACACACTCTCTGCATCATATACACACACACACACTCACTCTGCATCATATACACACACACACTCACTCTGCATCATATAACACACACACACTCACTCTGCATCATATACACACACACTCACTCTGCATCATATACACACACACACTCACTCTGCATCATATACACACACACACACACTCTCTGCATCATATACACACACACACTCACTCTGCATCATACACACACACACTCACTCTG
>OW240913.1:176252281-176293628 GCA_933207985.1 Pelobates cultripes
ATTCATGTTTACCTATTGGAGTACCATCCAGCCCCATATATCTCACTGATATAGCTGATCTGTACGGGTTTATAGTACGAAAGGCTTTGCCAACTTCAAAGAGTATAGTCAGGAATTGCAGGATTGTTTTCACAGGAGCTGATATGGGATCCACTGATTGTCCCACGCACCAATCAGTCCACTTCTTCCAAGCTGATCCGTAGGAACATCTGGTACCTGGTGCCCACGACTCTGCCAAGAGACTGAGTGTTGTCTGCGAATCCTCCTTGAGATTCCATGATCCTCTGAAATGAGCTATGCCATCAGATGAAGTAGACCCTGGTCGGTCAGTTCGTGCCCCTTTCCCTCTGGGTTGGTCATGAGGTATGGTATGTCCGGCAACAGCCGTGGAAAATCGATTGACATTTCTAACTGGGGAAACCAAGGTTGTGACCTCCATAACGGGGTTATCAGTGCCAGAGTCCCTCTGGAATATTGAAGGACTGCCAGGGTCCAGGAGATTAGGTTGAAATGTGGAAAAGCGTAATTCCTGCCCTTGGTCCTGTCTTGCAAAAATGCATCTGTCGCCAGAGCATCTGGGTCCGGTCTCCAGCTGAAGAACCGAGGAAGTTGGGTGTTCAGTCGAGACGCGAAGAGGTCTATATTGAAAGGCCCCCAGAGTCGAGAGAGGCGCTGGAATATCATTGGGTGGAGACGCCAATCTCCTGCGTCTCGAAGATATCGAGAATTCCAATCCGCTAGTGTATTGTCTCGTCCTGGGATGTATTCTGCTATAACCGAAATGCTGTGTTTCAGGCAACAATGCCAAAAATATTGAGCCATCAGTGCGAGAACCCTCGACTTCGTCCCTCCTAGGTGGTTGATATAACGCACCGCTCAGACGTTGTCCATCTTGATTAGGATAGAGCATGAGATGCCTGTGGGGGTCATGCTGCGAATGGCAAAGGATGCCGCTAACCGTTCTAGGCAGTTGATGTGTAACAATGTTTCTTCGTTGGACCATCTGCCACCGGTGGAAACTGACCTACAATGCGCGCCCCAGCCGTGTAGTCTGGAGTCTGACTCTATGACCAGATCTGGTGTCGACCCAAATATCGCTCGTCCGCTCCATGTGGGCTAGCCACCATGTCAACTCCTCTCTGGAATCCTCGTCCAGTGTAACACAGGTTTCATATGAGTGTCCGGAGCGCAGGTATGAGGCTTTGAGCCTTTGTAGGGCACGGTAATGCAATGGCCCCAGGAAGATCGCCTGTATGGACGATGCCAATAGCCCTATGATCCTCGCAAGTTGTCGGAGGGAAATCTTCGTAAGTTGTCTGATCTTTTTCTTGATCGAAATCATTTTGTCTTTGGGTAGACACAACCTCTGTTGAACAGAGTCCACTTGAAATCCCAGAAACTCCATGCATCTGGAGGGTTGAAGAGCTGATTTCTCTCAATTCACCAAGAATCCTAAGTTTTGGAGAAGGTGCGTCGTCCAGGACAGGTGAATACGTAGTTGGGATTGAGACTGGTACAGAAGAAGGATATCGTCTAGGTAAATTATCTGACCCCTCTTGCTCAGGCAATAACTGGCTTCAGTTCCTTTGTGAAGCACCATGGAGCAGAGGACAGGCCAAATGGTAGACATACAAACCTCCACCTCATTTCTTGCCACTGAAATTGCAGTAGGTTTTGGTGCGCTTCCACGATAGGGATTGTTAGATAAGCATCATGTAAATCTATTTTGACCATCCAATCTGATGGTAGGAGGATGCCCCGAAGGCAATGAATATCCTCCATTTTGAAATGATGGTGCTGGATAAACACATTTAGAGGTCAGAGATTGATTACTGGGCGAACCCCGCCCCCTTTCTTGGGGACAGAAACAAGTTGCTTACGAAACCTTCTGTGTCCCATGGGATTTGTTGAATAGCGTTTTTTTTCACGCCAACTCTGCAACCTCTGCTGAGATCATCTTCTGGTTTCTTGGACATATTCAGTTCCCGAGAGAACTGCGTCTGAATAGGGTGAGAGGTTAGCTCTAATAGGTACCCTTGTATTGTATTTAATAACCAAACATCTGAGGTTAAAATTTTCCAAGCATGGTGAAACAATGCCAGTCTGCCCCCCACTTTTACCTGGGGGGAAAAAAGGAGATACTCGGTACTCACTAGAAGGTCGTCTGCCTGAAACTGCCCCCCGCGGTCTGCGGGAATTCCAGGGGCGTCCCCGAGATGAGGAGAACGGGGTATAGGTATTTGACAAAGCCTGGTGGTAGAATTAGTGCATGGAAAGTGTTAAAATACCACCATGTGAAATACCCTAGGGTGTCTACTTTTTAAAAATATATGGTTTGATGGGGGTAAAATACATTGGCCGGCTTCAAAAATGTCCCAAATAGGATGCAGGTTGACTACATGTCAAAATTCCAAGCTGGAAAACTGATATGCGCACCTGCCAAATGTGGCCTTTTAGCCCTACAACAACCCGACACACCTATACATGGGTGGTATTGATGTAGAATTATTAAAATCTTTATTAGAACCTGTATTGAATTATTGTACTAACTCCATTTTGTTCACCTTACATGACAGAATTTCCTGACAGTATTCAGTATAATGAATAGGAGATTGTATTTTCTCTCTCTAAGGACATAACTAGCCCCGGAGTTAGCGGATCTCCGTTGACTTGCAACATAGTATAATCCAAGGCCAGGAGAACAGTGACAAAATGAAATGTTCTATTCATAAAAGAACCTTGGACCAGAGCACGAGACTGACATCACTAACTATGTAAAATGATGCCCAAGCCCCCCCTTTCCACCGAGTAAGCCTCGTGCTAAAGAGCAATGACATCCCATGATGGGAGGGTGCCTCACTAGTCACTCAAATCTCTGAGCCAATTAATAATATTAATGGGTGGACACTGACATAGCCACTTAACATTTAACCCAATTAATGGTGTCTATTTGCTGTTATCTTGAATTCTTCAGTGATGTAATAATGCCTTTAAAAGGGTCTGCGCACCCATTTTCTGCCAGAAGCCATTAAACTTCTCCGAAGTTCTTTCATTAACCTGAACTTTGTGTCTCAGTGTGAATTTACTTCTGCGTGCACGCAACTTTATTATCTTTAATTTGGACAGGAACAGATAGTCATTCAAACTAATTGGTTTGCAGTAAATTATATACGACAGTATCACTGTACTCTGGAGATGTTGCTGAACACATATTGGGGTGTTGTTTGACAGTGACACCTAACAGAATTTGTGAATTTATACCTGAATTGCAATGTATGTGAAAAAAATAAAATTTGCAAAGTTTGCCAAAGGTTTGTGGTAAAATGGCTGCATAGAAAGTATCAAAATATTCTTAGATGAATACTCTGGGTTATCTAGTTTAAGAAAAATATATACATGTGGGGTATTTTGGGGAGACTTATGACATAAGTGTTACAATGTCACTATTGATACATTTGAAAAATGTTCATTTTGAAACAGCAATTTCCTATTTGTACTTCTAGCCCTATAACTTGCAAATAAAAGCAAAAAAAACACGTAAACATTGGGTGTTTTTAAACTCAGGACAAAATTTCGAATCTATTTAGCAGTTTGTTTCATTCGATTTTGTAGATCAGTAAAAGATTTTTAAATTTTTTTTTTACCATATTTTATTATTTTTAAATTAAATTATGACATGATAAAAATAATAGTATGTAAAGAAAGCCCTTTTTGTCCTGAAAAAAACAATATATAATTTGTATCGGAACAGTAGATGAGAGAGTGGAAAATTACAGCTAAACACAAACACCACAAAAGTGTTAAAATAGCTCTGGTCCTTAACGTACAAACATTGCAAAAACAGTCCGGTCCTGAAGGGGTTAAGCTAAAGTTGTTCAGGTGACTATAGTGTCCCTTTAACTTCTCTGAGGGAGCCAGCAAGAAAGAGGAGGAGCCAAGGAGCACCACACCCATATGGATAATACTGGATGCTGATTGTTGCCACTGGTACCAGGCTGTTATGTTTTTTTTCTATCATTCTCTCATACTTCCTTTTCTTGCTACTGGGAGTATAATAAAGAAAGAGACTGCATAATAGGAGCCTCCGTGACTTTAATAAAATTGAATGCAAAGAAGGGAAAGGGTCACCTCACCGGACCTTAAGGCATACCTACTTGAGCTAAGATTTTAACTAAAAAAAATTGTTGTTACTTGGCATTATACCTCACATTAGAACCTTTTTGTACAGTTTGCACTGTGATTCGAATTTGGAATAGGTAGTTGATGGTTGTGGACAGAATTAATTTGTTTAATACAAAATGTAATACATTAGCAGTGTTCCTCATGCACAAAGCACCCCCATTAATGTTTTTGTTTTTTTATTCTGTAGGTTTTAATAACTGGTCCAGCAGACACACCTTATGCCAATGGCTGCTTTGAATTTGATGTATATTTCCCACAAGATTATCCTAATTCTCCTCCACTTGTGAATCTGGAGACAACTGGTGGCCATAGTGTTCGCTTCAATCCAAATCTTTACAATGATGGAAAGGTATCTGTTTCTCATCTTTCTACTTTACTAATTGCCAACATTATAAAAACAGATGTTAAGAATGTGTATGTTATTTATAAATGACTCTGTGTACAGTTTATTGGTTACACAAATGTCATATCAGGTACTTTTACTCACCTACAGTATCCTTTCTTCTTCAGGGCATACAAGGTGTTGGGAACATTGCCTGTGAAATTACATTAAGTCCCTTCTGACTCAAATTCTGGCATTCCTTGGACATTATTTCAGAATTTCCTATACCCCCTGCACCCCCACAACCTAAATATGTTTGTTGGCTTCAAATAGAGGACTGTGCATGACATTGGAGGAAAATTGAAGTCAGTCAAGTTTGTGTAAAACTGCTTGTGACTGTGGAGTGGTGCTTAATCCTGATTTAAGCATAGATGCTATACTATTACAGCACAGTTATCAGCCCTCCCACTTCTGACTTTAGAGAAGTAAGGTTTGATTTGTGCCGAACATCAGGTAGTGCTCTTTAACATATTATAATAATGCATAAGTGCCAGTAGTGGACTGCATATATTGATGTGTTCACCCAACCATGCTTGACGCCTGTAGAGGCATACTATTTGCACAGTAATAATCTATTTGGACAATTAATAATCCTTCTTACAATGTTTTTCTTTGTTTATTTTTAGAAGTGGTAACTATCAAGAGGACATATCTGCTATGTTTAGGGCAGGTTGTTGCCTGTTATGTTTTTTGCATGCTAGCACATTTGGAGTTAGTTTTATTACTAGCCATATCTAGACTATTTAAGGAAACACTCCTCCTGCTTACCAATTTGAGCTTAATTAAGTAGTAATTGGTCAAGTGTGTCCGGGCGCCATCTTACCATTGAGTGATAGTGTATACTGTCAATCACTGCCTCAGCGCTGGGGAATAATAATCATCCAGAAAAAAAGTGAATTGTGCGGTTTCTGCATTCCAAAGAATGTCTGTTATGACCAGATAATGTTTTTCTCTATTTTTGTGAATGACTTAAGTAATAAAATAATCATATTTAAAAAATTATTTGAACCCCAAGAGCAGGGGTAGGCAAACTTCTGCCTCCAGATAAATTAAACATACTGTACAGGTGTAAACAGTAGATCTTTTCGTTACAGGAAATGTTTAGGGGGACTGTAGGTCAAATGCAGGCGAGGTGTGACTTGAGAATTGAGAATTCAGAGTGCAGGTGCATGATTTGTACAGCAAAACCACTCCATTAAGCTTGTTTGTGTTTGTGTCCCTTTATTGTTGTCCATCAATTTTGGTTTTTTTGGGGTGGTTTTTTGTTTAGTTTTTTTTCCTCCTTTCATTATTATAAAAAGGCCCAAGATTTGTCTGTTGTCTTACTCCATACTCACTTTCTTGCATCAAGGTAATTTTAATGTCGAAAGGAATTTCAGTTCTTGATCATCAGCAAGATCATAATAGTCAGACATATTAATTCGTATTTAATACATTGCTCACAGTTTATAGCATTGTGTTATGCACTAAACATTATGCATGTGACTACATAGTCAATCCAAGAAAGTGGTGTCATATGCTGTTGATATAACCTGTAAATAAAAAAATTTAAAAGCACATATAAATGAGCATGTACATACTTTCACTATAATATAGGATAAAGGAAAAGAATCCACAGTTGACATAGCTTGCTGTATATCTGGTTGGGGGTGTAACCGCAGGTGGTTCCCTTATTTACCACTACAATGTCTTAAAGCATAGAACTTAGTATGGCTAACCATACAGATATCTTAGCCATAATTTTATATAGTTGGTAAGAGATCCTCTATTTAACATATATAAATAATTGAAAATACAATATAAAATAAGGATGGTCTTGGAAGCAATAGTTTTGTCTTTTTGGATATTTATTATATAAAAATATAAATATAAAATCCATTATAGCAGAGTTTATAAGATTAAATTAAATGCTTGCAAATATCATTAATAGGTTAACATACCCTTCTGAACATGTCATCATGTCAGCCTCTCTGTCATTTTAAGATGGAGCAGCGTCTGTCTCCAAGTCTCTCCTCTGTGTCTTAACATTTAAAAGTACACCTATTTATACCTTAGGTGTCTCCATTTTAGGGTTACCGTAGTTCAAATATGAAAAAGTAACACTTCTTTTACTTTATTAATTTTAGGACCTCCCTTAATTTGGCAAACATACAAGGCCATAACTAAAGGGTATTTTCCTGACTTAGTTCAAGATGGCATCTTAAAGTCTGAATAGCTTATCTGTTGCTTATACTAAGTCGTAAGTGCACAGTCGTGGGAGATTCCCGGATTTGGGGAAGTTCCATTAATTTGGGGTTAGCACAGTATATTGTGTACTTAAAGAGTCGTAGTATAGCCTTGAAGCTTATTTATGCATTATTGTTATTGTAATTTGTCTGGGACAAAATGAAGCAAACATATTATGCACTGAGGTTATTGCTTAAAGAAACATCTATGAAAAACAATATGTTCCATGTCTAACACCTTGTCAGTTTGCAATATCTCTTAAAGACAATGTGCACAGTTTAAGAAATACAACATTTCATTCTAAAACTTGTAATATTTGCATTTGCCCATAACGGGGGGGGGGGGAAGCAAAACCAATTTTTGAGGCAGTTTCCAGTTTTGTTTTGTTATTAAAACGTTATTTAAATGTTCACAAGATATACAGAAAAGAGTTCAAGAATACAAGTACATCATCATATCCTCACAACACTATGAACTGTGCGTTTACAATGATCACCAACTAGTGTTTCTAAAAACTATTACTTTAGTCATTCAAACTCTGTCACGTACTCTATCAACAAATGTCCCCTCCAATCTTGGCACCCTATATCAAATCTCAATATTAAATGATCTAGCTGCTAAAAATACTAGTTTTCTGCTGATTGTGCCAAGTCATTTAGATGATAAAGGATACAATGGTTTACCCTGGTGCCTACATTCCATCTTATAATGTGAACAGATAGTCAAACCAGTTCTTTCCTCAGAGCCGAGGATAGACTTTGCTATATTACAATTATGAGATTAGTGAGTCTAAATATTTGTCCAAATGAACTAGTCTTGAGAATGCCCTGTGGGATGTTAAGAGAAGAGCAATAGGTGCAGTAACATAACTAGAGGACAATACAATGTAAGATATTAGTGGCAGAGATAAACATGTATCTAAAATGGTTCATTAGATCATGTAATATTGTGTTCGGATACAATCCAGCATTGAAATTTCTTTTAAGTAATGTAGCACAATTCACAGTTTGGACATATGGATCAATGTTCCTTGACAGTTGATACAGAGGAGCAGCAATGCAGGCTCTATTATTAGATAATAAAACTATGACACCATTTGACATGTTTCGTTTGGGTCATTGCATCGAAGCATCAGGGATGAATGTCTTTGTGTTTTAATAATTCCAGTGTGTTAGAGGACGTTGTTCGTCCTCACCGTGCACCCCTATGTACACCTGCTACTCTAACGATGTGCAAACACCTCTCTGACTTTCCCACCTTTAACAAGATTGTGCCATCCAAATATAGCACCTGCAGGCTGATTGCTGATTCTTCAGTTTTAATGTTAACTCCTCTGCCTGCTTTGTTCTCCTTTATTTAACAATGCCTCAGCTGCACTTAGGCAAGCTATAGGGAATTTCAACAGCGCACAAAATACTCCATCTCAGAATTACTTTAGGCATTTAACAAACTAATTAAATATGGATCTGGCGTATTGGTTAAATGACCTACCTCTCTTGGCTTTTTGCTGATGTTGCATTTAAGTGTACCAGTTTTTTTTTTTTTTTTTTTTGTAAATTCTGCTCAGCTTTTTATCTGTAAAAATCCATAGTGAATGATTGCAAATGGAAACAATCGTCTGTGTTTTTTTTTAATTTTGTTTTTTTTATTTATAAAATATTTTAACAGAATGGATACATTGAGATTTCTCTCGTTTTAAAGTATGTCCTGAGTCTTTGTCCACAAAACATTGCATAATACAATATTACAAAAATATAATACTATGTATACACACATATATAAATGTAATACATATATTCAACCATGTACACAAAAAACAAGTAATAGTATGGCGCAAAAACAAATATTACAATATTAATAATCAGAAATAAGCAGTACTACATATTGTGAAAAAGCTCCACTCACATATGACCACGTAAAATACCAGATTAATGAGTTTGTTCTTTCTTTTTTCGCTTTGAAATTTAAATTGGAACATTGATACAAGCAAATTGGGTTACTCCTAAGTGAGTAAGAAAGGAATTTTTTGCTAATATTTGCACATTACACAAGAAAAGTGTGTTTTTCACAAGTGCACTATGTCACTTTGGTTATACATTTTTTCACTAATATTTCCAAATTATTTACACTATATGGTATTAATCTTAAGTTATTAAGGCACAGCGCACTTTATTTTTCGTTTTACGTGGTCATATATTCAACCATGACAGGTGCATTCTGTGCTGAGGTATATTGTCATAGATCTCTTAAAAGATTTTAGATTGAATGAAGATTTGACTGTGTCCTTGAGGTGAGGTTATTCCATAATTGCAGTGCTCTGTAGGAAAAGGAGGATCGAGCCACTTTTTTTTTTTTTCGGTATGCTAAATATCATGCTAGTACTGGATCGGAGGTTATAGGAGGTGGGAACAGCCGGGGAGAGCCTTCTACTCAGGTAGGGTGGAAGCTTTCCAGAAATGCTCTTATGCACAAAGCTGGAAAGATGAAGAGTGCTTCGGGATTCTAGCGACAGCCAGTTTAGCTCTTTTAACATGTCACAGTGGTGGGTAAAGTAATCACATTGAAGTACAAAGCAGCAGAATGAATTATATAACATATTCAGTTTATTAAGGTGAGTTTGCGGTGCGGGTGCATACACTACATCCCCATAATCAATGACCGGCATTTGTTGCATTATCTGTGTACTTACTGTAGGGTTTAGGCATGATTTGTTTCTGTACAGGACACCTAGTTTTGGGTAAAGTTTTGAAGAGATTTTTTTCAATGCGAAGGCCAAAAGATAGATTAGGGTCTAGCAACATACCTAGATATTTAAAAGCGCAGACAGCTGTCAGTGTGCTATTTTAATTTGTTCTGATGCAGAATTGTTGATTTTGTAGTTTACGTAATTTAGGTACAGTTCCAAAGATCATTGTAATGGTTTTGTCTGTGTTTAGGAAGGGCTTGTTATCGGCTATCTACTTTTCTACCTCTGTGAATTGATTTTGGAGCACAGCCTCAAGCTGTGGTAGCTTGTGTTTACTAGCATAGATTAGTGTTGTCTGCATACATGTATACAGTTGAGGATTTGCAGGCGTTAGGCAGATCATTTATAAATAATGTGAATAGCAGGGGGCAGAGTATGGAGCCTTGGGGAACACCACACTGGAAGTGGAAGAGAAGTGCTATGAGAAATGGCCACATATTGCAATCGGTCTGAAACATACAATCAAAACCAGGTTAGCGGTCTATCACCAACGCCTGCGTTTTCACGTTTTTGCAAAAGAATGCCATAGTCTACTGTGTCAAAGGCCTTGGCAAAATCAAGGAAAATAGCTCCAGTTAAGTCGTTTTGTTCCATGCCAATTTGGATGTCATTGGAAACTTTTAGGAGGGCAGTCGAAGTTGGACGAAAGCCTGATTGATCAATTTGATCGTTGATAATATTCACATAGTTGTGTGTGGATGCATTTTTCCAAGATATTTGACAATACAGGGAGCAATAATATCGGGCAATAGATACCAAAGTATTGTCACCACTTTTATGGATAGGTACAACTTTTGCAGTCTTCCAAAGTTTGGTTATGTATTCTGACACCAGGGATTTATTGATAAGGGTAGTGACAGGTTTAGCAATTGCTGGCGCACTGAGCTTCAGCAACATTGCTGGGATTTGATCTGGTCCACACTGTTTTTTTTTTTTTGTTTTTTTTTTTCAATTATTAAGATGTTTATTAACGACACAGCACAGGTCTAAAATTGAATTTGTCTAAAATTGAATTTCTCTAAAATTGAATTTCTCTAAATGACGATTTTGAAGATTTGTCAGGGCCTGATATTTATTTGCGGTCTGAAAATGTCATTTATCTTAGCAACCAGGGAGGTAGCACATCCAAGAAAATGATTATTAAAGGCATTTGCTACATCTAGGGACTGTTGTAGTGTTTGTCCATTTTGACAATGGAGGGTTGGGAGTGGATTGTGGGGGTTTGTATGCTATTTTTGGTTTTCCTGAAGTTTCTTGGGATTTGATAGGTTGTTGTTCAAATTTTCACTGAAATATTGGACCTTTGCCATTTTTGTTTGTTTTGTGCATGCATTTCACCATTGTCTGTAGGTACAGTGATCATTCATGGAGCCAGTACGCTTGAACTTTGACCACTGTGAATCTCTAAACTGGTACATTTGAATAAAGTCAGCTGTAACCCAGGACAAGTGTGTCCCTTTTAGTAACACAAAATGTCACTGGATTTCAATTTGATCCAGTGCTCTCATTTGCTTGGATGATTACAATTTTTTATTGGCTAAAGCAGCAGGATACTGATAGACACCTTACTGCCTTTGCAGCTGGCAATATAATTAATCTGCAGTGGTAATATGGAGTGAAGTATTGCTTGATATAGTAAACAGAATCAACAGTCATTTAAAAAGGCTAAAAACAGAATCCCATCAGTCAAATTCCCAGTCCTGCGGTTTGAAGCTTTACAACCTTTCAACTAGCCACAGCATTATGGAGGGGACAGAACCTTACCTTCAAGCTGACTAGACGAGTGGAACTTGAGCTCCTGTATACTCCCTTAAAAATAAAGTATTTATTCCAGCTTTACTGCTTCCATGTTCCATCCTGTGCTCATCTCAGGTCAGGGAATCTCGGACAAGCTATATGACACCTCTCATGAGGGTTTACACTGCCGGGAGGCAGAGAAGTTTCGCTGCGTTCTGCAATGACAGATGTGGAGAGGCGGACTAGTGGGGGAGAGAAAATGATTCTATTATAAACTTACATGTGGCTGGGCCAGGAGTTGCTGCTGTTGCTCTTCTGATTCCAAGATGGCTTCCTGCTTCTCTTTCCTGTGGTGCTATGAGCCAATGATGGCCCCTGAATTGAGAGGCCATCATAATTATGTATGTATGTATATATACTGTAACGGAGCTCCAGTACTCCAACCGAATATCTCCGCTAAGTCTGCTTCCTCGTAGCAATCAGGGACCCTGGAGCACTTCAGACACAGTCGCCGAGGCTTGACTGGGATCACTGAGGGCCTTTTCCACCCTGGACTAGGCCACTGTGTATATAGCCCTGGACACACTTTCCATCAGCAGATTTCCCCAAACACCATACGACACATGGCGAAGGTTAAAACAGCAACTGCCTTTACTAGACATAGCACACATATTTTAATCCCCCAACATCATTTACATACGATGGTGCATAGAGTACTATAGTATAAGGAAGAGTGGGGTCAGACAAGAGCAAAGGCTGATGGGATATTGAGGAGGAACAAAGCAGCCAGTTTAAACTGGTCTGGCAGTGTACATGGACAACGCACTGCTGGGGATACAATAGGACAGGAAAAATGGGGAGGGGGAGAGGCACAGACAAGCAATACATTCAACATACCCTGCACCAATATAGTGTCTGTCTTCCATTCCCAGTGACTACCATCATTCATACATACATACAAATTAGTGTGCATGGCATAACGTGTCTATCTTTAAATGTGACCCGTAACTTCTCTTGAAAGAACACCATTGAATAAAACATTGATATATAATTTGTGCAAACTTTTTTCTATGCGATGCCCCATTTTATTGTTATGTTTAGTAAAGATTTAGTACTCTACCTCACTATCCAGTTTAGTTTTGGTCCAGCTTTGTTGCTTTGTTTCAGAAGAGGAAAACTAGTGCCTTGCTAAATCAGAATTATTTTCTGTAGACTAGTAAGGGAAATAAAAATATTCTAAATAAATTAATCACATGTTTAAGTGAGTTTAACATCCATTGTTGAATTATCATGTAACCCTTATATATGGTTCACATAGTTTTGATGGATTAATTTAAGCATTTGCTCTCTGATTGTTCATGCTGAAGTTGGATTCTAAATTGGAGACTAATACAATCTTTGTGGCTTTTTGTAGGTTTGTTTAAGTATATTAAACACATGGCATGGGCGACCAGAGGAAAAGTGGAATCCACAAACATCAAGTTTTCTGCAGGTACGTCATCGTAGAATCAAAGTTTTATTTTAATTTTCATTTTCGGAAATCTTTTCATTTATATACTCATTGGATCATAACTGCATAAAATGTGTTGCCTTAAAATACAAAAAAGAGCAAAACCGCACCCTCCTAATGAGACCTTATTGAAATGGGTTGCATCTTTAGACATGGGTCACATTAACAAGTAGTTCAGATTTTTCCATGTTTTAACTGGCCATTTATAAAGTGTTGCCTTTTTATTTAAAAAGACAATAATATCTCTTAAACTACTATATGTGCGTAGTCAAAAGTAATCCACAATTTCACTTGGTTTTATATTTATCTGATATTTCATATACACCATAGTTATTTCTCAGTATCTACATATCCACTCTATTTAGCGATTCTTTTAGAAGATGTATTAAACCTTCTATATCCAGTTTTTGAGCCATAGATTTAAAAGCACTTTTTAGTTTGTATTTTATTTTTTGTATAACTGTTTTGATTATTATATGTAGTATTTCCTCCAACCCACTCCAAATGGAAAACTTTGTTGCTAAATCAGTCTTTTTCTGATTCTGCATTGTGGAATGTATGATTTCTAACTGTTGTTAAAGAGATAACACTGTAGCTGACCAAATGTACTTTAAGATAACACATTGTGCAGAGCATAAGTCAAGTATTGCATTCACATATAGAGCATTCCTGTGATGGATGATGTATTGCACATTACCTAGTTCCTTGTGCTGGATTTAAAGGATATTCTACACGTTTTAAACCAATGTGCACATGGATTTCAATTTGTTTACCTGCATTGTTATCCACCAATTTCTCAGATATAAATGTCATGCTGTGTTTAAAGCATTTTAAATGTGGAGATGAAAATAAGCATATAGTAAATAGTACTATAGAGAGCAGCGGTAATGTGCTGCAAGTGTTTATCTGTTAATGTTCTGAAAATATATACATTGCATGATGGAGTGTAGAAGGATTTGGTACTGTAAATGACAAGTGTGTGTTAACTTATTGAGTGCCAAGTATTGTCCAATACTTTGCAAAGTGATGCAATCAATGCCCTCAGCCCTGGCACTGGAAGTATTAAATACTGCATTAGGAAAAATTAGCCACACTTGCCATTATTGAAAATGCAAGACACAAACTGTGTATGCCAGCATACTCATGTGATAAAGTGACCAATATTAACAGTTAATTCCAAAGTTGCAGCAAAATTAGATAACACTCTGAGTTACTAATCGTTTTCGTGTTAAATATGCAATTAATTTTATATTTGTCTTGTAGGTTTTAGTGTCTGTCCAGTCCCTCATACTTGTGTCTGAACCCTATTTCAATGAACCTGGGTATGAGAGGTCAAGGGGCACACCTAGTGGCACTCAGAGCTCTAGAGAATACGATGGCAATATCAGACAGGCCACAGTCAAATGGGCCATGCTGGAACAAATTAGGAATGCTTCACCATGTTTTAAGGAGGTAAGTTGTTTGTTTTATTTTGCATTTACCTTTTTCAAAATTAATTCAAAATATTTGAGAGAGGGCATAAAGCTACACTCCAGTATTATGCAATAACTCTTTGCATAACATTGTTCAAACATTCAAATGAATGCAAAGTCATTAGCCTGCACCTCTTCTGATTATGGTTACAATAACCATTGGTACACAGTCTAGCACAAGGTAGGCAACCTGCAGCACTCCAGATGTATACTACATCTCCTAACATGCTCTTAGAGCTTTAATGCTGGCAAAGCATCAGTTTAGTTGTAGTCCACAACCTCTCAAGTGCAAGAGATTGCCTACCCATGGTCTAGCAGATCTGCAGGCCCATAGTACTTTTGATAGCACAAAAGAGATTGTGTGCCCCATGTATGCGTTACCACAGCTAATTTTATGTCAAATCAAGATAGTGTGGAGATCATCATTCATTTTTATCACAACATGCTTAATTCAGCCCTCTCCAATTTGCATGTTTGCCCCTGATTTTCTTTAACCCTTTCGCTGAGGTGCAGGGGCACTCTTCCCTATGATGCAACGTCTCCTTTAAATGAAGAGCATCAGGAAGTGAAGTGATAATATTAAGCCGCCCATTCAGAGGTGTCGAACCGAGCTAGGGAGCAGTATTAAAGAGATTTCAGGCAGATAAAAACAGATAAAAGCAAGAGGATATTCAGTGACTGTCCAGCACTGGTACAGTTCAAAGGGCAGCTAGGTCACCCAATCCAGGGACTCTCTTGTCCCATAGAGAAGCCAGTAAAAACAAAGAGGGAGGTGAAGCGCCAGGAATGTCCTTGGAATACGCACATACACCATTAAAAGGAGGAGAAATGGGAAACGAATAGTGAAGTACATAAAAATACAGTAAGGTGATGGTAAATAAAATATGCACGCACACCTTATAGGAGATTAGGTGCAGATCCAACTTAGACGCCCTAGGATATGGTGGAGTACAGACTCTATAGGAGGTTCTTGTGGATGCAGCTTATCTTGCAGATATGTAGGAGAAATCAGTTTAAAAAAATAGTGTTGGGGGCGGAGCCAACTGAGGACCAAAGCAGAAGCACTTCTTAGAGCTCCTGCTCCTGATATCCAAAACGAGCAATTTTGGAGCAGAAACTGGGCAAATTAGGGCCAGAACACCCTTACCCACACTACAAGGGCACTGTGAACCGCAAATCCAAAAAGGTAAAAGCGCATAAGGGTCCCGCTTGCAGAGACATCTTCTCTGTGGAGCCCAACAGACCGCGTGGGCCAATATGGTGCTGGATCTTCCATCTCCTCCGATGACTTCTTCCCGGACACAGGCACAGGGGCCTCGACAAACATGGTATTGAGATCAGTACAGACTGCCCCAGGGGACAAAGACCCAGTCACAGCAGCACTCCTGAAAACTATGCTGGCGGAGCTACGGGGAAATATAACCACTGACATTGCCAGCTTCCAGACCGTGCTCGAGGGAGCGAAATCCAGACTTACCCAGCTGGAAACTACCGCAACCAACACGGATGCTAGGTTTACCTTAGTGAAGAAGAAACTATAAGCCATGCAACAGCAACAGCTTCACACCTCGAAAGAGTTGAGGCCATGGAGGATATGCAGAGATGCTACAATATAAAAATCAGAGATGTACCTGAAGCTGTGGGCCTGACCGATCTACCACATTTCATCCGACTGCTTCTTCCAATGGTGCTGCAAGCCAAGTTGGTTTAGTTGGACGGCATGTTCTGCATACTGAAACCAGCGACCGCGCCGACCACAGAAGCCCCTAACTTCATCATCCGGTTCCAGTCGCTTCAGGATAAAGCACTCTTCTTTGCGGCAGTCAGTGACAAAACACCAATGAACTTTGAGGGTACCACTCTACAATTCTTCCCAGACCTCACCAGAAACTCTCACACGGTGCAGGACACTGAAACCCCTCCTGCAATCCTTACACGCAGGCAGGATACAATACAGGTGAGGGACCCCACGTTCACGCTCATTTACTCACCAAGAGACCACACATAGCGTGAAAACCTTTGAGGAGCTAGAGACCCTCTTAAACAAGTTGGGGCTGCTTCAGTCACCTGCTACTACTGTACCAAGCCTATCACACCTGGACCCCATGAAGATTGCGGAGTTTATACCGCGCTCAGCCTGAGCTTCTGCCACGAATCGAGCAGGGACCTGAATGGCTCACCAAAGGGTACACCCTATGCTCACAACCTCCATTGAGGACACAACCTCGTGCCCAGAGGTCCTCTGTTGGGCATCAAGATTATTGCTCAGTATTTTTTTTTTACTGTTAATGTTTTCTCTTTATACTGCTAAAATGCTACCGCAGAGATGCTAATATACCATGCATACGGCTCCAGGTTCTAACCAGCCAGATACCTTCAGGGGTATACGGCATTTGACACCCCACATAGCACCTGGTCAAATACCACAGCTTGTAACAACCCCCCTCTAGCCCCCTTATGCCAAAACATATATGTGTATTAGTGTTGTACTAATGTGCTGAAGGGGGTGCATCTTCCTCATTTAATGTGCCTTACTCCAACCTTGGAAGACCTCTAGTTAGATATGTTAGTCCTTACCGGTTTATAAATCACAAAATCTTCAAAAATCATGAAATGATGCTTTGACAATTACATTTTCGTTAATATCCTCCATAGCTCAGTGCTGCTCTCTGTTGCTTGCCACTAGTATATTGTACCAGTGGTGGTTCCTCTTCTAAAGTCATCAGTAATGCCACTTTGTTCAACCTACTCCAATTTCTCCTGCTAGTTTTTTTTTTTTTTTTTTTTTAACTGAATAGTTGCTCTACGTGAATAGTAGTGTTTGAATGATAGAAATATTTTGTAGAGTCATGTGTCTTGTATGATTCCAGAGTATAGCTTTCTGACTGGAATTGAAAAGTGCACAAGTACATACGAGGTATATTCATTTGTATCCAGCATGTAAAGAAGAGCAAGAAGGCCAGCTGTGTCAAGTCACTTTGTTTTGTTGCCGCTGCACTGCTTGTTGTCTTAATAAGTTGTACAAGTGTGGCTGACACCAGCCTCTCCTTTAGAAAGGTGTAGGAGTGAGATAAATCCAGATGGATTTAGCCCAGTGGTAAGGCAATTGCTCAATACGAGCAGATAATGACTTTTACAAAGTGCTTGTCTCTCCAGCTGCCTGTGCCTGTGAACTGATTTTGATGGGAATATATTTTGCTGAGCATAGATCCATAGGCTTTTGGAATCCCGGCATTAAATTACACTACATTTCCCAAAGGAAATATACTGTGAATCTTACATAACCAATTTGTCACAAATTAATAAGCTTAAAAATAAAATATTTTAAAGTAAGTTATTTTTTTTTATTTTTTTTTTTAATTATTAAAATATATAGTGCCATTATCAAATTCAAGCTGTAATTTTATTTTTAGATTTCCTTAGTAGGGATCGATCAATATTGATTTTTTTTTTTTATTTTTTTTTTTTAGAGCAGATACCGATAATGTGTGAACTTTTAGGCCGACGGCTGATAACTTACCAATATTATGTACATTTACCGTTTTGAAAAAGAAACAATATCTACACACATATACTGTTAACTGAACATGTTTGTTTATATATCTATATATATATATATATATATATATATTCTTTATATTTCCCAAAAATTATAAATATAATACACACAACAAAAACAAAAATTAAAAGCTCTGACCATATTTAATATTATTATATTCGATTAAAGATTACCATCATGGCTAGAAATACAATACCTATCAAATATATGATGAAACCTTTCCAGATAGTCTGTTTTTATATTTAAAAATATAATTTAAGAGGAAAAAGTGCACTAATTTCCTGCACTTTTTTTCCCTTCCTTCTTCCTTTTTTTTCCTTTTTCTCTTTTCTTTTCCCTTCCCTCTTTTCCTTTCCCTTCCCTTTTTCCATTCCTTTCCTCTTTTCTTTTCCCCTTTTCATCTTCTTTCTTTTGTTCTTTCTTTTTTTTTTTTTTTAAACAATTGAATGGAAAGTTTAACCCATCTAAGCTTTTTTGTTTAATATAATCATATAACCTAGAGTATAACAGTCTTCCTAGCCTTAAAAAACTATCACATCTGCATTATCTTGGGTCAAGTTTCAAGGCAGGATATTCTTGCATGGTTTCCTTATAAATAACTTATATATTAATAGGTCTCATTCTATCTTGAGATGCTAGCTACTTGGCATTGCACATAAAAAAAACAAAAAAATACAATACTCCACCTATATAATCCTTTATCCTATTCGCTAATGTTAATACGGTATACTATTTAGCGTTTCCTTTAATATATTCCCTTTCCTCTTTCTTCAACATAATTCCTCATAAATTTTCTTCTTATATCGTACGTCTTTCAACTCATTTACCTCTAAAATTTTATTAATTATGGTTTTTAGCTTCTTCCTTTTAAAAGACTTTTATATTTTCCCTTTTTCTCCCTTTCCTCTTTTTTCCCATCATAATTATTACTTTTTTTTAAAATCTTTTCTAAAGATTCCCTCCATCTTGTATCATTGGTTAAATTAAAAAATTCAATAATCCCTTGTTCTATTTGACATTGGTTTATAATTTGGAGTTTTATATCTACTATTTTCGGTGGATGATGTGATTTCCAGTTTTTAGCTATGTGTGATTTTGTTGCTAATAAAGTATGGATTATTAGATCTCGTTTATCTTTTTCTATTATTTGCCAACCTATGTGTAGAAGTGCGGATGCAGGAGAGTACTCTAATTTCTTTGTCCACTTCTCTATCGCCGTGTGCTATCTTCTTGCCGGTCACTCGATTCTTGCATCTCCCGAGGTGGTGAGCCTTAAGACGGCCACCTGTTCTGCCTTATGGACACACCGGCCCTGCATGCGCTGGGCCACCTCCGCCTCTCACATTATCAGTATCAATAGTGGCCGATACCGATATTTGCCAAGATCCAGAATATCGCCCGATAATATCGCCCAAATCGATCGGCCCATCCCTTATCTTTAGCATATCTGGCAAGGGTACAATTGTAAAGCCACAGATGCATGGAATCCGTGATAACCAACCTACTTTATAGGTTTTACTAAACTTACATACAGTTTAGGATTTGGGTATGTTTATAACTATATTCCCATCTGTATCTGTCTATGTGTTCAGGATTGGAGCTGCCTCTGCCTGAATTAGTGCATTGAGTCCTTTTTTCATTTACCCAGTCTTCCTAATCAAGCATTTTGACCATATCTTTCTCTCTTGTTCCTTGTCTCATTAGTTCAACATATGTTTTTCCTTTCCCATCATCCCTAGTTATGCCATAAAGCCGTAATTGCACAATGGTAAGCCAATGTTACAAATAGTAAAGGGTTAAATGGTTTGTTTCCTTCACAAACACAGGACATTGATTTGCTTTCAATCCATCTGGGATTTACCTGTGGAGTCAATGATTTCTAATCATGTGTTCGCAAAATAATAGAACAAGCAAAATTATGTAGATTAACCCCTGATTAAATACATATTCAATCTGGTTGAGAACCTATACCTCTTGTGAGGTCTGGAAGTCAGTATTGTGTTTTTCTTTCTTTGCACATGTTTCTGGTACAAAACCTGTATGAACTTAGTCCAAGGTTGTTGTTGTTTTTTGTTCATTCAGCATATGAATAATACAATGCACAGGCTATCACCCATGGTGTACCCATATAATGGTCAAGGCATAGTTATCAGCAGGTTCAAAGGTACATGCAGAGTGAAATTTTATATTAAGAACAAGATTATTAACAGGTGCAATGCAATGATGCAAACCCTCTAGGGCACAGTAGTGAATTACATTTGGTTGAGTCGTGTCTCGCGTATACTTAGGGGGTCGCCCCCTCCAGGGACTGATGGCTCAGAGCTATCTTTAGTTCTATTGTAGACTCTAGAGAGGGTTGGGGGGGTGGAGAAATCGGAGCCAGTGCTAGGTTTAGCATCTCGAGCGTATGACCGCAAGATGTGCGGACCTACGTACATGAAGCGCAAACTTTTAGACGGAAAACAGTGAGAGGATGTATATCTACCCACTCAGACATCTCTATGTGTAATTAAACAATAGTTAGAATTAAAAATAAAGGAACATCCAGGAAGCAAAATAACAATCATAACCTAGTAAGCTGAAACACTGTTCTTGGTGGAAAGTATGGTATCCCAAAGAATGTGCAGGTATCTGTGCAGCATATGTCCCTCAAGCGGTATCCCCCGCTGAAAGTTTGTGGCGAGACGGTCTAGGTATGAACTCCGCTACTGTAGAGGGGTCCAGTCGAGTCAGGGTGGCAGTGGTCTCATTTTGAGAGGCCGGGAAGCCCAACCGGCCCAGAGGAGAATCCAGTTCCTGTGGGCTTCTTGCCTGGTAGGTAGTCCCTTGAAAGGTAAAGGTGAGGAGTCGTGGCACTCCCGAACGATGGGGAATATCCTTTGATCGCAGGTGTTAAAGACTCGGTTGAAGCGATTTTAAATCCGGGAACAGAGAAATGTGAGCGTCCTCGAATCACAGAGGCGTTCTCCCTCGGGCCGCTGCTAACAGTGAGGCCTTGTCCTGTAGGGATTGAAACCTCACAATAAGGTCTGCTGGGGGTGCGTTTGCTGGCATTGGCAGGCGGAACATTCCGTCCAGTTTCACAGGTTTTGCTTGAGTAGGCTGTAGCAGAGTGGCCAATAAACGCATGATGTAATGTGGAAGATCGGAAAGTCCTGTAGTGTCAGGCATCTGATCTGTAAGTTGTGTTTCAGTCTGTGGTCCTCCAGGGCCTTCACTTTTCCAAGTTGTTGTGTTTGTAAGAGGTGTTTTTTGTTTTTACCAATATTTATGGACTGATCCAGATGCAGAACCTGAAAAAATAATGTAACCTATTTTATGTTATAAATCCATATAGTTTTCACTCTAACCAGACTGACACAGATATAGTCTATTTTATGTATGGTAAATATATATATCCGTGACTGAAACTCCGAATGACAGGGTTTTTTTTTGTATTCTATGCCAATACACATTCTCTGAGACATGATTAAATATGGTAGACTTCGTTCAGTATGACTTTCAAATGATATTTATTGGATATGTGTCAGGCATGAACAAATCATCTTTTGTCCTTTGTTTGATATGCATAGTTAGCCTTCCTCACATTTTTTTTTTGTCTTAATTTTTATTATTTTTTATATAATATTTTGCATCACACTGAAAGAGGGGTACAGAAAGTAAAAAGGGGGGGAGTGCATACATATATTTCACAGTCATCAGGTTCCTGACAGGTTCTTGACAGTGCATGTCATATTTAAATCACATTTCGTATATACATTACATTACAATTACAATTATGTATTGGCTAGACCACATCTTGGGGTGTGGTAAGTTGAATATAGGTCATCAAGTATTAAGGTTGTTTAGCATCAATAGATGATGACTTATGTTGGCCTATACTAGCCTGTAGCACTAGGAGTCGTTCTATAAGCTAAAAGGGTAAGCTTGAGGTAAGTTCTCTGCTACCTGCAGGTAGGCTCTGTTGTGCCTGGATTTGCCATTGCGGCTGTTGTTGTCTATGGGGCCTACTGCTCTATTGCTTGTGCTCTAAGAATCTGTCCTTTTCGTTTCTTTGCCTGTCAGTGGTGTTCTCCGTGCACTAGGGTTTTTTTGGTGTGGTGGGGGGTGGGGTATGCACATTGTGGTAGCTATTTTGACTGTGGTGCGGGTCTATTCTATTAGTTCCCTATTGGGTAGGTCAACGAGGTAGTTATCAAATACATTTGTCCCTAATCTGGACCCATCTCTGCCAGCGTTTAGAGTGTTTATGTTCTTCATTCCGGATACGGCTGGCCATCATCTCATAGTTACTTGTTGTGTCAAGTCGTGTTAGGACCTCTGTTAAGGTTGGGCTTTGTGTTTGTTTCCACCTGTGTGCTATTGTTATTTTTGTTGCTATGAGGCAATGGGTAAGAATCTGTAGTTCGTCTTCTCTGGGTGAGTAGGGGAACATATGGAGAAGGTAGCTTGCCGGGGTTTTTGGGGCTCTAATTTCTACCGTCTTTAGGAGGAACTGTTCCACTGCATCCCACAATTTTGTAATGATTGGGCACCACCAGAATATATGGAATAGTGTGCCCTCATGCTCTTGGCATCTCCAGCATAGGGGGGTCGTGCCCGGGAATATGTGCGCCAGGCGCATGGGTACTAAGTACCACCTCATTATTAGTTTGCAGTATGCTTCTCTATGGGACAAACTGTGTGGCTCTTTTGACCCTTTCCAAAGCCAAATGCCATGCTTTTGTGTGAATTTTAATGTTTAGGTCCTTCTCCCAGAGGCACATATTTGGGGGAAGTTCCTTGTCTCCTGAGAGAGGTGTAGCAGAGAGACAGGGCTTTGATATCTTTTAGTTTCCCTTGGCATTTGAGGCTAAGTCGTGACATGGGAGCTGTTCTGTCAGTGAGTATTTTCTGTTCATGTAGTATGTTCTTTATGCTTAGGTATGTGAACAGTTCCCTGGAAGGGAGGGTGAAGGTCTGTTGCAGTGCTGGAAAAGGTATTATGCCAGCAGTATCGAATAATGTATTTACATGGGAGATGCCTTGGCGGGTCCATGTATCTAGGCACATATCTGTCGTGTGGAGTGTTAGCGTCTGTAGGGGTGCTGCATACAAGAGGTCTCTGTTTGCTCCTATTTTTTGGACTGCCTGTGACAAGGTACGGAGCATTAGTTCCGTAGGAGGTAACATAGCGGAATGTTTTGGTCGACGGTTGAAGCTCGCCCAAAGTGCTTCTTCCACCGTTCCCTGTGTCAGACAGGCCTTTTCCAGCGCCAGCCATATGGTAGGTGTCGCTCGTTCCAGTATCGTTATGCCCTGCACCATTATTGAGGCTCGGTAGTATAGCTGTATATTGGGTACGCTCAGGCCTCCTTTCGAAAAGGGTCTCCAGAGAAGGTTTTGGGAGACGCGGGGGGCTTCCTCCTCCATATATGTGCGTTTATAGTGGATTGGGATCTTAGTAATGTGTTCGGGATCTGTATAGGCAGGGTTCTGAAGAGGTATAGGATGTGCGGTAAGGTCATCATCTTCACCGTATTAATGCGTCCCAGCCATGATGTGCCTTTGTCTTCCCATTGTTTAAGCTGGGTGTCTAATTTTTGCAGAAGTGGGATATGATTAACTTTGGGTATTGTATTAATTGAAGCGGGTAGTTGGATGCCAAGATGTGAGATCGACGTCATTCGCCAATCAAATGGGTATTTAGCGTTAAGGATTTGTAATGTGCGTTGGGGCAGGCGGAGTGCTAAGGCTTGCGACTTTTTCGCATTGTTTTTGTAGTAAGACACTCTACCGTATCTGTCAAGTAGTGTTAAGTGGGTTAATTGAGAGGGGTTCGTGATAAACAGCAGGGTGTCGTCTGCAAATAGTGCAATTTTCATGGTTCCTATCGGGGTGACTAGTCCTCTGATTGTATCTGTCGTTTTTATGTTTAATCAGTGGTTCCATACATAGGATGAAGATCAATGGAGAAAGAGGGCAACCTTGTCTGGTGCCATTTGTGATTGCGAATGGCCTGGATAGGAAGCAGTGTTATATACTTTGGCCGTTGGGTTAGAGTATAGGGCCATTATGCTATTTTGGAATGGAGGGGGGAACCCCATTTTGGATAGTACCTCTGACATATACGTCCAGTTGAGGCGATCGGGCGCTTTTTCAGCGTCTAGCGCTAGTAGTATGCCCTGTTGTTGGAACAATTGTGCCCAATATATTAGGTTTAAGAAGTGGCGGGTGTTGTCACCTGGTTGCCTAGATGGTACAAAGCCGGCCTGTTCCGATGAGACCATGTCTAATAGTAATGGCTTGATACATGAAGCTAACAGCTTTGCATACAGGTTTGCGCATTCTGTTGGGGGTTTCCCCGGCTTAGGTAGTGTTATTACATGTGCTAGGAGCATTTCCATTGGGATGTGCCCTGTAACTTTGATATGATTGAATAATTTGGTAAGGTGCGGTATGAGTTGTGTGACAAGTGTTGTGTAGAAGGAATTGGGGAATCCATATGGGCCCGGTGCTTTTCGTTTGGGAAGAGAGCATATGGCATTTTGCACTTCTTCCTCTGAGAATGATGTTAGGAGGGCTGTTCTTTGATCATCCGTCAGTAGAGGCAGATCTACTTCCCGTAGGAAATCAAGGATTTCATGTTTGGAAGGTTGGTAGGTGTCATTAGCTTGGTGTAAGTTATAAAGTTTATCGTAGTAGGTGGCCAGTTCTTCTATGTCTTGGTGATTGTATAGTTTTGTGTTGTTAACCGATGTCATGTAAGGTAATTTGGACTGTAGGTGTTGTGTTTTTAACCGGCGCGCTAGTATTTTGCCAGCTTTGTTACCTTGCATTTAATGAGTTAGGTTGAGCTTACGCATTTGTCTTTCCATAGTCGTTCGGGAAAGCGCGTGTAGTCTAGAGTTTATTCTATTGATTTGTTTAGTTATTTTTTTTGAGGGGTTGAGTTTGTTTGTGTCTTCCATGTGTTTAAGGTCCTCTAATAGGCTCTCTTTCCCTTTTTCTCTTCTTTTTGTGCGTCGCTCCTGCTTGTTTAAGGAGGCCCCTAACTACTGCTTTGAGAGTCAGCCATTGTGTCGATATGGTAGATTCGTTGTTAGCGTGATCCTGGTAGACCCACTGTGTGGAGGAGTACGGAGAGGTTCAGGCTTAGGGAGGTGGCTTGGTGTAGGGGCTTTTTCCCCTGGGCTCTCTGGATGTCTAGGTTGGGATCTAGTGTACAATTAAAGTCCCCGCATATGATAGTATGGCCTTGTCTAAGGGTTGCTACTTTTTTTAGAGCAGACCTCAAAAAGGGGGCCTATAGGGATGCCACCGTAACGATGATGCCATTGAGTGAACCTACCACGATTAGCAATCTGCCCAGTTTATCTTGGTAGATCTCAGTGTGCTGGAAGACCCAGTCTTTGTGGAACATTACAGAGACCCCTCTGGATTTGTGCGGTGATAGTGCATGGAATATTTGTGGGTAGCAGGTCGGTTTAAAGGCTGGGGGGGTTGCATATGCATAGGTGGGTTTCTTGTAAACAGACTATCGCTGCTTTCGAGTTGTGTATCTCTCTTTGGGCCGAGTGTCTCTTGAACGGGCTATTCAGGCCATTGACGTTCAGGGAGAGACATTTAAATTGGCGTGTCATTCTAGTGAGGGTGTTAAGGTGGTATGTTGGGTGGGTTGTCCTAGAGCTTGGGTGAGCAGAGATGTACACCTTACATCGTATTGATAGAGGATGAGACCTGTTTGGTGAGTGCAAGGGTTAGCAGTCGGGGACCTAGTCTTTGGTATGATACCACAGTTATGAGGCATGTAAAAACTTGGGGGGGTGGGGGGACACAAACAAATACAATACAAACATCATATATATACAACTCTCTCCATTGAGCGTACAACTGTGGGCGTACTGGGGAGCTTTCTTGTGTCTTACCAGTTATCATCCCAGGTGGGGGGTAGTGTGGAGCAGGTCCGCTCCAGAGCCTTAGTGGCGTTTCTAAACATCAAATTGCACATTCGTGTGTAATGGTGTGGTAGTGGGACTGGATTATGGTCAGCCTCCTGTTTCCTACAGGGTAGGGGCACCAGTCTCCAGTTGGGGGGTATTGTTGGTGCCTCTTGGTATGGTAGGGTTTAGTTACGTGCATTTCAGCACGGATATTTTTTTTTATTATTTTTTTTTTTTTGTTTGCTTCTGTATCTGCCATATGGTGAGTGAATGGGTGGTTTCATGAGTTAACCTGGCACACACGGGGTATGGCCTTCATCTCCGCCATCTCTAAGGCCTGGTGTCTAGCTCCCTTCCTTTGGGGGTTGTTAATTGTCCCCGCATGTGGTGGGCAGGTACTCATGCATGATAGGTTTGTTAGTGTTTAGGCCGTTATGCATGGGGGGGGGGGGGTCTGCCCCCTGCTTTAATACCTTCTCTCTCGGGCTGTGGCTCCTAAGTGGCAGTGGGGGTAGGATTCAAACCTTCAAATTTAGCACCATCAGGAGGCACCCATTGAGAGATCTGAGGCCTTAAGTGCCTCAGTGTGGGGAGATGGCAGGGGGGTTACAGTGTGTATAACATAGATTCAGAGCATTTGCACATATACTACCAGTCCTGAAGTCAGCAACACTTAGTTTAGTGTGAAAGTCCTGAGTGCAGTTAGAGCAAGTCTCTGCAATGCAAAGTCCAGTTGGTCAGGTCCTCCTTCACATGGTGTAAGTGATGGTTCGGTCCCTCAATGATGTGTCGTGGGCGACTGGTGCCTTGTGTTGATCTAGTGTTGGGGTTGACCCACCATTTTCCATTCCGGACAGAATCGTTGTAGGGAGGCCCACAGGCCCCATTCCTTCAAGGTAGTTAGACCAGTGTCTGGATCTGCTATCACGTTTACTTTACCATTGCGCCATATCAAGATTTTTGTAGGGAAGCCCTATCTATACGCCAGTTTGTGATTCCGCAACGTTTTAGTGATTGTGGAAAAGTCTCTGCGTCGCGCCATTGTTGTGGCCGATAGGTCAGCAAATAGTGCTATGCCCTCATAAGGTGTGGGCATGGTGGGCATTGCCCTAGCAGCTATGAGGAGGCCATCTTTAGACCTGAAGTAGTGGAAACGTGCTATCACATCGCGTGGGGTATCCGCAGTGAGACGTTGTGGCCTTGGGAGCCGATGTACTCTATCGAGTTCCCATGCTGTGCCGCTGATAGGCGCAATTGCTGCGCACATGGTGGTGATATAGTCAGTGAGCTTATCTGGCGTGACAGATTCTGTTATCCCTCTGAATCTTACGTTGTTTCTTCGTGACCTGTCCTACATGTCCGCCAGTTTTTGCCACAACTTCGTATTATCAGCTTCCAAAGCTTGGAGTTTGTCGGCTGCTGCATTGTGGGCTGAGCATAGTTCCTCAGTTTTCCTCTCGAGGTGGTCTGTGCGGTCGCCCAGTTCTGCAATTTCCTGGTGTATACCAGATATTATTGTTGTAAAGTCTTCACGGATCGTTGATCTTAATTCTTGAAGCATAGCCTTGAGGTAAGCCTTTGAGATGCACCCCTCTGCCTCTTTCTCTAGGGCCTGGTCGAGCCTTCCGAGGCCTGGGTGGAAGTCTCTGATCCAGCGCCATCTTTGATCAGTTTGTGCCTTTCTTTTTTCGCTTGTCTGGACGGGTCCGTAAGCTTTGTCTGTTTGGAGGGCGACATTTCTGTGGTATGTTCCCTTTTCCCTTCACTTTTCCACCTAGTAGTAGTTTTTAATCGTGCACTTAATAAGCGTTTTGGCTCATTATGGAGAGGAGCTCCTACTCCATGCGTCCGTTCAGGCCGGAAGTTGGACACGCCCCCTCCCTCACATTTGTTTTTTGCTGTTGAAGGCTAAAAAAAACCCAGTTTGAAGCACAATGTTGCAAAAAGCTAGAAAAAAAAATTCCTTCTTGACCCCAGAATGGCAGTCAGATTTATGCTTGGATCAAGCAGTTATTACCCTACATTGAAAAATTATATCCTTGAATATTCTGTTTTTGCAAGTATGCATCTAGTAGCTGTTTGAACATCTATATGGACTGATAAAACCACTTCTTCAGTGTTCATTTGTACCTCAAATCTTGACTACTTTTTCATATTTATTTTAATGCACTTTGCCTACAAAATAAAAATGTTTCTAACTATGCTGCCATTGAACTTAGTGTGAAACTTAAATACATTTTCCTGGGCAATTCCCTCATCTAATTGAGTGTAAATTTGTGTACATAGAAAGAAAGACCGGTTCTTTCTAGCAAAACAACTGTTAACTTCTCACTTCCAAAAATAAATCAGCCCTGGGAAAATTAAGGCGGCACTGTCATGCCGAACTTACCTTTCTTTAATCGATTCCTCTTCTTTCCCTCTGTCATGATCTGTTCTTCATTTTTTCCTGTTTGCTCTAGTTTTCTTTAAAACCTAACACAACACAAAGTACTTTATCTTATGGAGGTTTCCTACGCTTGACCAGCGGAGGAGTAAAGTGTGCTTCGTTTCCGGTGATCAAAGCAATTTTCCCACCATTGTCACCTTTGATCCGTGATCAGCGATGCTTCCTGTAAGTATTCCCGAACGTCCTGTCACTTAGACAGAACGCCGGCGAAACTACCGAATTGCATCCTAACAGAATGAGAACAGTTTGTTCATTCATATTATGATGCAATTCGGGACTTTGTTCGTATCGGAATTTCATTCTAAAAATAGTAAGGGGGGAACAAGAGAACTAAATGTCTGTAAAAACGAAATAAAACTTACCATATGATGTCCTTTTTTTTTTTTTCGAAAATCTTTTTTTTCAGCCCCAAGAAAGGCCAAATAAAAGTCCATTATACCCGTCACACTTTGAAAATAAAATAAACCCGACGCTTAAAAAAATAATCCATCTTAACCCAGCGAGGGCAGGGTGCAGACTGAGCTCCGCAGGATGAGAAAAGGCTTATAAAGCCTTTCCAGGCCCTGCAATTAGGCTCAGATTGCTCTGATTGGTTGGTTTAAGCCACCCAATCAGAGTGCTCTGACAGGTAAGTCTCTACATTTACCTGTCACAGCACTCTAGTTGGCTTGAAATCCAACCAATCAGAGTGCGCTGTGTCATCTTACACAGCGTGGGAAAGTTCTTTGGAATTTTCCCATGCTGTGTAATTTGACTCATAACACTCTGGTTGCTATCAGAGTTATGAGTCAAATTACACAGCATGGGAAAATTTCAAAGAATTTTACCACGCTGTGTAAGATGACGCAGAGCACTCTGGTTGGATTTCAAGCCAACCAATCAGAGTGCTGTGACAGGTAACATTTTCATTTAGGGCCCCCACCTGCCGCTCAGGGGTGGGGGCCATAGGGAGGGCAATAGGTGTTGTTTGTGTTTCCACCCACCCCCTTATTGTTGTTTAGGTCCCCCACCCGCCGCTCAGGTGTGGGGGCCAGGGAGGAGGACAATAGGCCTCTCCTTTCCCCCTCCCCCCTTATTGTTATTTAGAGCCTCCGGGGGTTTGGGGGAGGTCAATAGGTCCCCATGCCCCTACATTTTCATTTAGGGCCAGCACCCCTTATTGTTTAAATATGAATTATTTGTATCTAGTTTAAAAGAATATGATGCATTTAACATAATGGGTTTTATGCCAATGCCACTAGCAAAGATATTCACATCCCTCCCCATTGCTTGTCAGAAATAAAGGAGGCTAATTTATAGTCCACTGAAATAAATGTTGGTTAATTGAAGTAATTCTGAGTGAAGTTATTACTCCTTTGCATAATTCTCTGGAATGTACAGAGAGAATGACTTTTGGTTGGCATAACAATTAGAACCAAGTTCAAACAAGTTGCACAAACTTAATATATAACTGCTTACAAATCACTGCCAAAAATGGGTTTGTGAGATGCCTCAGATATAAATAGAACATGACATCCTTCGTAAGGTCAGCCTAAGAGAGCATCTGTAATTGCCAAACTTTTGGGCTGGAGTTGTGGAGTGGCTTGGATTTGGCTTTATTATTTCTTTTGCGTGTCAGATTACTGTAGCTTTTTTTGAGACTGCCCAGCTTCCCTTAACATGTTTAAATGCAGTGTGTTGGAATATTTTATTATCTAGGATGCCCAAAGTACCCATAGGATAATTTTTATGGGTTGTAGTTTTTTTTTGTTGTTTTTTTTTAAAGGTTTTTTTGTTTTGTTTTTTAGTACAGATTTCAATAGGAAATTTACACTTTTATAAATTATACTGGTTACACCCTGTTGACTTTTCAAGCCAAGGTTAGCTTATTTCTACTGAACTCGAGCGGCAGCAACTGTCCAGAGCCTTGCAAAGAATTAAGACTGTGGGTGGTTTCAAAGACAACAGACAATACATCTGCAGGTTTTGCAAGCTGTTTTTAGATATAACTCCAGTGAAAAAATGCATAAATAAATGCATTGAAGTTTTCATTTGGGATATATCTACTATACAGTGATTTTTATTTATTTTGTATTTGGACAGTGGAGTGTACCTTTTATAGAACAATTTTAGCCACAATCTGCATTGCACTCCTCACCCACCCACTTAACCATGCAAATATTGATTACAATAATTATTTTATGTTATGACTTTCCTAGGCAGCCCTTATTAGTACAGGTATATTAGGCGTGTGTTCATTAAGCTGAGTTTTGTGTGTGCCTGGTTTTATTACAGTAGGTCCATTTGAGAGAGAGTGAGAGCAAACAGTTTGATAATTGTTTAATCCCTTTTCATCACTGTAACCTGTGAATGTGCATTTTGTCCAGTTTTCTCATGTCTTTCCCCAGAGACCAGACAGGAGCTAATGCATATTTATTTACTCCTTTTCATTCTCCTTCCCGCAATCATAAAATCCTCCTTTTTCTCTCTGCTTGTCATATCTGACTTTGAAAAGGGCGCATATTTATTCTGGGAATCTAAAAATAATTGCTTAAATCACTGATTTTATGTCCAGACTAATTATAAAGGCCACTGTTTTATATTAAATGCAGTTAAAGCATTCTATATAACATAGTGCTAATAAACGGTAATTAAAACAGTCTGCTCATGTCTTACTCCCACCATCTGACACTGGGGTATATTTCAATTTTTTTTAAGTTTAAAAAAAAAATAAAAAAAATTGTGATGACCACAAAAGAAATAGGTAGTGTACAGTGAACAGAGTACTACTGTTTATTTTGCAAATTTTCTGGTCACTAACCAGTTTTTCATCACTAGTGCGATTTTGATTAGCCAAGGGCACCACAAAATGAGTCTGTAATTTCTTTGATGGTTAAGGGTGTTTTGAATTACATTGTTCTCCAAAAAAAACTCCCTTTATTTCTATTTTAAAATTCCTCAAGTGATATTTGTTACGAATTAGCTATGTTTGGGGAAAACAGGATATCTGCATTTGAAAGTGAGAAATTAATAATATTCTGTGCATCCTTCAGCTACTTTACGTCTGGATATTTATATATGTCTGTCGGGATTTGCTCAACCTTGCAGTATTTTTCCTTGTAATGCAGATAGCCTTGAACGATCTATGAACGTTGAGGCTTGCATTAAGATGCCTAAAGAGCTTACCATGGTGTGGTTACACCAATAATTGTGATATTTTTGCTTGAAGGCCTACTGTTTGCCCGGACTTAAAGGGACACTATAGTCACCAGAACTACAGCTTATTGAATTTGTTCTGCTGAGTAGAATTATTACCTTTAGGCTTTTTGCTGTAAACAAGAGAAAATGCAGTGTTTACATTACAGCCTAGTGATAACTTCACTGGCCACTCATTAGATGGCTGTTAGAGATCCTTCCTGGGTCCTGGCTGCCTGAAATGCATCCAAACACTTAGTATGTCCTCCCTCTGCATGCAGCCACTGAACTTTCCTCATAGAGATTCATTGATTCAATAAATCTCTGTGAGGAGTTGCTGATTGGCCAGGGCTGTGTTTGAATCATGCTGGCTCTGCCCCTGATCTGCCTCTTTGTCAGTCTCAGCCAATCCTATGGGGAAGCACTGTGATTGGATCAGGCTACCACTTCTGATTATGTCAGCAGACTGCTTGTTTTTTTGAGGCAAACAGCATGCAGATCTACAGCTTCTGGCTTGAATACAGTAAGATGTTGCTATATTTAGGGAGGCACGAGGGGCCCAGGGGAGCTAGATGGTGTTTTTTTTTTTGTTTTTGTTTTTTTTAATTCTTTATTTTTCGCTCTGCCATTCAAGCGTGGCTACAATAGTGCAAACAGATGTGAATACATGACCGCACAAGTGTTGTTGATTTGTAGTATAAAATACAGGGTAACAAAGTTAGTGCAAGCATCTGTCACAAACTGTGCACCTTTGGTGCGTCTCTGCCAGAGTTTTCATTTACGTTGGTAATCAGATAAAGAGAGAGAAAAAGAAAAGCATCCGAAAGAAAGGGAAGAAATAACTATGTACAACTGTAAACTTATTGAGGAGTGTGCTGTGCCCTAAACTCTCAGGATGGCTGCGATGAGTGTATTGCGTTGCCTTGGCCTAAGCGTATGTGTGTGGTATCCCGAGCTTGCCCAGGTAGTTCAGGCATTATGCCCTCTCCGTCTGCCCTGTCCCTGCCCCCCACCGTGATCTGTCAATCCGTCATGTACGTAATCCGGCAGGGTTAGACAGTGTTGAAGTTTTCCTCTCCTCGTGTTTGCTTACATTGTCTGAGGTATTTACAAAAGATAAGAGCAGATTAATAAAGAATAGGTAGATATAGATAAGTATAATGTTCAGTATGTTGAAGTACAGAGAGTTGGTGATCTCCTGTGAACCGAGAACCCCGTGCCGCCCGCCCCAGTGGGCCGCGGCCCTCGTTCCGGCTTTAGCCAGTCCCCCGTCCTGCTGTGGAGCCGCTTCCACCCGTCCAGGTTATGGTATGCCAGCGACTGCCGGGTGAGCCCCGCCGTCACTGCTGAATTGTGCCGCACAGATGCCGCACCGAGGCTATGTGTTGTATTGCTCCCATGGACCCCACACCTTGTGAAATGTGGTCAGCGTGTTCCGCACTTGGGCCGTGAGTTTATCCATCAGATAATTATCGCGGAGTTTCGTCCTAACCAATGATAGCTGCGGGAGGTCCGGGCAGGACCAGTGTTGTGCCACGGCCCTGCGGGCCGCTAAGTAGATCATTTTAAGGAGTTTTTGTTCGTGCCTCGGGAGGCCCTCCGTGGGTCTGGATAAAAGGCATGCCCACGGATCTAGTGTCATTAGTTTTTGTAAGATTTGGGAGCTGAAGTTTACTATGCTGCGCCAATAGGCCGCCACCTTTGGACATTCCCACCACATGTGGATGCAGGTGCCCCTCCCCCCACATAGGTGCCAGCAATCATCTGTAGGATGCAATTTCATGTGTTTTTGCTTCACAGGAGTCATGTACCAACGGAATAGCGTTTTGTATGATTGTTCTTGGAGTGTTACGCAGATAGTGGTTTTGGTGCATGCCTCCCAGATGTCCTGCCACTCCGTCCCCTCTAGGGCCTCCCCAGGTCGGCTTCCCACTGGTCAGCGTATCGGAGTGCGTCTGTCGTGTCTGGGGCCGTGTTGAGGTGGTTGTATAGTAATGTAATTAGTTTGGATTGTGTAGTCTCCGTAAAGCATAGTTTCTCAAAAAAGGTTAGAGGTGTCAGGGCTGCCTTTTTTACGTCATGGCTCTGTGCAAAGTCTCGGATTTGCAGGTACCTGAAATAGTCTCTAGTGGCTAGATGGTGGTTTTAACACTATAGAGTCGGGAATACATGTTTGTGTTCCTGACCCTATAGTGATCCTTTTATGTAGTTTGTAGTCTCTGTTGAACCTTGCAGTATATTGTCAATCGAGCCTTACATGATCACATACTCAGCCTTCTGCTAATCTCTGTGACTGCTTATACTGGTGATCAGATTATCCAACGTGCCAATTCTGCTTTTAATATGACTACCTATTAAGAACCCTAGAGATAGAGTATTATTTTTTGGATTGTGTGGCCTTTTGCTAGTAAGAGGGAATGGCACACCTGACATGGATGTCACTAAAGTCTGTTATTATTTACGATTTGGCTGGTTTTGGTAATTTCATTTCATTTTACTTATATACCTTGTTCGCTTAAATTGTGGACTCTTGCTGCATCACTCATTTTATGAAGCTGTTTGTCCTTTCAATAAGACTCTAGTTACAATAAATGAGATATTTAGTAAAGTATTTAGGGCTTTGTATTGGTAGCTTTTATTTAGGAGAAAGACACAGGGGGCTATTCACAGTGTTCTCCCTTAGATTTAAAAAAAAAAAAAAAAGTTTTCATTTATAGATATTTTTTACCAGAATTTTTTTTAAATATCCATTTACCTGCGCTTTCCAGGACAAAACAATGTAATTTTAAAGTGTGTTGACACCCTAGCAAAACTTTCATTTGCTGTTTGTAATCTTTATTTTGTATTAAGTAGTGATTGGTTTTAAATATTTTTCTTATAGGTGATCCACAAACATTTTTACTTGAAACGTGCTGAGATCATGGCTCAGTGTGAAGACTGGATAGTGGACATCCAGCAATTCAGCAGTGACAAGCGTGTTGGCCGAACCATGTCTCACCATGCAGCAGCTTTGAAGGTATGTCTTATATTACATTGTGATACACAGACTTAAAGGGACACTATAGTCATCAGATATACTACAGCTTATTGTAGTTGTTCAGGTTCAAATAGCCTGTCCCTGCAGCCTCTTTAATGTAAACACTGCCTTTTAAGAGAAAATGCAATGTTTGCATTACAGGGACACCTCCAGTGGCCACGCCTCAGACGGCCACTGGAGGTGCTTCCTGGGGCTGTGGCACTGACGTTCAGTGTATCCACGCACCACTTCATGGAGATGCTGAACTTTTCCCATAGAGATGCATTAATTCAATGCATCTCTATGAGGAGATGCTGATTGGCCGAGCCGGGGTTTGGCCTTGACCCACTTCATTGACAATCTCAGCCAATCCAAAGCTTTCCCTAAGGGGAAGTATTGGATTTGCTTACATTATAAATTCTAAAGTCAGCCAAGAAGGCAGTTCTTAGGCGGGGCCAGCACCGGCAGACACGCGCAGTGCTGGAAATAAGGTAAGTTTATTAACTTTTAAGGGAGGTAAGGGTGGGGCAAGGAAAGAGTGGTTTTAGCACTATAGGGTCAGGAATAGATGTTTGTTTTCCTGACCCTATAGTGTCCCTTTAAAATAAAGTCAAAATAAACAGTAGAACATTTTTAAACACATTTGCCTTGGTACTCGTTGTGCCTTTTATATTCTGGTATACCATAGTAAAAGACAAGCTAACCTAGATGGAATCAGTCATGTCTGTTGATGAAAATTGCATGTGCTAAATGTATAGGAGTGTAACATAGTGAAAACAAATAGAAGCATAGACTTGTATTTCCAGCATAGCAAGAATTGTAAATCTCCAAGAGTAGGCAAACCTGGCTTTCTAAAACATTACTACATGCTCCCAACTTATTTGTTGTATTAAAGCTGTAGGGTCTACTACTTTTATTGTTCATATTTTCTTCCTGAAAAAGCCTGTCATGGTCCTAACCTCTAGAGGACATAATAAGCGTCTGTAATCAAATTACTTGTTTTTCAAACTGCATGTTCTATTCTAGGGAGATGATAATTTACATATTTCAAACAAAGTAAGTGCTACATTGCAAGAACAGGACAGTCATAGCATTAGAATAGCTCGCATATTGCAAAGTATATGACGATTATAGAAGACAGCTGGAGGTGGGCTTTGCTTTAAATATATTTGATTTGCTTGCTCAGATTTGACATCCTTAAATTAGTAGAACTGAAAGCGATTGTGTTGGGGGGTGGGGGGGGGGACGAGCTTTCCCTATTTATCTTAAGCCATCACAAATCTTACCCCCTGAGATTTCTTGGGTTCCATGGAATAGGTTTTGATTGTACAGCAAATTCCATGCAAAATAGTGTTTTGTGGCTCTAGAGAGAACAATTCATTAAACTAGCATGCTGACCATACTCTTCCTTCTGCTTTGTGTTCAGCGACATACGGCTCAGCTCCGAGAAGAGCTCTTAAAGCTCCAGTGCCCGGAAGGTTTGGACCCAGATGCTGATGACTCTACAGAAAAATGCCTTGCCACAGCAAGCTGCGAGGAGACTACATTGCACGATCAGGTTAACCCCAGCAGCAGTAAAGACACACCCAGTGACTTCACATTCTGAGCTGGCTGCAGTGGCATGGACTTTTAGAGACACAGGCTTTGAAGCACAGCCAAATATGTCCATATTTGTATGTAAGAAGCTAATTATGTAATAGTTAATGAAGCTGAAACTATACTATGCCCTTAAGGATATACAGTTTAATTCAAGATGATCTTTTACCTGTACAAGAGTGTAAACTTTTTTTTGTGCTTTTATTTTTCAGTTGTAAGAACCACTGATTGGTATGTTATAAACAAGAAATGGATAAATCACTGAAATAAGGGAACGTACCTTAAGATAGAATGTTTACTGAATGTTTGGTTTTTTTTTTGTTTTTTTTTTTGTTTGTTTTTTACCTGTAGAGTGAGGGCGTTGTAACAAAGAATATATATTGGTCATTCTTATAACTATAACTATTTAAGAACCGCAAGTTTTCATGAATTTGATAGATTTTGACCATGCCTTCATTCTCATTTTTGATTTCTACAGAAACACCTGCATTCTTCAATAAAAGTTAAACAAACATGCTCCCTACAAAATTATTTACTGGTACATTTTTTGCCTTTTTTTTTTTTTCTTTTCTATAGAATAAATCTGCAATTTAAGAACATAACTGGACACTTGCTATTGTTAGACTGATTTTATCACAGTCAATGTTTCGTTTGATGCTTTCCAATTCAGAATGCACCTGAAATAAATGGACATGGTTTTACCTTGAATGTATATGCACTCCAGAGCTTCATCCTTTTCTTCATTTAAAATGTATGAAATCCAGAGCCTTTCTCTATCTTGGAAAATGGATTCATACAGAATAGCAACAGAACTTTCTTATGGTATATGGTGCATGAAATCAAAATACAGGGTTATTGTTGGTGTTAAACTAGTGCATTCTGACGGTTTAGGGTACCGCCTGTGGATATAAACGTATGAAATGCATAAGATTTGTTTTTAATAACCCTAAATTGTAGAGTAGTCTTAAATTGAATGAAGTTGTACATTATAGTTTTTAAGCTAGGATGGACTACAGTTTAATAAATCACAAAATTAGAGAGCAGATCATGTGATTAATGTACAAAGAAGATGACAATATGTTAAGGTAAATTAAAAGCCTGGGTTTTGGTAATACACAAAAAATAATATTTTGAAAAAAGAAATTGCATGTCGATTTAATTATACTATTTCGCAGGGATTCAAAAATGCGCATCAGAGCTTCTCAGACCACCAATACAAGTATTGTGTTCTAATATGTGCAGCAGACCTGTTTACCTTGGCTTCCCATCTGTGTAGTGGACTACATAAAAAGTGACCATTTCAAAAACAGGTTTCATGTCTAATGTTCTGTTTGTAGTTTTTGTTGAACGTTTAGAATTAACGGTGAACCTGCCATGCTAATGTACTGAGTCTGTTGTGTAACTTGGGTACCAGTTTGTTTGCCAAAAGACATGTTGCATAAAAGTTAGGAGAAAGAAGCACTGAACCTTCATAAATGGTCATGAGTAGTGATGTCCCGAACGGTTCGCCGCAGACTCATCATTGAGTAAACTTTGACCCTGTACCTCAGTCAGCAGACACATTCCAGCCAATCAGCAGCAGACCCTCCCTCCCAGACCCTCTCACCTCCTGGACAGCTCACTAAGAATGCAGCTTCACAATGAATGTAAAATGGATGCTGTCCAGGAGGTAGGAGGGTCTGGGAGGGAGGGTCTGCTGCCGATTGGCTGGAATGTGTCTGCTGACTGTGAGGTACAGGGTCAAAGTTTACTCAATGATGTGTCCGCGGCAAACCGTTAGCGAACCGTTCGGGACATCACTAGTCATGAGATAAAGCAGTCCATACATTTAGACAACAAAAACAGACGTATCTACTTCATATAGAGCATTCAAGCAATGCACTAAAGTTAAACAGAATACAAAAGTAAAAAATCCCTAGTGACAATGGAGCTTTATTTAAAAAACAAATATACATACATACATATATATTCCATTTATCTAAAGGTTTTTTTTTTTTAAATATATAGCAGCACCCAAAGTGCAAAGCTTGCAAAATACACTGCAATAGTATAAAAAAAGACACATCGCACCTTATTTTATTTTATACTAATGCACAAAAGTAATATTTCCACAGAATGCAAGCAGTCTCACCTTAGTTGTGGTACATCAACTAAATGGAGCAGTGCTGGGCAAGGTAATCAAAATAATTACCAATGGGAAACTCCGTCTCTGGTGGAGTAATGTGGTCGTTAAAGGGATCCTATAGTACCAGGAAAACAAAATGTTTTTCTGGAACTGTGGGCTCCTGGAGTGCCCCCCCTCGGGGACTACCTCTCGCGGTGCTGAATCTCTTCAGCCACTTATCTGAATCCAGCGCAGATGCTCCACCCCGGACAAAAGGAGCTAATAGCGAATGTGTTTTGGACATATATATTTCTTCACTTATTCTGTGTTTTGAGTTATCTGCACTTTGTTGTATTATTAAAAACATCCGGAGTATTGTAATATCCAAAGTACCCGGATATTAAGTTTAAAGGTAAAACTACCATCTTAAAAGCGCCACACACTAAAAAATATATAACGGCTAAATAAATGTTTAACCTTCCACCTGATGTTCTCTGCAGGACAAGGTTAAATAGAGGCCTGGAATGATGCACCTGAGATAAGGAAAGGTGCAAAGCCTCAGGAGCTGGCCTGGACTCCAAAATATATTTGCATTTGTAACGAGAAGGCTGCACTCACCTGAACATGCACACATTACAGGGAGTGCAGAATTATTAGGCAAGTTGTATTTTTGAGGATTAATTTTATTATTGAACAACAACCATGTTCTCAATGAACCCAAAAAACTCATTAATATCAAAGCTGAATATTTTTGGAAGTAGTTTTTAGTTTGTTTTAGTTATAGCTATGTTAGGGGGATATCTGTGTGTGCAGGTGACTATTACTGTGCATAATTATTAGGCAACTTAACAAAAAACAAATATATACCTATTTCAATTATTTATTATTACCAGTGAAACCAATATAACATCTCAACATTCACAAATATACATTTCTGACATTCAAAAACAAAACAAAACAAATCAGTGACCAATATAGCCACCTTTCTTTGCAAGGACACTCAAAAGCCTGCCATCCATGGATTCTGTCAGTGTTTTGATCTGTTCACCATCAACATTGCGTGCAGCAGCAACCACAGCCTCCCAGACACTGTTCAGAGACGTGTACTGTTTTCCCTCCTTGTAAATCTCACATTTGATGATGGACCACAGGTTCTCAATGGGGTTCAGATCAGGTGAACAAGGAGGCCATGTCATTAGATTTTCTTCTTTATACCCTTTCTTGCCAGCCACGCTGTGGAGTACTTGGACGCGTGTGATGGAGCATTGTCCTGCATGAAAATCATGTTTTTCTTGAAGGATGCAGACTTCTTCCTGTACCACTGCTTGAAGAAGGTGTCTCCAGGAACTGGCAGTAGGACTGGGAGTTGAGCTTGACTCCATCCTCAACCCGAAAAGGCCCCACAAGCTCATCTTTGATGATACCAGCCCAAACCAGTACTCCACTTCCACCTTGCTGGCATCTGAGTCGGACTGGAGCTCTCTGCCCTTTACCAATCCAGCCACGGGCCCATCCATCTGGCCCATCAAGACTCACTCTCATTTCATCAGTCCATAAAACCTTAGAAAAATCAGTCTTGAGATATTTCTTGGCCCAGTCTTGATGTTTCAGCTTGTGTGTCTTGTTCAGTGGTGGTCGCCTTTCAGCCTTTCTTACCTTGGCCATGTCTCTGAGTATTGCACACCTTGTGCTTTTGGGCACTCCAGTGATGTTGCAGCTCTGAAATATGGCCAAACTGGTGGCAAGTGGCATCGTGGCAGCTGCACGCTTGACTTTTCTCAGTTCATGCGCAGTTATTTTGCGCCTTGGTTTTCCCACACGCTTCTTGCCACCCTGTTGACTATTTTGAATGAAACGCTTGATTGTTCGATGATCACGCTTCAGAAGCTTTGCAATTTTAAGAGTGCTGCATCCCTCTGCAAGATATCTCACTATTTTTGACTTTTCTGAGCCTGTCAAGTCCTTCTTTGACCCATTTTGCCAAAGGAAAGGAAGTTGCCTAATAATTATGCACACCTGATATAAGGTGTTGATGTCATTAGACCACACCCCTTCTCATTACAGAGATGCACATCACCTAATATGCTTAATTTGTAGTAGGCTTTCGAGCCTATACAGCTTGGAGTAAGACAACATGCATAAAGAGGATGATGTGGTCAAAATACTCATTTGCCTAATAATTCTGCACTCCCTGTATAAGTATGCTGCCAGTGCAATTCATACAATATAATAGATCCAACTCACTCATTAAAGGGACTCTCCAGTGCCAGAAAAACAAACCCCTTCCCATGTCGCTGAAGGGGTTAAAACCCCTTCAGCTACTTACCTGAATCTGGCGCTGGGTCAGACTTCGCCCATGCTCCTCCCCCGCCATCAGCCGGTGGGGGAGACCTAATGCACATGTGCAGCAATGGCTGCACGTGCGCATTAGACCTCCCAATAGGAGAGCTTTATTCAAAAATCTAACGCTTTAGGTCCGTGAGGACGTTCAGCTTTAGATAACCAACCAAAGGTCAGTTTGGATTCCGGAAGCCCTCTAGTGGCTGTCTGTTAGACCGCCACAGAGGTCAGATTTAGAGCTGCAATGTAAACATTGCAGTTATCTGGAACTGCAATGTTTTACATTGCAGCAATAAGTGCAAAAGGGTTACAGCACCCAGACCACTTCAATTAGCTGAAGTGGTATGGGTGCCTGGAGTGTCCATTCAAGCACAGACATCAAACCTCAAAGAATTTAAGGTTTTATTTAACACCTGACTTAAAAATAAATGTTTTTCCTTAAAGGGACACTCCAGGCACCCAGACCACTTCTGCCCATTGGAGTGGTCTGGGTGCCAACTCCCACTACCCTTAACCCTGCAACTGTAATTATTTCAGTTTTCATAAAATGCAATAATTACCTTGCAGGGTTAAGTCCTCCCCTAGTGGCTGTCTATTAGACAGCCATTAGAGGGCACTTCCTGGTCCATAGTACAGGTTTTGTGCTGTTGCATCGCGTGAGGACCTCCAGCATTGAAAAGCATTGTCAATGCTTTCCTATGGAGAGGTCTAATGCGCCAGCAGGCGCATTAGGTCCCCCCCAGCCGGCGGACGGAATCAGTCTCCCCCGCCGGCTGACGTAATAAAGGGGAGGAGCGGCTGCGGAGGAAGAAGCAGCAACGTGGGACATGTCGCTGCCTCTGGTAAGTGACTGAAGGGGTTTTCACCCCTTCAGCAACCGGATTGTTTTCCTGGCACTGGAGAGTCCCTTTAAGTCAGATGTTTAAAATATATAT
>OW240913.1:176293728-176308729 GCA_933207985.1 Pelobates cultripes
GTTTACCATTTTACGTTTTACATCAACCACCCCAATTACCAAAATGTATTACTGTCAACCAAACTTACTGCCCTTGCCCTGTTTTGCCTTATACATTTGCCCTATTTTGTTTTGACAAACGTATTTATCTTAAATTGGCCCGAGTCATAAGTATATTGTTTTGACTCCCGACTCATATTTTGTATATTCATCTGCCATATGTCTTCATTCTTTCCCAACAATATTTTATGCTTTTCCTTGTATTACACCCCACGCCTGTCTTCAACCATAGATTGCGGTTGAACTGTTGGCGCTTTGTGTTAACACATACAAGTGTTAAGTAGCACCACCGTGTAAATCTGAGTTATGCAGTAATGTAATGGATAATTTAACAACACATGGAACACTCAAATAGTTCAATTGAAAATAAGCACAATTTCATTTTTTCTCATTTATAAATGACACTCTTTGCACTCGTGTCTGCGTGTGTGCTTGCGTGAGTGTATGTGAGCGTGCGTGTGTTTGTAGTTTGGTTTGTTAACCTATTTAACAACAACTAAAACCTCTCAAATAATCTTAAATTAATAAACATCTTTATTTGATGTAACTTATATTAATTGAAAATAGGAAATACTTTACCAATAATATTTAACTCAATATTGTGAAAATGACATTTCAACAAATAGAAAATAAGTCCTCCTGTGGCATTTAAATGTAAATCTCAAATTAATTAAAATCTTTATTTGATGCAACCTATGCTCATTGAAAATAGGATATACTTTAACTTCAATATTTAACTCAATATTGCGAAACTTACATTTAAACAAATAGAAAACAAGTCCACCTGTGGCATTTAATTTTGTTCAAGCCAATTTCAGCAGTTTAAAATCTCCCAGATAGAGCACTAGACGTCCCCTTATTCATCTGTCTACTCTGTCACCATAAAACCATCCATCACTTTCCCAATGCAAACCAAGGAGAGTTAAAAGACTCTTCCCTATTCTCTCTAGGTTACTGCTATAGTATTACATAATCATGTTAAACACTCTATGAGTTTCCCATTTTTAAAGTGCAGATTTCCTTTGACAATGTATCACAGGCTGCCAGTTTTAGAGGCTCTCTTGTCATGCTCTCCCAAAAGATCTGCTTGTTCAAAACACAATAGCAAACAGAGGTAACCATCTTTTTCTAAAGGCTTTTGTTTTATACGTTGAATTAATTATTAACAAAATTTCAGTCACAGGAACTGACTTGTCTTTTTATATAACACACGAAGATTCATTGCTGCTTTTTATTTGACGTGCAGCTGATTACACACTTGAAATACCAAAGCTATGTGACTTTAACACAGGGTGGGTTTGCCAAAATATACATCTCTCCACTTTTTAGCATAGTATTGGGAAGTGATGTGAATAGTAGTCGTATGAGTTTCTGTGATGTTATCATAGATAAATAACCTCTTTGAAGACACAGAGGCCACTGGAATCAGGAGAAACGACAGCCTGGTCCAATTGAGGTTTTATCTACAATTTGTAAAGATTAAGGATTGAAAATATGCTTTTTACAGTAAAGAGAGTGCCTTTAGAGTAGATCGAGACCAAGATTGGGGAAACAGTCCATCAAAGGCATTTATTACCACTATCATTACAGGACAGAAGGACAATTGAAATTTAAAAAAAAAGGTTGTTAAAAAGATTGTCTCACTTTGTTTCGCCCTATAATGTATATGACTTAAAGGAACACTGTAGGCACCTGGACCCAGTGGCGGAACTACAGGAGTCGCAGGGGTCGCAGCTGACCCCTGTGGATTAATCTTGTGTGTGTGATAGAGATGTGGGTCCTCCTTCTTTGTGCCGGGCTCCGGGTGCCCGCTAGCAGGCTGCAAGCGGGGTCCGAGTGCCTGCTGCTCCGCGGTGTGAGAGATAGCCAGCTTAGGACCACCACTGCCCGGATGTGAGTGTTAGCGGGGTTCGGTGCCCCCTCAGTGCGGGCCTCATAAGCACAGACTGCGACATGTCTCACAGGAACCCATTTGCAGGACTTGGAGCTCATTCAGAGTGGCACCGGCACCTATGGCATTCTGTACAAGGTAAACACACAGCCTTGGGCAGAAGTGAGAGGTAGTCATTACTGTGTGAGCTATGCCCAGGGCAGTGTGTGACACAGTCAGGGGCATCCATAGACCTATACAGAGACATGCTGTGCCAGGGGCAATGCAATGGGAGACCAGGGCAGGGGCACAAGGGAGGCCTGATTAGATCAGTGAGTGCCAGGGACAGGGTTACTTGGATCAGAGTTGAGACATTGTCTGACACAACCAATGGATTGTGGCCTTTGACAGAACAAGGCAGAGTCTCTGTGCGTGTGTGTCAGTGTTTCTGTGTCAGTGTATGTATCTGTGCATGTGTGTAAATCTTTATGTGTGTCACTATATGTATCTGTAAATGTGGATCTGTGTGTGTGAATCTTTGCATATATGTAAATATGTGTCAGTGTTTGTGTGTCCCCGTGTATGTATCTGCATGTGTGTCAGGGGACTCTTGACAGATTCTTGCACCAGGGCCCTTAGGTTTCTAGTTAAGCCCCTGCCCAGACACCTTCATCTACAATGAAATGGTCTGGGTGCCATGTGTTCTCCCCCTCCTCCCCTTTTTAACCCTGTAGCTGAAATCTTTACCTTTCTGCTTCCACCCAAATAACAGAATAAAATTTATTTTATTTTGACATTTCACACTATTTCACATTTTACGATGTAGCATTAGATTGGCTGAGATCATTGTTCTCGATAATCTCAGCCAAAGAAGTGGAGATTCACTGCAGTGACAGGAGCTGCAACTGAGAAAAGACAAGTAACCTCCCATTTTTAACCCTGGCATCTGGGGTCCAGTTACCTAAACGGTGACCAGGGCTTGATAGTGTTAGAATTACACATTTGTATTCCTAACACTATAGTGTCCCTTTAAAGCAGCGTTGAACTTTTGAGTTTTTCATAAAGGTAGAAAGTTAATGGAAAAACTCATAAAGATTAGATTTGAATTTCAGTGAAATTCCAATGCAATAAAACCAATCAAATAAAAAAAAAAATTAAAAAAATAAAGACTTATGTAGATCAAGATTTATGGAAAAATGTGACCATGGTTGGAGCTTCCTCTGTCTCGTCTTGTGATCAACGGCTGATGGGGCCTAAAATTGAGTGTGAAATTAACTATCTACAGAATTTCACTCCTCACTTCTCTGTGGAGGATTCTACAGTCTTGTGGACCTTCCATAGACCTCCATTTTATACTCTGGCAGATCAGCAATAGAACTAGTGGCAGATACATATCAAAATAGCTGACTTATAGATATGAAAATTATATTAAAAGTGTTCACACACAACTAAGACCAATAAATGCAAAAAATATTTAAGCACCTACTGTTTAATGCATTTCAGATAAACTTGTTTCCTGGCTTTGAAGTTGATATGTTAAATAGTCTACTTTTTCTACATAGTAATAATTTTTCAAATTATCACAACACTCCACACATAGGCTTCAAGCTTTTTTTATACTTGGGCTAGCTATATTGTTTGTTTCAATCTGTTTCAATCTCTACACAAAATTAGTATTAACTAAACATATTTATGAAGGTTAGTGTCATTTAAACCATTCAAAGAGACCTAATAAGAGTATTCACAAAAAGGTTCCTAATTTGTCTACATGTTTCATGACAAGTGAAGGTTCTCTACAACCACTATTAACTAGTGGGGACATGGCCAACCAATGCCCATGCTGCATGTTCTGGTGAGTTGACTCAAAATTCATGACTTGATGATTTCATGCAGGCCTCTGGAATCTAGGAGAAGGCCTTGAGAATACAGGAAACCATGCAGGCCTCTGGAAAGGGTCTGCATGGATACAACCAACACAAAGATATAGCCACCAGCATTGTAATTTTGGGGGATATATGTAAAATTGATTCAAGAAGGATTGGTGTCACCTGTCATTTTACATTGAGCCTTGGAAATTGAACACCCTTTCAGCATAGAGAGATTAGGGACACGTGTTATCAGGGCTTGGTCAGTAAGGTGTACTAAAATAATTCCTCAGCAATAAGACATTTAAGTTGGAACCCAATATAATAATAATAATAATAATAATAATAACAAAGTATTTAATCAGGAAAGGCACATTCAGAGCACTCTGGTTTTCAAGTACGTCCTGGCAGGCAATACGGAAACAACACAATGAGATAAAGTGAATATATATATTAATGGATAGAACACAAGCACAAGTCTCATTAATATAATAAATAAAACAAATATAAAAGCTTTACAAATAAACAGGGGAAATGAAGATTCTGGCTGGGAGCAGAGCTGGAGATATTAGTGGGTCTCAGGAAACAGAGAAGCCATGGTAATCTGTGCATGACTTGATTCCATGCAGGCCTCTGGACTTTAGGAGAAGCCCTAGAGAATACACGAAACCATGCAGGCCTCTGGAAACAGGGAGCAGGTCTTGAGGAGAGAGGATACTAGGCAGGCCTCTGGAATCAGGGAGCAAACCTTGAGGGGCCGCATTATACCAAGTAGGCCCTGATTAGGCAGGATACTAGGCAGGATTGGAGAAGACAGGATACTAGGCAAGCCATTGGCACAATCAAGTATACACAGATACACACTGAAACAATACATAAATCATAAATTAATGTTCTGGCAACTAATTAGGGAAAGGCCACTCTCATAAGGGAGGTCATTTAACAAAGGGGTAGGGCGACATATGAGGTACCTCACCACAGAGATGCAAAAAAACAAGGAGTTCCCACTGAGCCCCGGCACATGGTGTGAGCGAGGAAGGAATGAGTCTGGTTAAGTCATCTTAGAGACCCCCACATTAAATGAATTAACACAGCTCCCAACTGTTCCAATTTAAATGGGTCCTATCACACTCTCTGGCTTTTGGCTGCAGCAAATAACTGTCAAAAAAGACATGCTTGTGCTACACTCAGGGTTCTAGAACCCTGCAAAGAACGTTTGATTGGCAGGCGGTCTGGTGTGCATTCATGCCATGCTGACCTGCCAGTTATGTGTGCAGTCCTACCCCTCTCCAGAATCTTAAATGAACCACCACTGTTACTTCCTTTTGACACCAATGTATTAATCAATATATTGTATCATCCTCATCTGACCAATTCTGAGTCCCTCTCTTCATGCATATGTTAAAGCAACATTGGATTATCTGAATATTTTTTTTATATTTATCTTACCCTTTAAAAAACAAACAAAAAAAACATTTATAGCTGTATATACACATTACACAACATAGTCACTTCTCAATAACTATTTGAAGTGATGTTTGAATTTTTATTTAAAAATAAATCTGTTTAGAAAAAAATGTTTCTTTAAAGTTTTATGGGTTAATGTAAGCAAGCAATAAAGCAGATTTGAAGCATGTTCTCAACGTTTATATGTTTTAGACAGATGAGGTTGTTTTGCTTCAAATTCATCAGAATTCTGCAGTTTAATGTCTGTTTAACTTTTAACAATTTTGGAGACATGTCATAAGATTACATACAGAAGGTTGAATCCCTCTGTCACTCTTTTCTGTCTTAATAGAAACATAGAAACATAGAACGTGACGGCAGATAGGAACCATTCGGCCCATCTAGTCTGCCCAATTTTCTAAATACTTTCATTAGTCCCTGGCCTTATCTTATAGTTAGGATAGCCTTATGCCTATCCCACGCATGCTTAAACTCCTTTACTGTGTTAACCTCTACCACTTCAGTTGGAAGGCTATTCCATGCATCCACTACCCTCTCAGTAAAGTAATACTTCCTGATAATATTTTTAAACCTTTGCCCCTAATGTCCTATTTTGTAGGAGCTCTGTATTTTGGTTTGCCTGCATTTATATCAGTGTTCCACAGCAATAATACTCACATGTGTCTTTAAATGAAAACAATAAAAATAAATGTGTTTAGAAATCTATGTAAATAAAATACATTGTTCTTGTTCTAAATCACATTTTTGTTGCATAAATTGTTGTTAGTAAGTCACATAAAATTTCTCAAATTCCTGGCTACACCCTCACTTACACCTCTAAAATGAATGTGACCCTCTTACTTCATTTGAAATGTTGGGAGGTATGCAGCCAACCTCGTTTCCCTCATTCATTGATCACAATAAACTTGGAATCTTTGAAAGTGGTTTCTTATTCAAATGTTTTAGATCGTTACTTTTACTTTCACTTTGAGATGTGGTGAAGGAAGAGTTAATGTAGGTACATATCTATGTCAAAAAAGACAAAATGTACTGTCGTCTTTCACAGCCCGTATGTAATCTGATTTCTCTGTGACAGTGGTATACGTTCTCCGCAAAGACAGGAAGTCACCTAATATCAAGGAATTCCCTTAAAGCTGTGCTTATAAGATAGCAATAGAATTCCTGAATAAGAGAGCAGTGAAGGTAACTAAAAGATTACTGTGGGTGAGTGTCCTTTGACAGTATAAATTGATGAAGAATTAATATGTACAGTATTACAAGTTTTATTATAGAAATTATTATTATTATTATTATTGCCAGTTATATAGTGCCAAACTATTCCGTAGCGCTTTACAATATTATAAGAGGGTGGGATTTAACTATAAATAGGATAATTACAAAAAACTTACAGGAACAATAGGTTGAAGAGGACCCTGCTCAAATGAGATTTAGCAGCAATTAAATCGTTGGATACTTTGGTCACAGCAGTTTCGACAGAGTGACCAGCGCGGAATCCAGACTGAAGGGGGTCAAGCAGAGAGTTGGATTCAAGAAAGTCTGTTAATCTGGCATAGACAACTCTCTCGAGGATCTTGGAGGCAAATGGCAGTAGCGAGATAGGGCGGTAGTTGGATGGGGAGTTGGGATCAAGGTTGGGCTTTTTTCAGAATTGGGGTTACGGTTGCATGTTTGAAGGCAGAGGGAAATGTGCCAGAGGAGAGGGAGAGATTGAAAATGTAAGCGAGAGGAAGAGAGGGAGACAAAGTGCGGATGAGATGCGAGGGAATAGGATCGAGGGAGCAGGTGGTGGGGCGGGAGGACAGGAGCAGAGCAGAAACCTCTTGTGCTGTAGCAGGTGCAAATGAGCTTAGGATGGCAGAATTAGTATAGTGCTGTCCTTTAGGAGAGAGCAAGGGACAGGTATGTGAGGTAGAGGTTACTCTGGGAGGCCATAAGCTTTACTGAAGAGATTGGTTTTAATACATTTCTTAAATGATTGAAGACTAGGGGAGAGTCTAATGGTGGTAGGCAGGCTATTCCATAGGAAGGGAGCTGCCTGCGAGAAGTCCTGCAAACGGGAGTTGGCCGTACGGGTGCGAGCAGCAGACAGGAGAAGGCCATGGGCAGATCAGAGAGACCAAAAAGGGGCATACCTATGGATCTGTGAAGAGATATAAAATGGGCTAGAATTGTTCAGTGCTTTATAGGTTTGAGTTAGCACTTTGAATTGACTCCTATAGGATACAGGAAGCCAATGTAAGGACTGACAGAGGGGAGAGGTGTGAGAGGACCGACTGGAGAGGAAAATCAGTCTGGTGGCAGCATTCATTGACTGTAGAGGGGCAATATGGCTTTTGGGAAGACCAATTAGTAGAGGGTTACAATAATCCATTCGGGAAATTACTAGAGCATGGACAAGCTCCTTAGTAGAATCTTGTATAAGAAAGGGGGCGATGCGGGCTATGTTTTTACGATGGAATTGGTAACATACTGGATGAGGCTCAAAGGTGAGGCCTGAATTAAGTATAACGCCAAAACATTGCGCTTGGATACCACTAACCTGAAGGTAGAGTGAAAGAGGAGGATCAATTTTAGTATTAGTAATAATGGAATAAGTAATGGATGTATTGCAATTTTAAAATAATATATATATAAAGCAGTTTGCTTTCGTATAATAAACATGGTAAATACACATCACACAGTGCTACAGAAAATGTTGGCAAATTATAAATAATACTAAATCATGAAAAACATCAAAAAATTAGTTATGTGGCTTTTTTAAAACTATGGTATGTTTTTATGTCCAACACTAGCCTTTTCCTCCCAAAGTAAATAAAAAATAAAAAAAAATAGAAAACAGACATGTTGATACTTTTGGCTTTACAAACCAAGCATTATTTTGGTCTTTTGTTTTTCTTTGTTTTTTGGTTTTTCTTTGGTTTTTACTATATATTGGGGCTGATGTGTACTGTAGTCATTGCTGCCGCCCAGTGATGGGAGTGAGCAGGGCCGGACTGGGGAAAAAATTCGGCCCGGGCATTTTTAATTACAGCGGCCCACTGAAAAGGGGGCGGGACCAGATAGGGTGTGTTTTGTCATCCCCAATGACAAGCACGCCCCATCTCAAAGTGAGCATGTTGGTTCAATGCTCTTCCAGGGCATGAGAAAAGGGCCCTGTATTTGATCTGCACAGCGCAAGCAAATTTTATAACATGCTTGCATTGTGTTTGCTTGAAACTTGTCTCAGGGGTTTCCATAATTGGAATACTCACTGTATCCCATTTATGGAGACACTATGTGTTTGCTTAAAGGATATCTAGTGTGTTCATAGGGGATCCTGAGTGTGTATGTCAGAAATCTAGTGTGTGTGTAAGTGGTGCAGCGTCTGTGTGTAGGGGATCTAGTGTGTGTTTGAAGGACTCAGGAGTGCGTATAGGAGATCTAGTGAGTGTGTGACTGGTGCAGTGTGTTTGGGGGGTGCTGTGTGTGTGAGGGGTGTAGTGTGCATTTGTGAGGAGTATAGTGTGTGTGAGGGGTGTAGTGTGCATTTGTGAGGAGTATAGTGTGTGTGGGAGGGTGCTGTGTGTGAGGGCACTGTGCGAGGGTTCTGTGTATTTGAGGGTGCTGTGTATTTGAGGGTGATGTGTGTGTGTGTGTGTGTGCTAGGTTGCTGTATGTGTTAGGGTGCTGTGTCAATGTTAGGGTGCTGGTGTTAGGGTGCTGTGTGTGTGTGTGTGTGTTAGGGTGCTGTGTCAATGTTAGGGTGCTGGTGTTAGGGTGCTGTGTGTGTTTTAGGGTGCTGTGTGAGTGTTAGGGTGCTATGTGTGTGTTAGGGTGCTGTGTGTGTGTGTTATGGTGATGTGTCAATGTTAGGGTGCTGGTATTAGGGTGCTATGTGTGTGTTGGGGTGCTGGTGTTAGGGTGCTGTGTGTGTGTTAGGGTTCTGTGTCAATGTTAGGGTGCTGGTGTTAGGGTGCTGTGTGTGTGTTAGGGTGCTGTGTCAATGTTAGGGTGCTGGTTTTAGGGTGCTGTGTGTGTGTTAGGGTTCTGTGTCAATGTTAGGGTGCTGGTGTTAGGGTGCTGTGTGTGTGTTAGGGTGCTGTGTCAGTGTTAGGGTGCTGTGTGTGTGTTAGGGTTCTGTGTCAATGTTAGGGTGCTGTGTGTGTGTTAGGGTGCTGTGTCAATGTTAGGGTGCTGGTGTTAGGGTGCTGTGTCAGTGTTAGGGTGCTGGTGTTAGGGTGCTGTGTGTGTGTTAGGGTGCTGTGTCAGTGTTAGGGTGCTGTGTGTGTGTTAGGGTTCTGTGTCAATGTTAGGGTGCTGTGTGTGTGTTAGGGTGCTGTGTCAATGTTAGGGTGCTGGTGTTAGGGTGCTGTGTCAGTGTTAGGGTGCTGGTGTTAGGGTGCTGTGTGTGTGTGTGTGTTAGGGTGCTGTGTCAATGTTAGGGTGCTGTGAGTGTGTTAGGGTGCTGTGTGTGTGTTAGGGTGCTGGTGTTAGGGTGCTGTGTCAATGTTAGGGTGCTGGTGTTAGGGTGCTGTGTCAATTTTAGGGTGCTGTGTGTGTGTTAGGGTGCTGTGTCAATGTTAGGGTGCTGGTGTTAGGGTGCTGTGTGTGTGTTAGGGTGCTGGTGTTAGGGTGCTGTGTGTGTTAGGGTTCTGTGTCAATGTTGGGGTGCTGGTGTTAGGGTGCTGTGTGCGTGTTGGGGTGCTGGTGTTAGGGTGCTGTGTGTGTTAGGGTTCTGTGTCAATGTTAGGGTGCTGGTGTTAGGGTGCTGTGTGTGTGTTAGGGTTCTGTGTCAATGTTAGGGTGCTGGTGTTAGGGTGCTGTGTCAATGTTAGAGTGCTGGTGTTAGGGTGCTGTGTATGTGTTAGGGTGCTGGGTGTGTTTGCCAGGATTTTGTATTGGGGGAGGCAGGTAAATGGAACTATTAATGTTTTACTAAAAAATAAAAATAAATACATAATAATAAATAATAAAAATAAATACATAATAAATACTAATAATAAATAATAAAAATAAATACATACTAATAAATACTAATAATAAATACTAATAATAAATAATAAATACATACTAATAAATACTAATAATAAATACTAATAAATAATAAAAATAAATAATAAATACATACTAATAAATACATACTAATAAATACTACTAATAAATACTAATAATAAATAATAAATACATACTAATAAATACTAATAATAAATAATAAAAATAAATACATACTAATAAATACTAATAATAAATACATAATAATAAATACATAATAATAAATACATTATATCCCCCCCACCCCCTCTATTCTTACCTGTAGTCTGGAAGGGGGGGGGGGTCGTGCTCCTGCCAGCCATCCCTGGTGGTCCTCGTGGTTAGTGAACTCTAGCCCTTTGGGGCTAGAGTTCACTCTCGCGAGACCCGGCCGGTTGTCATAGCAACGGTCCGGATCTCGCGAGAGAAACCCGGCGGAGCTGCAAGTTAGAGCTCCGCCGGATCCTCTCTCCTGGCGGCTGGCTCCCTCCCTCTCTCCCCGCCGGCGGCCGCGTTTGAATGCATGTGGGCCGGTGAGGGAGATCTTTGATCTCCCCACCGGCCCTTCATGGAACACAGCGGGGCCGGCGCTCGGATAGCGCTGGCCCTGCATAGACCGGCAGGGGAGATCCTGGGACCTCCCCTGCCGGCCTCGGCCCATGGCCACCGCGGCCCACCGGGCATTTGCCCGGTGTGCCCGATGGCCAGTCCGGGCCTGCCTGACGGTATCCATCCACGTGTACTTAAGGAACTGAGTGCAGAAATAAGTGAACCTCTGTTTATAATCTTTCAAGATTCTTTTCTTTCAGGAAGTGTTCCGGAGGATTGGAGGAAGGCAGATGTGGTTCCTATATTCAAAAAGGGTTCAAAATCCTTGCCTGGAAATTATAGACCTGTGAGCTTAACTTGTGGCTGGTAAAATATTTGAAAGGTTATTAAGGGATAATATTCAAGAATTCCTCGAGAAGAACATGGTTATCAGCAAAAATCAGCATGGTTTTATGAAGCACAGGTCATGTCAAACTAACTTGATTGCGTTCTACGAAGAAGTAAGTAGAAGTATAGATCAGGGTGTTGCCGTGGATGTGATCTTTTTGGATTTTGCCAAAGCATTTGATACAGTTCCACACAATAGATTAGTGTTCAAACTCAAGGAAATCAGTCTAGATGAAAATGCTTGTTCTTGGGTAGAACATTGGCTTAAAACGGTATATAAATGTTGAGCCGTCACCACGCGAATGGTAAAAATTTCGTGCTTCCGACAGAGGTGGCAAGTGGTGTCCCTCAGGGGTCTGTTCTGGGACCCCTTCTATTTAACATGTTTATAAATGATCTTGAAGACTGCATTGAAAGTCATGTTTCAGTGTTTGCAGATGACACCAAACTTTGTAAAACAGTACAATATGAGCAAGATATTACTTTGCTGCAGAGGGATTTAGATAGACTGGGGGACTGGGCACTCAAATGGCAGATGAAATTTAATGTTAAAAAATGCACTTCGGCGTAATGAATACACAAGCAACGTATACCCTTAATGGAAGCGAATTAGGGATAACAACACATGAAAAGGACTTGGTAATTGTTGTAGACAACAAACTATGCAACAATATGCAATGTCAATCAGCAGTGGCCAAGGCCAGTAAGGTATTGTCATGCATGAAAAAGGGTATTCATTCTCGGGACAAGAATATAATTTTGCCTCTTTATAAATCACTGGTAAGACCCCATATTGAATATGCTGTGCAATTTTGGGCACCTGTTCTAAAGAAGGATACTATGGCACTAGAAAAAGTGCAGAGGCGGGCTACAAAACTAATAAAAGGAATGGAACATATCGGCTATGAAGAAAGGTTAACAAATTTAAACCTATTTAGTTTAGAAAAACGTCGCCTGAGAGGGATATGATAACATTATACAAATATATTCGGGGCCAATACAAACCATTGTGTGGAAATCTATTCACAAACCGGACTTTACATAGGACACGAGGCCATGCGTTTAGACTGGAAGAAAGAAGATTTCGCCTAAGGCAAAGGAAAGGTTTTTTTACTGTAAGAACAATCAGGATGTGGAATTCTCTGCCTGAGGAAGTGGTTTTTCTCAGAGTCCATACAGATGTTCAAACGGCTACTAGATGCATACTTGCAAGAACAGAATATTCAAGGATATAATCTTTCAATGTAGGGTAATAACTGCTTGATCCAAGGATAAATCTGACTGCCATTCTGGGGTCAAAAATGAATTTTTTTCCTAGCGTGTTGCAAAATTGTGCTTCAAACTGGTTTTTTTTGCCTTCTTTTGGATCAACAGCAAAAAACAAATGAGGTAGGCTGAACTTGATGGACGCAAGTCTCTTTTCAGCTATGTAACTATGTAACTATGTAAGGGAGAGGGATGGAGCTAGGACCTGGGAGCTGGATAGGTGGAGAACCAAGCATGCAGGTCGGAGCGTTGCCATGGCAAGGCTCCGACAGCGCTGTGCTTGCGGGAAGAAAATAGTAAAGTCTGCCTACAGGCAGAGGAGCTACAGGCTAAGGTGTACGCAAAACCACTGGACCACCAGGGATTGCAGTGATATGTCCTCTCCTTCCAGACCAGAGGCCTCTTTTGAAGTAAAAAAAATATATAGATTTTCTCCCTGATCCCCCCACCACAATATAGACCCCTGACACACACTACCCCACCTCACACATATACTGCACCCCTCACACACACAAAACTCCTCACACTGCACCCCCCACACAAACACAATACACCCCCTCACACAAATACACTGCACCCCCCTCAAACACACATCCCCTCACATAAACACACTGCACCCCCTCACACAGAACCCCTCACCCACAAACACACTACACCCCTTAACGCACACACACTGCACCCCCTCACGCAAACACACAGCACCCCTCACGCAAGAATACATCACCCCTCATGCAAACACACATACTGCACCCCTCACACAAACACATAACCCCTAACACAAACACATAACCCCTAACACAAACACACAAAGCACCCCCCACACATATAACCCCTCACACAAACACACACAGCACCCCTCACACAAACACACAGCACCCCTAACACAAACACACAGCACCCCCCCACACACAAACACACTGCACCCCTCTCACAAACACAGCATCACACACACACACACACACACACAGCATCCCTCCACACAAACCCCACACTACACCCCTCACACACACACACACAGCACCCTCACGCAAACACATAGCACCCCTCACACACACAGAACCCTCAAACACACAGAACCCCATACACACATCCACACCCCTTACACACACATGCTCCATACACACCAGCACCCCCTCATATACACACCTGCACCCTTCATATACACACACTGCACCCCTCACACAAACACAGCATCCCATCACGCATGCTGACATGGCCTCCACACAAACACACTGCACCCAGTGGTGTATCACAGTTTTATTACTGCCCCAAACAGGAACAAAACTCAAACACCCTCCCAGCATACCCCCCACCCAACCCTCCCCCGCCCACCTTCTAAATACACACACACACACAGTCAGACACAGTCAGACACACACAGTCAGACATAAACACACACAGTCAGACACACACACACAAACACACACACACACACAGTCAGACACAAACACACAGTCACACACACAGACACAAACACACACACACACAGTCAGACACACACAGACACAAACACACACACACACAGACACACAGACACAAACACACAATCACTCACACTAACACTTTTTTTTTTTTATTTAACCTCCCCCCGCCTCCTTACCTTTGGGAATGCTGGGGGGGGTTTCTCTTTCTCCCTGGTGGTCCAGTGGCTGCCGGTCGGGCTGATGGGCTGGCTGCTGGGCGGGCGGCTGGCGAGGGAGCACTTCCACTGAGCTGACTGCTCAGCACCATCGCGCGCCGCAGAGTGAGGCTGGGAGCCGGAATATGACGTCATCGACCCGGCTCCCAGCCTCACTCTGCGGCACGCGAGGGAGCTAAGCAGACAGCTCAGGGGAAGAGCTCCCTCGCCAGCCGCCCGCCCGCCCAGCATGTCTGTTAGCCGCGAGGCTAACAAGGCATTTGTCCTGGGCATTTGGGGGGCGGCGTTTTTTGCAGCCCCCTGAAATATGCTGCCCAAGGCAAATGCCTTGTTTGCCTCGCGGCTAATACGTCCCTGACTACACCCCTCTCATGCACACACACACACAGAATCCCTCGCACAAACACACTGCACTCCCCAGGCACACTGCACCCCTAACACACACACAGAACCCGTCACACAAACACACTGCACTCTCTCACACACACACTCTGCACCCTCACAAGCACTCTGGACAACTCACACAAACACACTATACCCCTCACACACACACACAACCCCTTGCACAAACACACTGCACCACCCCACGCACAGCACCCCTAACACACACACACACTGCACCCCCTCACACACACACTGCACTCTCACACGCACTCTGGACAACTCACACAAACACTACACCCCTCACACACACACACACACACACAACCCCTTGCACAAACACACTGCACCACCCCACACACAGCACCCCTCACACACACTGCACCCCCTTACACACACATTGCACCCCCTCATATACACACACTGCACTCCTCACACAAACACAGCATCCCTCACACACACTACACCCCCTGACTCACACCAGCCCTCACACAAACACACAACACCCCTCTCATGCACACACACACA
>OW240913.1:176316562-176343201 GCA_933207985.1 Pelobates cultripes
ATATCCACCTTCATATATTTAGTGCCGGTCCCAGGGGCGAATAGTAACCAAGACTGGTATTTACTTTTGCTGTGACAATCACAAATGTTAGTTTAAATATTGCTGTGAAGGGATAATTTTATATTACTTTGTTACAGTGTTCCCATTAGGTACATTGAGTGACTTCAGGTCTCGGCTAAGCTGTCAATCCTTGTTTCTCTGAAAATGTGCACGCTTAATAACTTTCAATGTGCACTCAAGCATTTTTGCAGTACAGAAGTGAATGAGCCTGTAGAGCTGGTCTAAGATCAGATGGAGATGGTACTGAAGGGTATTGCCTCAGAGCCCAAATTCTTCCATTTCTTTCTTACTATCAGTGTATAATATTATTATTATTGTACATCATTTGTTAGATAGAAACTCCTAGTTCTATAGGTATATGTGTACTGACATATATTAGTAAAATTTATATTAGTTAGCATTAAAACAAATTATGATTTAATTCAATGCCTGGGAATTTCAGGAATAGAACACTTTCATACAGTAATTCTGCTCAAATCCTCATGCTTCAATGGTGATTTAACAAGCCATAAGTAAGAAGATCTCACCAGCGCAGTAAAAAGTTCTCTCTATGGTAGCTAAGATCTGCTCTGCTCCTTTGTAGGCAGGCATCTATCTACTCTATGCAAAACAGAAGTCTGGGTTTAAGATACAGCTTATGTGCTAAAAAGTGGAATTAACCACACTATAGATTCCCCAAATATCAATGAGCTTGTGTTTGACAAATAAAAGAAAAAAGATAGCATGACAATTTAACATTTTATAAACCATCTGCACTCCTTTCTTATTTTATCCACCCAGTTTGTATTATGTCAAACACCTACTCTAGAAAGTTGATTTCTCCAGAAAGAATAACTGTAATAGTATACAGCACTTCCAAAGGTTTAGCACGCTGCATGTCTACATGTCTCATCTTTTTAAAAGTGCTTGCCGACATCAAAACTATATTAAAATATGCAAGCTTGATGATATTTTTTTATAATAAATATATCTAACAAAATAAATGCAGAGACATGTTAAAAAAAAAAAAAAAAAATGGTTAAATGATGTGCTTATTTTCACAAGTAAACAATACAGTTTTACAAAAAGGCCAGAAAGATGTAAAATTAATATTGGTATGAGGGCGGACTGCACCATACTGTAGATACAGTTCTATTTCTACTACACTGTACAGTGCTTTATAAGCTGTTAAAGCAGCCTGCAAATAATCCATTTAGTGTACTAAATGTTTTCAGATCCCCTTCATATCCACTGACACTTTGTCACTTACTCATTTAATCAGTCCAATGCCTGTTATAAGGCTATACTGCCACAAGCTGCAGCATTGATTCAATATGTAGTAACATATTGAATGTGAATGCAACACAAATACTGGCAACATATGCCAATTTTGCACACAATTTACATTAGCCTGGCCGGAACTTTGTAGCCAGAGGTAGAATTTCACATTTCTGTTAAAGGACCACTATAGTGCCCTGAGGGTGCCCCCACCCGCCAGGCTGGATGGCGAGGAAATGGGTTAAACTTACCTTTATTCCAGCGCCGGGCGGGGAGCTCTCCTCCTCCTTTCCGCCTCCGATCCTCCTCTTGGGCTGAATGCGCGGCAAGAGCTGCGTGCGCATTCAGCCGGTCTCATAGGAAAGCATTTACAATGATGATTTTAACAGTGAGAAGCACACAAGCGCCTCTAGCGGCTGTCAATGAGACAGCCACTAGAGGATTTGGAGGCTGGATTAACCCATTTATAAACATATGTTCTCTAAAACTGCTATGTTTATTAAAAAAAGGGGTTAATCCTAGAGGGACCAGGCACCCAGACCACTTCATTAAGCTGAAGTGGTCTGGGTGCCTAGAGTGGTCCTTTAAAGTCACTTGTGTCAGCAGTGTAACTAGCCCATGGCACAAAAGTACAAATATCTCAATATGTGCAGCATTTAAAAAGCAAAGCACTTCACATACATACTCTGGGCACTATGACCACTTCAAATCACTGAAGTGGACATGGTGATTGGAATATCCCTTTAATAAAAACTTGAACATATATTCCTATAATATTCCATCATCAACTCACCACAAATCTAACCATATGGTTCACACAATGGTAATCACAGAAATTCTTAGGTACCAGGAATTAAATGGTAATTTGACGTTTTTTTAATGAATGAAATACCAGTCCCAAATAATACTGTAAATTCGTAAATTAATAAGCAGACATTATAGAATATGCATAGACGTCATTAGTGCTTTACTATTTATGTACTTTTATATAAAGGATTTTTCAAAAAATATTCTTATATCGAATGTGACAGATCTGCTTTATCAAAAAGTACAGTGTTTTATTTTGTTGGATACCCAGTCCTATAATCTTTTGACAAACAACTTTTAACAAAGTGCATACAGATGATTTTTGCTTTCTAATTTAAAATGTGGGGGGAAAAAAATAAATAAAAAAGGTACAACAATTGCAATACCAGAAGACTGCAATCTACAACAAATATCGAACACAGATTGAACTTGTTAGTTACATTAATAATAGATGTGATAATTGCTTTTATAACAGTGCACAATTTAACAAATTTAAAAGCTCTAGAATAAACATTTGGCTGTGTCTCATTCTCTAGCTGTGTCGGATTGGTAGACAACACTGTACAGAGTACAGTTCTTGCACAGTATTAGAGAAGATGAAACAATCACTTCAAAAAGATTCAATCCCCATTGAAAAAAAAAGGCTTATCAAAATTGACACACTCAGTGGTTTGCAATGAACAAATCAAACTAAAGCAATTGAAAGAGCTCAACACAATGAATGCTTCAAGTGGTTTCCCCAAAATTGACTTAAAATGCTACTTCTAATGACTTCTCCAGTTTTAAAATTACTCAACGCCCTGAATAGAATACCTCACAACAGCACAAATATGCAAAACAGGTGTTGTGTCCAGCAAACCTGATGCAACTAACCAAGGGCTTCATTAGTTGCACCAGATGTGCTTGAGCTGGAACACTTGAAATACCTGAACTGGCTAGAGGTTAACAGAGTGTCATGTTCGACTGCATGTTAGAAATATGGCTAAGTCAAAAGAGTGGTCCACAAAGTTAAGAGAAAAGATCATCGCCCTTCACAAACAAGGAACAGGATACAAAAATATGTTCCTAGAGAAACCACCGGAAGCATAGTTTGCAGGTTCAAAGTTGAAGGAACAGTGGCTACACTACCTGGACGAGGCAGAAAAACAAGGCTATAAATGACAGAAACAAGATATCTGAGAAGGCAGGTTGTGAAAAACCCCTGAGTGACTGCAAAAGATCTGAAGGAAGACTTGGTGGCAACATGCACTAAGGTTTCAGTAAGAATAGTGAGGTGCATACTAAATACAGAAGGCATCCATGCCAGAATTCCAGTACACACACCACTACTGACCCAAGAAAATGAAGAATACACTGAAAAAAAAAAATTTAAAAAAAAAAATTAAAAAATAAAAAAATGTAAAAATAAAACACACTCTACCTACAGTAAAGCATGGTGATGCTCTGGTGCTACTCTGCAACCTCTGGCACTGGAAACCAGTAGCATGTGTTACACAAGATGGATTCATTTAAGTATCAGGAAAACCTAGGAAAAAAATGTCACGCCAGCTGTGAGGAAGTTGAAGCTTGGCCATCAATGGACTTTCCAACAAGACAATGAACCCAAGCATTCCTCAAATTCCACCAAGGCTTGGTTGCAGGAGTTCTGGAAAATTCTACAGTGGCCATCACAGTCACATGATTTGAACCCCATTGAAAATCTCTGATTAGATTAGAAGAAGGTGGTTGCAGCACGCAAACCCAAGAATATTACTGAACTGGAAGCCATTGCTCATGAGCAATAGGCTAAGATTCCTCAGGAACGCTGCCAAAAGCTGGTGTCCGGCAATGCACCTAGTTTGCAGCAGGGCATAACAGCAAAAGAGTGCTCTACTAATTACTTAAGATGCTTGCCATGAGGGGGTTGAATAATTTCAAGACTGAAGAAATTATAAGTTGCCTTTTTAGTTGAGTTTGCAGAAACCACTTGAACCATTTGTTGTGTTGAGCTATTTCAATATGGGTTGAATACTTTTCATTACAACTGTATATTATACAAACACTAGTTTTCAAAAGCAAAGATAAAAGAAAATTCTGGCCAACCATTAATATCTATGGCCTGCAGGCAGCATTAGCAACCAGACAAATAGTTAATAACGTTCAATGGCGAGAGGGCTAACAATGTTGTTGCTGGCCAGCAGTCACATTAATGTAAAGAAAAGAAGAAAAAAAAAATGGAGGTCAATTTGACCCCTCTAATAGTATAATGGAGGGTGAAGATCTCCCTTATGCCCTGACCTGCTAAGCTACGTGTGGTGGCATATCAACCAAATATTTAAAACAAGGGGATGGTGCCTTAAAAATAACAGGCTGTTCATTGTTTAGCATACATGCCCCACTTCAAGCATGGCAAGGGGGAGCATGAGTGTGGTATAAAAGTATTTTATGCCTCTCACATGCCCCTATCACTATTGCTGCTCGCTGCAATAGCCAAATGAATACACAAGTCTAACGGACAGCACCTAAGCTACATTATTCACCCATTCATTGCCATACTTGGACTTAATCTTTGTTCAGCATCAGTGACTAGCACGTATGAATAGACTACTAAGTTTGGAAAGCAAAACATGAATCTGCAATATGGTTTGCAGGATTTAATGGGACACTCCAGGCAATAATTTAAGCACTAAGTTGCCTCTAGCTGCAATTTCCCGCCCCTCCCTATAGTACTGTGGCACTTATGTGAGTTTCAATGATATTCCAACATAGTTTTTATGGGTATTTTATCATAATGATGGGATCACTTTTACTGCACATAATGTGCGTGCATGATCCCATACAGCATAGCATCACGTCTTCTCAGAGTTCTGAGAGTATACAGACATGCATGAGCTGTAGGTAGCACTTAAGATGTGTCTACTACTAGATAACCTGCTAGGTTCAATTCTTCAACTCGCCTATAGTGACAGCTTCGCATTTTTACCTCTGATCAATAAAACTGGATGGGAGTGAGGTTATGCTGGAAGAATAGAACCTAACTACAAATTTTAGGCTAAAAAAATAAATAAAATCACTTAACTGAACACATAACCAACTTTTCTCTGAAATGTATTAATAATAATAATGCTAATTCCAAGAAAGGAAAAACTGTTTTGGCTCTGCAGCTACAGTGCACAAGGACAGTATTACAAAGCCATCACATGGGCTAGCCATTTCAAATATCCAGATCTGGACAGAATCTTGAAAGCACAGTTTTGTTCAAGAAAAAAAAAAAAGAAAAGAAAACAACCTCATCCACTCCTTTAGGTTTTTCCACCTCAACTAGTACAACATACTAGCTGGCCTTCCTCTCTCATGCCTCTGCCAGACTAATCCACCATACTGGCGGTCACTCTGTATCCGCTGCATAGAGATATGCAAGTCTCTTCACTGGCTTCACTATCCACAGCTTCTCACTCTGACTTCCTGTCCTCACTGATCTACAAATCTATTCCAGCTAACAACGACCTGCTCTTTGTATCACCTCTACCCATGCTAGACTGCATAATTTCTCCTGTGCAACATCAGACTTTTTCTTTAAGGGATTAAAGAAGTGTTTACCATCTCAGCAACCACATATAGCGGTTTATATAGAAACATTTATAATCTTGCTCTTTAATATGTTCACTGCTCAACCAATTACAAACCAATAATAACAGGGAACATATTATGTATATTTGTTCTGTCAGTGACTTGCACTTTTATATTGTCTCACCTCCATTAATCGGTGCCTCTGATCTTGCCTCTTGAAATGTAACTGGGAAGCCCCTCAATATATCATGCTCCAGAGAAGCCCACATTGCAGCCAGATGAGTAGGCAGATAAGCAGATAAAATTACCTCAGATGTGGGCTGACAAGTAGTTTATGACAGATACCACAGGGTGTTAATGATAATTCTGAAAGACCTGAAATATAATTTAGTTTATGTAATACACAGAACTGTACTTAACATATAATCACAGAGTCAATTATTTATCGATGAGTTATTGAAGAAAATATATATACACACACACACATACACACTAGCTTGCAAAAATCAGGCCCAATTAGAAAACCATTGGGGGGAATAATCTCTATTACTCATCTTTTGCACATCATTTGTTAAATAAACCCAATGTTTGGTAAATAAAACTCCCCAAAACAAATGCATATGGTATACAGTAGAAGGTTCTTAAACATTTTACATACATGCCAACAGTAACTCAAAGTTATATTTTAACCACATACTTAATACATATCTAGCTTTTATTAGCCACAGGAAACCTAGTAAAGTGGGTTTATGACCAAATATTTCTCATTCAGAGAAAGTCAGCTTTTAGGACCAGGTATATTCATATTTAGTCAATTTTACAAATAATGAATTTTAAGTTTCTTCACATAACTTATTTTCCTGACATTGTACATTGTGTATATGGTTTGACAGACGTACTTAAAAACACAATGACAGAATTGCAATTCGGCTTTATTAAGCACCATAACATAAACAAAGTTGATATATACGAGGTATATATATATATATATCACATGATTGGGCACTCTCCATCCTGAGGTTTACATACAAGGCAAATTTGAAGTTTGGAACTGATTAACACATATCTGACTGTCACAGAATGGTGAGAGATGTAGGTGATCTGTTGATGTCTTGGATTCTGCAAAAAAAAAAAAAAATATGGATATTTCAGGAAGTTGTTTTAAAAATAATGATATCGCCTCGAAAGCATGAGTCGTCATTTTACACTGGGCAATGTTGGCATGTATGTAAGAAATGTCACATACCTAGCACAATACTGTCACTTATCGGCGGTATTCAAAGACCGATTAATGCCAAACGACTAAGACAACTACACAGGAATTAGGTAAAATATCAAATATTTGTCACGTTCACCCACAATAACAAAACTATTCTATTTAAAGCACGAACGCAGTTCAAGCCTTTAAACTGAGCGCACTCACCGACACACATGTGCTACTTTCCTGCCTCAGGGAGCTGCCATGACACTGTCGCTAAGCATGCCGGGCGCGATTATCCGACGTCATGAGGGCGGGGCTCTAGTCTTGTCACACAGATACCACGTGGAAGGGGGGAGAGAGAGAGAGAGTGTGTGTGTGTGTGTTTTTTTTTTTGTTTTTTTTTTATTATTTAGGTTCACAAGTAAAGTGTATGACATTTATTTTATGTGTGTGAGAGTGGCATGGAGGCGGTTGTCAGTAAAAATAAAGAACCAGGACTGTCAAGCAGCCCTTTACCCTTAGTTTGCAACGCCTTGTATCAATTGTGTCCCCATTCTTCTTGCAGCGTGCACCCTCCCACACCCATTATGAGAAAGGCTATATCTTCCCTGGAGAAATCTGAGCAGAGATGTGCAGCTCTTCCATAAAAACAGCTCTGAACACTAAACAGTGAACCAGACCAATAATATCAATAATACCAAACCTCATAGACCAAAATAATATTCTCCCGATTGGTGTGGGAGGTGTGCAGTAAGTGGCAGTTTCAGCATACAGGGTTATTCACTAAAGTCTGAATGACCTTGTACCAAATGGGGCAAAAACATCCTGTGCTGTACAGGGTCATTTGGACTGCAAAATCTGTATATTGTTTACGCTATTAACAAAGTCCAAATTTTGCACTTCAGGCTCCAAACGAGCTTTAAAGCGGCACTGTCATGGCAGAATCCTGTTTTTTTTTAATCCCCCTCCTGACTCCACTACATCTAACTTACCCCCTAGGCACCCCCAAATGCCCCTAAGCCCCCCATATTACCTATTTTTTATCTTTATTTTCTGCCCCCATCTATATTCAGGGCGCCGCCATCTTTGTGTGGTCAGGTGAAGTCCCTGTGGGACACGTCATCTGCCCACACTAGATAGACTGTGAGATTCCCGCACAGGCCCAGTTAAACACTTGGGCATGCGAATGGGAATTTCATCTATTCATTTATTAATCAGAAAGACAAATGAATTAATAGAAATGTCAGACGAACAAACAAACACTGAATATCAGTTTATTACAAGGAGGGAGCTACCAGCTCGCAGCTCCCTCCTTGTAAAATGTAAAGGTAGAAGCGGCAGGGAGCAGTGATCCCCACCACTTTCTAGGCCCCCCATGTCATCCTCCCTCACTCTATGGGAATCAATATGACCCCCATAATAGCATAAGGGAGATTAAAATCTCCCGAATGCCCCTACTCGCTATACCTTGGGAGGGGGGGGTTTCATTTAGAGCCCCCACCCGCCGCTCAGGTGTGGGGGCCGGGTGGAGGACAATAGGTCCCCCCCTTATTGTTATTTATGGCCCCCACCCACCGCTCAGGGTTGGGGGCAGGGAGGGAGTACAATAGGTCCCCCCTTTATTGTTATTTAGGGCCCCCAGCCACCACTCAGGGTTGGGGGGAGGACAATAGGTCCCTCCTTATTGTTATTTAGGGCCCCCACCCGTCGCTCATGGGTGGGGGCCGCGGGGGAGGTCAGTAGGTCCTGCCCTTATTGTTATTTATGGCCCCAACCCACCGCTCAGGGGTGAGGGCCGTGGGGGGGGGAGGACAGTAGGTTCCCCCCCTTATTGTTATTTATGGCCACAACCCATCGCTCAGGGGTGGGGGCCGGGGGGGAGGACAATAGGTCCCCCCCCCTTATTGTTATTTAGGGCCCCCACCCGCTGCGAAGAGTGGGGACTAGGTTTTGGTTTTTTTTAACAGTGAGCAGCCACTGGCGATATAGCGAGTAGGGGTAGCATTTACTAATACCAAGTATTAGTAAATTTGTCTCAAAGACCAATTTAGGTCTTTCAGCCTTTTGGTAGATAGCTCCCTAATACCGTGAGAATTAGGGAGCTATTTACTAAGCAGCTGCAAGATGCAGCCGCGGCACGAATAGGATTGGAGTTTCATTCATTAGAATGAAATTCCGATACGAACAAAGTGCCGAATTGCGTTCTAACATGAATGGAGAAACTGTTCTCATTCTGTTAGGGCTAGTGATGTCGCGAACATAAAATTTTCGGTTCGCGAACGGCGAACACGAACTTCCGCAAATGTTCGCGAACCGGGCGAACCGCCATAGACCTCAATAGGCAGGCGAATTTTAAAACCCACAGGGACTCTTTCTGGCCACAATAGTGATGGAAAAGTTGTTTCAAGGGGACTAACACCTGGACTGTGGCATGCCGGAGGGGGATCCAAGGCAAAACTCCCATGGAAAATTACATAGCTGATGCAGAGTCTGGTTTTAATCCATAAAGGGCATACATCACCTAACATTCCTAAATTGTTTGGAATAACGTGCTTTAAAACATCAGGTATGATGTTGTATCAATCAGGTAGTATAAGGGTTACACCCGCTTCACAGTGACAGACCAAACTCCCCATTTAACGCACCGGAAACAACCGCAAACAGTCCATTTGCACAACCGCAAACTCCCCATTTGCACAAGGTTGGATACCAAGCTAGCCATGTCCCGTTCCTTGTCCTCACTGATGTCATTGAAGGTCTCTTCCTCCACCCAGCCATGTACAACACCAAGGGTCCCCAAAAGGTGACAACAAGCCCCCTGGGACGCCTGCTGTGTTTGGTCTTCCACCTCCTCAAAGCCACCTTCCTCCTCTGACTCCTCTTCTTCAGACTCCTCTCTCTGCATTGCCTCTCTCTGCGTTATTATAAGGTGTGTTAAGTAGTACTATTCCTATCAGTTTAATTCCTGTTACATCCCCTATCAGGGGACGTGTATATGGCATCGATTTTAGGAACCGGGAGATGGAAAAAGATGCTTGGTCGGTCCTCCTACTTCAAATTTGGGGCACTGCGCGTGCAATCTAATGTGCCACCAGATAGGAGTGGTGTGTTAAGTAGTACTATTCTTATCAGTTTAATCCCAATGTCACGACTACTAGTGTGGTCCAGCATGCAGAAACTATGTAAACATATACATAGGCAAGAAAAGGAAAATAAAAGGACGGAGCGTAAACCGGACCTTAGAATGGCCGTACTAATACGCTAGAGACAGAGAATGGTCAAAGGGAAAGTCGAGGTCAAGGAAGCCAGAAAATACACAATGCCGTTTACATAAGCCAAGCCAGGGAAACCAGAATGCAGAATAACCAGGGAAAAGCCAAGATCAGGATACCAGGAAATCAGATTCACAATGATAAAGCACTCTCAGGAAACCAGGAACAGGGCAAGGTACTGGGGTGAGCTAGGGATTTAAATATCACACGGTGGGCCGGCAACCGCGACACCCTGTTACGTCCCCCTCATCAGGCCTTTTTTAGTCAAATGTATCGCCCACTGTCAGTCCCTTCGGGATCCATCCCTCATTCATCTTAATAAAGGTGAGTAATCTAGACTTTTTTGACCTAGGCGACTTCTCTTCTCATGACAATACCTCCTGCTGCACTGAAGGTCCTTTCTGACAGGACACTTGAAGCGGGGCAGGCCAGAATTTCTATCGCAAATTGGGATAGCTCAGGCCACAGGTCAAGCCTGCACACCCAGTAGTCAAGGGGTTCATCGTTCCTCAGAATGTCGGTATCTGCAGTTAAGGCGAGGTAGTCTGCTACCTGTCAGTCGAGTCGTTCTCTGAGGGTGGACCCCGAATGGCTGTGGCGATGCGTAGGACTTAAAAAGCTCTGCATGTCCTCCATCAACAACACGTCTGTAAAGCGTCCTGTCCTTGCCGGCGTGGTCGTGGGAGGAGGAGGATTACTTTCACCTCTTCCCCTGTTAGATTCCTGTTGTGCTGTGACATCACCCTCATACTCTGTGTAAAGCATACTTTTTAATTGATTTTGGAACTGCTGCATCCTTTTCGACTTGCCGTAATTCGGTAACATTTCAGGCACTTTCTGCTTATACCGGGGGTCTAGTAGTGTGGACACCCAGTATAGGTCATTCTCCTTCAGCCTTTTTATACGAGGGTCCGTCAACAGGCACGACAGCATGAAAGAACCCATTTAAACAAGGTTGGATGCCGAGCTACTCATGTCCTGTTCCTCGTCCTCGGTGATCTCACTGAAGGTATGTTCTTCCCCCCAGCCATGTACAACACCACGGGTAGCAGATAGGTGACAACGAGCACCCTGGGATGCCTGTTGTGGTTGGTCTTCCTCCTCCTCCTCAAAGCCACATTCCTCCTCTGACTCCTCTTCCTCACAATCCTCTTCCAGCGTTGCCGCAGGTCCAGCAAGCGATGCTGATAAGGCTGGTTCTGGTGGTGATGGTGACCACAACTCTTCCTCTTCACGCTCATCTACGGCCTAATCCAGCACTCTTCACAGGGCACACTCCAGGAAGAAAACAAATGGTATGATGTCGCTGATGGTGCCTTCGGTGTGACTGACTAGGTTTGTCACCTCCTCAAAAGGACGCATGAGCCTACAGGCATTGCGCATGAGCGTCCGGTAACGTGGCAAAAAAATTCCCAGCTCCGCAGAGGCTGTCCTAGCACCCTGGTCATACAAATACTCGTTAACGGCTTTTTCTTGTTGGAGCAGGCGGTCGAACATTAGGAGTGTTGAATTCCAACGTGTCGGGCTGTCGCAAATCAAGCGCCTCACTGGCATGTTTTTCGCCGCTGGATATCTGAAAAGTGCACCATGGCCGTGTAGGAACGCCTGAAATGGCCATACACCTTCCTGGCCTGCTTCAGGACGTCCTGTAAGCCTGGGTACTTATGCACAAAGCGTTGTACAATCAGATTACACACATGTGCCATGCACGGCACATGTGTCAACTTGCCCAAATGCAATGCCGCCAACAAATTTCTTCCGTTGTCACAAACCACTTTGCCGATCTCCAGTTGGTGCGGAGTCAGCCACTGATCCACCTGTGCGTTCAGGGCGGACAGGAGTGCTGGTCCGGTGTGACTCTCTGCTTTCAGGCAAGTCAACCCCAAGACGGCGTGACACTGCCGTATCCGGGATGTGGAATAATACCTGGGGAGCTAGGGGGTGCCATTGATGTGGAGCAAGACACAGCAGCAGAAGAGAACTCAGCAAAGGAGGTTATGGAAGAGGAAGGAGTAGGAGGAGTAGAGGAGGTGGCAGCAGGCCTGCCTGCAAGTCGTGGCGGTGTCACCAACTCCTCTGCAGAGCCACGCATTCCATGCTTTGCAGCCGTCAGCAGGTTTACCCAATGCGCAGTGTAGGTGATATACCTGCCCTGACCATGCTTTGCAGACCAGGTATCAGTGGTCAGATGGACCCTTGCCCCAACACTGTGTGCCAGACATGCCATTACTTCCTTGCACAATCGAGTACAGGTTGGGGATTGCCTTTTGTGCAAAGAAATTTCGGTCGGGTAACTTCCACCGCGGTGTCCCAATAGCTACAAATTTGAATGCCTCAGACTCCACCAGCTTGTATGGTAAAAGCTGGCAGGCTAAGAGTTCAGTCAAGCCAGCTGTCAGACGCCGGGCAAGGGGGTGACTTTGTGACATTGGCTTCTTACGCTCAAACATGTCCTTGACAGACACCTGACTGTGGGCAGATGAGCAGGAACTGCTCAAGGCGAGAGACGGAGGGGCGGATGGTTGAGAGGGGGCAAGGAGGACAGCAGTGGTTAATGTGGCTGAAGATGCTGGACCAGGAGGAGGATGGCGGCTTTGAGTTTGTGTGCTGTTTGTACTCATGTGTTGATCCCATAGGCGTTTGTGATGTGCGATCATGTGCCTTCGCAAAGCAGTTGTACCTAGGTGGGTGTTGGACTTCCCACGACTTAGTTTCTTTTGGCACAGGTTGCAAATGGCATCGCTGTTGTCAGAGGCAGACACACAAAAAATGCCACACTGCTGAGCTCTGCAATGACGGCATTCTGGTGGTGGCAACAGCATGCGTTGATTGGCGTGCTGTCTGGCTGACCCCGGGTGCCGATGCATGCTGTCTGACTGTGCCACTAGCTCCTTGCGATGACCTCCCCCTGCTTCCAACTCCTCTCCTCATCCTCCTCTGTCTCCCCATCTGAACTTTCCCCCTGTTCTTCTTCTCTTCTAGCGGGCACCCACGTGACATCCATGGACGCATCATCATCATCAACCGCTTCACTTGTATCTGACAACTCAGCAAAGGAAGCAGCAGCGGGTACAACATCATCATCATCATCACACCGCACGTCCATGTGTGTAATGCTGCCTGCCTGAGACATATCCCTGTTATCTACATCCTCTGGCAATAATGGTTGCGCATCACTCATTTCTTCCAACTGATGTGTAAATAACTCCTCTAACATACCAAGTGAAGCTGCTGTGGTGCTAGTGTTGGTGGTGGCGGCAGGCGGGCGAGTGGTAACTTGAGAGGTGCCCGAAGCTAAGCTGGAGGAGGATGGTGCGTCAAGGTTCCGAGCTGAAGCTGTAGAAGATTGGGTGTCCTGTGTTAGCCAGTCAACTATGTCCTCAGAACTTTTCGAGTTCAGGGTACGTGGCCTCTGAACACTGGGCATTATTCTAGGGCCAAAGGGAATCACAGCACAATGACCACGACGGCCCCTGTGGGGTGGCCTGCCTCTGCCTGTCATTTTTTTTTCGATTAGTGGTACTATGCGTGCAAGCTACTGTGACAACAGATATGAGTGGCACTGTGCAGTGGCAGAAGTTGGCAGAGTAGACGCTGTAGGCCTGACACGCACGCTTGCAGACAACTAACTGCTATTCAATATATTACAGTCAAAATTTAATTTTTTTTTTAAAAATGTACGCTACTGTTACACCAAATTTGAGTTGCACTGGTGTGACACTGTGCCCTGGCAGGCCCTGAAACGCACATGCGTGAAGGAAACTGACTGCTATTATATTACAGTCCAAAAAGTTTTTTTTTAATGCAAGCTATTGGGACACCAGTGAGTGAGTGGTGGCACTGGGCAGGCCCTGAAACGCACACTCGTGAAGGAAACTGACTGCTATTATATTACAGTCAAAAAAGTTTTGTTTTTTTAAAATGCAAGCTATTGGGACACCAGTGAGTGAGTGGTGGCACTGGGCAGGCCCTGAAACGCACACTCGTGAAGGAAACTGACTGCTATTATATTACAGTCCAAAAAGTTTTGGGTTTTTTTAAATGCAAGCTATTGGGACACCAGTGAGTGAGTGGTGGCGGCACTGGGCAGGCCCTGAAACGCACACTCGTGAAGGAAACTGACTGCTATTATATTACAGTCCAAAAAGTTTTTTGTTTTTTTTAAATGTACACTACTGTTACACCAGATATGAGTTGCACTGGTGTGACACTGTGCCCTGGCAGGCCCTGAAACGCACATGCGTGAAGGAAACTGACTGCTATTATATTACAGTCCAAAAAGTTTTTTGTTTTTTTTTAATGCAAGCTATTGGGACACCAGTGAGTGAGTGGTGGCACTGGGCAGGCCCTGAAACGCACACTCGTGAAGGAAACTGACTGCTATTATATTACAGTCCAAAAAGTTTTGGTTTTTTTAAATGCAAGCTACTGGGACACCAGTGAGTGAGTGGTGGCACTGGGCAGGCCCTGAAACGCACACTCGTGAAGGAAACTGACTGCTATTATATTACAGTCCAAAAATTTTTTTTTTTTTTTAAATGCAAGCTATTGGGTCACCAGTGAGTGAGTGGTGGCGGCACTGGGCAGGCCCTGAAACGCACACTCGTGAAGGAAACTGACTGCTATTATATTACAGTCCAAAAAGTTTTGGGTTTTTTAAATGCAAGCTATTGGGACACCAGTGAGTGAATGGTGGCACTGGGCAGGCCCTGAAACGCACACTCGTGAAGGAAACTGACTGCTATTATATTACAGTCCAAAAAGTTTTGTTTTTTTTAAATGCAAGCTATTGGGACACCAGTGAGTGAGTGGTGGCACTGGGCAGGCCCTGAAACGCACACTTGTCAAGAAAACTGACTGCTATTATATTACAGTCCAAAAAGCTTTGTTTTTTTTAAATGCAAGCTATTGTGACACCAGTGAGTGAGTGGTGGCACTGGGCAGGCCCTGAAACGCACACTCGTGAAGGAAACTGACTGCTATTATATTACAGTCAAAAAAGTTTTTTTTAGTTTTTTTTTTTAAATGCAAGCTATTGTGACACCAGTGAGTGAGTGGTGACGGCACTGGGCAGGCCCTGAAACGCACACTAGTGAAGGAAACTGACTGCTATTATATTACAGTCAAAAAAGTTTTTTTTTTTTTAAATGCAAGCTATTGTGACACCAGTGAGTGAGTGGTGGCACTGAGCAAGTGGGCACAGTATATGCTGTGAGCCTGACACACAGGCTGGCAGGCAGGCAACTGCAATTACATTACACAGAAAAAAAAAGCAGATTGATGTTCTAGCCCTAAAAAGGGCTTTTTGGGGTGCTGTCCTTACAGCAGAGATCAGATGAGTCCTTCAGGACTGTAGTGGACACAGAAAATAAAAGCTTGCCATTCCTGGATTCTTTATATTCAATAAATTATATTCTAGCTATCAATTTCCCTATCAAATCAGCAGCAGCTACACTGTCCCTCCTCTCACTAAGAATGCAGCTTCACAATGAATGTAAAATGGATGCTGTCCTGGAGGTGGGAGGGTCTGGGAGGGAGGGTCTGCTGCTGATTGGCTGGAATGTGTCTGCTGACTGTGAGGTACAGGGTCAAAGTTTACTCAATGATGATGAATAGGGGCGGACCGAACAGTGCATATGTTCGCCATCCGTGGCGAACGCGAACAAGTGATGTTCGATGGGTACTATTCGCCGGCGAACCGTTCGGGACATCACTATATATAATGATTAACATGGTGGATACATCCAACAAAACACACTTTTTTAAGGGGTGATTAATAATAATATATATGAAGGTTCAATATTAAGAATAGAATGAGGGGATAATAACAAAAGGACAATTGTAAGTTGATGAATTAAATGAAAAGGACTGTTGGAAGCATTTGTGACTTGAGAAAAAGAATATAAATCAATATACTGTTTTCTTACATTTATCCTTTTTTTCATATGCCATGATATGGACTATTATGTCATGTAAATCCACGATACTACCTCTAGCAACCACCAGAGGACAATAATTCAAACATTGATCGCCGAATCTAATGGAACGCACGGCCATTTTCACCAAGCCGCAGTGGAACGCACGGAAGTGCGCCGAACCGGAAGTAAAGTCTGAAAAGAAAAATCTTACCGCGAAAAAAGATTGCATGAAATAGAAATAGCTGGGACACCTTTCAACTGTTGATAGGAAGCCCAATCAGAAGAGGATTATGCACCAACGCCCACCACACCACCAATGGACTCCCAGCTTGAACATATTTAAGGGTTTGAGGGGTGAGGGGGAAATAGGCTCATCTGTACACTTGTTGATGTTTTGGCAGTGTATGTAATTGTATGTTTTAACTGTTAATCTGATATTTGGTCCCTGAGGAAGTTTCCTAAGGGAGACGAAACGCGTAGGACTAGTAATAGCATTTTATTGTTTTATTTTTATACTTTAAAGCCAATAAATTTCCCTTTTTTTACCAACCATTGGGATTGTGTGGACTTCCTAATTTTGGAACCGGCGTGGTAACCAAACAACAGGAGGAACCCCCCTAACCACAGAGGAGGCAACCTGAGGGCTTGAAAAAAAACAGCAATTTGTGAGTGCAACCTTGAAACACAAAATGAATATTTAAATTGTAACTTTATTACACTATGCTGCATTTTATTTTAATATTTTAGTGATACAAGCTGGATCCCTGGTCGATTTGTATTTTGTAATAGTTGTATATGGTCACCAAGTTGGGAGGTGACCTAAGGGAAGCAAGTATCCGAAAAGTTCATACCAATATTTTCCACGGGTGAATAGGTGGAAGCTATATATTTTATGGATCTTGGTAGAAAATAAAAGCTTGCCATTCCTGGATTCTTTATATTCAATAAATTATATTCTTTTTTGTTTATAATGCCCAATTCCAATCTTTCCTTCAAATATTCCTCTAACATTTTCTGCATTTAGGAGATGGGACTGTCATTCAGTGAACATATGTCTCCTCATTTAAAAGGTGGGAGAATGCTTCCTTCAAATAATATTCATGGGTCATAGATAATCCACTCCCCTTATCTGCAGGTTTTATCATTATATTTTGGGTTCTCCTTTAGATCCTGTCTTTCTTAGGGGTTTAGGTTATCGTTTCTCCTAGTAAAATTGATTTTCTCCAAATCTTGCATAACTAGCGTTTTAAATGCCGCAATAGGGCCTATTACACAGTGCATCTTGATTTGTTCTTCATATTTGTATGTTTAAAAATAACCCCCTCTAAATGGGTCTCTAAAGGGGGGTCTTTCTTCTACATTATTATCCTAGGGATTAAATGAAAGAATTTCTTGATTGACAGTTTCCTCATAATTCTACTATCTATATATCAAATTTGTTTAAAAATTTTGTAGGTGCGAAATTGAGATCTTTATTTAACAATGATATTTGGTCTGATGTTGGATTAACCCCTTAAGGACTGGACTGTTTTTGCGATGTTGTACATTTGCGACCAGGCATATTTTTACACTTTTGTGGTGTTTGTGTTTGGCTGTAATTTTCCGCTTTCTCATTTACTGTTCCCATACAAATTATATATTGTTTTTTTCAGGACAAAAAGGGGCTTTCTTTACATACCATTATTTATATAATCTCATGTATTTTAATTTTAAAAAAATACAAAAATCTGATGAAAAATTGAAAAAATACATGTTTTTTGACTTTTACTTGAAAAATCTTTTACTCATCTACAAAAGCGAATGAAAAAAACTGCTAAATAGATTCCAAATTTTGTCCTGAGTTTAAAAATACCCAGTGTTTACGTGCTTTTTTGCTTTTTTTTGCATGTTATAGGGCTATAGGTACAAGTAGGATATTGCGGTTTCAAAACATACATTTTAAAAATTTATCAATAGTGACATTGTAACACTATTATCTGTCATAAATCTCTGAATAACACCCCACATGTACATATTATTTTTAAAGTAGACAACCCAGGGTATTCAATATGGGGTATGTCCAGTCTTTTTTAGTAGCCACTTAGTCGAAAACACTGGCCAAAGTAAGCATTCATATTTGTTTATGTGTGAAAAAAGTAAAAAAACTAAATTGAACGCTAATTTTGGCCAGTGTTTGTGACCAAGTGGTTACTAAAAAAGACTGGACATACCCCATTTGCAATACCTTGGGTTGTCTTCTTTTGCAAATGGTATGCCATCATGGGGGTAATTCTCATTCCTGGGCTACCATATGCTCTCAAAAGCAACGTAACCAACCTGGCCATTTTCAATGTAAAAATATTTGACCCATATATTTGACCAACTTTCAAAATGCTATAAAAACCTGTATATGGGGGTACTGTTTTACTCGGGAGACATCGCTGAACACAAATATTAGTGTTTAAAACTGAAAACGTATCACAACAATTATATCATCAGCGGTAAAACTGCTGTTTGTGTGTGAAAATGCAAAAAAGTAACTTTCACTGACAATATCATCGCTGTGATATGTTTTACTGTTTTGAATCACTAATATTTGTGTTCAGCGAAGTCTCGAGTAAAACAGTACCCCTATGTACAGGTTTTAGGTCGAGACGTTACAGGGTAAAAATACAGTGCTAGCAAATTAAATTCTCTGGAATTTCGCCTGGGTTGGCAGGCAGGTCCCTCAAATTGCAATCAATAAAATTACTGAATTATGTAAAAATATTACATAAATACGCACGTAGAATTTAAATATATATGCATATTTATATATTTGAAGTCTACGTGTATATTTATATAATTATTTATGTAATTTTGTATATAGACGTATGTATATTTCTTATTATTTTTATTTATTTTTATATACATAGATATATATACAAATTCATTCTAAGTGTATTTTGATATAAATATATATATATTAATTTTAAAATACAGTTAGAATAAAATTTCATATAGCTATATAATTTATTTTTTATTTTTTTATTATTATTTAAAAAATTTTTATTTAATTTAAATTACTTATTATTTATATTTTATAATAATATATATATACAATATATATATTATATATATTATATATATACGTGTGTAATTTAATTATAAGTGTATTTTTATATTAATGTAAGTACATATTAATATAAAAATACACTTAGTATGGCATTATATATATATGATATATAGACATATATTATATAGGTATAATATATGTCTATATATCATATATACACATATATAATTATTTTATTTTTTTTTATTAACATTAACTTTATTTTTTTTTATTGATTTTACACTAGCAGGGAGACTGCCTGTCAGCACAGGCAGTCCCCCTGCAGGCAGACACATGGACACCTATTGTGACCATGTGATAGCTGTGTTAAGCGATCACATGGCCACAGGGGTCCTAATCTGCCATGGGGAGACTGTCTGGGCTGCAGGCAGTCTCCCCACAACCGGAGCCACGCTGATCGCCGCCGGGGGAACGACGGCGATCAGGTAAGTAGCTCTGACCGTTAGGACGGTTCAGGACCGTCATCGGTCGGCAAGCCAAAAATGCCGATGACGGTCCTGAACCGTCCTCGGTCCTTAAGGGGTTAATTCCTGCATAGTTAAAAATCGCTATAGGTTAAATTTTCTGTCTCTTTTCTTTTCTCTTAACTCGACAACCTCCTCTTCTTTCTCTTCGCTTTCCCATGATTCTCTTTTTAATATAGGGATTTGATTTCCTAGAATATGTGGTTTTGTCCAATTGAGATTCCTCCCTAAAAATCCTCCTAAACTATTGTTAGATAATCTTAAATCTGTCCCTTAGCATCAGGCAGTCTTGATTAGTCTGATGTTCCATCCTCACATGTTGTCTGTTTTTTTTCTATACTCTCCACATGGTTCCTACTGTTATATATTTTCCTTGGAGTTATCTTCTCAGGTTCCTTGATCCGTTTGTCTTTCCTCACATTTTCTTCCTCTCTCTTAGAGTTGGGTATAGGTCTTGGTTTTCTCTTTAGGGTACTTCTATGTTCTCTTGTTGGGCCATTCATCTTTATCAATTCTAGTTATAGCTCACATTATTTGAAAGCAGCCTCTATTAAGTAGACTCTTTCAAGTAGGAGTTAGAAAACCAGGAGTTGAAACAAACAAGGGGTTCAAACTATCAAGGTAATTGTTTTTATTTACTGTTTAAAGGGGAAATGAGTGTTAGCAAGATTGCTGGTTTAACTCAATGCACATCTTGTTGCATGTATGGATGCCTGGATGTACCCGTCCAGGGTCCATACCTCTGTGATGGTTGTGTGCGAGTGGCTTCTCTGGAAGCTCAGATTGGAGATCTCGAGAAGCAAATCGCAACATTGAGGGAGATTGACAATCTTGAGAGGAGTCTACTGCTCACTGAGCAGAGTTTAGTGGGGACAGGTAGTGGAGAGGGAGGAGATAAGACAGATGGGGAACAGGCATGTAGCTGGGTGACAGTGGGGCGAGGAAGCAGGGGGGGAGGGAAGAGGAAAGGGCTAGCTAGTCCTGATTTGGTGCAACCTAGCAGATTTGCCCGTTTGAGGGAAGATGTTGGGAGCATCAGCTCAGGAGTAGCTGTATTAGAGGAAGCTGTTACTTCTAACAGCCGAGCTAACAGCCCCCCTAGTACGGGTGGGGATCAAAATGTAAGGAAGGCAAGACAGGTTGTGGTGGTAGGGGACTCTATCATTAGGAGAGCAGATAGGGCAATCTGCCGCTCTGATCGGCTCAACCGGACAGTTTGCTGTCTCCCGGGTGCTCGGGTCCGACATGTTGCTGACAGAGTGGATGGATTATTGGGAGGGGCTGGGGATGACCCAGCGGTCATGGTCCATGTTGGTACCAATGACAAAGTAAGAGGAAGATGGAAGGTCCTAAAGAATGATTTCAGGGCATTAGGTAGCAAACTTAAGAAAGGGACCTCCAAGGTGGTATTCTCTGAGATATTACCTGTGCCACGCGCTACAGTGGAAAGGCAACGGGAGATTAAAGAGGTCAATGCGTGGCTTAAGTCTTGGTGCAGGAAGGAGGGTTTCGTGTTTTTAGAGCACTGGGCCGACTTTGCGATTGGGTACAACCTTTATAGTGGTGATGGATTGCACCTAAACGGGAGAGGGTCTGCAGTGCTGGGGGATAGGATGGCTAGAAGGTTGGAGGAGATTTTAAACTAGTAGTAGGGGGGGAGGGTCATAGCAATCTACAAAATGGAGATAGGACAGAAAGGAGATGGGCTTTAGCACAGTATAAGGGGGGTGGAAACGGGGGGAGGGGCAAGCTCAGAACAGAGAAGCTGTGTAATGTTGAAAATTCACAAAATATACAAGTGACGCATAATATTAAATGTATGCTTACTAATGCAAGGAGCCTAAATAACAAAATGGGGGAACTAGAGGCATTAGCATACACTAAACAATATGATATAATAGGCATAACTGAAACATGGTGGGATGAGACACATGACTGGGCAGCTAACTTAAATGGGTACATGTTATTTAGGAAGGATAGGAAAAACAAGAAGGGTGGTGGGGTATGTTTGTATGTCAAACATGATTTAAAGCCAAATGTTAAGCAAATGGAATGCGAGGAGGATAATGTGGAAGCTTTATGGGTAAATATCTGCTTGGGGGAAAAGAAGGGAAACCAACTATTGGTTGGGATATGTTATAAACCACCTAATGTTAATATTGACGAGGAACAACAGCTGTTTGAGCAAATTGAGAAAGCTGCAATCTGGGTAACACTTTAATTATTGGAGATTTTAATTACCCGGATATAAATTGGGACAGAGGGACTAGTGCCTCAGCAAAGGGAATTAGGTTTTTAAACTTGTTAAATGACACCTTCATGTCACAACTTGTGCAAGCACCAACTAGAATGGATGCTTGTCTGGACCTGGTTTTAACAAACAACGTTGATCTTTTGATCAACATTCAAGTAGGTGAGCACTTGGGAAATAGTGATCACAATATAGTGTCCTTTGAAATAAACTCAAAAAACAAAAGCACATGGGGAATACTAAAACATATAATTTTAAAAAGGCCAATTTCAATAAGTTAAGGGAAGCTTTACAATATATTGACTGGCATAAACTCTTTAGTGAAAAGAACACTGAGGATAAATGGATCATCTTCCAACAAATATTACAAAGGTACATTTCTCAGTATGTACCATTGGGAAATAAATATAAAAGAAACAAATTAAAACCAACGTGGCTTAGTAGAGAAGTAAAACAAGAGATTACAACTAAGAGAAGGGCATTTAAAGCATTTAAATCGGACAAATCAGATGCATCTTATAAAAGATATAAGGATGCAAATAATGCAAAAAGGCAATTAGACTTGCTAAACTTCAAAATGAAATAATGATAGCTGAAGAGAGCAAAACCAACCCCAAAGCATTTTTTAAGTACATAAATTAAAAAAAAAAAAAAAAATGAAAGTGTAGGTACACTAAAAACTGAAACGGGGGTGTTAATTAATGAAGACCAGGAAAAGGCAGGTATTTTAAGTAACTATTTCTCCTCCGTATATATTAAGGAAGAACCCATGGCAATAGATGTGCAAATGATTGCTACTAAAAACTTGCAGAATAATTGTAATTGGTTAACTCAAGACAAGGTGCTGCAGCAACTAAAGAAAGTTAATATAAACAAAGCTACAGGGCCTGACTGTATCCATCCACGTGTACTTAACCCCTTAAGACCGGAGGGCGTACTATTACGTCCTCTAATAGGCGGCTCTAAACGCCGCCGGGCGTAATAGTACGCCCTCCGGTCTTTCTGTACTTACCCGGTCGCCGGCGGTCCCACGCCGGCGATCGCGGTGAGGGGGACTCCCAGGGAGCCCCCTGCGGCACGACCGTCCTCCAGGAAGCCCCCCGGCCGTGTGAGAGTGGGGTCCTAGCGAGGACCCCACAATCACATGGCCGGGGATAGCTGGCTTCTGTATTGCCAGCAGGGGGGCTGCCTGTAATGACAGGTGGTCCCCCTGCTGGCTGAAAATAAAAATGAAATAAATAAATAGCGTAAAAAAATAAATAATATATACTTAGATCATATATATATATTATATATATATGATCAAAGTATATATATACACATATACATACACACATGTACACCGTCTAGGTGTATTTTACTATTAATATATATATATATAATTATATATATATATTAATATCAAATTACACGTACACTGATACTGATTAAATATATATATAATTATTGTTATATATATATTTATATATATTATAAAAAAAAATTAAAATGTAAATACGTTAAAAAATAAAATTACAAAAATAATTAAAAATAAATAATTAAAAAATATATAGATGTGTGTTATTTCGTTCTAACTGTATTGTAAAATTAATATATATATATATATATCAAAATACACATAGAACGAAATAATATATATATTTATACACATAAATATATACGTATATATCACTATATATATACCTATATATAAATAAAAATATTTAAAAAAAATTATATAGATATATACATATATATACACATACGTATATATATATACATATATTGATTCTACATATATATTTATGTAATATTTTTATATAATTAGGTATCTTAATTAATTACAATTAGCAGGACCTGCATGACAACCCATGCCGAAAGTAAAGGGAATTTAATTTGCTAGCACTATATTTAACCCTATAACTTTCCGAGACACCATAAACCCTGTACATGGGGGTACTGTTCTACTCGGGAGACTTCGCTGAACACAAATATTAGTGTTTCAAAACAGTAAAATGTATTACAACGATGATATCACCAGTAAAAGTGACGTTTTTTGCATTTTTCACGCACAAACAGCATTAAACGGACAATATTATTGCTATGATACTTTTTACTGTTTTGAAACACAAATATTTGTGTTCAGTGAAGTCTCCTGAGTACAACAGTACCCCTCATGTACAGGTTTTATGGTGTTTTCAAAAGTTACAGCGTCAAATATAAGGCTTGCGTTTCATTTTTTTCACATTAAAATTCGCCAGATTGGTTACGTTGCCTTTGAGACCCTATGGTAGGCCAAGAATGAAAATTACCCCTATGATGGCATACCATTTGCAATAGTAGACAACCCAAGGTATTGCAAACAGGGTATGTCCAGTCTTTTTTAGTAGCCACTTAGTCACAAACACTGGCCAAAATTGGCGTTTTTTGCATTTTTCACACACAAACAAATACTAACGCTAACTTTGGCCAGTGTTTGTGACCAAATGGTTACTAAAAAAGACTGGATATACCCCATTTGCAATACCTTGGGTTGTCTACTATTGCAAATGGTATGCCATTATGGGTGTAAATTTCATTCCTGGCTACTATACAGTCTCAAAGGCAACATAACCAATCTGGCGAATTTCAATTTCAAATGTAACGGGCTATATTTGACCCTGTAACTTCCCAAAACGCCATAAAACCTGTACATAGGGGGTACGGTCTTACACGTGAGACTTTACTAAATACAAATATGTGTATTTTATTGCAGTAAAAGCAAACAGTATTATGACATTGACCGTTAAAATGTCATTTAGAACTAAAAAAAAATAAAAAAAAAATCGTATTTTCTCCCATTTTTTTCATATTAAATTATGTTTCATAGCTAAATATTTGATATTAAATGAAAGCCCTGTTTCCCCTGAATAAAATGATATATAATAAGGGTGGGTGCATTTACTATGAAAGAGGTGTATTACGGTTGGACAGACATGTAGCGCAAATGCCAGGTTTTGTTTACATTTTGTTTTGTTCACAACGTGTGCATTTGGCTCCGTCCTTAAGGGGTTAAGGAACTAAGCGCAGAAATAAGTGAACCTCTGTTTTTAATCTTTCAAGATTCTTTTCTTTCAGGAAGTGTTCCGGAGGATTGGAGGAAGGCAGATGTGGTTCCTATATTCAAAAGGGTTCAAAATCCTTGCCTGGAAATTATAGACCTGTGAGCTTAACTTCTGTGGCTGGGAAAATATTTGAAAGGTTATTAAGGGATAATATTCAAGAATTCCTTGAGAAGAACATGGTTATCAGCAAAAATCAGCACGGTTTTATGAAGCACAGGTCATGTCAAACTAACTTGATTGCGTTCTACGAAGAAGTAAGTAGAAGTATAGATCAGGGTGTTGCAGTGGATGTGATCTATTTGGATTTTGCCAAGGCATTTGATACAGTTCCACACAATAGATTAGTGTTCAAACTCAAGGAAATCGGTCTAGATGAAAATGCTTGTTCTTGGGTAGAACATTGGCTTAAAAACAGAGTACAAAGAGTTGTCATTAATGGTAAATTTTCAAGCTGGACAGAGGTGGCAAGTGGTGTCCCTCAGGGGTCTGTTCTGGGACCCCTTCTATTTAACATGTTTATAAATGATCTTGAAGACCGCATTGAAAGTCATGTTTCAGTGTTTGCAGATGACACCAAACTTTGTAAAACAATACAATGTGAGCAAGATATTACTTTGCTGCAGAGGGACTTAGATAGACTGGGGGACTGGGCACTCAAATGGCAGATGAAATTTAATGTTGAAAAATGCAAAGTTATGCACTTCGGCGTAAAGAATACACAAGCAACGTATACCCTTAATGGAAGCGAATTAGGGATAACAACACATGAAAAGGACTTGGGAATTGTTATAGACAACAAACTATGCAACAATGTGCAATGTCAATCAGCAGTGGCCAAGGCCAGTAAGGTATTGTCATGCATGAAAAGGGGCATTCATTCTCGGGACAAGAATATAATTTTGCCTCTTTATAAATCACTGGTAAGACCCCATATTGAATATGCTGTGCAATTTTGGGCACCTGTTCTAAAGAAGGATATTATGGCACTAGAAAAAGTGCAGAGGCGGGCTACAAAATTAATAAAAGGAATGGAACATATCGGCTATGAAGAAAGGTTAACAAATTTAAACCTATTTAGTTTAGAAAAACGTCGCCTGAGAGGGGATATGATAACATTATACAAATATATTCGTGGCCAATACAAACCATTGTGTGGAAATCTATTCACAAACCGGACTTTACATAGGACACGAGGCCATGAGTTTAGACTGGAAGAAAGAAGATTTCGTCTAAGGCAAAGGAAAGGTTTTTTTACTGTAAGAACAATCAGGATGTGGAATTCTCTGCCTGAGGAAGTGGTTTTATCAGAGTCCATACAGATGTTCAAACGGCTACTAGATGCATACTTGCAAGAACAGAATATTCAAGGATATAATCTTTCAATGTAGGGTAATAACTGCTTGATCCAAGGATAAATCTGACTGCCATTCTGGGGTCAAGAAGGAATTTTTTTTCCTAGCTTGTTGCAAAATTGTGCTTCAAACTGGGTTTTTGCCTTCTTTTGGATCAACAGCAAAAAACAAATGTGAGGTAGGCTGAACTTGATGGACGCAAGTCTCTTTTCAGCTATGTAACTATGAAACTAACTATGAAACTAGTTTTCCTTTCCTCTTTGGAGACACCCAGTGTTTAATTTCTCTATTTTCCACTTAATATCCTGAAAGAATTCCACACCTTCCTTCA
>OW240913.1:176359035-176456191 GCA_933207985.1 Pelobates cultripes
TGCTGGCGTTATGTAAATAATAAAATGATGATATTAAATAATAATGATGAAAGGATGGAGTGCACCAGTGAAGGGATGGGTTGGTAATACAGGGTTGTAAAGAAGGGATGAGTGATTTATGTCTATGTTTCTATGATTTAAAAAAAGGGATTTTTAAAAGGATGAGGTTCGGATGAATGGTGGGGTGTTGACAAGAAGAGCCTATGATGTACTTGAGAAGTGGATGACATGGAGATGACACAAGATCCCTCACAGATAGTGGACATCCATCTGGTGTCTAAGATACCCACAACGTACTCAACAGACGGGTCTAATGATATACACTCACAACTGCGGAAATGTTTGGATGCAATATCACTACCCTGCATGTTTGCGACTCAATGCAGTATATGTCTTCTCATCCTGTACTCTGGGTACCTACACTGCAGTCATTTCACTCTCTGTTACAAATATGGATCGTAAAGTCACCAATGTCGATACACATATGCTCTATTCGTTGTCATTGTACACTGCATTATCTGATCAAGTCTAAATAAAGAATGTAAAAAAAAAAAGATGAGCCTATGATGAAAGGATGGGATTTTGAACAAGGCTGAGCAGCCATCAGATGAGTACAGGAGTACTTCATCAAGGAACAAGGTGAAGCATTGGGACCATATGGGCCCTGTAACTCTCTGAAGTCCAGCTAGAAGATATATGAATGTCTTCTCTAACTGTTTTGCAGGTTTGCACTGTTGTATGTGTTTTGTGTGTCACTGTTATCTGTCTGTGCATTTGTGATTTGTGTGAGGTGCAATCTATAGCTGTGTTTGCATTTGAGTATGAGGCAGTGTGTGATGAAAAATAGTGTTTGCATAAATGTTGTGTTTACAAAACGAAATTGGACAACACCCCTCTGGCAAACAACACCCATTTATCGCTTGTTCATTTTAGAGCACCCATATACACAGCATTAATCATACAAGGTAATTCACATAAAAATATTTTATTTGAGGGACAGAATATATCCTTCCACAATATAAATACTTCACCACATATTTTCTAGCCATATGGTCTCCACCAGCTTACTTGAACACTCTCTTAATGAACGTATTTTCCCGTGTATAAGACTCCCCCATGTATAAGACGCCCCCTATTTAAAATCAATATTTTAAACATCAAATAGAACAACTTTGATATTTTAAAGGTGACTTCTGAGGAGAACAACATACTTCTAAATCTCATGCCTCCCCTGTGATTAGGTACTTTGTGAAGTTATTGGCTCTATAGTGCACGCTGGGAGCCTACAGTTCCCACAATACAGCAGGTGGTGTGAGAGCATGCTGGGACATCACAGTAGTAATCCCTCTGCTCCCTGATCCCCATTTCCTGCCCCATAAATATAAATCAGAAAGCAAGACCTACCTGAGGTGAATCAAACCTTAATATGGCTGCTCCTGTTATGGTGTGGCATGTCTCTGGAGCTCCATTGGTGGTAAGTGCTGATGTCTGCTGCAGTGCCGGTGCTAGGATTTTTAGTTACACAGGCGAACATGCATTTTGGTGCCCCTCAACCTCCTTTAAAAAAAAAATGCATCTTCACCTGTGTGTATTTCCTCCCAAGCCACAGGCATAATTTTTCAGTCACACAGTCAAAGTCATACAGGTACACTGTCATACAAACACAGAAATAATCATACAGAGACATTTAGACACATACAGTCAGTCAGAGACATACAGACATACAGGCAAAGACATACATGCATACAGAGACATGAAGGCATATAAAAACATGCATACATACAGAGGCATACCGTCATACAGACACATACATACATACATACAGAAACATACATACAAAGACATCCAGGCACATACATACATACAGGCATACATAAACATACAGGCATGCAGACACATACATACATACAGGCATACAAAGACATACTGCCATACAGACACATACATATATACAGGCATACAGAGACATACAGGCATACAGAAACATACATACAAAGACATACAGGCATACATACAGAGACATACAGGCATACAGAAACATACATACAAGACATACAGGCATACAGACACATACAAACATTCATACATAGAGAGGCAAACCGTCATACAGACATACATACATAAACATACATACAAAGACATACAGGCATACAGAGACACACAGACACATACGTACATACAGAGACATAAAGGCATACAGTTACACACATGCATACAGAGACATATATACAGACATTCAGAGACAAACAAACATTTAGTTACATACATGCATGCATACAGATACATGCATGCATACAGATACATGCATGCATACAGATACATACATGCATACAGAGACATACATACATAGAGATAGATACATACATACATACATACAGAGACATACATACACAGACATACATACACAGACATACATACACAGACATACATACACACACACATACAGAGACATACATACATAGACATACATACACACACACATACAGAGACATACATACAGAGACAGACATACATACATACAGATACATACATGCATGCATACAGAGACATACATACATAGAGATAGATACATACATACACACACACAAGAAATTGGGAGAGGAGGGGGTAAGAAGAAATTGGGAGGGGAGGGGGGAGAAGAAATTGGCAGGGGAGAAGAAGAAATTGGCAGGGGAGGGGGAGAAGAAATTGGTAGGGGAGGGGTAGAAGAAATTGGTAGGGGAGGGGGGAGAATAAATGGGGAGGGTGGGATAAAAAGAAATTGGTAGGGGAGGGGGGAGAAGAAATGGGGAGGGTGGGAGAAGAAGAAATTGGCAGGGGAGGGGGGAGAAGAAGAAATTGGTAGGGGAGGGGGGAGAAGAAGAAATGGGGAGGGGAGGGGGGGAGAAGAAGAAATTGGTAGGGGAGGGGGAGAAGAAGGGGAGGGGGGAGAAGAAGAAATTGGTAGGGGAGGGGGGAGAAGAAGAAATTGGTGGGGGGAGAAGAAGAAATTGACGGGGGTGAGAGTTACAGGGGAGGAAGGGGCAATGAGAGTGGGAAGGGGGAGGGGAGAAGAGAGTGACAAGGGAGGGAGAGGGGGGAGAAGAGAGTAACAAGGGAGGGGGGAGAGATTGACATCCATCACACACACATGCAATGCACCCCTTGCACACAGAAAAACACACAATGCATTCCTTACACACATATCAGGACATCCCCTACACACTCCACCCCCTGTGAACAAACTCATTGGTGGAACATGAAGGTGGACCCTGGGACCCAGACCTTGAGCTGTGTAAAGGGCCCCCAAAAAATGGAGCTGCTTCCCGTTCTCCCAGAACATTGATTTTTGTGACCACAGTTACAAACAGCCTCCAGAGAGCCTGTTCTACACCAGACCAGTGGAGCCAGACTGCAGCTAGAGCCCATCATCATCCTCATCTGGTTGTAAGTAGGCAATCTAGTATATTATTTGTGGCACTAATCTCTAATTTACCTCACATTAAAGAAACACTATTCCGTTGTTGAAAAATTTGCGCTAATTAAAAGCAGGCGAATTTAAATTAATCTGTATATTATATACAGATTGATATCTTGCACTTCTATTAAAGAATTACAATTAGAGGTACAGGATTGAGGAAGTTGGCTCCATCTAGCCCAGTCTTGGATCATCTCCAGGGTATGGTTCCATTTTGATGTTTAGTTTTTGTTCTTGATATTTTTTGTCGTTTACGATGGTTGTGAGACGACATATAATAGCATGGCCCATGCTAGGTTACTACATTTGTATATTTGTATTCATAGACCTGCTGAAAATGTGGAGAATGTGTGTAATGCATGTTCGCACTCAATAAAGTGTTGGAAAATAAACTTGTATTTAGATGCATTTTACTTTAATTACATAAGTATTTTCATAACAAACAATACATGTGCTTGGGGGGTAAGGGTTTCTTTAACTAATCTAGTGGAAGAGACTTGAGTGCTAAAACCCACGGGTTAGGGGGCGCAAATTACTTGCCTTGCCCCGGGTGCTGACAACCCACGCTACGCCACTGCATGTGAGGAATCCGTAAGCGACAACTGGGTTCTGGATATCTTCTATAATTTTGCAAACACCCTCCTTCCAGTTCCTTCCAAATCACAAAGTGGCTGAGAGACAAAGTAAAAAGGCTTGCTCTCCAGGTCTTCACTTCTTCTCTACAAAAAGGAAGAGTCATTGTACCAGTCCCAAAGTCAGAAACGACTCATGGCTTCTATCCACACCTATTTCTGACCGAAAAATTTAAATGGGGGAAAAATTAATACAATTTCACATCCAGAACATGACATGTAATATTTAAACTAGAGAAAATGTACATAACAAATATGCAATTCATATTGGCATGAGTGTCATATATTAAGTGATCTTTTTATTTCAATATCTATATACTGTATTAATTATACATTATTGATTGTTGAAATGTTGACAAAAATATATATTATTATTACTGTAAAATAAAAAAAACATTTCAAAGAATTTTCATAACATTCTCAGACAAGTCTTTTTGTACAGCTAGTTTTCTGTGATATGATGTGCTTTTGGTGCTGCTTTTTTTAATTACTTTTCTGTATCAATGATGAACAATAAAAAAACAGATTGGCTGAAAAAAACAAAACATTTTATTAAAATTACTATGGAGAAAAATATTTATGATCCAATATTTAATCATGCTTTTCTTAACCCCTTAAGGACCAAACTTCTGGAATAAAAGGGAATCATGACATGTCACACATGTCATGTGTCCTTAAGGGGTTAAAGAGGTATTAAATTCCTCTACAAAACAACACATCACACACATCTGCTATTCTCCTTCTTCTCATGAATCTGATCAATAGGTTATTGGTTTAAGCTCATCCTTTGAAACCCGTTGATAGCTTGCTAGGTCTTCCTAATTCACTTTGTGTTTTTGTGCACAAGAAGAATAAATACCAGTCATTGCATTTACCAGCTGTCAGAAGCAAGAATCTCGTAGGAAGTACTTGGCATAAGAGAGATAAACCTGTGATCCCTGTCACTGTATAGAGATCTTTGGCTTTAACGTTTATTTTGTTTATGGTTAGAAAGAAATAAAATCTGTGAAAAGATGGATTTGAAATGTAGTGTCTTAATATAATGTTTGTGAAAAATTAAATGTAGAGAGAAATAAATCTTAAATCATATGAACAGTACATATGTGCACCAGTGACATTTTTGTTTTGTACGAATGAATTAGTACAAAATAAAAATTGAATTCGTCCATTCCACATTTTGTCCGTAAAACATTTTTCTGATGAAATTCAGTAAAAAATTATTTGTTTTCGCCCATTAGGATGAAAATAACACTGCGTATGCGCAAAAAAAAAAAGCAAGGAGGGATCCGGCAGCGCTATCAGCTCCCTCCTTGTAATAAATATTAAAGCGGCACTGTCATGCCGAACTTACCTTTCACCAATCACTTCCTCTTATCTCCAACTCTCTGGATCTGTTCTTCTTTTCTTCCTATCTGCTCTAGCTTACTTTAAAACATAAGACAAAGTAGGGACTATTTTGTCTTATGTATTTTTCCTGTGCTTGACCAGCTTTGACCCAGGGGAGGAGCAAAGTCTGCTCCGATTCCTGTGGTCCAAGCGAACGCCGGCGAATCTACCAAATTTCATCCTAAAAGAATCAGAACAGTTTGTCCATTCGTGTTAGGACGCAATTCGGGAGTTTTTGTTCGGATCGGAATTTCATTCAAATGAATGAAACTCCAATCCTATTCGTGCTGCTAGTAGATAGCTCCCTAATTCCCACGGTATTAGGGGGCTATCTACTAAAAGGCTGAAAGACCTAAATTGGTCTTTCAGCTAAATTTACTAATACTAATTAAAGAATACTTAGTATTAGTAATAAAGGGAGATTAAAATCTCCCTTCTGCCCCAACTTGCTATGTCGCGAGTAGGGGCATGTCTACTAAGCAGTGAGCAGACTGTTGTAAAAAAAAGAAAAAAAGACCCCCCAACATATTTATAAAGGGCTCCTTAGTGGGGCACCTTTAAAAATAATCCATGGGGCCCTCCCATTCGTGCGCCGTGAGTGGGGACCAGGGCCGTCTATAATATGATTAGGACCCTGGGCAATGCATTTTCTTGGGCCCCCTGGGCCCTGCTCCTTCCCCCCCAACCCCTTAATTACACCCAACCCGCAATCACACTGACAGACATACTGACACATACGCACACAGACAGACATATTAAAACATTCTCAGATACATACTGACATACACATACACTGACACACAAATATATACTGGCAGACATATTGACACACACTCAGACATACTGACACACACACAGACACACATTCATGAATACACATAAACTGACAAATATACTGACACACACAGACGCATACACTGACAGACCTATTGACACACACACACAGGCAGACATACTGACACACACAGACATACTGACACACACACAGGCATACTGACAAACACACACACAGGCATACTGACAAACACACACAGACATACACACAGACATACTGACACACACACACAGACATACACATACATACACAGACATACTGACACACACACACACACACACACACATAGAGACATACACACACACACAGACAGACATAGACACACACAGACTTAGTGACACACAGACATACTGACATACACACACACACAGACAGACATAGACACACACACAGACTTAGTGACACACAGACATACTGACATACACACACACACACAGACAGACATAGACACACAGAGACATACTGACACTCACAGACATACATACACACATACTGACATGCACACAGACAGACATAGACACACACAGACATACATTTAGCCACCCTCCAGTTTCTTACCTTTTTCTGGAGGGTGGTTTCCCTGGTCCAGTGGCAGGCTGAGGCAGATGGGAGTTCTCCTCTGGAACTCCCCTCCTCCCTGCCGGTTGTGATCACCGGTGGGAGGAAGTGACACGTGGCACTCACTTCCTCCCAGCAGGCTGCCGAACAGGAAGGGGCCTGGTCGCGCTGTTTAAGTGTCACAGTGCCCGACCGGGCCCCTTCTGCCACATGCCCACCGGGTGGCCCTCTTTAGCGTGCGGCTGGTGTGGCTCTGTGCAGCCGCCCGGCCGGGTCCAAGGGGAGCTGCTCAAATCACGGGGCCCACGAGGCAGCTGCTTCTGGCCCCTCAGGAGTAACTGGGCCCGGGGCAGTTGCCCCGCGTTAAAGACGGCCCTGGTGGGGACCACTAAATGGGGGACCTAGTGTTCCCCCTTGGCCCCCACCCATGAGCGGCGGGTGGAGGTCCTCACATACAATGGGGGGGGACCTACTGCCTTCCCTCCCTGCCCCACCCATGAGTGGCGGGTAGTGGGAGCTCTAGAGAAAATAGGAGGGGGGAGGACCTATTGGCCCCCACCCATGAGTGGCAGTTGGGGGCCCTCACATAAAAAGGGGAGGAACCTACTGCCTCCCCCCGGCCCCCACCCATGAGTGGCAGGTGGGGGCCCTAAGATGCAATAGGGGGTGCCTACCGCCTCCACCCCACCTTACCCCGACTCATGAGCAGTGGGTGGGGGCCCAAAATAACATTGGGGGGAACCTACTGCCTCCCCACCCCACTGCTCATGGGTGGGGACCTTAGTGACAATAGGGGAGGACCTATTGTGTCCCCTCCTGCCCCCACCCATTGGTAAATGTCCAGATTTTGATAAGCAACATTTACATTATTTTGAAAGTAATTCAGCCTAATTCAGAACTTGTTCATGGCATACTGGGAGGAACAGTTTGTATTTCAGGGCAATCCATGGGGGGCGTACTTGGTGTGTTATCGACATTTAATAGATGATATATTTTTTATTTGGGAAGGCACCCTCACCGATTTGAATGATTTTATGACGTATTTAAATTCAAATGATTGGAACATCGTTCTAACTTCACAGATTAGTATGGAGAAGATCAATTTTCTGGATTTAGAAATCACTATAATAGATTCAAAAATCATAACTAAGAATCACTTCAAAGAAGTAGATGCAAAAAATAATGATACTGCACTCAAAGATAATATGTACAAGCTGGAATAAACCAATAAAGTTTAGTAGAAACAATGCATTGTGAGTCTACTATTGTAACTTCATGTTAATTAAAGAGAGTCCCTGACCACATCAAAAAATTGAGTGATAAATTGCTGTATATTTTGTATTTTTTCATTTTTTTATTATTTTTTCCTTTTTTTCTCTCCTACTTACCCTACTCTTCTGGATGACATATCTGTTTGGACTTACAGATACAGCAATTTAACACTCAATTTTTTTATGTGGTCAGGGACTCTCTTTAATTAACATGAAGTTACAATGCATTGTTTCTACTAAACTTTATTGGTTTATTCCAGCTTGTACATATTATCAATTCAAGTGTGTATATATTATCAATTTTTTCCAATTTTTCTAACTTTATAGTATTTCACAACTAATGAATTCTACTTAATTAATTATTTATTAAATTCAGCAATTAACTTTATCTTTGAGTGCAGTATCATTATTTTTTGTATTTTGTATATTTTGAGGTATTTTGGCCACCTCGATACTTTGCACCAATACGGATAACAGAGTGCCTGTACATAGTATTTTTTTGTACAAAGAAGTAGATGCAAATGGATATATCAGGAAGGAGAGTTGCCATCATGCCCCTTGGCTGATAAATGCCCCTAGAGGCCAATTTCTAAGAATTTGATGAAATTGCACAAACGATCAAGACTACACTATACAAGCAGACAAAATCAAAATGCAATTTCTACAAAAGGATTATGAAGAAACCAAATTACAGGCAACTCTAGAAGATGTCCTTAAAATTCCCAGAGAGAGTACGCTGATTTATAAGAATAAAAAAGAAAATGTAAAATGGGACAATAAAAGCATACCATTTATATGTAGTTTTAATGGTAATAACAAAAAATTTATAAAGTGATAAATAGGTATTGGCACATTCTACATGATGACCCAATTCTCAAAGACATCCTCCCAGTGAAACCAAAAATAATTTATAGAGGGGCCAGAAACCTAAAGAGCACCTTAGTACAGAGTTATAACAAGGAACCGATATTAGAAAATGGGAATTTCTTTTCTGTGGAGAAGGGTTTCTACGGATGTGGGCAATGCCTGGCATGTAGAAACACCAGAAGTAAAAAAACGACATATAAAAAATATGGAACCTTTTATAAATCGGAAATTTGAAATAAAAGATCATTTAACTTGTTACTCAAAGGGAGTAGTATACGTCTTAAAGTGCCCATGTAACCTTTTATATGTGGGGAGAACTATCCGTAACCTACATGTAAGAGTGGCGGAGCACGTAAGAAATATAAAAAATGGTGTTGAGACACATAGTGTCTCAAACCACTTTAAAAAGAATCACAATCAAAATCCTGAAGGAATGTTTTTTTAGCGCAGTAAAACTTGTAAAAAAAAGATTGGAGAGGAGGGGATTATAATAAGAAAATAGGAAGAGAGGAAATGAAATTTATTTTTAATTTCAACACAATGATACCACATGGGCTGAATAATGATTTTGAATTGTGTCATTTTATGTGCTGAGAAGAACATGGCTATATTTAATTCTTAATTCTAATTATCAATTTTTACCATCTTTTTATTTATGGGAATTGTAATACTCTTGTTTTTAAATACAAGGGAATTTTTAAATATATGGTAATTTTATAGTTATTCTTATATTTGTATTTTTTAACATCCAGTATTTATTATTTTTTTACCCTATTCTCTTTCTATATTATATATGAATCAAGCTAACTCTATAGAAAGAGTGATATATCTATATATTCTTTGTTTATACATAGATAAGCATCAATATAGTGAAGTTTCTGTGGTAAAATTAAATTATCTCCATTTTTATCTCTATGTATTTTTTATGTAAATAGAAGTTCCGTTTAAATCTTAATGAAAGTGAGGATGCACTTTAAAAAAAGGGTACACCATTTCCTGGTATCACGATCAGTGGAACGCATGCTGCGTTCCACTGACACACCACGTGATGAACCGGAAGGCATGTGACGCTCGATAGAATGCCGCTGGAATGCATACTTGCGTTCCATTGAAGAAGATATGACGGAAACCCGGAAGCGGAAGTAGAACGTGACCCGATTACGCAGGCACGTACGTCCGACGTAACCCGGAAGTGGGTACCGGCGGCCCTTTTAAAACCAGGAAGAATACACACAAATTGATACAACCAACTGAGGAAGCCTTGGTACAAGGCGAAATGCGTTTTGGACGTTTATTTAAGGCTACTTAGCCATTGGACAAGTTTAATTGGACATTTGTCATATTTTATGGAAGTGTTTTATTTTTGATATTTTTAAATTCGATTTTTAATCAATAAATATATAAATTGTTGGACACCATACCCTGCACTTGGCACTTTTATCAACATTGAAGCCGGTATAAGGGAGACTACCAACTGATTGGATGACAGAAAGGGGATTTGGACATCCTTGAATAGTCCAGAGGCGCATACCACCGGAGTCATATGAGGGTATGACTCCAGGCTTGTGAGTGACATCACCATACTTTCTTTTAACTACTTATTAGTTGTAAAACTGTACTGCGCTATTTCTTGTAATATTGTGTTTTACAGAAAATTGAGAAAAACATTTTAGGAGCTCCACCTTCATTGTATGTATGTATATTTGTTTTAAAGTGGTGTAGGGGTTACCACTCATTTAGGTGTTAGAGCGAACCTATATTCTTTTAGTTCACCTTTGCACAGTGCACGTTCTCTTTTATATTTAATTCAGAATGCAACAAAAAAGCTGAAATCCAAAACTGAATTATGGAAATATGCAATCAAATTCTCAGATCCAAGAGAATGGACAGCTAACTACCTGCAAATTTGGTTCAACTGAATTTACACATATAGGATTCACATGTGAAATTGATGATTTTAAAGCAGACATTAGATAGTGCTCGATTAAACGTGGGTTCAAATAATACTAATAACAATAATAACAAAGTATTTAACTAAGAAAGGTACATTTCGATATTCTCTTGTTTACAAGTACGTCCTTACTTACTTTTGATTGAATTTCAACCAAATTTGCCTTTAGTAAATTTGAAAATTATGAATACAGTACAAATTTGGTTATTTAAACAGAATTTTGCCCATTAGGGCCAAATGTAGACTTTAAAAGTAGGTAAACACCAGAAGTGCCCTGGCAGATCCCCTCCCCTTCCCTTGTCACGACAGTGACCCCTTCAAGCAGAGAGTAACCCAGAAAAAGACGTATACCGGACCTTAGGGTGGCCGGGCTCAACGTCAAAGAATAGCCAGAGGTCGAGGGAGTACAGAAACACACGAGAAATAACCAAGCCAATAATCGGGGAACCAGAGAGGAGAGTAGTCAGTAAGGAAAGCCAAAAGTCAATATACCAGAAAACTGACAAAAATCGCAAGAGCACTAGAGGGAACACACAAGAACCACACTAGGGCGCTGAAGGAAGGACAGGGGCACCCTTTTATAGTGAGGTGTGCGGGTCCGGAGGGTAAAGGTAAGGTATCGTTATAAGTCAATGAGTCAAAACGCTTTTTGAATGTTTTTATTTCATTCCTGTGGTCTGCCAGGCGCAGGTCCACTCCTCCACTACCATCACCAGAAAGACAGAAGTTCCTATGTAGGAACTGATGTTAGCCAAGCCCAGCAATATAGGTATTAGCTCATTGGCTGAGAGCGATCAGCCACCTCCATGTATGGAGCTTGCTATCTGAAGAAAGGAGCCACTGACGTGGTGAGAGAAAAGACAGTGACATTTGGAGAGGAAAATGGTACAGAATTTACACGTGCTTATTATTATTATGTTTTTAGTGCTTTACAGTGGGTGGACGAACAAAATTGTAGTTGTAACCAGACAAGTTGGACACACAGGAACAATATCTCTGCATTCACACAGCACTAACCTTCCACGCCAATGGAACAATACATTCACACACATTGATCCCTGTAGACGAAACTTAAAGGGAGACTCTGGTCACCACATCAACAAATTATTTACGCATTCTCCCAATACATTTGATGACAGGTGCTTCATTAGAACAAATGTATTGAAGGAACCTTTACCTATGGTACAGTATGAGCTAGTGGATGTATTAATGAAGTGCTTTTTGGTAAACAGCACAAGCAAAATTATTCACTGGTCTGAACCAGGGCAACTGCTATAATTAATATGCCTTCCCTCCCTCTGTTCTTTTGATACATATTGTGATTCTGCTAACTTATATGTTTACTCTGGTCCTGACGCCGCTTGTTCTTTTTATCTGTGTTCTATACCTCTACTGACTCTTTGGCTTGGATACCAACTATTATGATTTCAGATTCATGACCATGATGTTTCCTATTGAAGACATAAGTTACATTTTATATGTTACCTTCTATTCTGGTAAGTCTGTCAACACTATGGTCCATATATATTATATATATGTGTATATATAGATATATAGATATCTTTTTATGCGTTCAGGAATTCGCCTCTGTCACTACAGGTAACAATCATTCCTAAACTTTTATGTAAATCCCCTGCACCGAATACGCTAAGTCACCTTTAGTTCTAATCCTACTGTTTAGGCAAGTTCCTTTATGTGCTCCTTTCATTTCTTTCTTCTCTGCCCTTTTGTTTCCATAGCCCTTTTCTCCATACTACTCTTTACATAAGCCTTAAACTACAATTTCTCACCTCTACCTTCTTTACTTCGCCTAACTTTCCATGATCTGTCCCTATCTGTATTGTTCTTCTTTGCATATATCCGCATCTAATCTGCCCCACTGAAAAGATAACTAAAATTAGAGGTCCACAGGTGTCACAACGTAGGGTAAAGGCAAAAATATGTTTTTTTATTGGAGATCAAAAAGAACAACGTTTCAGCCTAAAGGACTTAGTTATGTGTTGGATATTCCTTCTCTTGTTTTATCATCTAGTGCTTAATGCAATTCTTGCAGATAATAATGATAATTTTATATTTCCTGCTGACATATCCACCACAGTCTAATTACCTTGGATCATCATACTTTCTATTATTAACTAGATTATTTAAAAAATGCACTGGTGGGAGAAAATACTATAAATATTATAAAGCTACACATGTCTACTTTGTTGCTGTTGTTGAATTAACCTTTAATCTCCAGGTTACTTTATCCATCATTAAAATGAGCAACCGTACTTTAATATCTGCAAGCCATATGTTGTCCATCTGCCCACCACGAATGATAGCAATAATCGTGTTCTACTTAATGACTCTAATGCTGAAAATGCAACAGAAACTCTTGATAAAACGTTATCTACAGCACCATGACCAATGAAACATAGTTCTCTTACCGCTCACTGTAATAACATATTTTCATTCCTTAATATACTCATTTATCACTTTTAATTATAGATCAATTACATGAATGTATAGATATGTTACTGTTTATTTAAGTTAAGGTCTCAGTGAAATGTTTCAGCATCCAGAGAAAAGGTTCAAGTCACAAGCACATCATGCCATCTTCATATAATCATTTTTTGATCATAGGTTGTCTGCTTATAAAATGAATATTAATAATTATCCATGTTCTAATGAGGCCTGCAGCCTCTGTACACTTATCAAGTGTTGATGTATCCAAGTAGCATGACAACTCATATACTTTCCCATAATTTCAATTCATCCTATAGACGGTGCTCATGGGTAGAGATGATTTGATAAGGAGCAGCCCCTTAGTCCAGTTTAATACTAAATTAAAATTCTGTGCCAAAGACAATGGTATCTAAAGTTATCTTGCATTCCCTTCCTAGATAATGATCTGGCACTCTTAGCCAGAGGCTAACCGGGTATTCTTATATCTGCACAGGCTTCTCTTTGTGCAACCAATTTTGAGAATGATTTAAGCTATCAAACCCCATTCCATTTTGAGATTATATTTTTCCTAACCTACTTGCATTGGCGATGCTAAGTGTCAAAAAACACCAGGGGCTAAAACCATCCCTAAGACACACTCTAATCCAGGTGTGTGTGTGTGTGTGTGTGTGTATGTATATATCTGTGAGTCAATGTGAATGTATCTGTGTGTCAAGGTGTGTGTATATGTGTGTCAAAGTGTGTGTATCTTTGTTTGGATGTGGTGGTGTGTGTCTGTGTATCAAAGTGTGTGTGTGTGTGTGTGTATCTGTGTTTGTATGTGCCAGTGTGTGTGTCAGTGTGTGTGTGTCAGTATCTGACACACAGATACACACACACACTGGCACATAATGGCACACAGATACACACACTGACATACAGACACACAGATACACAGTCAGATACATAAACACACACTCAGATGCACACAGTGGCACATACACACATCTTGACTCACAAATATACACACTGACACACACTCAGACAAATACTCTTTGACAGACACACACTCTCACTGACAAACACACATACTATTAGACAGACACACATACAAACACATATACACTCTCACTGACAAGCACACATACATTCTCACTGACAAACACATACACAATCAGACACTCACTGACAAGAACACATACGGGAACATACACACACACCTGCACCCACAGATACACACACTGGCACATACACACACTCAGATACACACATTGACATATACACACAATGTCATACACACACTGAGATACATGCAAACACACTGATATACACTGGCACATACACACACACACACACACTCAGATACACACAGTGAGACATACACAAACCTTGACACACAGATACACACTCAGACAAGTACTCTTTGACAGACACTCACTCTCACTGACAAACACACATACTATTTGACAGACACACATACACACTCAGACACTCTCTGACAAGAACACATACACACTCACTGACAAACACACATACAAACTGCTTAACAGACACACACACCATTTATTTATTTATTTAAATTTCACTCCACCCAGCCTCCCTACCTTTGGGAGTGCTGGCCTGAAGTCTCTATTTCCCTGGGGTCCAGTGGGGCTGCTGGGCTGAGCGTCTGGCGTGCGGGCGGCGAGGGAGAAGTGATCTTCTTGCTCAGCTCCCTCACGTGCCTTAGTGATGCCGGAGCCGGAGTGACATCATATTCCGGCTCCAGCATCACTGCTGTGCACGCCGTGATAATGGCTCCCACGATAATTGAGCCGAGCAGGGGAGAGTGCTCCCTCGCCGCCATTTTGTTTCCCGAAATTTTGGCGGAATCCCATTTGTGTTCTCGCAGAACCCCAATTGCAAAACGCTGCCCTAATCCATAGTGAATTCAGAGTATAACATAAACTTACATTTATAAAATATACACCTGCAGTATTAAATCCAGGCATCATCCCTCTGTATTAAACACTACACCCACAGCAATATCCCTACATTAATGGGGCATTAATGGTGCACTGTTACAAATTATACAATGGAAGTTAATATTTCTATGTAAGGGGGTTCAGAGCTATCAATACAATTGTGTCAAAATTATACCCGGGCTTTAGGTCCCCACTCAAGGGTCCAGCCCTTGTCATCCCACTCCAGCAACGCCTCTGCCTTTTTGTACAGCCAAGTAATATAATTGTTTTTGCAGACATTTTAGAAGAACATTGCTAGCACCTAATACCTCCTCAAGGGCTTATTATTATTATGTTATTTATATAGCGCCATCAAATTCCGCAGCGCTTTACAATGTGTGGATGAACAGACATGTAGTTGTAACCAAACAAGTTGGACACACAGTTACAGACGGGTTGAGGGCCCTGCTCAATGAGCTTACATGCTAGAGGGAGTGGGGTAAAATGACACAAAAAGGAAAGGATAGTATTAGACTAGTGACAGTTGCAGAAGAGGAACCAGTCAGGAGCTATTAACAGTTTAATTGATAGTTTAATTGATATCATAGAACAATAACAGTTTAATTATCCCTTTAACTCAGTAAATAAAAACGTAAACGAAAAAGGCACCCAACTAATTTTTTATATGAAAAATGAAGCAAGTTAAACAAAGAATATTGATCTGTGGTAGAAGAATATGCATCCTAAACTAAGGGGTTTAAGATATCATGTTTATTGATAAAAGGTATTTTCGTGCAACACTCGTTTTATATAAAAGAGATAAAAGGGGTAGGTTAGCGCTAATAATACAATAGATAGGCAGCGACCTTACAGAGGGTAGCCCTCTCACCCTCTCTGTTTAAAATGTGCAACAAGGAAAAAGAAAGGCTGCGCCAAGATAAAAAAATACTAAAAATATAAAAATACAGTAAAAAAAAAAAAAAAGATATTAAATATAAATAGTCCAATGGAATGTCTGAGGTTAGATAGACTTGGTCTCTGTATTTGCTGGTAGAGTGTCTTCTATGTATCTAGTAGTTCAAATCGTCTTGTGATATGGAAGACACAAGGAGAAAGGACCAATCGTGCAGAGTGTATAAGATGAAAAATAGATTAAAATATAGATGGAACACTCACATTTAAATGAGCTATGGCCAGCTCAGGTGTAACTGGCACACGGCAGAATAATCTCCGCTTATAGGATATGTGGATGCTTGTCCTCCAGAAGATAATGATGTCCAACTCTCAGGAGAAGAGGAGAATAAAAACAGCAAATAGTGCTCTCTGATGGTATGACGTAATAGTAAATAAAATAAAATATACTCACAAATGGGGTGCATGCGTCACTGCACTTTAGTAGTAGCGTTGGTGGTATAAACCCCACCTCAGGATAGGTATTAAAAATTGTATAAAGAGGGGGCGGGGCTTGACCGCCGAGCTGGATGGACGTGGGGCACCTCGGCTCCCCGAGGAATCCCCAAAAATCTGCCCAAAACAACCCCATCACGCCTGAAAAACCTTCAGCAGTAATAAGAAGGCAAGGGGACCTGAGCAATAACCCTCGGTGCGGCTGTCGGCTCCCATCCTGCGGCAACACCGACTGATGGACGGGCGGGATTGCGGCCTGCCGTGAGGCCCTGGCGGGGGAAGCGGCCGATCCCCCGCGCTTGGTCCGGTGGGACCTCTCGCTCGCCTGCAGAGGGCCCCGTTCTCCTCCCCTGTGGGCCGGGGGGGTTATCCCGGACCCCACCGGGGAAGTAGAGAACACCATCACCCATGACAACTGAACAGGGAAAAAAATCTAACCTGAGACCGCATGGCACAAACCAAGATGGCTGCCACGCCTACTACAAGCCACAACATCGGAGCAATGGCTGGGCGCCGTCTGGAAATCAACGCTGATAAGTACACAGCGTACTGAAGGCGGCCAGCAGGCAACGGATAACCCTAAAAGGTACATACTCACCACGCAGGCTTAGCTCACTACCAAGAGCAGAATCACAGCATCCAAAACAACACCTCCCATTGTCACCGGCAGGTCTGTGGGGACTATATTCGGACTCTGACCCTGCCTAAACATAGTAGAGCGATGGACATGGGGCACAAGCGCTGCTCCAAACCCAAGGCTGGTACCAGCGGACACACTCCTGGCCGGCAGGTACCCAAGCATTTCACAGCGTAAAACATAAGGAAGCCAGCCGACCAAGCACAGCTGCAGGAGTGACCAAGTGACTGCCAACCACATACACCTAAAGTTACAACAGATCACTGTGTAATCTTTATTTTAGCGCACCATTCTTAATATCACATTGAATTTACTACAGTCGGTTTTACTTATGCAGCCCCCCACAGAAAGCACTTAAAATGACTAAGCTTACATATGTACCCAACTTGACAAGCCCGGTTCTCCGCTGTTCCCTGGTGGTTAAATCTAATGAGCATATAGAAAGCTGTAACTGATGTTATCTTGCATAGCCTGTAACCCAACATACTTAAACCATACTAATTTCTAGCTCTATGTTAATAGTGAGCATGTTCGCTAACCCCTTTCAGTTTGTTTAGCTTGTGTTTAACGGTTTACAGGGAAAACCTACCCAGCTAAGCTTGAAACAGATAATACTTAAATTCCAATTGTTATGTTTAAACGTCATGTCATCTAATAACAAAAATGTGCATGGAACGACTTAGACATGCCATTATTGCAGGTACTCACAGCGTGTATTAAGTAAACAGTAAACGGAATATGGTACCTGAATGTAATCTTATCTAGGAGCCTTTATAATCAGGAAATGTGCATTGTCTAGCAAATACTATACCTGTTATCCACCTATGGTCTAAGCTTGTTAGTATAATATAAAATTAGGTTGATAATCCTAGGAGATTTCTGTAAACTGTTATAGTGACCCTAATCTGTACAACTCTTGCAAGTCTCCCTCTCTTTTTTCTGTACCACCATAATCACATGCCTCAATAAAATAAAGAATTAAAAAAAAAAAAAAATTGGAATAAATTGCCAGGAAAATAAAATAGTGTGTAAGAATGTAATGGCGCAGAAATCTAGCCAAAAATCATTTATTATATAAAATACACAATATTAAAACCATTAACGCGTTTCACCACTAGGGTTTTATCAAAATGGAATAGTATTAGAACCTGGCAACTCAAGGATATATGTAGGTACATTGGTACTTTAAAAATGGCACCAAAATAGCATCATTAGCCAATCAGAGCAATGCATTTTACATTTAAAATTAAAGATTTACAATTAAGTGTAAAATAAAAAATAAAAGTAGGTTTATAATAAATATTAGATGCAACAATCATTTAAGATGGAAATAGGTTTAAAACGAACTTTATAACTTTAAATTTAAGTTATAAAATCACATTTAAAGTTATAAAGTTCGTTTTAAACCTATTTCCATCTTAAATGATTGTTGCATCTGATATTTATTATAAAAATACTTTTATTTTTTATTTTACACTTAATTGTAAATCTTTAATTTTAAATGTAAAATGCAAGTGGGACGCTGCTATTTTGGGTGAACAGCATACAAGTGTTCCTTTTGTTCATTTACCCATAGAAGAATAACTAGCAGCAGATGCTGGAGCTACAATGTTAGCTATCTAGAGGGATGCATCTTGTAATTGATAATTAATAAATGTTCCAAACTAAACTTAAAAAAATATGTTTATTCATTTTAATCTCAAAATACCTGAAACATATTTTCACAATGCCTCTGGGTGATAAATAAAAATAAACTTAATTTAATTAATCATATCTCAACGTATTGTTTGCTTAAAATGAAAAATTAGGCAGTATAAAATAAACTATGCATTGTATTAAAATATGACTGTGCTACTGTTTCTGATGGGTAAATATATAATAAAAATATGTGTGTCCTATATTTTTATAAGTTGGTATTCACAAACAACTTGCCTGTATTCTACATATAGAATTCATCTGGAAAAAAAAAAAAATCTCACCACTATAGAAATTTAAAATTGTATTACAAACTCTGCAATACTGACATTTCTCCACCTATTTTGTAATATGCCAATTGTGGTTCCCGCAAAAGTTTTACAAGATATCTAAACCACTTTGTTCTTCTACATTTGGAAAAAATAACACCTTCTGTGGATTTCTGCAGAGACTTCTTGGCTCTTGGTGCAGCTTGGGTATATTGGAGTACATAACATAAATAATTATTATATAACGCCATCATTGGCAGAAACTATTTTTCTTTCTTCTGGTGGACGCGGACCTCTTTCTCTCTGGACAGCTATAGAATTGTCCCGATTATGCCCATATTATTTACTACAGTTCCTTGCAAGCCATGGGTCCCTAACTATTCCATAATATCCAAGAGTAACACTGCATCCCTCTTTCTTCATTAAAGTTGCTTACAAGAGACTTAAAGGGACTCTGTATTCATCAGAACCACTACAGCTTAATGTAGTTGTCTCAACGTGGTGTTTTGCTTTGCATTAACAATAGCCCCTTAATGCTTTCCTATGGGAAAGCATTGGATTGGCTGAGATCATAACAATTAATGATCTCAGCCATATAGGCATAATCGACCACAGCGAGAGCCACACAGCAATGAAGAAAATGTAAGGTTAAAACCAGTTCACTTCAATATCAGGGGGCTAGGAACCTAAACAGCCACTCCAACACTATAGTGTTAGGAATACACTTTTCCCTTCAGTCTCACCCAATTACTGGAGATGTGTAGGGAGAGTGTGATCGGCCAGCATATATAGTGGAATTGTTATATAGCAGATTGTTGAGGACAACCTCACAGAAATTTTCAAGACCCGCCCTGATTTGCATTCAAAAACATTTGCTCCATGTACCTGAGGCACTTATTGAACGACACAAAGCTACTTATGCCTACCCTCTGAAGAGGCTCTAAGAATAGAGGAGATTAAAACTGCCAAATGCCTGATAGCATGACTAGCAAATAATCGAGCCAAATGTAATGACCTAGCCTCTGTTCATCTCCTATTTATTGTATTGTTGTTACCTCTAAAAAGATTCTAAAATACAAATGAAACAAAGACAATATGTTGTCCCCAAAGCCGTCACCTAACAACAGACGGTGGAAATGACAGAGCTTGAGAGACAAAGCTCCATGTTTTCTCATCTTGTCCCTACTTTGACTTAAGATATATTTTGTCTACGTAGACCTATTAATGAAATTCCAAAACAATCTTTATGACAATTTCATAAACGTTGTATCTTTAAAAAAATGAAATTTTGTGACAGAGCTTTGTTTAAGGTGATCATACCTACTGGGCAATTCCAGGGCACTGCAGCCCATAAACAGCTGCTTTAATAGCAGCATTCTGTATGTAAGCAGCCATGAATGACTGAGTGACTCACATGCAAATCAGGATGGAGCACACATTAAATGAAATTCCTTATTAATCTATATGTGGATAATCATGAACTGTGAGGTGTTCATGTGCGTCATCCACGGTGACTGCCCAATCATAAGCATTTGCTTTATGCTTAAACCTACAGACCTCTAATGCAGAAATCAATTCAAGGTCTTTACAGCAAGGCACATGTTAATAAATTTCCAAGTTTAAACCTATAGAAACCAGCAACCATGAAGCATGAATTACATTGCATTACGCTGAATATGTTTATTTATATTCTATCATGTATGTCTTGGGATATATTTATATGTTGTAGTATTTAACGTTACGCATATAAAGCGCATCACATTTTAATAAGCAGATCGCCTGAGTACTAAATATATTCATAACTATATTGAATGCTATCCAGGAGTCATTCTTTACATGAATAATGCATTTTCATAGTGGGATGATATTAACTATTGACACTGGTCAGCAGTTTTGTAGATTAGCAGAATATGTTCCTGTCAATTTAAATGTGCATATACCACACGGTACAAAGAAGGGAATGGCTTTTCAATACTCCAAAGGCTGAAACAGCTGTCACTCACCACCTTTATGTTTTCAATACAGAAATGCTGTGTGGTTATCCTGTGTGAAGTGGACCTGTAGAGAGCACTTATCTATTCGACCACTTTGCAACAATAGACTAAATTGTTACTGTTGGGCACTGATTTTTATTTCATCACTTGATTTGAGTGTTGGTATGCCTGAAGTATACTATTTTAGAGCTAGTATTCAAACCTCTACTTTTGTTGTGATTCCGGTAAAAAGGTGCTAATACAGTTAAAAGCAATTCATTACAAGCATTCCAGTTTGATTACTAATACACCGCTGCCTCATGTTATTTAAGTGACAGGCCAAGTTGCGGGCCCTTCTCCCACTGCCTGGGCTGATTTGTTGTGGGACACCAACGAATTGCACCCAATAAAAAAAGATGTGAATGCATTATTAGACAAGATTGTGCACAGTCAGAACTAAGTGAAGGTGAATTGCTAGTGTAGAACCCACCTAAGAGGTTTGCCTTGACGTGGCAGGTGGGCTTACATCAAATGGCCATTGGAGTGGAACTAAAAACCTCCATTTATCAAAATATGCATACTGATTTGGGATAGTGCACAAGTAACTTTTATCTTTGGTTTTTATCATTTTGTAAGGATGCAGTTTTAAATCGGTATGCAGCATCCTCTTTAAACTCCGACTTGATGTGCCAGTGTGTTTATCTGAATGTGTGTATGTGCCAGTGTTTGTATCTGAGTGTGTGCGTGTATGTCCCAGTGTGTGTATGTGTATGTGTCAGTGTGTATATCTGTGTGACAAGGTGTGTGCATGTGTCTGTGTGTTAATAGTGTGCTCAAATAGTAAAAATATATTGTTAAATAAATAGTTGTGTTCTGTAATAATAAAATGTCATGTTCTTGTTGATACGTTTGGCTCTGCATTTGTGTGTGTCTAGAATGCGCATTAGGGGCAAAGCGCATGAGAGGGGGAGAGGGGAGCGTGTGGAAGGATGGTGGGGTGGTGCAGTGGTTGTTGAAGCCACCTCCCTGAAATTAGTTTTGGGGAGTTGGGATGTCTGTGTGAATGTAGTTTTGAGTAATGTGATATGTGTGTGTAACTTTGAGTGATATGTAGCTGTGTATGGCTAGCACTGAGCAAAGTGAGTTTTTGTGTGTGGGTAGGGTGTAAATACAATTTACAATAAACAAAATTTACAAAATTCAGTTTTTGCACTGTCCTTGCTTACCTTAGGTAGAGGACACACTATTTTATATCCTGGTTGCCTAGTGAGTCAGTGTCTGGTCCCTGGTGTCCCAGTAGAGCTTGTAAAACTCCTCTCCTATTCCCCTGCCTACTCTTTTTCTCCCCCGTGTGACTCTCTCTCTCTCTGACATTGCGCAGGATGGAAGTGAAGTGTATTCACTTCCTCCCAGCACAGTGATTGCACAGATCGCTGCTGTATGGAAGGTGAAAGCCGCACAGTTTGGGACTCTTTCCAGGTGTAAACATGGCTGCCCCCTGGCGGCCATCATTAAAAATAAATGATCACTGTTCCACTTGAACACGGAAGTATGACAGGAGTTTTTTGAGCCCCCTCACTGGACGGGGCCCTCAGGTCCCCTGAACTATATTTTGACTATGAATTTCCTCCTCATACCCCATCTTTACCAAAATCCACATTGTACTGAGGTGTTGTGGGATAAGAGTTGATGGGGGGGCTTTGGGGACTGAAACCACAGATGTCAGACTCTTCAGTCTCATAGTTCTACAGATAGTAGACAGGACAGTCGCATATTAGTTTGTTTAATTTAACTTTTCTCAAAACAGCAAAGATCACTGGTACAGTAGTCTGCAAAGCCTCTAAAGGGGAGGGGGTGGTGTTTCCCAGGTAACTGTCAATAGCGGTTGCTGAGGAGTTTTGCTGCACACCTTTCTATGAATAAGGAAGCATGACCTGCACTGAATACCTGGCTGAGAAGCATGTACCTGTGTTCGACTATACTTTCATTAAGGTCCTGCTGAGCATAAGCAGCACACTGTTCATGGGTAGACATATCAGGAAATGGTTAGTGTAGGGTTATTTGAGTTTTCCCTTTGGGCTCAAGTCCCAGGCGTTTCTGTAACCTACCAACACCCCTGGTTGGCAGTATTATAAATATCAGATAAATGTTTGTTTCCTTCATGTTACAATTAAATTAAATTTAATTACAGAATTCATCTATACCAGGGGTTTCATGTCTTCTATCTGTGGCTTCCTCATGACTAATTTCTTTTATTGCTCCCACTACTGAGAACATAGATAGCTCAAGATGTTAAGGAGGGGGAATCTGCTTACCAGAGAAAGCCAGGAAGTGCAAGATTCCTATTATAAAGGCCATGCCCATTCTAGAAAAGAATGAGTTTGTCTATATTCCATAAGGTACCAAGTCTCAGACGGAGAAGTCAAGGTAGATGCATTTACAGAGGAAGAACGGATGACAGGCACATTCATCAAATGCTGCAAATTGGATGTCAGAGCTTTCACTAAAGATAGATTTGGAGGAAATTCCAAATCAAGTAACCGACCGGTCAGGTGTTATGGGTTTCTTTTGTGTCATTATTCGTTTTCTTATCTGTGATAATTCTAAACCTGTGAAAAATGCAGAATAAACTTTTAAATGTTAGGGAAGGGTATGTAGATTTAAATGTCTTAAGAAGACGCCTGTTGTTTTGGTATATTCTTATAAGCGTTGAAACAGAGCAAGCTATTCCGCAGCCCTGTACAATTATACAGTGGGGATATATAACAATTGTGACATTTTGGCTTTGATTTTGAAAATATGACTGATCATGCAAATAAATGTTATTTATTAAAGGATAGTGATCATATGAAGCCATTTATTATTTCATCGTTGTTTGGATCCTTATTAAATCATAATGATAACAGAAATCAAGCAAATGGCCCTCATCAAAAGTTTACATACCCTTGAATGTTTGGCCTCGTTACAGACACACAAGGTGACACACACAGGTTAAAATTGACAATTACAGGTTAATTTCCCACACCTGTGGCTTTTTAAATTGCAGTTATGTATGTGTATAAATAGTCGATGAGTTTGTTAGCTCTCACGTGGATGCACTGAGTAGGCTATATACTGAGCCATGGGGAGCAGAAAAGAACTGCCAAAAGACCTGCGTAATAAAGTAGTGGAACTTTATAGAGATATGCAAAGCCTTGAAAATGCCAGTCAATACTGTTCAATCACCTATTAAGAAGTGGAAAATTTGGGGATCTCTTGATACAAAGCCATGGTCAAGAAAGATTTCAGCCACAACTGCCATAAGAATTGTTCAGGATACAAAGAAAAACCCACAGGCAACCTCAGGAGAAAAACAGGCTGCTCTGGAAAAAGACAGTGTGGTTGTTTCAAGGAACACAATACAGCGTTACTAGAAAAAAAGGAGCTTTATGGCCAAGATGAAAGAAAGAAGCCTTTACTGCGCCAATGCCACAAAAAAAGCCTGATTACAATATGCCTATGAAAATAATACCATCCCCACTGTGAAGCATGGTAGTGGTTGGGTGTGTGTGAGCTCTAAAGGCACAGGGAATCTTGTGAAAATTGGTGGCAAGATGAATGCAGCATGTTATCAGAAAATACTGGCAGACGAGTTGCATTCTTCTGCACGAAAGCTGCTCATGGGACACTCTTGGACTTTCCAGCATGACAATGATACTAAGCACAAGACCAAGTAGATCCTCCAGTAGTTACAGCAGAAAAAGGTGAAGGTTCTGGAGTGGCCATCACATTCTCCTGACCTTAATATCATCGAGCCACTCTGGGTAGATCTCAAACATGCGGTTCACGCAAGACGACCCAAGACTTTGCATCACCTGAAGGCATTTTTCCAAGACGAATGGGCAGTTATACCACCTGCAAGAATTAGGAGCCTCAGAGACAACTATTACAAAAGACTGCACACTGTCATTGATGCTAAAGGGGACAATATACAGTATTAAGAACCAAGGTTATGCATACTTTTGAATAGGGGTCATTTCATTTTTTTTATTTGTTGACATGTGTTTTATTATTGTGCCATTCTGTTATAACCTACAGTTGAATCCAATAAGAAATAAAAGAAATGTGCTTTATCTACTCACTCATATTTTCTTTTAACATGGTACATATATTACCAATTCTCTAAGGGTATGCAAATATTTGAGCACAACTGTATATATATATATATATATATATAATATAATTTGTATTTATTTGTTGTTTTTTTTAACCCCTTAAGGACCGCGGGCGTTCTATGCCGTCTCTAAGAAAAGGGTGGCATAGAACGCCCAAACCGTCCTTTCTACTTACTCGGTCGCCGGTGATCACAATATGGGGACTTACCTGGGAGCCCAGGGAGTCCCCCTCCGTCCTCTTCAGCCCCCTGGGCCCACCTGGGCCGTGTGATCGCAAGGACCTCACGATCACATGGATGGCATAGCCGTCCAAGGCATTGCTAGCAGGGGGAGTGCCTGTAATGACAGGTACTCCCCCTGCTGCCTGAAAAAAAAATAATTAAAGTTTAAAACAGTGTAAAATTAAATAATATATACTTAGATCATATACATATTTAATATATATGATCTAAGTATATTTATATATATACACATATACACACATACACATAAATACACATACACTGTCTACGTGTCTACGTGTATTTTAATATTAATATATATATATAATTATAAATATATATTAATATCAAAATACACGTACAATGATATTGATTAAATATATGTATAATTTTCATTATATATATAAATATATATAATATAAAATAAATAAATCTGTAAATACATTAAAAAATTAAATTAAAAAGATAATAAATAAATAAAACATATATATATATATATAGAGAGAGAGAGAGAGAGATTGGAACACACTAAAAACGGGTCTGGGGAAATGGAAGACTCATTTCCCCGACATCACACCTAAGAACATCCTCAACTCACACTACACTTAAAGTCAACTGCTCGACATGGTTTCGTATCGAGACATGTTCCTGAAAACCACACACTACGCATACTTCACGCCACATCAACTGCATCTCATGGCAAGGAAGGACTCCTCCACCTGCTTTAAATGCACCCACAACAAAGCAGATATGTATCACTGTCTGTGGGAGTGTCCCATGATCCAGACTTTCTGGAGAGAGGTTACACAATACTTAACGAACATCAATATGACGCCCATACCATTGAATCCCAGTTTCCTACTGTTGGGACCCGAACGCGGTGACCCCATACCTAATAGACGCTTCTCTATTATCATAGCAGCGGTGGGCCGCAAAACCATTCTTCAGGTTTGGAACCAGCCGGGCAGTCCAACACTCACTTTATTCTTAACCAAACTCAAGTTACTTTTTAAAAAGGATTGGCTTGATACCCTAACCAACAAGGAACTTCTGGTAAAAAAAAAAAATTCTCACGTGGAAATGGTACATTTCTACGCTAGACACCTTTCAATCTAGAATTAGAGCAACTTTGGAGTTCACGGCATGGTTCTCGACCGAGGTGGTGGCGGGAAGGGATCCATTGGGCGTGCTGCCCAGTGCAACTCATCCATAAATCTATATACGGCTCCTGGGGGGCGGGGATGTCCAGTGGACTGGTAATAGTAAATAGTTATTGCTTTGAAAAAATCTGAGGGGAGGAAGGAGGGAAAGGCAAACCCATATAGAGTCAGGGGTCGCAGAACAATCAAAGCAAGGTAGACATAAAGAGCATACGATTATTAGATAAACATACTTAGAGCAAACCTATTAAATGTAGTAAGGCAGCTACATTTTTATGACACCCATTACAAAATGTCATTCTGACATGTAACACTGACTACATAATCACTCTTTCATTGCTCTACATGGTCCTCTACCAACTCAACACACACGGATGCTGATCACACCCCTCGCACATGTCACATCCTATGATAAAAACATGCTAACAAAGCCCCTGAATAACACTGCAACAAACACAACCCCACTCCTACACAACATGTTGAAAGCAACACTCCCTAAGGTTATTTGTTTTCTGTTATTGTTCTTCTTTGACTATAAAAAACTAAACTCTGGCAGAGAGCGACCATGTCAAGCACCACAACAGGAAGAAAAACCTCAACAAAATAACTCTCGACTTTCTTTTTCCTTTCTGTAATATATAATTGACATATGTACTATCATATGGCTTTTGCATAAACCTAAAAATGTAACTTTACCACAAGATCTGCCATTGCAAAAATAAAGATTTTAAATATATGTGTATATATATATATATATATATATATATATATATATATATATATATATATATATATATATATATATATATATTTATATATATATAATGTGTATAAATGAGTGGCATACCATTTTCAAAAGTAGACAACCCAAGGTATTGCAAATGGGGTATGTCCAGTCTTTTTTAGTAGCCACATAGTCACAAACACTGGCCAAAATTGACGTTCAAATTATTTTTTTCCATTTTCAAATATTAACACTAACTTTGGCCAGTGTTTGTTACCAAGTGGCTACTAAAAAAGACTGGGCATACCCCATTTGCAATACCTTTGGTTGTCTACCTTTGCAAATGGTATGCCATCATGGGGGTAATTCTCATTCTTGGGCTACCATACGGTCCTGTACATTGGGGGTACTGTTTTACACGTGAGACATCGCTGAATACAAATATGTGTATTTTATTGCAGTAAAATCAAACAGTATTATGACATTCACAATTAGAATGTCACGTAGAACTAAACATTTTTTTTAAATTCTTATTTTCTCCCATTTTTTAATATTTTATTCATATTAAATTATGTTTTATACCTAAATATTTAATGTTAAATGAAAGCCCTGTTTCCCCTGAATAAAATGATATATAATAAGTGTGGGTGCACATAATATGAAAGAGGTGAATAACGCCTGAACAGACATATAGCGCAAATTCAAGTTTTTGTTTACGTTTTGTTTTGATCACAACGTGTACATTTGGCTCAGTCCTTAAGGGGTTAAATAGTCTGGTACTTGGCCTGAATTACATGTCAGCTGATCATGTGAATCACCTGTTTATCAGCTCCAGATATGCCTTTTATCAGTTCAAATCGATTTCAAAACTCAAAGTGAGACGATAAATACAGTTAAGTCTGAAACTATTTGGACAATGACACAATTTTCATAATTTTGCCTCTGTACACCACTGCAATGGATTTTAAATTAAACAACTGAGATTCAAATGAAGTGCAAACTTTAAGCTTCTTCTACTTTAATTCAAGGGGTTGATAAAAAAATATTGTATGAAACATTTAGGAATTGCAACAATTTTCATACAGAGTACCCTTATTTCAGGGGCTCAAATGTAATTGGACAAATTAACACAATCATAAATAAAAAACATTTTTTAAAGGAACACTATAGTCACCTAAATTACTTTAGCTAAATAAAGCAGTTTTAGTGTATATATCATTCCCCTGCAATTTCACTGCTCAATTCACTGTCATTTAGGAGTTAAATCACTTTGTTTCTGTTTATGCAGCCCTAGCCACACCTCCCCTGGCTATGATTGACAGAGCCTGCATGAAAAAAAAAAAACTGGTTTCACTTTCAAACAGATGTAATTTACCTTAAATAATTGTGTCTCAATCTCTAAATTGAACTTTTAATCACATACAGGAGGCTCTTGCAGGGTCTAGCAAGCTATTAACATAGCAGGGGATAAGAAAATCTTAATTAAACAGAACTTGCAATAAAGAAAGCCTAAATAGGGCTCTCTTTACAGGAAGTGTTTATGGAAGGCTATGCAAGTCACATGCAAGGAGGTGTGACTAGGGTTCATAAACAAAGGGATTTAACTCCTAAATGGCAGAGGATTGAGCAGTGAGGCTGCAGGGGCATGTTCTATACACCAAAACTGCTTCATTAAAGGACCACTATAGTGCCAGGAAAACATACTCGTTTTCCTGGCACTATAGTGCCCTGAGGGTGCCCCCACCCTCAGGGACCCCTCCCGCCCGGCTCTGGAAGGGGAAAAGGGGTTAAACTTACCTTTTTCCAGCGCTGGGCGGAGAGCTCTCCTCCTCCTCTCCGCCTCCGAATGCCCCGCCGGCTGAATGCGCGCGCATTCAGCCGGTCACATAGGAAAGCATTCATAATGCTTTCCTATGGGCGCTGGCGTGCTCTCACTGTGAAAATCACAGTGAGAAGCACGCAAGCGCCTCTAGTGGCTGTCAATGAGACAGCCACTAGAGGATTAGGGGGAAGGCTTAACCCATTCATAATTATAGCAGTTTCTCTGAAACTGCTATAATTATGAAAAAATGGGTTAACCCTAGAAGGACCTGGCACCCAGACCACTTCATTAAGCTGAAGTGGTCTGGGTGCCTAGAGTGGTCCTTTAAGCTAAAGTTGTTCAGGTGACTATAGTGTCCCTTTAATGTTGTTGAGAATCCTTTGGAGGCAATGACTGCTTGAAGTCTGAAACGCATGGACATCATAAAACTCTGGGTTTGGGTTTCCCCCTTTGTGATGCTTTGCCAGGTCTTTACTGCATCTGTCTTCAGTTGTTGTTTGTTCATGGGTCTTTCCGCCTTAAAGTTTGTATTTAGCAAATTAAATGCTTGTCGAAATCAGGTGATTGAATCGTCAGAATATTCCACTTGTTTGACTTAACCCCTTAAGGACACATGACATGTGTGACATGTCATGATTCCCTTTTATTTCAGAAGTTTGGTCCTTAAGGGGTTAAAACACTCTTGGGTTGCTTTTGCGGTATGTTTTGGGCCATTGTCCATCTGTAAAGTAAAACACTGTCCAATCAACTTCGCTGAATCTGAGCAGACAATATATCCCTATACACTTCAGAATTCATCCAGTTGCTTCCGTCACATCATCAATAAACACTAGTGATCCAGTGCCATACACAGCAATGCATGCCCACGCCATCCCACTGCATCCATCGTGTTTTACAGATGATGTGGTATGCTTCGGATCATGAGCCATTCCAAGCCTTCTCAATACTTTATTCTTCCCATCATTCTGGTACAGGTTGATCTTAGTTTCCTCTGTCCCAGAACTGGGCTGGCTTTTTTAGATGTTTTTTGGCAATGTCTAATCTGGCCTTTCTATTCTTGAAGCTTACGAATAGTTTTCACCTTGTGGTAAACCCTCTGTATTTGTTCTTGTGATGTCTTCTCCTTATGGCAGACTTGGATAATGATGTGCCAAACAATGTTCAGCAGGTGGGGGACTATAATAATATTAATGAACAGGAGGGATCTATTGCTCTTTTCCAGGCTCTTCCCTTAGGCAGCGGCGGTGGTTCTAATATTAAAGGACCACTATAGTGCCAGAAAAACATACTCATTTTCCTGGCACTATAGTGCCCTGAGGGTGAGGAAGGGGTTAAACTTACCTCTTTCTCCTCTCCTCCTATTCGGCTGAATGCGCATGCGTGGCAGGAGCCGCGCGCGCATTCAGCCAGTCCATAGGAAAGCATTCTCAATGCTAGGAAAGCATTCTCAATGCTTTCCTATGGACGCTAGCATATTCTCACTGTGAAAATCACAGTGAGAAGCACGCAAGCGCCTCTAGCGCCTGTCAATGAGACAGCCACTAGATGCTGGATTAACCCTAACATAAACATAGCAGTTTCTCTGAAACTTCTATGTTTATTAAAAAAAGGGTTAACCCTAGCTGGACCTGGCACCCAGACCACTTCATTAAGCTGAAGTGGTCTGGGTGCCTATAGTGGTCCTTTAATAAAGTGGGGAACCTAATATCCCTGACGTCCCCACCCATGGGTGGAAGGGTGGGGCTCTTCTTAAATATAAGGAGGTGTAATATTCTCCATCCCCCAAAGTGTTAGCTAGATGTTACAGAATCCCTAGTCACCCCCTTCAAGTAAAAGTACCCTACCTATCCCTCTCAACCTAATAATAACGAGGTAGGGCAATACAACTAATATCTGTAAAAAAAAAAAAAAAAAATTCAAAAATGCCAACTAAAAATCTAGAAAGTTCAGTTCAAGTTTACAAAAAAAGTAAAAAAAAAACACATTGCAAAAGTGGAAAAATTTTAATCCATCACAATTAAAAAAAAATAGTTTTTCTTTCCCCAGTGAGGGCTCAGCACACACTTATAATGGTTTTCCAAAGCTATGCAATTTTAAGCAGAGTAGTCTGGTTGGTTGGCTGTGTTTGTTGGACAACCCAGCTTTCACCAAAGGACTGGAATAAATTAATGGCCTAGGATAATCATGCAGTCTACCAAATATGGTTTCTCTCATTTAGGATGATAATAGAATCACTTTAGCATATATGATACGACAATTAAGCCAGTAAAAGTGTCAGTTGTCTTACTCACTGTAATGTAGATGAGAGGGAAAAAAGTATGGCCTCTTAAGGCTCTTAAAGCCTGTTTATCTGAATACAAATGCATCACTTTATTTTTGTAAGTGTAGTAACTGTAAAACCAAGAATGGGTGAACTACCAGGCAGCAGCAGATAGGGGAGAACAAACATGTGACTCTCACATTTAGGACCACACTATGGGCATTTTTGATTAGGGGTCTGCGACCCTTTAAATAGCGTACTGGACCAGGCCCCTTTCAGATCATTAGTTACCTCGCAGCCTGCTGGGAAGAAGTGAGTTCTGGTTACCTCCTTCCAGAGACTTTCATCTCAATTACCAAGTCTGCTCTACATCCAGGGCCGGACTGGCCCACCGGATACCGGGTGGGCAGCTTGCGGGCAGCTTGAGCATCAAAGCGGCGGCGACTGGCGCCGGCTGCATGTAAGTGTTGCCGGGTGCCCGTCCATTGGCACACTCTGAGGGGGACGGCCGCGTTCAATAGTTACCTTGCGGCTGGCCCTTTTAGTGCATGATGGTGCCGCCGGGCCGGGTAGTGAGTGTGCCGGTCTGGCGGCACACTCACGGATACTGACAGCTGTGCAGCTATCAGTAAGCATTGGAGGACTGAGGGAGGGGGCGGAGCTAACTACCATGCTCCCATGCGGTTCCCATAATTCCCAGCACAGCCACATTATAGAGTAGTGATTACTCATGCAAGGAATTATGGGAACCGCATGGGAGCATGATGGAGAGAGAGAGAGACAACAGCACATTGCTGTCCCTGCCGTTCCAGATCCGATTTCAGACAAGGTCAGTGGGTGAAGGGTAGAAATAGTGGGAGGGAGAGCTAGAGGGGTAGTAGGGAAGAAAGAGAGGGAAGAGAGAGACAGAGGAGGAAGAAGGAAAGAAAGAGACAGAGGAGGGAGAGTGAGACAGAGGGGTAGTGGGTGAGAAAGAGGGGGAAGAGAGAGACAGAGGGGGAGAGGAGGAAGAGAGAGACACAGGGGAATGGAGATAAAGAGACAGAGGAGGAAGAAAGAGAGATGGGGGTTAAAAAGAGACAGAGGGGGAGAAAGACAGAGGAGGACGAGAGAGAGACAGGTGGAGGGGGAGAAAGAGACAGAGGAGGAAGAAAGACAGGTGGAGGGGGAGAAAGACAGAGGGGGAAGAGAGACACACAGAAGAAGTGAGGGGGAGAAAGGCAAACAGAGGGTCTGCGGGAAGAAAGAGGCACACAAAGGGGCTGGGGAGGCAAAAAGACATACAAAATGTTTGTGGGGGACAAAATGACACACAAAAGGTTTGTGGGGGACAAAGCTGGGCTGGGGAAAAAGATGCACACAGAGGTACTGGGGGAGACAAAGAGACACACAGAAGGTTTGCTGGGGGGACAAAGACACACACAGAAGGCGATGGGGGAAGAGACATACAGAAGGCTGGAGAAGGGTAAAAAGACACACACTGGCTGGGATGAAGTAAAAGATACACAAGTTGAAAGACACATAAGGGGGGTTGTAAGAGACACAAAGGAGAAAAATTGGAAACAAGATATACTGAACGAGTTAAAAAAAAATCAAGAGGGAATAAGAAACACAAGAAAACAGCTACAAATTCAAAAGGGGGTTAAGATAAACACAAGAGAAGATGCGTGTGTGTTTGGGGGTGATGCATTTTCGCCTGGCGCGGCGCATTGTTGGGCTGGTATAGAATTTTTTCCAGGGCTGCTTTTAATTCCCAGTCCGGCCCTGTCTACATCCTGTAGCCAGCGCTCACTGGACTCCAAAGAATCAACCTTCCTGCACCTAAATGGTAAGAAAAAGGAAGTTTCAAAAATATAATTTGTGACTTATTTACAAACATTCCAACATGCAAAAACTTAACAATCTACTGCTCCACACACACATGCACAGCCACCAAACATGTATGAACAAGGACATGCCATTTTATTATGACAGAACACAGCTATTTATATAACACACTATTAACACACTGACACATGCATACACCTTGACACATGCACACACCCTGATACACACAGATACAAACACTTTGACACACAGATACACACACTGACACACATGTGCACACACTGGAATATACACAAACACATACACACACAGTCAGATACACACTGAGTAAAAACCAAAGAAAAAGTTACCTGCGCTCTCTCCTTAAAGGACCACTATAGTGCCAGGAAAACATACTCGTTTTCCTGGCACTATAGTGCCCTGAGGGTGCCCCCACCCTCAGGGTCCCACTCCAGCCCGGCTCTGGAAGGGGGAAATGGGTAAAAACTTACCTTTTTCCAGCGCTGGGCGGGGAGCTCTCCTCCTCCGATCCTCCTCTTCTCCTCCCCGTCGGCTGAATGCGCACGTGCGGCAAGAGCTGCGCGCGCATTCAGCCGGTCACATAGGAAAGCATTCATAATGCTTTCCTATGGACGCTGGCGTGCTCTCACTGTGAAAATCACAGTGAGAAGCACGCAAGCGCCTCTAGCGGCTGTCAATAAGACAGCCACTAGAGGAAATAGGGGAAGGCTTAACCCATTCACAAACATAGCAGTTTCTCTGAAACTGCTATGTTTATGAAAAAATGGGTTAACCCTAGAAGGACCTGGCACCCAGACCACTTCATTAAGCTGAAGTGGTCTGGGTGCCTAGAGTGGTCCTTTAATCCCAATGTATATTTATACAAATGGAGGTCATTTAGAAACATAGAAACATAGAATGTGACGGCAGATAAGAACCATTCGGCCCATCTAGTCTGCCCAATTTTCTAAATACTTTCATTACTCCCTAGTCTTATCTTATAGTTAGGATAGCCTTATGCCTATCCCACGCATGCTTAAACTCCTTTACTGTGTTAACCTCTACCACTTCAGCTGGAAGGCTATTCCATGCATCCACTACCCTCTCAGTAAAGTAATACTTCCTGATATTATTTTTAAACCTTTGTCCCTCTAATTTAAGACTATGTCCTCTTGTTGTGGTAGTCCAATGGCCACTGGAGGGAATGCCCGTCTGCCAACGTCAAGGCAGACCCCCCTAGACAGGTCTTATATTGACCCTTCACCTTGCTTCCTTGAGCCTCTGGCAAAGATATCTCTAATGAGACAGAGAGGGGTATTTTTTATATACACCCCTATATACTTATTAACCGTCGCTGGAGTCGGACCTCTGTAAGCCGGGAGCTCCTCTAGGTTTGAGGGTGTCGGGCTGGATTCAGCTCCAGTAGGACCCCACACCCGTAGGGAAGTCGAGTAGCCTCTATTGCAGCCCTGCTCACCGGAGCGGCAGGGGAGGTAAGCTGGAGTGACCGCCTTTGTCAGGGCCGTCTTTAATTTAGATTGGACCCTGGGCGAGCATTTACTTGGGCCCCCTGACTACGTCTAGATACACACAAATACACTACCTGACACACATGCAGATACACACTGACCACATATAGATACACACAAGAACATACAGATACACACAGACTACATATAGATACACTGACACACACATAGACACACACACAGATACAAACACTGACATACATGCAGATACAAAGGTACACACACTGACTACTTATAGATACACCGACACACACACTGACAGACAGACCCACAGATACACAACCTGACACACATGCAGATATACAGATACAAACACTGACACATACAGATACACACACAAATACAAATGGACAACATACAGATACAGAGACACATTCTGACAGACGTACTGACACAGACTCACACACAGAAAACCATACTGAAACACACATACACAAAGACATACTGAACCACACAGACACTGATGGACTCTCACACACACAGACATACAGATACACTGACAGACATACTGGCACATATACACACAGACAGACGGACATACTGAAACACACATACACACAGACATTGACAGACATATTGACAAACACAGACTTACAGAACCACACTGACAGACTCACACATAGACATACTGACAGACATACACACATTCTGGCACACACACACAGACAGACTGAAACACACATAGACACAGACACTGACAGATATACACACATACAGACATTTTGAAAATCACAGACAGCAATACTGAAACACACAGACACTGACAGACTCACAGACACAAACATACTGACACACTGACAGACATACTGGCACACAGACAGACATTCTGGCACACAGACAGACAGACATGCTGATACACACATACAGACAGACAGACATGCTGAAACACACATACACACAGACACTGACAGACAAACACACATCCAGACATTTTGACGTACACAGACAGCCATACTGAAACACACATACACACTGAACCACACAGACACTGACAGACTCACACACAGACATACTGACACACTGACAGACATACACACATGCAGACATACTGAACCACACAGACACTGACAGACTCACACACAGACATACAGATACACTGACAGACTTGCACTCATGCAAAATTTGATAACCACCCTCCAGTTTCTTACCTGTTCCTGGAGGGTGGCTTCCCTGGGGTCCAGTGGGCTGGCTGGGGTGGCTGGGAGTTAAGCTCTCCCGGCCTGGCCCCCTCCGGAACAGCTAGTCCTCCTTCCTCCCGCGCGGCTCCGGTTTCTGTGGGAGGAAGTGACGCACGGCTGTCACTTCCTCCCAGTGCTGCCGAAAAGCAAGGGCCCGGTCGCGCTGTTAAAGCGCCACAGCGCCCGACCGGGCCCCTGCTGACACAGGCCCACCGGGTGGCCCTAAGTGCATGGGCCACCCGATGGGCCCCCATCGTTTGCGGGCAGAGGGCAAACAGGGTAGTTACCTCGGGCCCCCCAGCAGGGACAGGGCCCGGGGCAGCTGCCCCGTTTGCCCCGCGTTAAAGACGGCCCTGGCCTTTGTAAGCGGAGCCAAAAGGGTTGACAGACCTTCTTGAATTTAGCCTCGAAGGTCTCCCTCCATTACATACCCTCCAGACCAGCTTGGGCTTGTTGCAGTTGAGGTTGTAGCATGTCCGCCATCTTAGGTGACCATACGGATATCACCCGCTGGTCCAAGGGTGGGGAAACGGCTGCACAGAATTTTTTGACAGGCTTAAGCCCAGAGCTGGTAGATCAGCCACCTCTCCCATCCATTGGATTGTTGGCTTCAGCAGGCCTCAAGCTGAGGTATGGTATGCTTCCATCAGGGCATCCAGATTCAGGCTTAGTGTGTAGCAGTGTATAATAAGGGCAATCCCAAAGTGGTCTAGGGTTGTGTCCTGCTGGATTAACCAAGGTATTTCCACGATTTTAGTTCAAATTGGCAGGAGCTAGCAGAATACATGCCTGGCCATCTTAATTGTCAGGCCCCGCCCCCCATCTATTATTGTTTTAAAACCCAATGTTGTGAGTTTTATCTTTGTGGAGCACTCAGACACATAAACAATATGGAACTCCTGGAAAAGAGGGACATTAGCATAGACAAGAGAGACAGTGGAATTGATTCCATAATATTGACTGTCCCTCTTAAATAAGAACACTTGGGAGGTATGAGTAGTGAAATAAGATAGCTGTATCTTATGGAGAGCAAAAAACTAATCACAAGAGAGTGAATTATAAGTTTATTAATTTCCAGCAATAATGGGGAAGGGCATATTGATTATCACTTAGGGTGATGTCTGCTTGATTTTACTAGGGAACGTTCATGTAAATAACATTTTGCCTTTTTATTATTCTTCTCTGATTCTTCGGATCAGTTCAAGTTTCATATTGCATTAGAGCTGTAGCTATAATTAAAAATTGTCCATGGATTCAGCAGTAGATGTAAAGTATATTTTAAAGGATAGCAGGATTAAAAATATTTTTTTTCAAACTTGCACTGCCCCTCCATCTTAGTCTGTTTAAACACCTTTGGCAATAGATTAATCTTTCTAATCACTCGTTATGATGATAATGGTTATAGTCTCTTAGATAGAGAGGAGGGTAGAGTAAGGGACGCTGCCATTTGATTTATATCTGTGAATTGCTGGCCATATAAACACTCTGTCTATGAAGAGGAATGTCACTGCTGAATTCTGAAGTGATGTCTGCAATTGGGATTCTGTGGTAGCCAATTAATTTTATAGCTTAGTGGTTGTGTTATTCAAGGTCAAACAACTTGCAAAAAGGGAACATTTTTTGTTAGTGTGGGCCTGCACAAGTGAAAATGTGCATGATCAGGCTGCCAAGCTGCTATAGCAAACAATATACTTATTGTGTACTGTACTGAAATAACTATCAGGCTGTGACATTGTTGTACATTTATGAAACATCTGTATTTATATATATATATTACTCAAGGATTTCATTTTGATTTGAACATGTTCAATGTAAGTATATCTATTTTCTTTTATGTAGCATACTGTTTGAAAACATACCTGTAACAACATATGTGCATCAATTTGACCACCGTCCTGGGTCCCTGGGTGCAAGTCCTGTAGATTCCATCTTAAAAACATAGCCTGCATCCGCCTCTTTCTTACGCAAGATGCTACTAAGGAGCTTGTCCATGCTACAGTAATTTCCAGCATGGAATATTGTAACCCTCTCCTAATTGGTCTTCCCAAAAACCTTATTGCCCCGCTGCAGTCTGTAATGAATGCTGCCGCCAGACTGATTTTCCTCTCTAGTCGGTCCTCTCACACCTCACCCCTCTGCCAGTTGTTACATTGGCTTCCTGTATCCTAATTCAAAGTGCTAACCCATACCTATAAAGCATTGACCAATTCTAGCCCCTCTTATATCTCTTCACAGATCCATAGGTATGCCCCTTCTCGGTCTCTCTGCTCTGCCCGTCCACTTCTCTTGTCCGTTGCTCACATGCGTACGGCCAACTCACGCTTGCAGGACTTCTCGCGGGCGGCTCCCTTCCTATGGAAAAGCCTGCCTACTGCCATCAGACTCTCCCTTAGTCTTCAATAATTTAAGAAGTGCCTTAAAACCCATCTCTTTAAAATGGACACACTGCTAGCGCGTACACTCAGACCGAGACAGGGATATAAACCCATTACAACGCTCCGTAACAAAGCCAACAAACTAGTTAACACCCCGAAAGAAATCAATGACGCTTTTACAGAATACTTCCAGCAACTGTATAACCTTGCACCAATGGAGGGGGAAGCCCAGACTCAACATCTTGCCCACATAGCTGACTTCCTAACCCACACTAATCTACCCAGGGTGACAACAGGAGAGGCCAACGCTCTAGAAACACCCATCACACCGGAGGAGGTAGCGGCCTCGATCTCCGCCCTGAAAGGGAACAAAGCACCAGGACCTGACGGTTACGATATGGGCTATTATAAAACATTCACGACAGAACTGATACCCCCCCTCACCAAACTATATAACCATTTCCTTCAGGGGGGAACTCCAGACCGAGATATGGCCACTGCCAACATTATCTTACTGCCCAAACCCAACAAGGACACCACACTTGCCACAAACTACAGACCCATCTCCCTCATCAACACCGACTTAAAGATATTCGCAAAGATATTGGCATCTAGACTAATCCCACTGTTACCCAAATTAATACACCCAGATCAGGTCGGCTTCATACCAGGACGCCAGTTATATGAAAATACACGCAGAGGGGTGGATCTGATCTGGCATATATCACACACTAGACAGCCTGCCCTTGTCCTCTCCCTCGACGCAGAAAAGGCCTTTGATAGGGTACAATGGCCTTTTCTGTTCACAGTACTTCAAACTCAGGGATTCCCGGAACCCTATATCACGGCAATAAAGGCCCTATACACAAACCTGCAAGCACAAACCATAATTTCAGGAGCGCCAAAATCCCCATTCCAAGTGAGCAATGGAACAAGACAGGGCTGCCCCCTATCACCACTCCTCTTTGCTCTAGTGCTAGAGCCCCTCCTACACCTCATACGAGCAAACCCAAACATAAAAGGAGTGCACTTGGGAGATGAACACTTCAAAGTAGCTGCATATGCAGATGATATACTCCTAACACTCACAGACCCAACCCAATCGATGGCAAATTTAGAAAAGCTACTGCAGACATACGGTGAAGTATCAGGATACAAAGTTAACTTAACCAAATCGACGGCACTGACATTCCATATACCTGACCGGGAGGTACAACACCTCAGACACACCTATCATATCAAAACCAACACAGACACACTTACGTATCTAGGCGTCAAACTCACAGCAGATCACAGCACACTATTTAAACATAATTACACTCCACTGATCACAAAACTCAAGACGGACTTAGAAACTTGGACAGACAAACCCATCACATGGCTAGGTCGCCTACATTCCATAAAAATGAACCTATTGCCAAGACTGCTGTTCCTATTCCAAGCGCTCCCGACTCGAGTGACCAAGAGTGACCTAGCTGGCCTACAACAAGCAATAGACGCCTTTATCTGGCAGAGAAAGCGGCCAAGAATAGCCAAAAAAATACTGTATAATCCCAAGGGGAGAGGCGGCCTGGGTATGCCCCACATTCACCATTACTATACCGCAGCCCAAGTTGCCCAAATAGCTCACTGGCACTGCCCCAAAAATCAACGCCGTTGGGTTGACATAGAATCCCACATGACAGGAGCAGACCTCCCGCAATTCCTCATATGGACACCGAAGCATCACAGAACAATCTTACGGACAGACTGCCCGGCCATCCTAAACTCCATTAACTTATGGGACCAGATCGCGCAGAAATTCAAACTCACACACCTCCCGTCCCCAATGACCCCAGTACTACGTAACAGAGCATTCCCACCGGGTCTAAGGGCACGAGACTTTAAAGGCATCGAAGCCACGAACCTACAACGCTATATCCACCTATACGTAGATAACCAACTAGTGACATACCAACACTTACAAACCTTAGCCCCATTGCAAACCCGCGACTTCTTCCGATATATACAATTACGGGACTTCGCGCAAACCAATGAGGTCAAAATGGCAATTGCCAAGCCTCTAACTTTCTTTGAGCAAATATGCCTCAAAGAAAGCATGCCAGCGAAACTAATCTCTCTGCTCTACAACCACATATGCCTAGAATCAGGCACGTGGGGCCCGCAGACATACACAGACAAATGGGAAGCGGATTTGGGGGAAACACTGGAGGGAACGGAGTGGCAAGACATATGGGAGGCGAACACGAAAGTGTCTATATGCACAACCTTACAGGAGCAATCATACAAAATAATGCTTCGGTGGTATACAACACCAGTCAAGCAACAACACATGCAACTCTGTCCCACCGATACCTGTTGGCGACTATGTGGAGAAAAAGGCACATACATCCACATGTGGTGGCAGTGTATTAAAGTAAAGGAGTTTTGGGAAAAGATAATGGCCATGCACACTAAAATCCTACACCGACAAATAACACTGGACCCCTGGGCATGTCTATTATCACGACCGACAAACGGACTAGACAAACACGACCAAAAACTTCTGAATATGCTCAATCTAGCAGCTCGTAGGGCACTGGCACAATACTGGATAAAACCAGAGACACCCCCACTATCATTAGTAATTTCCAAAATCAGAGATAATTACTTAATGGACAAGATGACAGCTACCGTTCGGAACACTACCACCAAATTTCAAAAGGTATGGGCCCTTTGGGAACAATATGAGGAAGAATCATAGGACAAATGAGCACCCAATCACAGACCGCTACTCACTCGTGCAGATTTAGGATTTAACACCTACGTTCACTTGATCGTTTTGCTTGTATATATGTTTTTCTTTGTGTACACAACGAATAAAAAAAAAAAAAAAAAAACCTTTGACAGGCGAAAGCTAAATGACAACAGCCTCTACGCAACCCACATGCAACAAGTCTAAAATGTATATTATGTATACTAACAACCCAGTCTTTTTCTGTACCATGTCTAAAGCATACTTGAAAAGGTGGGCTTCTGCGTAAGCCAAAAATGCTCTTACCTTCAATGTCTGTCAATGCAAAAATAAAGAATTGATAAAACCCATCTCTTTATGAAAGCTTATGGCCTCCCAGAGTAACCTCTACCTCACATACCTGTCTCTTGCTCTCTCCTAAAGGGCTGCACTCAACTCTCTCCCACCTTATTTTATTGCTATTTCTGGTCCCATTGTGTTTTACACCCCACCTCCTTTAGACTGTAAGCTCGTTTGAGCAGGGTCCACTTCAACCTATCATTCCTATAAGTTTTCTTGTAATTGTCCTATTTATAGTTAAATCCCCCCTCTTATAATATTGTAAAGCGCTACGGAATCTGTTGGCGCTATATAAATGGCAATAATAATAATATAAGCCCATTTGCGTTTAATGAGAAACTCTGATACAAAAGTGACGGACCACTTAAATTTTCCCGGGTCCCTTCACTCTGAATTTAACGTGAGTGCATAAATCCTATCACGAACGAAGAGCCCTCACTGATATTATAAAGACACAGCCACGTCAATCTCTAATACATAGGCACAGCCTTATATTCATTAGGTCGCTCTCGTTTAATTCTGTAAAAAAACAAACTTAAATGACATTAGGCAAAACCTTCAGGCTTTTTTTTTATATCTTAATTGGTTGGCATCCTGTCCAATGCACTGCACATGCATCAAATATGTAAATTTGAACAAGGGATTTGACCTACATATACTGCTGCATGTCTATGGTCCAGTGTCATCTCTTCATGACCATGATTCCTGTCCTGTTACTGAATTGGATATGTTTATTGACTCTGCTTTGTATTATTAAGATTCCAATGTTTAGACTCTTGCTACTTATTTGCCCTAGTACTCCTGTTCTTGTTTTGTGTACCAGACCCAACTTGTTCCTGACGTCAAGTTGTTTCAGTGTTCCTGTATCAGATCCATCCCTGGCTTCCACAACCTGGATTTGGGACACTTCCAGCATTGAGACCCACACAGGGGACTTTGCGCACCGCACCAAGTGAACCTCCACTCCGCACTGGGCCTATAAGCTCCTGTACTCTTAGACTACCAAGACTGATACATAATTCACTGTAAGGGTACGACACTGGGGCCTCACGGGGCATCGGCCGATCCTTAAGCCATATATGAGCTGCCACACCTGGCAAAGCGCCTGCTGCTTCCAGCCCATGGACTCAAGAAACACACTCATTAAGGTTCATTACAGACCTCAGCGAATCTACTGTTATGAATAAGTTTACTTCATGCACCACCGCTCACTAGGCCTTAGAAGCAAGGCAAGCGTCCTTGACCACTCATGGGATCTCAGGGGGGCACTACTCCACGTTAATGGACCATTGATTACACACTTACATAGGCATACCCATATCGTTTTATTTAATCCTATTGTCAGTTTGCAAGACCTGTTTCCCTCCATGCTTAATGACCCAACAGGGGTAGTCTCCCGTCTTAGCCTGATACTTATCTCTCACCCAGACTAGCATATATGTCAGGAAGCAAGCAGTTATTTAGACTAAGCATGCCACTCTTCTGTTTTAATGTTTATGTTTTTATTTTTGTGACATATGTCTAGACCTTCTCGCAAGATAGCTAACTGTTATATGCTCATTCAACCTACACATACCTGATTAGCATGTATTCATCTACATTTACCAAAAATGTGCAAGAAATCTGCATGCCGTGACATTGTTATAACATGTATGTTGTTATTTGGGTTTGTGCCGCTGTCATGGTGTGACAAACCTGCTTTGTTCACTATTGGCAAAATAAAATAAAGATTGACAAAACAAAATTAAAAAATTTCATTGACAGATAGGGGAGGGACCATATTTTTTTCTTTATTAACAGGTAGGGGAGGGACCATATTTTTAAAGAGCTTTACATTAAAATGATACATTTGTTAGCATTTCTGCTGTCACAATGCACTGATGGAATTTAATGCTTTTTAATAAACATTTGTTTTATACACACTTTAATATAATACACATTTTTTTTAATAATACATGCATAAGTATATATACTGTGTGTATAAATACATACACACACATATATGCATAGTACTACATATCACATGGATTGACTGAAACTACTTTTAATTAAACATTTTCATCCTTTTAAGCACACACATTCCAACTGACCCACACACACACACTCATTGGCACACATACTGTTTAGAAAACAAACACTTTCACTGACAGACACACACCTCACAGATATACATACTCTGATGTAGATTCATTGACAGACACACAATGAATTGACAGACACACCAACTCACTGACAGACACCCTCAGTAATTTGACATTGACACGCACATACTCACTGACACGCATTGACAGTTACACACACTCACAGACCTACACACACCCTCAATGATTTGGCAATCACGCTAACACACACACTCACTGATGGGGACACACTGACTGTTACTGAGTGTGTGTGGCTGATACACACACTTACTGATTTGACACATATCGACAGACACGGACATTCACTGACAGACACACTCTCACTGATACTGACATACTACAACCACCCTACCTGAGCAGAATGCTCTCTACAGATGTTTCCACCTCCTATAACCTCCGATCCAGTACCAGCACTTTATTTAGTCTACCTCAATACAAAAAGAAAGCGACATGATCTTCTTTTTCCTACAGAGCACCGCAATTATGGAACGACCTCCCGCACATTTTCAATATGAGATCCCTCTCCACATATTTTAAAACAGAATGCACCTGTCATGGTTGATTATATATTTCTTACCTGTTCTATGTTACATTTTGTGCATGTATTGTGTATTAATATTGTTTTTGTATTTTTTGTACCCTATTGTAACAATGCAATGTTTTGTGGACCCTGGACATACTTGAAAACAATAGAAATCTTAATGTATCCTTCCTGGTAAAATATTTTATAGATAAATAAAAACAAAATACTCACACACATTCTCTCACAAATTATGATTATTTTTATTTTATTTAAGTCCACCCAACCTCTCTACCTGGAGAGGACCCTTTTCCTGGGGTCCAGTGGGGCTGCTATGATCCTGTGACCTCTCTGCTCTTTTTTTCTTGCGTACTATTTAGTGATGCCTGGGCTGGCATGACATCATATCCCGGCTCCTGGCATCACTGCTGGTTATGCGGGGGAGTAGAGCAAGAAGAGCAGGAACATTACAGCTCCCTCCCCTCCACTTCCACTGCACACAGTGTCCCGTTTCAGTGGGGTCCTAGGGTGGCCAGCCAGCTAACTCTTGGGTGTTCCATGACAGTCAGAACACAGGGGGCCTGGTCGTTCTTGCAATCCCAGAAACTCCTGTTCCGTCACTGGATGACAGCATGCAGACAAGTATCTATTCCATCTTTTGGTGGTAATACCCCAGCTATAACCTTTTTCTTTTTAATAAGAAATTTCATAAATGTAATGAGGACAATATTTCAAAGATAAAATCGTAGTTGCTCTCTAAAATGTTCAAATATTCTTACATATTTTCAGTTTATATTCCGGTCGTTACAATAATATCATTACACAGTTGAAGAGCATGATATAACATTTGAAATGCTTAACAAAGTCTAGTAAGACAATGGTTCTTTTTCTTAGTTTATTGCTGCTCCCATTGTAAGGTCTGCTTTTGACAGGTTCTGCAGACATAAAGGAATCTCTAGCCATTCTGTTTTGGTATTAGCAAGACGATCAGAGTCTCATCGTGAAAGATTCTCGAAGTAGAATCCAGCAAGGTCTTCTACTGTTGTAGCCCATCAGCTTTAAGGCTTGCCACGTTGTACATTCTGAGACAATCTTCTGTACACAACAATCATGGTCTCAGATTAAATCTCATGACAAAGTTGCCATTTGAAATGTAATGCTTTATTATAATTTAGATAAGAATTGTAAAATAATGTGCCCCTCCAGAGAGGAGGATCTAGGTCCTCCTCTATCCAGAAAGCATCTAAATATAATTGTAATACTGTACAATTTCCAAAGAAATTTAAAAAACTTTAAATCATTTTGAAAAATCTTTTCCTACAAAATTATGGATTATGGTTCACATCCCTCCCTCTCAAATTAAAGGGACACTTTAAGCACCAGAACTACTACAGCTTAATGCAGTGGTTTTGGTGGGAAAAGTCTGCCCTGCGTTCTTTACACTGTAAATAGTGTATGTTTCATAAACATTTTGTTAAAATTTACCAGCATTTCCTTAGACATCAGTCAGTTCAGGTCCTCTGTTTAGAAGACTGTAAGACATCGGAGTCCTTTATTTGTAAAGAACAAACTCTTATCCATCCACTGTTCATGTTAGTAATGAGATAATTAACCTTTTCTCTCTTGCTGGTACTGGTAGGGTAATTACCCTTTTCACTGTCAGTGATGAATATTGGACAATTGATCTTCAAGGTACTTTGCTACCAGTGCAATAGCGATATGCTGAGTAGAAATGTACTTGCTAATTGTTGTAAGTAAGCAATTTCAGTAAAGTGTTGAGTTAAAAAAAAAACATAACTAAAATACGATAATGCATTTCGGTTAATTAGATTATGTAACACTTTTAATAAAATGAAAAAATATTTAGCAAATCATTTTTTTCCCTCAAGATGTGAGATCATTATTGATGATCATTAATATAATATATTATTATTAATATAATATATGTAATAAAATCCCATTATCAATTAATGGTGGTAGCAGCAATAACAGTAACCTGACCATTAATACCCTTACCTAGAAAAACATACCGCAGGCAACAAAAGATAACTAATTATATACCTAATATATTAACAAAATAACATCTTGTTATTCAAATCAGGAGATGTATCAGTGATTTATGTATCCTATTGCAGATTAAAGCATCAACTAAGAATTTCTCCTCATGAAATTTAGCCAATTAAAAATTAATTGCAAGACTTGTAAGTGCATAACGTATTTTGATACCTGCAATATATGATGTCAAGTGAGATATATATTTTATTATTTGATGTTTGGCAAATCTCTCTTTAGGATAAGGATCTGCTTTGTGGCAAATCTTAACTATTTATTATAGTTATTGATAGCAGCGTTTCCTGTATGTTTTGATAAATATCAATGAAACATAAAAATACTTTAATATGCTTTGGTACGCACGCAGCACTTTAATGAATACGTATTAAAAGAAAAATATTTGGAAAATGAACCCAGTATTACATGTTCTATTCAAGGGAAATTTTATGATCTCCTGATCAGTTGATAGTGATAAAGAGGACCTATTTGAATCGTGTCATTTGCCCTATGATAGTGCTAGTCCTGGTGGTCTGTATGATAACTTCCATGCCACTGCTCTAGAAAAAAAATTAAACAATTGAAGAAAAAATTGCAGATTAGGAATGCCTACAGGTACATCCAGAAAAGTGATAGCATTTTTTTGCAGTCAGTCTAAGGACAGGACTATGACATGGTTATACAATAAAAAATAAAAATAAATCCCAGGGCCCTTTTTTTTTTTTTTTTTTTTTTTATTTTTCTTTGTGCACGTAATAACAAGTAACAGTTAGTCTTGCAGTGCCACATCAGCGCCTGCAGGCTCATCTTAGACATTAAGACAATATGGCATGCGATTAAACAGCACATTTTTTGTTATTTAATCATGCTAAGTTATCATGCTATATATATGAAAGGTATAGTAGTGCAAGAACTACGTTTCTTTCTGCTTTTTTTTTTTTTTGCATATAGGTTTAACAGACATGCTTGTGGTACCCCAAAGGCATTCCACTTGCCTATAACACCAATAACATTTGTAACAGTGGGGTATACAGTGTCACTTGCACTTTTTGTATTTAAAGGGAGGGTATGTAATAACAAAACATGAGTACATCAAGTTAATCTTTGTCAAGGTGACCTCCAGCGCTTACTAAGCAATGTGCATTTACGCTTCCTGCGCATTCTAGACATTATACATGGAAACACATACTAGTCATTGTGCACTTATGCGCGCCATCCATGCTTAACATTAACGTTTAACCTTTTGTAAATTCTAGACATTATACTTTTTAAACTTGTTGAATCCTGTTGCTTGTATTAAGGGGGGCCACCGCATAGTCTGGAGCTCTTTACTACGAGGTTACTTAGGGTCAGAAGCTGGGTGTGTAGTTAGTGAGCTTATATTTATAACAGACATGTGCACAGCTGTTTTTAGAAAACAAATAGCTTAGCTAGGGTGGTCTGTCAAATAAGATAAAGTAAAGTAGATTAAATGAAAATAAAGTAAAGCAGAGTAGAGTACCACCAGGCAGATTTCGGCACGTTGGGTCATCGTTTGCAAAAGTCAGGGTGGTGACGGCCGTTATGTATTGCCAGTTTGAGTGTGACCTTACTGACTTAGGTGTCCGTGTAGCGGTGAGTGCTGCCAGAGTGTCTGTTGGTGGGGGTGTCTGCGGTGAGTTCTGTGGCTTGTGCCCTTCGTGTATTCCGTCGTGAGGAGTTGGAGCTGCCGACAGGTCTTGTGTTGTGGATGCTGTTGCTGGGCCTGCTCTTCTCGCACATGGGGATATACCCTGAAGGTCGCCCAGGGTCCGCTGGGTCCCAACGGCCCGCTACAGAGCATAGTGTCTGGGGGTCGGTGTGGTTATATTACCCGATCGTGAGGTGAGTACGAGTGTTGAGCTGGGCAGAGCTCATTATCCGGGTGTGGGTACCGGTATTGTTGTGCTTTCATTAGTGGATCACTTTTCCGGGCCTTCCCCCAGTGAGAGTCTGTGGACTTGGTGGCAGAAGGCTGAGGTAAGGCGTTTTCAAGTGGGGCATATATTGGGCTTGTCGCGTGAATGGGCGGTAGGTTTGTGGATTGCCGTCTTCCCCTCTTTACCACCTTTGCTGTCGAGGGATGTGCATGGATTCGGCTGCGTGGTGTGTGAGGTCTTCCTCAACGCGACCCGTGTGACTCACCGCCAGCCGTCTGCAAGGTAGTTACATTGCTTTCGGACATTTTGTTAGGGCCACGTGGTGGCTGTCGGCGGTCATCGTCGAGCCGCCCAGGAGTGCCTTGAAGGTGTTTACTTGCCTGGTGGAGACTGGGATAACCCCCACCGGTCCAAAGGGGGGGGTGAACGGGGCCGGGAGGGCTCCAGCCGTGTTGTGGGTCTCTTTAGTCAGGGGTGGAAAGTGGGGCAGCGGCCGTCCGCTCCACTCCCCCCCCCCCTGGGTAGGCCTCAGTCCCCAAGTCCCAGAGCATCTCACTGGGACCCAGAGTTACCCGATTTCAGGTGCTCTAGCTGCACCAGGACACTTCGAGCTCTTGTTCCACGAGTTTCCAGTGTGTTTCAGGCTGAATTAAGTGGGTATTTGCCCAAAATTAGCTGAATTCCTCAGGAGCCGTGGTGATTTGCAGCCTGCTGGCATGGCTGCCCGGCCCCGCCCACCCAGGGCCCTATTTAACCTTGTACTGTAGAGAACTCCAGATCAATTTTTTTCCCCAATTAAGTAGCTCATGAAGCAGACATTAGGCTGTTAGAGTAGGACCTGCCAAAGATGGGGTATATTGACATTGTGGCAGGCTTATGCAATGTCTGATCGTATAATGTAACTAAACCCCCATTATTTTTTTGCCTAAAATCTGTCAGCTCTGAAGTTGCTGTTTAGTGGAAAAGGGAGTGCGCTGGATTTTCTTTTCTTTTTTTTTGTAAATTTATTTTATTCAAAGAATTTTCACTTTATGCATAAAACTTTGTCGCGGACACGCAGGTCCAATAAAGGCTTTTTCAGTTCATGTCTCAGACATGAGATAGTTATAGTGAACAACCATAGTGACATGCAGGTCATCAAACAGTCTAAAGACACATACTAGTTGGGCTCATAGGTCCTAGGAACCTTTGTGTGGATGGGGTTTTCCCTCTATCGTACGGTTGTTGTGGCTATACTAAGTCACCCGGTGTGACAAAGGTGGTTTGTGTCTTGTGTCTAGACAGGTAGTGTGTAATGACCAACCTTATGGGGGAGAAACAGGGTGTTGTGTGCGCCTTTCGAGTTCAGTTCTCGGATCTTTGGTGACGGTGGGGTATACCCCTGTTAATCTGGCTGGGGTGGAGGTGGTTTGTACCGTCTTATTCCTGTCTGCTCATTAACTCCCGCGTTTGGCGTGGGTGCAAAGTTAGGCTTGTTTCTCCGTGTCTTATCCTTAACTGTGAACCCCTGTCCCTTTTCCTATTTTTCCTGTCTGATTCTCTTTTCTCCTTCCTTCTTGTCTTCCTTACACCTTTCCCTTTCTTTTCCCTCCTTTCTTTTTCTCTCTTTTTACTCTTGGCTTTCCCCTTCCTGTTCTTTTCCTTCCCCCTTTGCTACCCTTATCTTTTCCCTCTCTTCCTTTCTTTGCTTAGAGGGTGCTCGTCCGTCCGGAGCCTCTACGTCTTATGAACTTCTCTACTGTGTCGCCTTCCCGCCCGCGGGTTCCCCCAGGGGGGGGATGGATGAGGGGGAGGGATGGGGGGGAGCTTTTGGCTACATTAAGTATCCGTATGGTTAAGGATTTTTTATATGTCGATGCTTTCGTCTTGGTGTGATGGATGAGGAATGTTGCGGGGTTCATGGGTGGTGGAGAGTCTGTGAATCTTTCGATGATCGTGTGAATGGTTGACCAGTATGGTTGGATGATTGGGCATTCCCACCATATGTGGAGGTATGTTCCCTTGTGCGTGTTGCACCTCCAGCATACGTCGTCCTTCGTGGGGTCGTATAGGTGTGTGTGGAGTGGGGTGCGGTACCAAAGGGCCAGTATTTTGTATGCTGTTTCTTGCGTTCCACTGGACGGTGCGCAGTGTAGTGAGAGGGTGCATATTTTGTCCCATTGGTTGGGTGTGAATGTAGTGCCTAAAACTGTTTCCCATTTCCCCATGAAGCTTGGGGATGGCAGCCTCCTCAACCGCATGATCATTCCATAGAGCGTTGATAGGCCCCTCGGCAGCGGGTCCGGGTCCATGCATATCTCTTCAAACGTTGTTAAGGGTCTGAAGTGTGATTGTTTCGGGTAGTTTCTTGTATGAGCCCTTTCAGTTGTCGGTATCTGTATTGGAGCATGAATGGGTGATCGGAGTTCCCCGTCATGGCCTCTAGTGATTTGAGGCGGCCGTCGTCTATGGCGTGGAAGAGCCTCGGTATGTCTTGTCCCAGCAGCTGGACCAACGTTCTTGGTTCCCTTCCTGGTGGGAAGACCTCATTATGGACTAGAGGCATCATTGGCGATGGCGTGGAGGTGAGCGAGAGTGGTACTGCCAGAGCTTGCCAAACCCGCACGGTCGCTTTGATTAGGGGGTGTGGAGCAGCTAGCTGTCTGCTTTGGATTTTCTTTTTTATTGTATAAATTGGCTCCCAGCAGCACCCTATTTATGCATGTCCAGGTGAGTGCAGCCAGTCCCCTGTTTTCTCATATGTATGAAATGGTTATAGGCATTTCTTTGCTCATAGTAACAGGGCATATCTCACTATGATTGGTTGCTGCCTGTATTTGGTCCACAAGCCCAACAAAAGAAAAAAGGGATGTTTCTTTGGTGAAGCTGAAATCAGAACGTTAACAGAGGAATATACTGTCACCTGAAATGCGGATTGACAATGTAAAAAGTTAATTAAAGAAATCAGACAAGACAGACTAAAACAACTAATGACACTGTAAGTGCTCTGCAGGTCAAAATAAAATGAATGTGATATTCAATATTAGTGCAGGGTATGTAGATAAAGCCAACATTCTTGCCACCAAATCCAGCTTGATACAACTTGTGGTGACACTCAAAATAAAACATAATTACATAGTAAAGATACAGGAAACACAACTATGAAAAGTGACTCTGATAAAAGGGTGGTCTGGGGACCATATACCATAAGAACTCTAAACATTCTATTTTGTCACGCTATGCAAACATATTGGTGACTAGGAACGTTCAACCAATGGAAAGTGTGACGAAGCTCGCTGTACCCCAGTTGGGTACCTCCACCAAGCTCGCTCCCTAGCTGGAACCTGGAAACCTGAAGTGCTTGTGCCCCAGTCGCCGCAGCTTGACTGGAGTCCTTCTGGAGCTCTTCCACCCGACCAGGCTGCAGCTTTCCTTCCAGGCAGGTATAGTCCCCTCTGGGTATTTCGCTGCAGCCATTCTTCCAGGCAGGTATCGTCCCCTCTGCCTATTCCGCTGCAGCCCTTCTTTCAGGCAGGTACCGTCCCCTCTGCCTATTCCGCTGCAGTCCTTCTTCCAGGCAGGTATCGTCCCCTCTGACACTTGCGACTCTCAAGCCTAGCTCTTTTGAGTTATCCCAGGGCTAGAGGGATCCTGCAACCAGGTCCGAAGACTCTGTCACTTGGATCCCTAAAAATCTACACAGGACACCCGCTTCTAAATAGAACTTAGAAACAAAACGTTATTTTACTTGGTGTAGTGACATTCTGTCATCAAACTAATATGGTGACCAGGGGTCATGTGACCAAGCTCATGTTTGCCTTTCTTACAGTGGGATAAGCTTTACCATTTGAAATGGTAATTGGGTAATTCAATACCTTTACAAGTCAGGAAAGAGATAACTACTTCCCCCTTTCTCCATTCCTCTCTGTTCCTTCTTGCTGTGCTACAGAGCAGACGCCATGTGCTATCTTGGTGAACCATGTTACACTCTGTTGCTTCCTTTTCTTCCTTGGTGGATGTGATGTTGAACTTGCAGCAGTGAGCCATTACTAGATGTGAAGGCCTAACCGTGGGTGAGATCAAGCGTGTGGGGAAGGGGATTACTATATAGATAGATAGATTTAAAAAGGGTTGTTGCTCCATGGGTCTGGGCTGTGTGTTTGTGATACATTTATAGTATTGTGTTGTTGCCTTTTAATAAATACCTTTTAATGTAGACAAACCTTGTGTAATATATATATTAATTTGGTGATACACCACACTTGGGACTAGCCAATATGATCATTACATATACATTACTGGAACAAACGTAAAAAATTAAAATAACGAAACATGTCACAAATATACAGGAAATTATAATAGCATAATAACATATAAGGGAATGAGGAAGATAATAACCAGCACAAAATATCTCTACTGCCTGCAGAATTTGCAATATGCAAATCTACCAGAATATGCAAATTAACTAGTCTTGCTATTCAGGTAGTGCATACTGCTGTTGCTACCAACAGAGGGTGCTACAGAGGCTCCATAGCCAAATCCACCTAGTTGGTAGCAATGCTCAGCATTACAGGAGAGTGTGTATACTGTTAAAAAAACATTTAACAGTATACACACTCACATTATAAATACCCTGCACCTATAATGGGCACAGGGTGACTGAGACATAGAAGCCATTTAGGAACCATTGTAAAGTGTCCTTCTAAACTCGTCCTAGTGATGGTGACTACAGTCACAGACAGCACTGTGACACACAATGTCTCTGTGAATGATTGTGGTTACATTACAGTTTTATACAGGTTATAATGAGAAATATCTAACTGTACCACAAGGCTGGTTAATGGCCAAGTTGCCAGCACAAAATATTACACATGGTTTCCAGATGGTTTTAGTATGACCTAGGTCAAAATCAAGAAAATCACACTATAATGAATAAACACACTGTTGGGTAACAAGAACCAGGACAGGGCACAGACTAAATACACTGAACAAAATCATAAATGCAACACTTTTGTCTCAAATATTGTTCACAAATCTGTCTAAATCTGTGTTAGTGAACACTTCTCCTTTTCCAAGATAATCCATCCACCTCATAGGTGTGGCCTATCAAAATGCTGTTTAGACAGCATGATTATTGCACAGGTGCGCCTTAGGCTGGCCTCAATAAAAGGACACTCTAAAATGTGCAGTTTTATCACACAGGACAATGCCACAGATGTCGCAAGTTTTGAGGGAGTGTGCAATTGGCATGCTGACTGCAGGAATGTCCACCAGAGCCGTTGCCCGTGAATTGAATGTTTATTTCTCTACCATAAGCCGTCTCCAAAGGTGTTTCAGAGAATTTGGCAGTACATCCAACCGGCTTCACAACCGCAGACCACGTGTAACCACACCAGCCCAGGACCTCCACATCCAGCATCTTCACCTCCAAGATCGTCTGAGACCTGCCACCCGGATAGCTGCTGCAACAATCGGTTTGCATAACCCCAAAATTTCTGACAAACTGTTAGAAACGGTCTCAGGAAAGCTCATCTGCATGCTCGTCATCCTCATAGGGGTCTCGACTTGACTGCAGTACGTCGTCGTAACCAACTTGAGTGGGCAAATGCTCACATTCAATAGCGTCTGGCACTTTGGAAAGGTGTTCTCTTCACAGATGAATCCCGATTTTCACTGTACAGGACAGATGGCAGACATTGTGTATGGCATCGTGTGGGTGAGCGGTTTGCTGATGTCAACGTTGTGGATCGAGTGGCCCATGGTGGCGGTGGGGTTATGGAATGGACAACACAGCTGTATATATATTATTGATGGCATTCTGAATGCACAAAGATACCGTGACGAGATCCTGAGGACCATTGTTGTGCTATTCATCCACGACCATCACCTCATGTTGCAAGGATCTGTACACAGTTCCTGAAAGCTGAAAACATACCAGTTCTTGCATGGGATGCTCTGGATCGGCATATACAAAAGCGTGTTCCAGAAAAAGGATGCTCTTAGCTACTGTCAGCACTACAACACCAAAATGTGCCTGGTGAGCGTTGCCAAAATGTAGCGACTGAGGATGTCCTGTGAGAATGACGCCAGGACATATGAATATAAAAGTATGCAAGAGAACACTGTCCTGTGTCAAAAATGATGCCGCCATGCCAATATTAATGCAAGAAAAATTCTTGGTTTCAGTTTGGTTTATGTAGCCTAATAAACTTAAAGGACCACTCTAGGCACCCAGACAACTTCAGCTTAATGAAGTGGTCTGGGTGCCAGGTCCAGCTAGGGTTAACCCATTTTTTTTATAAACATAGCAGTTTCAGAGAAACTGCTATGTTTATGAATGGGTTAAGCCTTCCCCCAAATCCTCTAGTGGCTGTCTCATTGACAGCCACTAGAGGCGCTTGGGTGATTCTCACTGTGAAAATCACAGTGAGAACAGAACACGCAAGCGTCCATAGGAAAGCATTGATAATGCTTTCCTATGCGACCGGCTGAATGCGCGTGCAGCTCTTGCCGTGCGTGCGCATTCAGCTGACGGGGAGGAGGAGAGGAGGCAGAGAGCTCCCTGCCCAGCGCTGGAAAAAGGTAAGTTTTACCCCTTTTCCCCCTTCCAGAGCCAGGCGGGAGGGGGTCCCTGAGGGTGAGGGCACCCTCAGGGCACTATAGTGCAAGGAAAACGAGTATGTTTTCCTGGCATTATAGTGGTCCTTTAATAGGAAGGTACCATATCTATGCATACACTACCATACTTGCAGTGGTCAAAAGGAAAAATAGAAAACAGCTCTGCAATAAGCAAACAAACGTATTATGGTTAAAATGTAAATATTTATAAAATTCTGTTTCAGAGACACACACAAGGATTCTTTTATTGTTATTATTTTCAAGATGTATCGGAACCATTGTTTAATTCCTCATGTAGAATAAAGGTAGGCAAATCACTGAAATAACATGCATCTAAATGAAATGCATTTGAGAAGATGAAGGCTTGACAAATGGCTTCACCTTACAGTTTTTTAAATAAGCATCTTTCTAACAAATGCTTCTATTTTTAAACAACAAAAATATATGTTGCTTGAAAGCTCTACTCTCAGCATTATTGGCGTCATATGTCAGTGCTAACATAACCAGAAGAATAGCCCAAAAAATTTTTCACTAAGGATTGTAAAATATCTTTATGAAAATCGTTTTGCATTGCACTCTTTTATAAAGCATTCACAAGTAAGCTGAGATGAGAAGCAATTTGCAAAATGCATACCATATTATTGGAGTTGGAAAAAATCCTTGACCCTGCTGAAGGGTCATTTGTAATGCCCTGTACAGAACCAGTGCCCCAATCAACAGAATTCATAAATTTCACCCAGGACTCACTGTTGACACTAAAGCCATTTGCAGAGGAAGCATTTCCAGAAGATCACCTCAAGAATGCCGTTTTAGCTTGCTTTTATCCTCTATATCTTAATTTTCAAATGTATTCTTCTGTACCTCCCTCACCTAAAGTACTACTTCTCCCACACATTTAGCTGGTAATACACTCAACTTCATTTTCTCAGGCACATGCACAGTCTACTTCATTTACTCTCTTAGATCACCACCTCGCATGTTTTCGCATAGTTTTCAAGAGTCCCCTCACCCAACATCCTCAGCCTAATCTTCCTCAACATGACCATCTCTTGACCTCCAGCAACTGTCAGCTGATCTCCATTCTCAGCTATTATCCATTTACTTTCTCCTTTCCTTCTCTGGCTATCTTCTTGTGCAACGCTACCCTCACCTCTGCCCTAGACAAAGCAGCCCCACTAAAAAACATGCACCTCAAGGTGGACACATCTCTAGCAATGTCACACTAAGTCAACCTGCTACCTACAAAGATGTTCCCGTACAGCTGAACGTACTCTAACATCTTGTCAAGTTTTCTTCATTACAAATTCATGTTACTCTCACAACCCCAGATATCTCTTTGATACCTTGTTATTCATAACACTTAAGTGTCCTTCTGGTTCAACAGGGCCCTCGAGAACCGGGCCGCGACCGGCCCCAACGCCAACGACCCTGGCGCCCTGACCAGACCAGAGGAGTAAAAGATAAGGCTGAACACCGCGACCCGAAGTGAGGTAACATACCCCGGGCTACAGCATGCTAAACATTTATCCATGAGTAATGTCTTCCCAGTTGAGGACACAAGTCACACATATATCACAGGCCTACACAGCAATTGGGGGGCGCACTTTTATTGGGGAGGGGGTTTAGGAACCAAAACGAGGACATGGGACTCCAACAAAGCGCCTGGGTCGCCTCACCCCATTATGCTTCCTCTAGGGAGTGTCTCCTTTGGGATAACAAGCCACACATGCAACATGTAAAACCACTGCTAACGGGGGGCTCATAATTATTTAGGAGGGGGCCAGGAATCTCGAGATGGACATGGGACTCCATCAAACCACAGCAGGCCTCAAACCCCACCATGTCTCACCCACAATGAGACAACCCCAACCTACTGAAAATGGAAGATCTGGGACGCACCAAACTCTTCCCATAGGAATGCTAGATAACTCCCCACTAACTCCACCATGCCATGCCCTATAGCATACCATATCAGGGCAGTCATATGGGGGGGGGGAGGGAGAGACAATGAATTATACAACTGGATAAAGCATGGCCACCCACACGGAGGAGGTACTCCTACACAACACCCAATAAGAAACCAAGGAGGGGAGGGGGAGAGAGAGGAGGTGGGAAGGGAGGAGAAGGGAGGGAAAGGGGGGACACAGAGGGATGAACTACAGAGAAACCACATAGAATGAGAGGGGCAAACAACCGACTGACCCGCAGAAGCGCAATACCAACCACAAAACACACTACCGGTGCAAACCTCGCCACACTACAGAACCCAAACAGAGAGGTGCTGCAGCACCCCGCATACACCAGCCGCTACAAGGAAAGAATGTTACGCATAACCCCAACCAATAGTGAACACACATAGATCAAGCCCGGACAGACACACCAGACCCGACTCATGACTAACCTGCAGTCCCAAACCCACAAACAGGACAGGGACACCGGGAATGCACCACCCCCTCAGGAAATGGATATAGTGCAACCCTCACACAAAGGGTGCACGGTCATCCGGGAGTCTCCCCGGGCACCCAGGACCACTGGACCCGAGTGGAACCACTCCCTGGATGCCTGTCCATTGACCTGCTCATTCACCCGGACTCCCCGTGATTACCTTCCCCCCTCTCCTCCCCCGATAGCCATTCTCACCTCTCTGCCTTCACTCAACTTCTTCACCCCCCTTTTTCTTTCTTTTTTTTCCCTCTCTCCCCTCTCCGCCCGCCCCTTTCCTTCGCCCGCCCTTTCCTCCGCCCATCCACCCCTGCTTACTGCTATGGCGGCACCGGCCCTGGGGGGCACCTGCTATGCGCGGGAAGACCTAGACGTCCTCACATACAATGTGCACGGCATTAACATTCGAGAAACATGCTCCCGCTTTCTCAGAGAACTCAAAAGATACAAGACATCTGTAGCATTCATACAAGAAACGCACTTCCAAGAGAACCGAGTGCTACCCCTCAAAGACCGCAATTACCCAATGGGCTTCTTTAGCAATAGGCCGACTAGGGAATACCATTCATCAGATGGATACCCTACACGGAACTAGACATCCTCCGATGCAAACGAGGCAGATACATCTTCAGGAAGGGCACCATCCATGATCAGAACTACATATTTGCGAACATCTACGCCCCAAACACAAAACAATATCAATTCCTCCACACAACATTAACAAGCCTGATGAAATTAGCTGAGGGCATCCTGATCATTGGCGGAGACCTCAACCTGCCGCTACACTAGCACGACACCACCTCGAACACTGCAGCAGCCACTACGCGACCGAACAGGCATGCAAAAACACTCCAACTACTCCACCACCACCAATTAACAGAATGCTGGAGGGCACTAACCCCTACAACCTGAGACTATACCTTCAACTCCGGCAACACAGGCCTCTTATTCAAGACTGGATTACCACCTTACACTCCTCGTGGAATCCGAAATACTACCAATGACCTGGTTGGACTATAACCCCGTTCAAATACGGCTTAAATTGCCCCTGTTCCAACCCCGCCAGACCTCACGGTGCCTGAATTAATCCATCCTAGCTGACCCAGCCATCGTTGACAATACCAGGAAGACCATCCAAGACTACTTCGCCACGAACGAGACAGGAGACATGACATCCCTGACCTGCTGGGATGCACACAAAGTGGTGATCCGGGGCCACGTCATCGCGATATGCTCGAAGCGCAAGAAGGAAAATGAGCTAACAGTTGTGGACCTGAGCAAAGAAATCGCTGTACTAATAAGCCTACACAAACGAACGCAGGAAACCGACACATATCGCAATCTCCTCATGATATGCACCCAACTTACCACCCACCTAAACAGTTCTATACAATGCTATATGAACGCCGAGAAGGGATTTGACCGGGTGGATTGGGACCTTATGTTCGGAACGCTCCAAGACCTAGGCATTGGGCCAAAATACATCACCTGGATACAGGCGCTATATTCAATATCACCACAAATATCACCACAAACTCAAGCTGAGCAGATGATCCTGAAGAAGCTTTGACCGTGCGTCGGCACCTCAGCTTCCAAATGTGAAGGCTGTGAGGTAAGGGGTACTTCTGATTCTCATCGATTGCAGGTGGTAAGGCATTATTATGGCCATCAAAACACCTACTTGTTGATATTTTCTCCAACAAGTATCTTTATTCTCTTAAAATAGAGTTTCAAAGGGTTGTCAAGGTCAACAAACGTTACTTCCCATAGAGCAGAGGTAGGCTTAATTCTGGAATGGTATATCCACGGGGTGATCTCAGCAACTTTCACAGTGTACTACTTGGCATGTGATCTCTCCTCCTATTTGGTGGAGATCCCCTTTAAGGCCTAGGACAATCAGTGGTGGTCAATCGTACATGATTTCGAAGGGGAGAGAGACCGATGAGTTTTGTGGGAGCGCTCCTGATCTGGAACAAGGCAATAAGGAGCAGGGCATCCCACTTCAGGCACATTTTCTTGGCACATTTTAGCCAAATGTATTTTCAGTGTTTGGTTCATCTGCTCAACTTTTCCTGAGCTTTGAGGCCTATAGGCAATGTGCAGTTTCCATTTAAAACTGAGGCTGGTGGCTAATTCCTGCAGGCACTTGTGTACAAAAGCTAAGCTGTTCTCGGATCCAACCGTTATCTGTGTTCCATATCTTGGAATTATTTCTGCCCAGCCAGAGTAAGAGCATATAGCGGAATTAACCAAATTCTGACATAACAGTAAAGTCAATGAACAAATCAGATATAGGTAATGCTCCAACAGTTTGATTCCCTGGTTGTTGGCTTGGCCCTTATCGGGGCTATTTTGGCACATTCTATGCATCCTCTGGCCACTGCTTTTGTTACTGTAGACGGGCAATGTTTTCAGCCAATGACGTGGATATGACTATTCTCCCATCTTCTAACTGGCATCCCTTGTTATTCAAGGAATGACCTGGTTCTGTTTTCCAGACATTTTGTTCAGCTTGGCTATATAGGGGTGATCAGTCAGAGATGGGTACCAGGAACAGCAGGGCAAGGGTTGATTGAGATACAGAGTCTTTCATAGCGACATGTCTTTTTCTCCAGAGTTGAGTAGGCTCAATTCCTTGTACAGGGCCCCATAGGCATGAGTTGTAAGGCATGCATACTTTGAGGCAGTGTAGATGTTGACACGTAGGCCCGCGACCAGTTGCAAGGCCCTGGTCAGGTTCTGGGAGTGGCTAGGTACAGTAAGTTGACAGTTTTACAGTGGTTCCTTGGGTTCTCACATAGCATGGCTTGGTACTTTGTGGCTGGACTGCATATGGAACCCAAACATAGAGTTCTTGTCCTAGGGTAAATTTTTCAGCTTCTGCAATGAAGAGAGAAGCCGCAGCCAATGTTCTCAGACAAGGGGATAGGTCTAGGGCCACTGGAACCCGTTGTTTGGATAGGTAGGCAACCGGCCGCTGCCATGAGCCCAAGTACTGGGTGAGAACATTGTGGCGGAACCAGCCTCGCCACTGGGCATTGGAGAAGACTGATTGCCAGCCTCCTGCCCTCTGACTATGGCCCCATGTTGAAATGCTTGATTTTCCCCTGCAAAGACCTAAAAGCCGGGTCATTCGGTACTTTCCCTATGTGAGCAGTGTTACCCCAGATAGCTATGCCATGGAGCCCATTCGTATAATGAAAGACTATGTGAAAGACTTTGGCTGCATGGCAATTGAACTGTATGTATGTGATCTGAGCGCCATTCAGTAATAATGTGCGCTCAGATCTAAGCTATCTGGGGATATGTTGAATGTACCTGTTTTATGCAATAGCTACACAGTTATATATTTGTATGTATTTTAATAAATTTTGCTACCATGTGGCTAATGGAGTTTTGCCTCTGTCCTTGGAGCTACTTGGATTACTTCCCAATTATCTCCAGAATAGAAGACTCTGTGGAACTGGTTTTGGGCAGAAAAGCCATGCTTCATTTGGTCACAAAGGACGTTGATCTAACTTTTGACCCACTGGACCAATTTGTATGATTTTGACGTATGTTGGTATTTGGAGTATGCTTCTGAAAATTGAAGTTTTATGTGAACGTGATGCATACTTTTAAAGTTATGAATATTGTGTAAAACTGTGTATTTTCCTGCCTGTGATAATTATATTAACCCATTGTGTAAGGTAATTGTATCACAGGCAGAGGGGAGGATTTTGTGTGGGAGTGTCTGAGTGTATTGTACGTGTTTATTGGTTGTTCTTCAAAACCCTGTGGGCAGTACTATGTTTGTAGAATGTGAATAAAAGAGGCTGTATGGGCTATTACAGTCAATTCTACTTCACCCTCAATTTGGTGTGCCGTCTCTTATTGGGGGAATCTGCTACAAGGGATTGCTATGCTCTGCATACTCTCTTGCTATATTCACTGCTAAGCTCTTGTAAGAGCTTGTTCCTGTCTTGCTCTCTGAAGGAGTTTATGGTGGTTATGGTGTCGGCTGGAGTGCTTGGAGCCCTCAGGAAGCGCTAGGAGCATCCTTCAACGGAGGTACCCAGTTGGGGTGCCAGGTGATCCATTACAAACATCAACAGCAGATTTCCTCTTCTGGACATACAGGTAAAACACTCTTTGGTGATCAGGAAGTCCAAGTGCTGGGGCTTGGACCAAGGCCTCCTTTAGGTTTTTGAAAGCTGTCTGTTGTTCTTGTCCCCATAGAAATGGGTTATATTCAGGGCCGTTGCATTGATAGAGAGATTAGGTATTCGCCTGCGACAGAATCCGGCGGCAATCAAAATTCACGCATTTTCCGATGACTGGTGGATATGTTGATGCGGCACACGGCTCGTTTGCATTCTGGGCCAAGATTACAGCTTCTCTCTGAGATAAGGAATCCTAAGCACTTGACTGCTGTGCAACATATTTGGGCTTTTCTTCTGGACAACTTGAAGCCTGCTTTCCATGAGATTCATAACAGTTGGTTTGTAACTTGCAGGCATTTGTTTTGAAAGGTGGCAGCAATAGGGAGGTCATCCCCATACTGCAGGAGCATACAGTGACCTGACTCAGGCGTGAAATGTCACCGATCATGACTGAGTACTTCTCCAGACAGGTTGGGGGATTTATTTGAAGCCTTGAGGCAGTCTTGTCCAGGTTAATAGTCTCTTAATTCTGGTGCTAGAATCTTTCCACTGGAAAGTGAATATCCGTTGACTCTGCAGTTCAAGGCATATACAGAAAAAGGCGTCCTTCAAGTCTAGGACGGTGAAATGGGTGGCTCTTCCAGGTATAAGGGTCAACAGATGTTAGGCACCACCAGATGAATTGTCATGACTTCCTTGTTGACTGCCCTGAGGTCCTGAACAGATTGGTAGTCTGCCAGGCCCACAAAGTCATCTCCTCTACTGGCTCAGTCATAAGTCTGATCAAGGGTTGCAAATCTCTCATGTTAGTTGTTTGCCGACCATCTTCTGACTTCATATTGTCTTCCAGTTCTGACTTCATATTGTCTTGCACTTCTTCACTTCATATTGTCTCTCTCTTCTTCACTTCCTATTGTCTTTCTCTTATGGTACTGGCTCTAGCGGATGGGGGACAAGCCTGGTTTTAGTTCAAGGTGGACCGGAGGTCTGTTTAGGGCAAGAACAAGGGGGTTTTGTTCAGCCACTATACCTGGGGTGTCTATGATTCCTGTAGGAATGCATCCATGAGGGTCTTAACAACAAATAACCTCCATTTTACCTCTTTTGGGACAGATACAAACATAATTCTAACTGTGCTAACTGTGTTACCATTTGGAGGAAATGTGATCTTTGCTTGGAAATTGGAGAGAACATATCTCACTAGGAGTTTAATGGGACAGTCTGGCATGTACAGGAACTGGTGTTGAATTAAATGGCCTCCCAAATTGCAGGTTCTTTCTCATAGCAATAGTCTGGTGACAAGCTTACCAGTGGCCCCTACTATAGTGACAGTCTGTCCAGATGCAGGACAATGGGTTTAGTCACGATAGAGTGCTGGGCCCCAATGTCGACCATGAAGAGACTTTTCTTTCACCTAACGGACTGAGTACAGGTGGTGTGGGTATAACAGATGGCGTATACTCAGGGTATTTAGAAGGTGTAAAACAAAAAGAATATACACACTAAAGCAAACAATAATATACGTAAAAACTAAAAGTGTTCCCAGGTGTACGTCACAGACACCTAATGAGCAATAAAGACAAGGAGACAAAGTGGGAAAAAACACCCATATAAAAATTAAAAGAACCACCTGGAAATGAAGACCAGGATAAGTAGATCAAATGTAGATCTAAGATAATAATAAACCGAATATAGCGTAATACAGTAAAAATAAAACTGAATATGTGATGTTGGTAGAAAACTCACAAACATGTGAAGAATCAGGCTTTTCACCCCACCATGGGTTAAATGAACCAGGAGAGTGGGAGGTCTCCAATTATGAAAATCCTTTTTTATATATATATATATATGTATATATATATATATATATATATATATGGAAAAAGACCACATATGGTCGTTCTGAGTGTTTTGGACAGGCAGAACTTCAGAGAATGACAGTGTGGAAGCAACCTGCCATTTATCATTGGCAAAAACACTAAAAACTTCCTTAACCTCTGAAACCTCATTGCAAGCCAAGTCATTTGTCCCTAGATGGACAAGTACATCCAATTCCCCTTCCTGCTTTGCTCGCTTAACAATATTATAAATACGTCTCCTGTCTCTGTGAGCAGTAGCTCTGTGAAGCTATCTCACAAGACCACCATTGTCCATCTCCACACCTCTTATGATGGAATCCCCCAACAACAACTGTTTTCAATTAGGCCTCACCGTAGTCTCCAAGCCTGTCTCCACAACACTACTACACTCAGTGCCTGAGACTGTCTCCACAACACCACTACCCTCAGTGCCTGAGACTGTCTCCACAACACCACTACCCTCAGTGCCTGAGCCTGTCTCCACAACACCACTACCCTGACTGCCTGAGCCTGTCTCCACAACACCACTACCCTCAGTGCCTGAGCCTGTCTCCACAACACCACTACCCTAACTGCCTGAGCCTGTCTCCACAACACCACTACCCTCAGTGCCCGAGCCTGTCTCCACAACACCACTACCCTCAGTGCCTGTCTCCATAAAACCACTACACCTGGTGCCTGAGAATGTCTCCATGACACATTCTGAAAGTGCAGAAAATGAATTATTTAGAGCAACAGACTGTGCAATATGCCTTTTATCCACAACTCTAAGTCTACCGGATCCTACAGTAATCCATCTACCATCCCTAGTATGTCTCTGCTTTGTTTATCAGATAATTTACAAATCTCAGACTTCAAAAATGCAATCTCCTGCCACAATATAGAGAACTGTCCACAGATTAGACAGCATCCAAATCTCCAAAAAGTGGAACGTGAAACAAATGTATAACAACTACTACACTAAACTAAGTCTGCCATTTCAATGAGGTGAATAATTTAAATCAAACACACATCTATTATTGCCTTCCAATATCTCAGTTTTTTCAGCTGTATTGTATTGTTATATGTTTAAGGCGACTGTTCGCCTATTTTTCGATTTTTTACTTTAGACTTTGTGTGGTCTGCACCTGCGGGTGTTCTTTTTCGGAACATGCGCACGCGCGGTGCATACTTTCAACTGAATGCTACATTCAATTGAACCGTTTAACCCCTGGTGGGGTGAAAAGCCTGATTCATCACATATTTGTGAGTTTTCTACCAACACCACATATTCAGTTTTATTTTTACTGTATTACGCTATATTCTGTTTATTATTATTATCTTAGATCTACATTTGATCTGCTTATCCTGGTCTTCATTTCCAGGTGGTTCTTTTAATTTTTATATACGTATACTGGGTGTTTTTTCCCACTTTTTCTCCTTGTCTTTATTGCTCATTAGGTGTCTGTGAGGTACACCTGGGAAGACTTTTAGTTTTTATGTGCATTATTGTTTGCTTTAATGTGTATATTCTTTTTGTTTTTCAGTGTATTGTTAGTCCTCATTTATATACCACTATTGTTATATAATTCTTTAATGGCTTCTCAATGTGTATATGATGAGATAAGAAATGAAAGGAAAAAAATAATTGATTCAGTATTCAAAGGAGGTCCACCAGTAGGGGACAGTTCCCTAAATAGAAAATTTGTCAAACTAGAATATCTTCTAGATAGAGAGACTCGCAAATGGTGGGAAATTACCTCCCTAGAGCAATATTTGGCCTCTGACACCATACCTTGGGTTTAGAGGACAAGTTATCAATGGAGGACTGGCACAATGCCAGTGATGAATGCTCAAGAAAATATATGATAGGTTTGGTTAATTATCAAAAAAGATCACTCAAAGCAATTGAGGAAGAGATTAAAACTTTAGAAAATTATATCTCTACCTTTAGGGAACCAAAGGCAGTAGTAAACAATTACAAAATATTAAAACAGAAAATCAAAATTGTGGATGAGAAAATTTCTAACATAATATCCACCAAATTCCAAAGAGATCAGGATGATTTTAAAAAAGGTAACCAAAGAAACTGGTCTAGGTCTAAACATCATAATAATTACCATCACGGAAATGGAGAGAGAAATCCTAAATATTTAGAATTTCACAAGTCCTATTATAAGGACAAAAGAAGACGAAATTTGACTAATTTAAATTCCAACATCTAATCGTATCTCTAATTATACTTCTAATTCTAATCATGATCATCATTCTAATTCTAATTATCAATTTTCTAATAAAACTAAATTTCCCACATCTCCTCATGAAGTTCAAACAAGATATTCTAATGACAATCAAGACATTTTTTTAAACAGGGGGCCAGACCTAATGTCAGAATGAATGCATTAGCCGGTTCATACTCAGAACCGGTTTCAGGCGTTCAGATCACCAATAAAGATAAGACCACACTCAGTGGCGTACACATGAGCCTTGGGGCCAAGGTGCGAAAATTGATCCGTGGCCCACCCCCCTTAGTCGGCGCGGTTCGGGGCCGCAACACATGGGGCTGCGACCCCGCGACCGCGGTCTGCACACACACTTAAAGGACCACTACAGACACCCAGATCACATCAGCTCAATGAAGTGGTCTGGGTGCCAGGTCCCTCTAGTTTTAACCCTGCAGCTGAAAACATAGCCGTTTCAGAGAAACGGCTATGTTTCACTGAGGGTTAATCCAGCCTCTGGTGGCTGTCTCATTGACAGCTGCTAGAGGAGCTTCCGCGATTCTCACTGTGAAAATCACAGTGAGAAGACACTGAACGTCCATAGGAAAGCATTGAGTAATGCTTTCCTATGGGCGGTTTAAATGCGTGCGCCTCTTGCCGCGCATGTGCATTCGGAGCTGAGAGGCGAAGGGATCCCCAGCGCCAAGGGAATCCAGCGCTGGAGAAAGGTAAATGCTGAAGACACAAACACACTCTCATGAACAGATGCATACACACTAGCTAACAGACACACACATTTACTGACAGAGACACACTCAGCGACAGACATACATAGCACACTCACTTACAAAACATACACTTACATACACACTCACTTACAAAACATACACTTTCACTGACAAACACACACTTACTAACAGACATCAAACACACTCAGGAACAGACACACACAGTAACACACTCACTGACACTCACTAGCAGACACACACCCAATAACAGACACACTCACTAGCAGACACACACACACACACTAACACACACAAACTTACACTAACACCAACACACTTACACACACACACTAACACTAACACACACATTTTTTTTTTAAATTGAATCCCCCCAGCCTTCTTACCTTTTGGAGAGCTGAGGGGATTCCCTGGGGTCCATTGGTGCTGCTGGACTCCTGGGGGGCCAGTCCGGAAGGCGGGCGGGCTGTCTGGGTGGCCGGTGCGTGAGGGAGCACTCTCCCCTGAGTGCTTCCTCTTCAGCTCCCTCGCTTCCGGCTCCGGTATCAGGGCGGTGCGCGAGGGAGCTGAAGAGGAAGCACTCGGGGAGAGTGCTCCCTCGCGTGCCGGCCACCCAGACAGCCCGCCCGCCTGCCTGCCGGGGTCAGCAGGGCCAGCTTCGGGGGGCCCTGGGGTGGCCGGCTCCTGGGCCCCCCAGGGGAAGAGGCTGGCCCAGTGTGTACATGCCGGTATGTACGTCACTGACCACACTCAGAAGTGGAGGAAGATGAAACAACACTACATCTTCCCCACAGACAGAACTAAACGATACAGAAGGCATTTTCGTTATATCAGATGAAACCCTTTCATCGTGTGAACTTTCATTATTAAAAAAGGGACTTAAATTTGCCCCTTCCTCTAATTCTAATTCTTTCAATCTTTATGTAGACCATGGGTCGTCAACCTGGTCCCTAACGCCCACTAGTGGGCGTTCCAGGAATCCAGGTGGGCGGTAGGGATTTTCTAATTTTGAGAGACCAGGCGGGTGGGTGCGAGCCGACGGTACCCCTGCGACCGGGTACCGCCATCACCATTTGCAGCCCCGGCCCACGCGGCAAACCGCTGGGGCTGCATATGGAGGGTTCCATTGGGTGGCCCATGCTGTCAGGGCCACCCGATGGATGTGGATTGTAAGGGGGCCCGGTCAGCGCTGGGCGCTTTAACAGCGCGACCGGGCCCCCTGTGATTACATTACCGAGAGGGGAGGAAGTGACTTCACGTCAATCCTCCCAGCTAACACTGAAAGCCGCGCGGGAGGAAGACCAGGGAGTCAGAGTGGGAACTCTGACTCCCATCCACTTGAGCCACCACTGGACCCCTAGGGAAAGTCACCCTCCTGCACCTAAAAGGTAGGAAACAGGAGGGTGACTAAAATATTTTGTGTGTGTTGGTTTGTGTATGTGTCTTTGTATGTATGTCTTGTGTGTGTGTGTGTGTCTGTGTCTGTCTGTATGTATGTGTCTGTCTGTATCTTTGTATATATGTGTGTGTATGTCTTTGTATGTATGTGTGTGTCTATGTGTGTATGTGTGTGTCTTTGTATGTGTCTTTGTATGTATGGGTTGTGTGTGTATGTGTCTTTGTATGTATGTGTGTAGTTTGTATGTGTGTCTTGTGTCTGTCTGTGTGTATGCAGGGCCGTCTTTAACGCGGGGCAAACGGGGCAGCTGCCCCGGGCCCTGTCCCTGCTGGGGGGCCCAAGGCAGCTGCCCCATTTCCCCTTTGCCCGTAAACTATGGGGGCCCACCGGGTGGCCCATGCACTTAGAGCCACCCGGTGGGCCTGTGTTAGCAGGGGCCCGGTCGGGCGCTGTGGCGCTTTAACAGCGCGACCGGGCCCTTGCTTTTCGGCAGCACTGGGAGGAAGTGACAGCCGTGCGTCACTTCCTCCCACAGAAACAGGAGCGGCGCGGGAGGAAGCAGCTGTTCCGGAGGGGGCCAGGCCGGCAGAGAGCAGAAGCATAACTCCCAGCCACCCCAGCCAGCCCACTGGACCCCAGGGAAGCCACCCTCCAGGAAAGGTAAGAAACTGGAGGGTGGTTATCAAATTTTGCATGACTGCAAGTCTGTCAGTGTATCTATATGTCTGTGTGTGTGTGAGTCTGTCAGTGTATCTGTATGTCTGTGTGTGTGAGAGTCTGTCAGTGTATCTGTATGTCTGTGTGTGTGAGAGTCTGTCAGTGTATCTGTATGTCTGTGTGTGTGAGTCTGTCAGTGTATCTGTATGTCTGTGTGTGTGAGAGTCTGTCAGTGTATCTGTATGTCTGTGTGTGTGTGAGTCTGTCAGTGTATCTGTATGTCTGTGTGTGTGAGAGTCTGTCAGTGTATCTGTATGTCAGTGTGTGTGAGAGTCTGTCAGTGTATGTGTATGTCTGTGTGTGTGAGAGTCTGTCAGTGTATCTGTATGTCTGTGTGTTTGAGAGTCCATCAGTGTATCTGTATGTCTGTGTGTGTGAGAGTCTGTCAGTGTATCTGTATGTCTGTGTGTGTGAGAGTCCATCAGTGTCTGTGTGGTTCAGTATGTCTTTATGTATGTGTGTTTCAGTATGGTTGTCTGTGTGTGAGTCTGTGTCAGTACATCTGTCAGAATGTGTCTCTGTATCTGTATGTTGTCCATTTGTATTTGTGTGTGTATCTGTATGTGTCAGTGTTTGTATCTGTATATCTGCATGTGTGTCAGGTTGTGTATCTGTGTGTCTGTCTGTGTGTCAGTGTGTGTGTCGGTGTATCTATAAGTAGTCAGTGTGTGTACCTTTGTATCTGCATGTATGTCAGTGTTTGTATCTGTGTGTGTGTCTATGTGTGTGTCAGTGTATCTACATGTAGTCTGTGTGTATCTGTATGTTCTTGTGTGTATCTATATGTGGTCAGTGTGTATCTGCATGTGTGTCAGGTAGTGTATTTGTGTGTATCTAGACGTAGTCAGGGGGCCCAAGTAAATGCTTGCCCAGGGTCCAATCTAAATTAAAGACGGCCCTGTGTGTATGTGCCTTTGTATGTATGTCTTATGTGTGTGTGTCTGTATGCATGTCTGTGTGTGTGTGTGTGTGTCTGTATGTATGTGTGCCTGTCTGTTTTTATGTATGTGTCTTGTGTGTGTGTCTGTATGTATGCCTGTCTGTGTGTCTGTATGTGTGTGCCTGTCTTTCTGTATGTATGTGTGTATGTGTGTGTGTGTGTCTGTATGTATGTACATACATGTGTGTGTGTGTGTGTGTCTGTTATAGTGGGCTATATTAAGTAATAGTAAGTAGGATACCTAGCTCAGCCTTCCTACTGGGCATTGCTATAAGGAAGGTTAAGAAAAAAAAGGTGGGGAGGGGAATTGAGGAGGGAGAGGAGGGGAGCTGACGCACAGATGAGAAATCATATTATGCGCAAACAGAGAAGTCGTCTGAATATCACCGAAAGAGGAGACCTTTGTTTGTTCCTTACGAAAATCGAACCTGATATCAAATATTTAGTCTTGCAGCATCAACCTCAAGGATCTCATTAATCACTAGTAAAGGTAATTTCAATTTACTTTATTGTTTTCTCATTAAACTTTATAAAGTTAAAAACATTATAAACATGCATTAAGTAGAAATAAACAGATAAATGTACGTACATATATATTTTTTTAAAACACCCTCCTTTTTAAAAAATATTCCGCACTTGCACGAAAACTGGTGGGCGGAAAGGAAATGTTTTCAACCAAAAAGATGCATTAGTGGGTGATAGGTAGAAAAAGGTTGACTACCACTGATTTAGATAATCAAAAATTTCTAAGAAAATTGACTATTAAGAGATTTTTAAAAAAATTCTTTCTTTTTGTGTGCAATTCTTAACAAGCAGCTTGCTTAGCCACAATAGCCACAGCAAGAACAATTGATACACATGTATGTAGCATACCAACAAAAGCACAATTTTTATACATTTAACAAGCGGTGTCAGGTGTACTATTGTACAGTGTTGTGTGGTATCAGTCTGTCTAGGTGGGATAGGCGAGTTGTATTGGCGTTTAAATTCCTAGACTGAAACCTGAAAGATATTCTTGGCACCCATAAATTTCTGCAGGATATTGTTTTTTTGAAATTGTTTTTTCAGCTGTATTGTATCGTTATATGTTTAAGGTGACTGTTCACCTCTTATTCGATTTTTTTTCTTTAGACTTTGTGTGGTCTGCACCTGCGCATTCTTCTTCTGAACATCCGCACGGGCAGTGCATACTTTCATCTGAACGCTACAGTCAATTGAACCACTACGTCATCCATTCCGTTCCTGGCCGCATAGAATATACGTCCTTGCGTTCCACAGTGGAACGCACGCCATCAGGTGAAACTGATCGATTGGAATAGTCAACACTATAAGAAGTCCCCATCACAGTGAACTACTACAGATCCCAGAGGAAGTCCCCCATCGGATGAAACGCGTTCGACTCTATTATATTTGGACTTTATTAATTTTATGTTATTTTGATTTTACTATTTACCATCCTGCTGCTGTTGGTGATTTTTCAAGATTTACCATGCTGCTGCTGCATTCCACCTTGTGTGGAGATATGGCCATGATTTTTACACCCGTCTGTATGTGTATTCTAATAAATGTATTCCTGTTTTGAGTTTACTTTACAATATGCTGTCTTTTTTCCTTCATATATATATATATATATAAGGATTTTCATCATTGGAGACCTCCCACTCTCCTGGTTCGTTTAACCCCTGGTGGGGTGAAAAGCCTGATTCATCACATGTTTGTGAGTTTTCTACCAACAACACATATTCAGTTTTATTTTTACTGTATTACGCTATATTCTGTTTATTATTATCTTAGATCTACATTTGATCTACTTATCCTGGTCTTCATTTCCAGGTGGTTCTTTTAATATTTATATACATATACTGGGTGTTTTTTTCACACTTTTTTTCATATTTAGAAGGTGTAGCTGAGGCAGACAAGTCCTCTGACAGGTCCTCCTGGGGAGGAGAAGGTAAGGGCAGGTTGGCCAGGTCAGGGCATATAGGGAAATTTTTTTTTCTTATATATAGTCAAAACATATTTATGTCCAGGCTTTGCAACACATACTAATCCAGTATCAGTCATGATATTAAACTCTCATTCTCAAAAATTAAATCAAAGATGTTTAAATCAACCCCAGTTATATTCTGCTTTGAGTGCAGTTTCTAAGATGGGGAGGGGTCAGCTGGTATCACTTCTTCTGCACTGTGCCTAAAAAAACTCAAGCCATGGTAACCCCTTCAGTTCTGGACTCCCGCATTAAAGGATCACTATAGGGTCAGGAACACAAACATGTATTCCTGACCCTATAGTGTTAAAACCACCATCTAGCCCCCCTGGGCCACTCATGCCTCTATAAATATAGCAAAATCTATATAGCAAAAAAATATGCATTCAAGCCTGAAGCTGTAACTCTGCATGCTGTTTGCCTCAGAAAAACAAGCAGTCTGCTGACATCATCAGAAGTAGTAGTCTGCTCCAATCACAGTGCTTCCCCATAGGATTGGCTGAGACTGTGAAGGAGGCAGATCGGGGCAGAGCCAGCATGATTCAAACACAGTCCTGGCCAATCAGCATCTCCTCATAGAGATGAATTGAATCAATGAATCTCTATGAGGAAAGTTCAGTGTCTGCATGCAGAGGGAGGAGACACTGAATGTTTGTTTTAAATATGTTTATTGTTATCATGTCGTAAGCTTGGTTAATATGCATTCCGTAGCAATACAGTAAGGCATTTAAAAAGAGCAAAAAAGAAAAACTTTTAGGAGCCTACGCAGAGGCCAAATCAATCAGTATAAAGCAAAGGTACATTTTTGCAGCGGAGAAGCTTATGTCCAATTTTGGCATATTTAGTTTGTAAAGTACAAGTAAACATCTTACCAACTTGTGTGTGTGTGTGTGTATCTTACGGGTGTGGCCTGTTCGGATAGTGGCGTGTGTCTCGTGGTGACAGTGGCGCGCATGTGAGACCAAAGTTAGGTAATGTGCAGGCGTCAGTGACTGACATGTATATCTGTGCTTGTCTAAAGCGTCTGCTGATGAATGCAAGGTGTTTGTGCCAGTCATAGCATGTGTGTTGAAACTGCAGTGTAACATTAGGTAGTGCTGTAGCCGGGATGGTTACGTGTATGGTCGTCTTATAGCGTAACAGTCTGACGTAATTTCAAAATGCGTAGTATAGGAATAGGAACAGGTAGAGAATAAACATTATTACATGTCATAGGCTTGGTTAATATGCATTCCGTAGCAATACAGTAAGGCATTTAAAAAGAGCGAAAAATGGAAACTTTTATGAGCCTACGCAGAGGCCAAATCAATCAGTATAAAGCAAAGGTACATTTTTGCAGCGGAGAAGCCTCTGTCCAATTATGGCATATTCCGTTTGTAAAGTACACGTAAACATCTTACCAACTTGTGTGTGTGTATCTTATGGGTGTGGCCTGTTCGGATAGTGGCGTGTGTCTCGTGGTGACAGTGGCGCGCATGTGAAACCAAAGTTAGGTAATGTGCAGGCGTCAGTGACTGACATGTGTATCTGTGCTTGTCTCGAGCGTCTGCTGATAAATGCAAGGTGTTTGTGCCAGTCATAGCATGTGTGTTGAAACTGCAGTGTAACATTAGATAGTACTACAGCCGGGATGGTTACGTGTATGGTCGTCTTATAACGTAACAGTCTGGCGTAATTTCAAAATGCGTAGTATAGGAATAGGAACAGGTAAAGAGTAAACATTATTAACAATATGTCGCCCTGTGTGAAAAGCTGAGGGAGGCCTCACATGTCTCTGCTGCAGTGCAGTCCCCAGGTCGCCGAGCCCTCGTCCGGCCCCCCCACTCTGGCACCAGTTCACCGGCCGGGTCCTTCGCGGCACCGTGGGCACTCAGGGGCAGTGATTGTCTGTCGGACCCCACCACAAAGCCCGCGGCACTCTTGCCCCCTGCACCTCCCCAGCGTCACGTTGTTCCCCCTGGAGTGAGCATTCCCAAGTCTCTCCCAGTGCCGGCCTCACGCTTAAGGCTGGTACTCCGCTCCCCCAGCCACCGGTCCACCGGTAGAGCGGTGCACTCCCGCCTCACAGGGCTCGCAGCAGTGGGGACATGATTCCCTGGGGACCCCCATACCCAGAGATTGGGGTACTCACTGCTCTAGCCAGCTTGTGGGCCGCGCAGAGTGTCCGTCGAGTGTCCAGCATCCCCTGGGCCTGCACCGGCCGTCCATGCCAGTCCCCTGTGCTTTATTCCGCTGTGGCCCTCAGGGTGTGATATGCTATGCTGAAATGTCTCTATAGAGGTGCAGGTGATTTTCCTCGTATCCGTTGCAGAGCTATCTAGCCAATGCTCTCTGCGGGCTGTTTCGTAAGTAGTAAGCCGTCCCTGCTAGTTCATGGGCTGTGTGTCTCCCTGCGGTATCCCCTTTTCCTCTGTTTCAGAGTCAACTCCTGCTGGCTTGCTGTTCCTCATACAGCTGTTTGCCAGTATAGGCGGCCAGTGTGCGCCCCACGTCGGAGCTCTCCCTGCGGCGCCGATCGCCGCCATGTGGCCGGGATAACCCCCACCGGCCGAGAGGGGGGGGCAGGGCCGTGCCCCGGGCCGGGGGCAAGCCCACATCTGGCGGTTTTATCCCCCGTTCGGATGTCTCGGGGCTGTGCCTTTCTGTGGTATAGTGCTGCCTGTGCTGCTTGTGCTGGCTGCGGGCGGTTGCGAGTTCTGCCGCATGTAGGCCTGGCCTGGCCTCTTTTGCTTACCCTGCTCGCGGTATGTCGTTTTGTCGGCATCAGATGATAGCTGGGGTCATTCCCCTTCCTCTGCTGTCACGGTACCCGGTGTTTGGGTGTTCCGGTTCGGTATTTTGGCTCTTTTGCTCAGATTAGTGCCGGAGCCCATGTAAATGGCGTCTGGTCGGCCCGGCGGCCCGGCCCCGCCCCCCGACACTGAATGTTTGGATGCATTTTAGGCAGCCATGACCCGGGAAGAATCTCTAACAGCCATTTAAGGAGTGGTCAGTGATGTTATCACTAGGCTGTAATGTAAACACTGCATTTTCTCTGAAAACACAGTGTTTACATCAAAAAGCCTGAAGGTAATGATTCTACTCACCAGAACAAATTCAATAAGCTGTAGTTGTTCTGGTGACTATAGCAGTGGCGGATCCAGAGCCTGATCTCAGGAGGGGCACTTGTAGATTATTTAAAGAAATAATCCAGGCACAATAACCACTACAGCTCAGTGTAGTAGTTATGGCGCCAGTAATGCCAGGATCCCATCCCAGAGTAAGTAGTCAAACCGTTTAAGAACAGTTTGACAACTTACCTGGGGTCTGCTGGCATATAGGGCATAGGAGCAGTGGTATCTGTTAGGGGTGAAGTGTGTGTGAAAGGTGGTGTGTGTGCGAGTGCATGAGGGCGGCAGTGTATGTCAGGGTTGCAGTGTGTGTGTTAGGGGGCAGTGTGTGTAGTGTGTGTATGGGGGCAGTGTTTGTGGGGCAGTGTGTGTAGTGTGTGTATGGGGCAGTGTGTGTATGGGAGCAGTGTGTGAAGTGTGTGTATGGGGGCAGTGTTTGTGGTGCATTGTGTGTAGTGTGTGTATGGGGGCAGTGTTTGTGGGGCAGTGTGTGTATGGGGGAAGTGTTTGTGGGGCCGTGTGTGTATGGGGGCAGTGTTTGTGTGGCAATTGCCCCGTTGCTTTAGATCCACCACTGGACTATAGTGTCCCTTTAATTCATGTAGAACAAAGCAACCTCTCACAATTTATTTTTTAATGTTTAATTTTTTTAGCACAAACTCATTGATTAACTGATCTTTAGGAAAATCAGCAACAAGGCTATATGCATTTTCAAATTATACAAGAAAATCAAAAATATCCACATCAATATCTGGGTTTAGTTTTTTTCAACATTTCAATGTCTGCAAAATCATTCCCTGTTAATTTTAATTAACCACATGATTTAATAAACCACATGTCCATCAGCATCAAGGACAGGCAGACCAGGTTGGGCTCTGAGGGGCAAGATTTTAGCACCAGACCTAGCCCTAAGGTCATATGGGTGACTAGTGAAGGCTTTGGGGAACGTAAGGAAAGCCTCTGCTGGCAAGGAATAATCCATGCTATGTAAGGCACTGGATATAGGCTGGTTAGTTCTGGGGACAGACTGAGTGGGGGGTGCCAATGATAAAGAGCCTTACAGGGGACGTAGGTGGTGTGTCCAGTGAATGCTGTCTGTTCTGCAATCGAACTACTGGGGGAGGAGGTGGGGGTAAGTTATTCAAGTCTGGATATAATCGGGCAGCAGAGGAACAAAGGGGTCCCCTATAGGGGCAGCTCATGTGGATCTGCAGGATCAACAAATATGGGCTGTTTGGTGGGGGCAGATTTAGGGACTGAAGCCAGTGTGAAAAGCATCAAATGGCTTTCCTCTTCTGAATACTTCACCACTCTGACTGCTTTGTGACTACTTGCTGCCAGACATCAATATAAGGGAACTGATCAAGATGACTTGGGGACCCAGTTACTAGAGCATGAACCTGAGCAATTAAATCCAAGTCCAAGCTACCTTCAGAGGGGCAACCAGAACAAATAACGGGCCATTCCCGTTCACACAAAATGATCAACCGTTTAGGAACGCAGCACCCACTTCCAAAGATGCTGCATGCCATCACTGTGGTAGGTGCTGGCGGCCATGTTGGCTGGTCTCATTTCATGAGCACGCTGCTTCGGTGGGGAGGAATGAGTCAGAGATCCCGCCGAGTACAGAAGTGGTGGAAGCTTCCGCTTTATCTCTTGTGTCTCTCCTGGGCCGGTGTTAGACACTACGTTTCCTGCGGATTCTTGGCCCAAACCGATTGGGAATGCGTCACCCACAGGATATGTGAGGGAGGGAGGGCAGGCACACCGCTAGATAACCGAGCGTTACCATCATGGAGGGAGAGGGCAGCTCTCTTTCCTTTAAGGGGTCAAACCGCTCTCAAATGGTTTAACACCAAAGGCTTCCTCCACCTCCAGATCTCCAGGTCGCTCAGTGGTACTTGGCTTCTGAAACAGAGTGTCAGGAAGTGCAGATTGACGTCAAGCATGGGTGCTGCTGATTGACTAGAGTGGTCAGTTGATGCTCTAAGCCAATCGCTAGTTCCTGATTCATAAAAATGTTTTACTTTTTTTATGAATGGGAAGCTACTGATTGACTTAGAGTACCAGCTGACCTCTCTAGGCAATCAGTGGCACCCCTACCCAGCAGCACTCTGTGCTTCCTGACACTCAGTAAATAAAAGTGAACACATTAACACTGATATTTTTTTTTTACCTGGGGAGATGATAAGGTCCAAAGTTTCCCTGCCAGGCCCAGGTTCCAAAGCTTTATGATGTGGTGTCCAGAATACAGTGGAGGGTTCACTTCACTTATCCTTCCTGCTCCAATCTCCTTTTCTTCTACTTCATGTGACACAGTCTTCTTTTTCTTCTGACACTGTCTTCTCTCCTCCTTGGCTCCTTCTGCTCCTTTACCTTTCTGCTACTTTTGTGCCCTTCTGCTCCTTTCTCTTTCTGATCCCTTTCTGCTCCTTGCAGACACTTTCTGCTCCTTCTCCTACTTTACCTTTGTGCTCTTTGCTGCCCCTTTCTGCTCCTTGTTGTCTCCTCCTGTTCCTTTCTTCTCCTTCTCCTACTTTACCTTTGTGCTCTTTCTGCCCCTTCCAGCTCATTGCTACCCTTTTCTGCTCCTTCTCCTACTTTACCTTTGTGCTCCTTCTTATTCTTTCTGCTCCTTTATCTTTGTGCTCCTTCTGTCCCTTCCTGCTCCTTTTTGCTCCTTGCAGCCCCTTCCTTCTCTTTGCAGACACTTCCTCCTTCTTGCTGCCTGTTCCTGCTTCCTGCTGACCCTTCCTGCTCTTTACTGACCCTTCCTGCTCATTTCTACTCCTTATCCTACTTTACCTCTGTGCTCCTTCTGCCCCTTTCAGCTCATTGATGACCCTTTCTGCTCCTTGATGTGCCTTCCTGCTCATTTCTGTTCCTTCTCCTTTCTGCTCCTTGATGTCCATTCCTGCTCATTTCTGTTCCTTCTCCTTTCTGCTCCTTCTCCTGCTTTACCTTTGTGCTCCTTCTGTCTCTTCCTGCTCCTTGCTGCCCTTTCTAGCTCCTTGCTGACCCTTCCTGCTCCTTGCTGACCCTTCCTGCTCATTTCTGCTCCTTATCCTACTTTACCTTTGTGCTCCTTCTGCCCCTTTCAGCTCATTGCTGACCCTTTCTGCTCCTTGATGTGGCTTCCTGCTCATTTCTGTTCCTTCTCCTTTCTGTTCCTTGATGTCCCTTCCTGCTCATTTCTGTTCCTTCTCCTTTCTGCTCCTTCTCCTACTTTACCTTTCTGCTCCTTCTGTCTCTTCCTGCTCCTTGCTGCCCCATTCTGCACCTTCTCCTCCTTCACCGTTGTGCTCCTTCTGCCCCTTCCAGCTCATTGCTTGAGTATTGAGCCCCCTTGCCCCTCCATGTGTCTCATTCTCTCCCACACCACTCCATGTGTCTTATTCTGTCCCCACAACCCCACCCTGTGTCTTTTTCTTCTCCCAGACCCTCCATGTGGCTTAGTCTTCCTTTCCAGCCCCTCCATGTGTCTTATTCTGCCCCCACCTAGGAAACAGCGCGTTTCGCCTATCAGGGCGTCTTCAAAATGGAATATTCCATTCTTCCAAATTGAATATTTTTTTGTGTATTTTACTATTAAAGATTTTTTGGTCCTTTTAATTGTGCCAATCATCTTTTTATACACATTCTTCTGATTTTATTTCTACTTGGCATTTTATTTCCTGGACTCCAAGGAATCCTAGGTGGGGATCATACCACCCATGCTTTCATCAAAGAGCAGTTAGCCTGCTCTTTACTTGTGAGTACTATTTTATTTATCTTATCACTATTGTTTTAACTAGTGAGCACTATTAGTTGTCTCTTTCTACCCTTCTACCGAGTGTTGAACATACCCCTAATGGAAGAAGTCCGCTGTATATCCCATAAGCGGGGATTGTACCACTGTACACCCTTCAAACTAGAGCTAGCTAAAGCTCTTACAAATGTAAGTTTATTACCATCTCTCTTACCTATTGTACCCATTGGATTCTACTCATTACACAATTTGGATCCTTTTTATGCTTTGTCTTTTCATATGAGTGGATCTGCCCAGATAAAGACAGTGAGGACAATACTCCCGATCAAGCACGTTACCCTTTATTTGATCTAACTGAGATCATTCCATCTAGACTCTTTGGTCTGTTTCTTATTGATACTGGACTTTGGTGCAACCCTTACCTCCTTTTTACTACGCCTTCTGTTTTTTTAAAGGGTCTTGAGGGATTACCTTTTATTGGGTTGCTGCTCCTTTGTTGTTTAGCGCTTACGCTCTCCTCTTGTTACAAATACTATAACACATGCATTCCAAACACTTTCATTGAATACACAGACACACAAACACAGAAATACCTCACAGGTACACACAGTTACAGTTGCACACTGCCAGAACCCCCCCCCAACCCCCAAACATCCCAAATCTGCAAAACAAACTTGTCAAACACAAACAATACTAAACACACACTTTCAAATCTTAAATAGTAGAGATATTAGTAGGACTCTTTATGGACCTCAATGCTGTACTTTTGTGCATGAGCGTGAGTTCAGCAGTGATGTCTGCTCCTGGCACTGAAGCACCAAAAGCAGAAGACCAACAGCCAAAAGAAGATTAATATTCAATAATTAGCAGGGATCTACATGGAATAAACAGGTCATGCCAAGATAACTTACTTCCATGAAGCAGTTAGTAGTGTGATGGAAAGCACCTTGACCCAAGGCTCAAGCTACAAATGACCGGATGACCAGTCTGTTTTTATTAAATTCGCTAACGTAGATCATGATGTGCTTTGAACTTTACCTTAATTTTAGTGTCTGACAAGTAAGCATAATTTCTTTACTTGTGTCAGGTGTCAGGACTACAAGTTGATCCAGCACGCAGAACTGTGTCACACCTAGGACTAAGGATAACGTATAACCGGACCTTAGAATGGCCAGACTTAACGTATCCAAGAATAGTCAAAATACTTGCCGAGGTCAGGAACACAGAATCAGACTCAAGTCAAAACAAAGCCAAAGTCAAATACCAGAAAATCAAGATCAGGAACGCACTCTCGGATTACCATCAAGATGAAATCATGACAGGGCAATGAGCAAGAGGAGAATTGGCTTTAAATACCCCTCCTGTGGATCCAATTGGCTGTCACCGACCTTTGACCCCAAAAGCAATTACCAGGTTTCCATGTGCATGATTGCTGCTCAGCACAAACCCTCCTGTGGATGTGATTGACCATGACCGGCCTTTGACCCCAAAAGAAATTACCAGGTTTCCATGTGCATGATTGCGGCTCGGCACAACTTTTCCTGTCAGGACAGTAAATGCCATTAACCACATTTTTATGTGCTGTTGAATATATGACAACTTGTGACATTCTGTGGTTTCTGAGGAGACGATTGCAGCTTTCACGTCTCCTCACGTCTCCTCATTTTTTTTGTTTGTATGTTTGTGTGTCTGTGTGTATGTGTCTGTCTGTATGTGTCTTGTGTGTGTGTGTTTCTGTATGTATGTGTCTGTGTCTGTCTGTATGTGTGTGCCTGTCTGTATGTAGGTATGTGTCTTTGTATGTATGTGTGTCGTGTGTGTGTGTGTGTGTCTGTATGTGTCTCTGTGTGTATGTGACTGTCTGTATGTATGTGTCTGTGTGTATGTATATGTCTGTGTGTATGTATATGTCTCTGTGTGTATGTTTGTGTGTCTTTATGTGTCTATGTGTGTTTCTATCAGGGGATGGGGCATGGATCAGTTTCGCACCGGGGCCCCATGGATTGTGTGTACGCCACTGCCCTAGGTGATAGCGATATCTAAAGTTGGCAGCATTACAATCAGCAAATGGTTACAACATTTTCGGTTTGTGATTGTATTGAAAACAATTATGCTATACTAACCGTTGTTCAGAAACCATTACCAAAGAAAAACGGATATTCGTGACCATCACAACACTGACCTTCACACACGCACTAACAGACATTAACACACTGAGAGACACACACTCACTGACAGACTCAGACCCACAAACTCAATCACTCCCAGACATATTCACTGACAGACACACACTCACTGACAGACAGACAGACACACACTGACTGGCAAAAAGACACACACACAATGACAGACAGACATAAAGGCACACAAACACTGACAAACACACACATTCTTGCACACACTAACAAATCATTTTATTTATTGCTCCCTACCTTTGGGAGCTGGTGTGGGGCCTCTCCCTGGGGTCCATCTTCTCTCTGCAGGTCTCCCTCCTGCTCCTCACTGCAACCTCACGCACGCAAATTAGTGACGTCATATTCCGGCACCCGGCATCACTACAGAAGGCGCTCACGAGGGAGCAGTGTGGAACAGAAATACTGATCTCTCTCGTGGATCGCGAGTTTGATATGCTTGATGTAGACTCTAACGCTCCCTTCAGGAGTCCAGCAATTACCATCTGCTGTTAAACATCCATTATCCTGTACATCCTTTGCTGTTTTATTATGTATCAGTAACTGTAAAAATAAACCTGAAGAAACCATAAGTCAGATTGCGTAATAGTATTTTTGGTTAATAAATACGTATATCAATCTGGCGAGCCTTTTACCCAAGAAGATATACATAAAAAGACTTATTTCAATCAACCTGGAAAAACGATTTTATTACACTTTACTTGAATATTGGACAGAAATCCAATATGTTTTGTAATCACCAGTTTCTGTAATACTTCATGTGTGGTGTGCTTGTTCTTCATGCACAAGAATCTATTCCCTTTGGCTAAACTACAGATTTTATTTCTCCAATCCATTTCTGGATAATTAAAATCCTCCATAATTACAACTTTGCATAGTTGAGAAGTCTTTTCCATTCGCTTCAGCAACTTTGCTTTTCAACCTCACCAATGTTTGGTTGCTTACAGCAAATACCTGCTAATTTTTTATAATGTTTGCTTTTAGTATTTTTTTCCCCCTTCTCTGTGATTAATTTCCCTAAGCTTATTTTTATTCATGCAATCACTTCTTGTTTGCTGCCCTTGAAGAAAAGTACTTTCTTTAAAAGTAAGTATATGCGATCAGGCTTCTACAGTAATTAGATAGTCATACAGATGAGGAACAAGAAATGACATTTGAAGGGAATACGTTCACAAAGCTTCTAAGATGCTTTTCTTAACCTTTCTTTGTTTGAAAGTGCATTCGTTTTAAATCTATGTGCTGAACCATGTAGATGGAGAAATGGACAGACAGAGAGAGAGAGGGATGGATGGGAATCCCTTTATACCCTTGCACCCTTAGCAATGGTGTATTGTTTGAAACAGAGTAAGGGATGTGATCTATAAGGATCAGTGACCAGAAACTAAATTGGAGAGGTTATAACAGGTATCCAGGCAGGGTAGGGTACAACATACTTTTATCCACAATAAAGTACAAAAGGTTCTGAAATTGATTTTATAGCATTTATGCTACAATTTGCCCAGGCACTACATTTTTTCAAATATGAAAATAAATATTATATAGAGATCTCAATGGTAACTGAGATGACCTTTACATATGCATAATCATCATCTGTATTTATTCGAGTGGTACAGTTAAAAGTGTGCAGTTTAGATTTACTGAACCCTTGAGCCAAATAACAATGCAATATTAGAAAGTTGAGGGATTGTTTGAGGTACAGGAGCAGGCTAGTATCCCTGTATCATTGTAATCATCAGCCAGTCCAGCTGCATCTCCTACTGTAGGGATGGGGAACGTGTGGCTGATCTCCCTCACCAGTCTCCGGGCAGTTTGTTAAAAGTAAGAGGAAGATGGAAGGTCCTAAAGAATGATTTCAGGGAATTAGGTAGCAAACTTAAGAAAAGGACCTCCAAGGTGGTATTCTCTGAGATATTACCTGTGCCACGCGCTACAGTGGAAAGGCAGCGGGAGATTAGAGAGGTCAATGCGTGGCTTAAGTCTTGGTGCAGGAAGGATGGTTTTGGGTTTTTAGAGCACTGGGCCGACTTTGTGATTGGGTACAACCTTTATAGTGGTGATGGATTGCACTTAAATGGGAGAGGGTCTGCAGTGCTGGGGGATAGGATGGCTAGAAGGTTGGAGGAGATTTTAACCCCTTAAGGACACATGACATGTGTGACATGTCATGATTCCCTTTCATTCCCTTTCATTCCAGAAGTTTGGTCCTTAAGTAGTAGGGGGGCAATCTGCAAAATGGATATAGGACAGAAAGGAGATGGGCTTCAGCACAGTATAAGGGGGGTGGAAACGGGGGGAGGGGCAAGCTCAGAACAGAGAAGCTGTGTAATGATAAAAATTCACAAAATATACGCATATAAGTGACGCATAATATTAAATGTATGCTTACTAATGCAAGGAGCCTAAATAAGAAAATGGGGGAACTAGAGGCATTAGCATACACTAAACAATATGATATAATAGGCATAACTGAAACATGGTGGGATGAGACACACGACTGGGCAGCTAACTTAAATGGGTACATGTTATTTAGGAAGGATAGGAAAAACAAGAAGTGTGGTGGGGTATGTTTGTATGTCAAACATGATTTAAAGCCAAATGTTAAGCAAATGGAATGCGAGGAGGATAATGTGGAAGCTTTATGGGTAAATATCTGCTTGGGGGAAAAGAAGGGAAACCAACTATTGGTTGGGATATGTTATAAACCACCTAATGTTAATATTGACGAGGAACAACAGCTGTTTGAGCAAATTGAGAAAGCTGCAAATCTGGGTAACACTTTAATTATTGGAGATTTTAATTACCCGGATATAAATTGGGACAGAGGGACTAGTGCCTCAGCAAAGGGAATTAGGTTTTTAAACTTGTTAAATGACACCTTCATGTTACAACTTGTACAAGCACCAACTAGAATAGATGCTTGTCTGGACCTGGTTTTAACAAACAACGTTGATCTTTTGACCAACATTCAAGTAGGTGAGCACTTGGGAAATAGTGATCACAATATAGTGTCCTTTGAAATAAACTCAAAAAAACAAAAGCACATGGGGAATACTAAAACATATAATTTTAAAAAGGCCAATTTCAATAAGTTAAGGGAAGCTTTACAATATATTGACTGGCATAAACTCTTTAGTGAAAAGAACACTGAGGATAAATGGATCATCTTCCAACAAATATTACAAAGGTACATTTCTCAGTATGTACCGTTGGGAAATAAATATAAAAGAAACAAATTAAAACCAATGTGGCTTAGTAGAGAAGTAAAACAAGAGATTACAACTAAGAGAAGGGCATTTAACCCTTAAGGACCGAGGACGGTTCAGGACCGCCATCGGCATTTTGTCTTGCCTAATCGATGACGGTCCTGAACCGTAACGGTCTGGTTTACTGATCGCCGCCCCCCGGCGATCAGTGTTCCTTCGTGGGGAGACTGCCTGCAGCCCAGACAGTCTCCCCACGGCAGATTAGGACCCCTGTGGCCATGTGATCGCTTAACACAGCGATCACATGGTCACAATAGGTGTCCATGTGTCTGCCTGCAGGGGGACTGTCTGTGCTGACAGGCAGTCTCCCTGCTTGTGTAAAATCAGAAAAAAAAAATAAAGTTAGTGTTAATTAAAAAAAATAAAATAATTATATATGTGTATATATGATATATAGACATATATTATATCTATATAATATATGTCTATATATCATATATATATAATGTCATACTAAGTGTATTTTTATATTAATATGTACTTATATTAATATAAAAATACACTTATAATTAAATTACACACGTATATATATAATATATATAATAACTATATATATTGTATATATATATTATTATAAAATATAAATAATAAGTAATTTAAATTAAATAAAAAATTTTTTTAAATAATAATAAAAAATTTAAAAAAAATTATATAGCTATATGAAATTTTATTCTAACTGTATTTTAAAATTAATATATATATATTTATATCAAAATACACTTAGAATGAATTTGTATATATATCTATGTATATAAAAATAAATAAAAATAATAAGAAATACAACCGCCGCTCAGACTGCGCTGATCCGCCCGGTTGCTGATGCCCTATCTGCCCCCGGGGACCCCACATCCATAACGCAAAGGGGAGAAAAAAAAAAATAAGAAAAACACCGCCTGACCCGAACTAAGGGGCTCGGCCGACACGCATACAACGGCCCTGACATCATCACGAAACTGTACAATACTAAACAAGGTTATAGTGGACTTAAGAAAAGCTGCAAGAGTATGGACTGATCCTACACCACAATATGCACGAACAAAACTCCACCTGCCGGGAATAGCGACTACCCGAGACTGAGTACACACCTGGCAATGTGACAACCTGGACTGACCTCCCCCTTGTGCACTTATAGGAATGACCCCGTTGTGCTTCTCCTTGCCCTCACGGTCTCATGACACTCCAGGAACGTTCTCGGGGGCCCTTTGATGTGGCATTGGGGTGGTGGGGTGATTTGGGGGGGGCTCTGGACATACTCTGTTCCTGCGCTGACACGACCACGGCTGCTTTGGCTTGAATATGCATGGATTAGTGCCGTGACTGGACTTACCTGTGACATCACCAACATGCACGAAATCAACAGCGAATCCAGGACTATCCACACCTGCTAAGTATCTTTGCTTGAAGTTCTACCGCTTAATTGCTTTCTCTCCTATGTTATTTACTGTGCTAAATATTGCTGATGATTTGGCTATGTCTCCTGAATATGTAGACTGTACCAGAGGGACAGGCGGGTATGTGGGAATTTACCTGGAACATGAGGGCTAGAGGGGGCCAGCCAAATGGAACACCCCCACGAGAACATCAGGGAGTTAACTACTTTTAATAAGACTCATTGGGAAGATGCCCTGGGATTTACCACACCTCACTCTGAACATAGCACACACCAGGAAGGATAGAGACATTATGGCTAGATATCCTCATCGATCAGATAATAGGTGCCCGGGCAGATTTAGGATCGCTATATCTCTCATGACACATTTTGGAAGATAAGTGGGAGACACAATGGTTATGGGGGGCTTGCCCCGGGGCGGAGTGGGTGGTTAGACTGCCTGGCGGGGAGTGTTGGGGGGGAAGGTGGATAAATGTTACCGCCAATTGGTGCTGATACTCATATTGTTATTGTTTATGTTCACATCGTTTAACCTGCTATGATTCTGTTTGATCCCCTGATTGTTTGCTCCTCCCACGACTATACACACTTGGGCTGGACACTGGTTGGAGCGAGATAGACGAGAAACCGACTTACCCACGACACACAGACCACGCCTACTCGGGCTTGGACTCCGTCCACTGCTCTATACTCTCACTTGCGCAGAATCCTCAAAGGAGCCACAGGCTCGATCACCCACCGATCTGGTTATCGGAGTGACACCTGGCCACTCCTATTGAGACGCAAGTGACTCTCCTCTTTTTGGAGATCTCGGGGTTACACCCACCTTTTACCCCGCTGGGGATATACCCCAAGGGAGGGACCCACCCGGACCACCCCCCCTATTTTATTATATATATCCCACTCTATCCTTCACCCACAAAATCAACATTCCCCTACTAACGATACCAATCGCATACTACCCTTAAATACACCCACACGCACTCACCCACACTCACACCAACCCTCGCGGCTGCGGCACACGTCCTGGCCTGACACAGATGACGAAGGGGGAAACCTCCTGAACGAGACCCATAGCTCACGGGACGCTTGTATACCCACCCATAACTAGCACTGAAACGGACGCATAGAACACCACACCTCATAGTCACGCGTACGCCCACACTAGCTGGCATTGTCTCCCTGGCCGATCACCCCACCTGGATACCCCCCCTAGGAGCCGGAGCGTACAGCCGCAGAGGAAATCATGGCGTATAATCGCGCTCCCCTGTCCGTCATGACCCTTAACTGCAGAGGCTTGAATATACCGCTCTCACCTACTAAGAATCCTGCGACAGAAACACATATCGATAGCGATGCTACAAGAAACTCACTTTCGGGAGAACGCTGCTCCAAAACTCCGAAGCGCTCACCATCCATTATGCTATTGCAACAATCACCCGTCCGCTCGTCGGGCGGGGGTTGCGATACTGCTTGCTGCAAACCTAGATTTCCAAGAACTGGACAGATTGGCTGACGATCAAGGGCGCTTCCTTTTCCTGAAAGGAACGATAGCCGACAGAATGTACACTCTCGCGACCATATACGTTCCCAATTCTAAGCAAGCACAATTCCTTCGCGGGACACTACACAAACTGCATGGATTCTCGGAGGGAGCATTGATAGTGGGGGGAGACTTTAATGTCCCATTAGACCCTCTCATGGATTCATCTACTGGCCACAGTTGCCTCTCACAATCTCGCATTAGATCCATCCGCAAAACGCTAGGTGAACTAGCATTGGTGGACTGTTGGAGGACGCTTCACCCCTCTACCAAGGACTACACGCATTACTCGATGATCCACAAACGTTATTCCCGCATAGATTATGTGTTCATCAAGCAAGAAGGGCTCTCCCGTTTGCGCACAGCCTCTATAGAACCGGCTACCTGGTCGGACCACGGCTCAGTCAGGGTCGAATTGGAATCCCCGCTGTTTAAACCTGCAACATGGACGTGGCGCCTGAATGAATCTCTGCTCCAGGACCCTGGGGTAAGAGGGGAGATCACACAAGCACTGGAAAACTACTTTGCCGAGAACGGAACAGATGAGATATCTCCGGTGTCGGTGTGGGAGGCACATAAGAGTGTTATACGTGGTACCCTCATCGGCATTGCGTCTCGCAAAAGGAAGGAGTCCACCCGGGCGATGGCAGACGCGTATAAATCCATCACACGCCTGGAATCCCAACACAAACGTTCCCAACTAACCTCAACATATGGTGAACTGATGGAAGCCAGACGAACTTTGCAGACCCTACTCACGCAAAGACACCACCGCTCACTCCAAAGATCGCGGTCCTTCTTTTACACCCATGCAAATAAAGGTGGGAAATTCCTCGCCCGCCTCCTGAGAGGAGACACACCACGCACTCAAGTGAGGAAACTTCGCTTATCAACGGGCAGTATATCACCATACCCTGAGGAAATAGCAGGTGAATTCCGTGAATATTACAACTCCCTCTATAACCTCTACCCACCAGAGGACACAGCCCATGGATGGGAAACGTCCTCACTCATACAAACATACCTGCAAGACAACGTGCGGAAACGGATGAACCCTGAGACGGCAGATATACTTGACGAACCGATTAGCACGGAGGACTTAGCCGCAGCGTTGAAGGGCACGAAAACTGGACGAGCCCCTGGACCAGATGGGTTCTCCACAGGGTACTACAAACACTTTGCTACGACACTCCTACCGTGGCTAACGAAAGCAGTAAACAAAGTTGCGGAGGGGGGACACTTTGGCACGGAGTCCCTGACGGCAACAATCACGGTCCTGCTCAAACCCGGAAAGGACCCGGAACAATGTGGCAGCTATCGCCCGATCTCTCTACTGAATGTGGACACGAAACTCCTGACGAAAGTATTGGCATCTAGACTTCAAAGGACGTTACCAAACCTTGTCCACGCGGATCAGACTGGATTTATCCCAGGTCGAGAGGCACGAGACAGCACATTACGCCTCTTTTCTATACAACATCATGCACGGAAGTTTCGGAAACAACTCCTACTACTGTCCACAGACGCCGAAAAGGCATTCGACCGGGTCAACTGGGAATACATGTTTCAAACCCTCCGGTTTATAGGTCTTGGCCAGAGAACCATGGCGTGGATTACTGGACTATACAGCACACCAAGGGCGACGGTACGCGTCAATGGAGCGCTGACCACGAGTTTTGGAATTGCGAATGGAACCAGGCAGGGCTGCCCCTTATCTCCGCTTCTTTTCGCACTCTCTCTGGAGCCACTTCTGCAAGCGATCCGAGATCGTCAGGACATACACGGTTACACCTGGCAGGACACGGAACATAAGGTGGCTGCTTATGCGGACGACCTTTTGTTCTTTGTCTCCCAGCCTCGGATCACACTGCCATGTATACTATCTGAGATGGATAGATTCGGCCGAATTTCTGGGTTTAAACTCAATCTAGCAAAATGTGAGGCACTAAATCTCACCATACCCGTAGCGGACTACGTATCCCTCGGCCCACTCTTCCCATTTCGGTGGTGTACGGGAGCAATGAAATATCTCGGCATATGGATCACCACAAACCCACAAGACATACACCAACGCAACTTCACGACCCTACTGCGCGGCATTGAATCCGATCTGAAAAGATGGTCCTATCCACATATCACATGGCACGGCCGGATAGCGGTCCTTAAAATGAACGTTCTCCCGAGAGCGCTATACTTATTCCAGACTATACCGATGGCGCCGCCGGCAAAATTCTTCTCAACTCTGAAATCAGAAGTGATCAGGTATGTATGGAGGGGAGAAAGATCCAGGATACGCCATGAAATACTGTGCATGCCCAGACATAGGGGGGGTTTAGCCCTACCCGATTTTAAAAAATACCACCAAGCAGCGACGCTACAACGGATTCTGGAGTGGCACGAATTAGAGACAACCAAACAATGGGTGATCCTAGATCAAGAAGGAGACAGTGCAAAACTGAAGGCTGCAATTTGGAAAAGGCGGGCAACGAGAGGCAACAGAAGAGGGGACGATGACCCAGTTACATAAACACTCCTCACATGGGAACAACTCAGGGAAACACCACAAATCTCCCCAACTCCCTGCCCATTACTACCGATCGCTCATAACCCCAATATAGGAGGCGGCCTACCGCCAGATGCCTGGTCACTCTTGGGTGAAGCAGGATACATCCCAATACATAAGGTCATTCGGGATGGCACCCTGCGGACTCTGGACGCGCTACTGGAATCAAGACCGCGCTCACATATGGCGGTTTTTCGATACATGCAACTGAAACATTATTTCAACACACTCCCGCACAAAGAAAAGCTGCAAAGAGACCTCACATGGTACGAGCAACTCTGCTCCAGGGGCACGTCATTAGGGAAAGCAATCTCGAACCTCTACCAATACATACTGACCAGTCCCACATCGGAAAACAACCTCTTCAAACGACACTGGGAACGAGCCATGACTAAGTCCTTCACAACAGCACAATGGGACAAGGCCTTGCTCTGGCAGCACAAAAGCTCCTCCAGCTCTCACTATCAAGAGGTGAACTACAAGTTGCTTTCTATGTGGTATCGAACACCTGTACTGTTACATAGGATCTTCCCCACTACACCACCAACGTGTTGGAGATGCCAGGAGGATAGGGGGAACATGCACCACATATGGTGGGAATGTAAACACATTGCCCCATACTGGGACCGGACCAAATCAGACATTCAACTGATCCTGGGAGATGACCTTGAATGGTCAGAGGAACTAGCCTTGCTACACATATCCAAACGACCACTATCCACATACAAAAAATCTATCATGTGTCACCTATTGAATGCGGCCAAATCGCTCATACCGGTATACTGGAAGAAACCAGACATCCCGACAAGGGAGGAATGGATCCACCGGGTTGAAGACATCAGGGCAGCGGAAGCTCTGAAGGCAGAGATGACGGGTAGGGAAGCTCAACACGCTGAAGCCTGGGCACCATGGTATACATACCGCTCGCAACCTTAGGGGGTTCCGGGGGGGGGACTGGGGCGGGGAGACGATATGGAGCTCACTAGACCCATACGACATGAACCACACTCTGTATTGATCACCTGACGATCGCAGATTCAACCGATACACCTCACACTCTATCCACAACTTTTGGGGGATAAACACATCCCCGCCACTTCAATACGAACATGAGATCTCATCCGATACGACGAATTACCCTGACCCGCAGTAACTCCATAGGTCAAAAGGGGACCTCTTAGGGCGTGACCCATATCCCCACAGAACCACAAGGGGGGGCATCTTGAACACATCTGGACATGGCACGCATACCACCTCTATAAGACAATGCTGACAATCAGATTAATGGACGTGTGCAGCAGCCCCGAGATATAGCAACACACACATACACCACGACACTATACCTCTCCTGATGAACCCTAGAAAACACATACTCCGCACCTACACAGACCCAAGCAAGGGCCCTCACGGCTGACCTCATCTTGATATGCCGCAACACGACAACATGATAACTAGCAAGAACCTCAACCAGGTTAATAACTACCGCGCCCAACCCGGATGAGCTCTAACACACGGGAAAAGGACGCAAATCTCGCACATCCGACCAAACAAGTCCATCTCTATAGAAACAATTTGATTGCCATATGGACAGGGTCACTATCGGTTGCAGATGGATTACAAGGGGGTAGACTGACTACACTAAGCCCTGGGTACGTACGGACCTCTTCTCACTGCTCCCCATATCCCTGCATTATGGATCTCGTATCAGACAGACACCACACACTCCTACACATGACCACTAGTTAGGATATTATCCTTCACACCGAAACACACAACATACATTCATTGACAATCACTCTGGCTTCACCCCAATCAAGGAACCGCATCCTTAGAGCACATATGAGCGCTACCATACCCACGTAGCTCTAGCTCTATATGGAAGCCCCTGACTCGAGGATATATTGTGACGATAATATTTTTCAATTCACGTTTTAGAAATTAAACAGAATTGTACTCTATCATCGGTTGTATATTGGAACAGGGAACATCCCTGCATATGTACGTGTATATGTTATACTTCAAAAATGCTACCTTCACTGTTTGACTGATGTGGGCCTGCGAGCCCTGAAATTTATCGTATCTAATTGCTAATAAAAACCTGATTAACAAAAAATAATAAAAATAAAAAATAATAAGAAATATACATACGTCCATATACAAAATTACATAAATAATTATATAAATATACACGTAGACTTCAAATATATAAATATGCATATATATTTAAATTCTACGTGCGTATTTATATAATATTTTTACATAATTCAGTAATTTTATTGATTACAATTTGAGGGACCTGCCTGCCAACCCAGGCCGAAATTCCAGAGAATTTAATTTGCTAGCACTGTATTTTACCCTGTAACGTTCTACGACACCCTAAAACCTGTACATGGGGGGTACTGTTTTATTCGGGAGACTTCGCTGAACACAAATATTAGTGATTCACAACAGTAAAACATATCACAGCGATGATATTGTCAGTGAAAGTTACTTTTTTTTGCATTTTTCACACACAAACAGCACTTTTACTGATGATATAATTGTTGTGATACGTTTTCCAGTTTTTAAACACTAATATTTGTGTTCAGCGATGTCTCCCGAGTAAAACAGTAACCCCCATGTACAGGTTTTATAGCATTTTTGAAAGTTACAAGGTCAAATATATGGGTCAAATATTTTACATTGAAAATGGCCAGGTTGGTTACGTTGCCTTTGAGAGCGTATGGTAGCCCAGGAATGAGAATTACCCCCATGATAGCATACCATTTGCAAAAGAAGACAACCCAAGGTATTGCAAATGGGGTATGTCCAGTCTTTTTTAGTAACCACTTGGTCACAAACACTGGCCAAAATTAGCGTTCAATTTAGTTTTTTTACTTTTTCACACACAAACAAATATGAATGCTTACTTTGGCCAGTGTTTTCGACTAAGTGGCTACTAAAAAAGACTGGACATACCCCATATTGAATACCCTGGGTTGTCTACTTTAAAAAAAAATATGTACATGTGGGGTGTTATTCAGAAATTTATGACAGATAATAGTGTTACAATGTCACTATTGATAAATTTTAAAAATGTATGTTTTGAAAATGTATGTTTTGAAACCGCAATATCCTACTTGTACCTATAGCCCTATAACATGCAAAAAAGCACGTAAACACTAGGTATTTTTAAACTCAGGACAAAATTTTGAATCTATTTAGCAGTTTTTTTCATTCGCTTTTGTAGATGAGTAAAAAATTTTTCAAGTAAAAGTCAAAAAACATGTATTTTTTTCAATTTTTCATCAGATCTTTGTATTTTTTTTAAATTAAAATACATGAGATTATATAAATAATGGTATGTAAAGAAAGCCCCTTTTGTCCTGAAAAAAACAATATATACTTTGTATGGGAACAGTAAATGAGAAAGCGGAAAATTACAGCCAAACACAAACACCACAAAAGTGTAAAAATATTCCTGGTCGCAAATGTACAACATCGCAAAAACAGTCCAGTCCTTAAGGGGTTAAAGCATTTAAATCGGACAAATCAGATGAATCTTATAAAAGATATAAGGATGCAAATAATGCGTCCAAAAAGACAATTAGACTTGCTAAACTTCAAAATGAAATAATGATAGCTGAAGAGAGCAAAACCAACCCCAAAGCATTTTTTAAGTACATAAATTCTAAAAAAAAAACAAAATGAAAGTGTAAGTACACTAAAAACTGAAACGGGGGTGTTAGTTAATGAAGACCAGGAAAAGGCAGGAATTTGAAATAACTATTTCTCCTCCGTATATATTAAGGAAGAACCCATGGCAATAGATGTGCAAAAGATTGCTACAAAAAATTTGCAGAATAATTGTAATTGGTTAACTCAAGACAAGGTGCTGCAGCAACTAAAGAAAGTTAATATAAACAAAGCTCCAGGGCCTGACGGCAGGGCCGGACTGGGGAAAAAATTCGGCCCGGGCATTTTTAATTACAGCGGCCCACTGAAAAGGGGGCGGGACCAGATAGGGTGTGTTTTGTCATCCCCAATGACAAGCACGCCCCATCTCAAAGTGAGCATGTTGGTTCAATGCTCTTCCAGGGCATGAGAAAAGGGCCCTGTATTTGATCTGCACAGCGCAAGCAAATTTTATAACATGCTTGCATTGTGTTTGCTTGAAACTTGTCTCAGGGGTTTCCATAATTGGAATACTCACTGTATCCCATTTATGGAGACACTATGTGTTTGCTTAAAGGATATCTAGTGTGTTCATAGGGGATCCTGAGTGTGTATGTCAGAAATGTAGTGTGTGTGTAAGTGGTGCAGCGTCTGTGTGTAGGGGATCTAGTGTGTGTTTGAAGGACTCCGGAGTGCGTATAGGAGATCTAGTGAGTGTGTGACTGGTGCAGTGTGTTTGGGGGGTGCTGTGTGTGTGACTGGTGCAGTGTGTTTGGGGGGTGCTGTGTGTGTGAGGGGTGTAGTGTGCATTTGTGAGGAGTATAGTGTGTGTGGGAGGGTGCAGTATGTGTGTGGGAGGGTGCTGTGTGTGAGGGCACTGTGCGAGGGTTCTGTGTATTTGAGGGTGCTGTGTATTTGAGGGTGATGTGTGTGTGTGTGTGTGTGCTAGGTTGCTGTATGTGGTAGGGTGCTGTGTCAATGTTAGGATGCTGTGTCAATGTTAGGGTGCTGGTGTTAGGGTGCTGTGTGTGTGTGTGTTAGGGTGCTGTGTCAATGTTAGGGTGCTGGTGTTAGGGTGCTGTGTGTGTTTTAGGGTGCTGTGTGAGTGTTAGGGTGCTATGTGTGTGTTAGGGTGCTGTGTGTGTGTTAGGGTGATGTGTCAATGTTAGGGTGCTGGTATTAGGGTGCTATGTGTGTGTTGGGGTGCTGGTGTTAGGGTGCTGTGTGTGTGTGTTAGGGTTCTGTGTCAATGTTAGGGTGCTGGTGTTAGGGTGCTGTGTGTGTGTTAGGGTGCTGTGTCAATGTTAGGGTGCTGGTTTTAGGGTGCTGTGTGTGTGTTAGGGTTCTGTGTCAATGTTAGGGTGCTGGTGTTAGGGTGCTGTGTGTGTTAGGGTTCTGTGTCAATGTTAGGGTGCTGGTGTTAGGGTGCTGTGTGCGTGTTGGGGTGCTGGTGTTAGGGTGCTGTGTGTGTTAGGGTTCTGTGTCAATGTTAGGGTGCTGGTGTTAGGGTGCTGTGTGTGTTAGGGTTCTGTGTCAATGTTAGGGTGCTGGTGTTAGGGTGCTGTGTGCGTGTTGGGGTGCTGGTGTTAGGGTGCTGTGTGTGTTAGGGTTCTGTGTCAATGTTAGGGTGCTGTGTGTGTGTTAGGGTGCTGTGTCAATGTTAGAGTGCTGGTGTTAGGGTGCTGTGTGTGTTAAGGTGCTGTGTCAATGTTAGGGTGCTGGTGTTAGGGTGCTGTGTCAATGTTAGGGTGCTGTGTGTGTTAGGGTTCTGTGTCAATGTTAGGGTGCTGGTGTTAGGGTGCTGTGTGTGTGTTAGGGTGCTGTGTGTGTGTTAGGGTTCTGTGTCAATGTTAGGGTGCTGTGTGTGTGTTAGGGTGCTGTGTCAATGTTAGGGTGCTGTGTGTGTGTGTTAGGGTGCTGTGTCAATGTTAGGGTGCTGTTGTTAGGGTGCTGTGTATGTGTTAGGGTGCTGGGTGTGTTTGCCAGGATTTTGTATTGGGGGAGGCAGGTAAATGGAACTATTAATGTTTTACTAAAAAATAAAAATAAATACATAATAATAAATAATAATAATAATAAATAATAAAATAAATATATAATAATAAATAATAATAATAATAAATAATAAAAATAAATACATAATAAATACTAATAATAAATAATAAAAATAAATACATACTAATAAATACTAATAATAAATAATAAAAATAAATACTAATAAGAAATACTAATAATAAATAATAAAAATAAATACATACTGATAATAAATAATAAAAATAAATACATACTAATAAATACTAATAATAAATACATAATAATAAATACATTATATCCCCCCCACCCCCTCTATTCTTACCTGTAGTCTGGAAGGGGGGGGGGGGTCGTGCTCCTGCCAGCCATCCCTGGTAGTCCTCGTGGTTAGTGAACTCTAGCCCTTTGGGGCTAGAGTTCACTCTCGCGAGACCCGGCCGGTTGCCATAGCAACGGTCCGGATCTCGCGAGAGAAACCCGGCGGAGCTGCAAGTTAGAGCTCCGCCGGGTCCTCTCTCCTGGCGGCTGGCTCCCCCCCCCCTCTCTCCCCACGCCCGGCTGACAGCGTTTTAGTCATGGGAGTGAGGAGGATCTTTCCCACGACCCCTTCATGGAGGCTACAGCCCGGGGCGGCCTTTCCGGATAGCGCTGGCACCACAGACGGCAGAATCCTGGGACCTCCCCTGCGGCCCCTCAAACCCTGTACAGCGGCCCACCGGGCATTGCAGTGTGCCCGATAGCCAGTCAGGCCTGCCTGGCCGGTATCCCATCCGTGCGCCAAGGAACTGAGTGCAGAAATAAGTGAACCTCTGTTTTTAATCTTTCAAGATTCTTTTCTTTCAGGAAGTGTTCCGGAGGATTGGAGGAAGGCAGATGTGGTTCCTATATTCAAAAAGGGTTCAAAATCCTTGCCTGGAAATTATAGACCTGTGAGCTTAACTTCTGTAGCTGGTAAAATATTTGAAAGGTTATTAAGGGATAATATTCAAGAATTCCTTGAGAAGAACATGGTTATCAGCAAAAATCAGCATAGTTTTATGAAGCACAGGTCATGTCAAACTAACTTGATTGCGTTCTACGAAGAAGTAAGTAGAAGTATAGATCAGGGTGTTGCAGTGGATGTGATCTATTTGGATTTTGCCAAGGCATTTGATGCAGTTCCACACAATAGATTAGTGTTCAAACTCAAGGAAATCGGTCTAGATGAAAATGCTTGTTCTTGAGTAGAACATTGGCTTAAAAACAGAGTACAAGAGTTGTCATTAATGGTAAATTTTCAAGCTGGACAGAGGTGGCAAGTGGTGTCCCTCAGGGGTCTGTTATGGGACCCCTTCTATTTAACATGTTTATAAATGATCTTGAAGACAGCATTGAAAGTCATGTTTCAGTGTTTGCAGATGACACAAAACTCTGTAAAATAATACAATGTGAGCAAGATATTACTTTGCTGCAGAAGGATTTAGATAGACTGGGGGACTGGGCACTCAAATGGCAGATGAAATTTAATGTTAAAAAATGCAAAGTTATGCACTTCGGCGTAAAGAATACACAAGCAACGTATACCCTTAATGGAAGCAAATTAGGGATAACAACACACGAAAACGACTTGAGAATTGTTATAGACAACAAACTATGCAACAATGATGCAGTAATCAATCAGCAGTAAGCCAGGCCAGTAAGGTATTGTCATGCATGAAAAAGGGCATTCATTCTCGGGACAAGAATATCATTTTGCCTCTTTATAAATCACTGGTAAGACCCATATTGAATATGCTGTGCAATTTTGGGCACCTGTTCTAAAGAAGGATATTATGGCACTAGAAAAAGTGCAGAGGCGGGCTACAAAATTAATAAAAGGAATGGAACATATGGGCTATGAAGAAAGGTTAACAAATTTAAACCTATTTAGTTTAGAAAAACGTCGCCTGAGAGGGGATATGATAACATTATACAAATATATTAGGGGCCAATACAAACCATTGTGTGGAAATCTATTCACAAACCGGACTTTACATAGGACACGAGGCCATGCGTTTAGACTGGAAGAAAGAAGATTTCGTCTAAGGCAAAGGAAAGGTTTTTTTACTGTAAGAATAATCAGGATGTGGAATTCTCTGCCTGAAGAAGTGGTTTTATCAGAGTCCATACAGATGTTCAAACGGCTACTAGATGCATACTTGCAAGAACAGAATATTCAAGGATATAATCTTTCAATGTAGGGTAATAACTGCTTGATCCAAGGATAAATCTGACTGCCATTCTGGGGTCAAAAATGAATTTTTTTCCTAGCTTGTTGCAAAATTGTGCTTCAAACTGGTTTTTTTTTGCCTTCTTTTGGATCAACAGCAAAAAACAAATGAGGTAGGCTGAACTTGATGGACACAAGTCTCTTT
>OW240913.1:176460527-176525163 GCA_933207985.1 Pelobates cultripes
AAACAAAACCTGGCATTTGCGCTACATGTCTGTCCAACCGCAATACACCTCTTTCATAGTAAATGCACCCACCCTTATTATATATCATTTTATTCAGGGGAAACAGGGCTTTCATTTAATATCAAATATTTAGCTATGAAACATAATTTAATATGAAAAAAATGGGAGAAAATACGATTTTTTTTTGATTTTTTTAGTTCTAAATTGCATTTTAAAGGTCAGTGTCATAATACTGTTTGATTTTACTGCAATAAAATACACATATTTGTATTTAGTAAAGTCTCACGTGTAAGACAGTACCCCCTATGTACAGGTTTTATGGCGTTTTGGGAAGTTACAGGGTCAAATATAGCACGCTACATTTGAAATTGAAATTTGCCAGATTGGTTACGTTGCCTTTGAGACTGTATAGTAGCCCAGGAATGAAATTTACACCTATAATGGCATACCATTTGCAATAGTAGACAACCCAAGGTATTGCAAATGGGGTATGTCCAGTCTTTTTTAGTAGCCATTTGGTCACAAACACTGGCCAAAGTTAGCGTTAGTATTTGTTTGTGTGAAAAATGCAAAAACGCCAATTTTGGCCAGTGTTTGTGACTAAGTGGCTACTAAAAAAGACTGGACATACCCCGTTTGCAATACCTTGGGTTGTCTACTATTGCAAATGGTATGCCATCATAGGGGTAATTTTCATTCTTGGCCTACCATAGGGTCTCAAAGGCAACGTAACCAATCTGGCGAATTTTAATGTGAAAAAAATGAAACGCAAGCCTTATATTTGACGCTGTAACTTTTGAAAACACCATAAAACCTGTACATGAGGGGTACTGTTGTACTCGGGAGACTTCGCTGAACACAAATATTTGTGTTTCAAAACAGCAAAAAGTATCACAGCAATAATATTGTCCGTGTAATGCTGTTTGTGCGTGAAAAATGCAAAAACGTCACTTTTACTGGCGATATCATCGTTGTAATACATTTTACTGTTTTGAAACACTAATATTTGTGTTCAGCGAAGTCTCCCGAGTAGAACAGTACCCCCCATGTACAGGTTTTATGGTGTCTTGGAAAGTTATAGGGTTAAATATAGTGCTAGTAAATTAAATTCCCTTTACTTTCGGCATGGGTTGTCATGCAGGTCCTGCTAATTGTAATTAATTAAGATACCTAATTATGTAAAAATATTACATAAATATATATGTAGAATCAATATATGTATATATATACGTATGTGTATATATATGTATATATCTATATAATTTTTTAAAAATATTTTTATTTATATATAGGTATATATATAGTGATATATACGTATATATTTATGTGTATAAATATATATATTATTTCGTTCTATGTGTATTTTGATATATATATATATATATTAATTTCACAATACAGTTAGAACGAAATAACACACATCTATATATTTTTTAATTATTTATTTTTAATTATTTTTGTAATTTTATTTTTTAACGTATTTACATTTTAATTTTTTTTATAATATATATAAATATATATATAACAATAATTATATATATATTTAATCAGTATCAGTGTACGTGTAATTTGATATTAATATATATATATAATTATATATATATTAATAGTAAAATACACCTAGACGGTGTACATGTGTGTATGTATATGTGTATATATATACTTTGATCATATATATATAATATATATATATGATCTAAGTATATATTATTTATTTTTTTACACTATTTATTTATTTCATTTTTATTTTCAGCCAGCAGGGGGACCACCTGTCATTACAGGCAGCCCCCCTGCTGGCAATACAGAAGCCAGCTATCCCCGGCCATGTGATTGTGGGGTCCTCGCCAGGACCCCACTCTCACACGGCCGGGGGGCTTCCTGGAGGACGGTCGTGCCGCGGGGGGCTCCCTGGGAGTCCCCCCCACCGCGATCGCCGGCGTGGGACCGCCGGCGACCGGGTAAGTACAGAAAGACCGGAGGGCGTACTATTACGCCCGGCGGCGTTTAGAGCCGCCTATTAGAGGACGTAATAGTACGCCCTCCGGTCTTAAGGGGTTAAGTACACGTGGATGGATACAGTCAGGCCCTGTAGCTTTGTTTATATTAACTTTCTTTAGTTGCTGCAGCACCTTGTCTTGAGTTAACCAATTACAATTATTCTGCAAGTTTTTAGTAGCAATCATTTGCACATCTATTGCCATGGGTTCTTCCTTAATATATACGGAGGAGAAATAGTTATTTAAAATTCCTGCCTTTTCCTGGTCTTCATTAATTAACACCCCCGTTTCAGTTTTTAGTGTACCTACACTTTCATTTTGGTTTTTTTTAGAATTTATGTACTTAAAAAATGCTTTGGGGTTGGTTTTGCTCTCTTCAGCTATCATTATTTCATTTTGAAGTTTAGCAAGTCTAATTGCCTTTTTGCACGCATTATTTGCATCCTTATATCTTTTATAAGATGCATCTGATTTGTCCATTTAAATGCTTTAAATGCCCTTCTCTTAGTTGTAATCTCTTGTTTTACTTCTCTACTAAGCCATGTTGGTTTTAATTTGTTTCTTTTATATTTATTTCCCAACGGTACATACTGAGAAATGTACCTTTGTAATATTTGTTGGAAGATGATCCATTTATCCTCAGTGTTCTTTTCACTAAAGAGTTTATGCCAGTCAATATATTGTAAAGCTTCCCTTAACTTATTGAAATTGGCCTTTTTAAAATTATATGTTTTAGTATTCCCCATGTGCTTTTGTTTTTTTGAGTTTATTTCAAAGGACACTATATTGTGATCACTATTTCCCAAGTGCTCACCTACTTGAATGTTGATCAAAAGATCAACGTTGTTTGTTAAAACCAGGTCCAGACAAGCATCCATTCTAGTTGGTGCTTGCACAAGTTGTGACATGAAGGTGTCATTTAACAAGTTTAAAAACCTAATTCCCTTTGCTGAGGCACTAGTCCCTCTGTCCCAATTTATATCCGGGTAATTAAAATCTCCAATAATTAAAGTGTTACCCAGATTTGCAGCTTTCTCAATTTGCTCAAACAGCTGTTGTTCCTCGTCAATATTAACATTAGGTGGTTTATAACATATCCCAACCAATAGTTGGTTTCCCTTCTTTTCCCCCAAGCAGATATTTACCCATAAAGCTTCCACATTATCCTCCTCGCATTCCATTTGCTTAACATTTGGCTTTAAATCATGTTTGACATACAAACATACCCACCACCCTTCTTGTTTTTCCTATCCTTCCTAAATAACATGTACCCATTTAAGTTAGCTGCCCAGTCATGTGTCTCATCCCACCATGTTTCAGTTATGCCTATTATATCATATTGTTTAGTGTATGCTAATGCCTCTAGTTCCCCCATTTTGTTATTTAGGCTCCTTGCATTAGTAAGCATACATTTAATATTATGCGCCACTTGTATATTTTGTGAATTTTCAACATTACACAGCTTCTCTGTTCTGAGCTTGCCCCTCCCCCCGTTTCCACCCCCCTTATACTGTGCTAAAGCCCATCTCCTTTCTGTCCTATCTCCATTTTGTAGATTGCTATGACCCTCCCCCCCTACTACTAGTTTAAAATCTCCTCCAACCTTCTAGCCATCCTATCCCCCAGCACTGCAGACCCTCTCCCGTTTAGGTGCAATCCATCACCACTATAAAGGTTGTACCCAATCGCAAAGTCGGCCCAGTGCTCTAAAAACACGAAACCCTCCTTCCTGCACCAAGACTTAAGCCACGCATTGACCTCTTTAATCTCCCGTTGCCTTTCCACTGTAGCGCGTGGCACAGGTAATATCTCAGAGAATACCACCTTGGAGGTCCCTTTCTTAAGTTTGCTACCTAATGCCCTGAAATCATTCTTTAGGACCTTCCATCTTCCTCTTACTTTGTCATTGGTACCAACATGGACCATGACCGCTGGGTCATCCCCAGCCCCTCCCAATAATCCATCCCCTCTGTCAGCAACATGCCGGACCCGAGCACCCGGGAGACAGCAAACTGTCCGGTTGAGCCGATCAGAGCGGCAGATTGCCCTATCTGCTCTCCTAATGATAGAGTCCCTACCACCACAACCTGTCTTGCCTTCCTAACATTTTGATCCCCACCCGTACTAGGGGGGCTGTTAGCTCGGCTGTTAGAAGTAACAGCTTCCTCTAATACAGCTACTCCTGAGCTGATGCTCCCAACATCTTCCCTCAAACGGGCAAATCTGCTAGGTTGCACCAAATCAGGACTAGCTAGCCCTTTCCTCTTCCCTCCCCCCCTGCTTCCTCGCCCCACTGTCACCCAGCTACATGCCTGTTCCCCATCTGTCTTATCTCCTCCCTCTCCACTACCTGTCCCCACTAAACTCTGCTCAGTGAGCAGTAGACTCCTCTCAAGATTGTCAATCTCCCTCAATGTTGCGATTTGCTTCTCGAGATCTCCAATCTGAGCTTCCAGAGAAGCCACTCGCACACAACCATCACAGAGGTATGGACCCTGGACGGGTACATCCAGGCAGCCATACACGCAACAAGATGTGCATTGAGTTAAACCAGCAATCTTGCTAACACTCATTTCCCCTTTAAACAGTAAATAAAAACAATTACCTTGATAGTTTGAACCCCTTGTTTGTTTCAACTCCTGGTTTTCTAACTCCTACTTGAAAGAGTCTACTTAATAGAGGCTGCTTTCAAATAATGTGAGCTATAACTAGAATTGATAAAGATGAATGGCCCAACAAGAGAACATAGAAGTACCCTAAAGAGAAAACCAAGACCTATACCCAACTCTAAGAGAGAGGAAGAAAATGTGAGGAAAGACAAACGGATCAAGGAACCTGAGAAGATAACTCCAAGGAAAATATATAACAGTAGGAACCATGTGGAGAGTATAGAAAAAAAACAGACAACATGTGAGGATGGAACATCAGACTAATCAAGACTGCCTGATGCTAAGGGACAGATTTAAGATTATCTAACAATAGTTTAGGAGGATTTTTAGGGAGGAATCTCAATTGGACAAAACCACATATTCTAGGAAATCAAATCCCTATATTAAAAAGAGAATCATGGGAAAGCGAAGAGAAAGAAGAGGAGGTTGTCGAGTTAAGAGAAAAGAAAAGAGACAGAAAATTTAACCTATAGCGATTTTTAACTATGCAGGAATTAACCCCTTAAGGACCGAGGACGGTTCAGGACCGTCATCGGCATTTTTGGCTTGCCGACCGATGACGGTCCTGAACCGTCCTAACGGTCAGAGCTACTTACCTGATCGCCGTCGTTCCCCCGGCGGCGATCAGCGTGGCTCCGGTTGTGGGGAGACTGCCCGCAGCCCAGACAGTCTCCCCATGGCAGATTAGGACCCCTGTGGCCATGTGATCGCTTAACACAGCTATCACATGGTCACAATAGGTGTCCATGTGTCTGCCTGCAGGGGGACTGCCTGTGCTGACAGGCAGTCTCCCTGCTAGTGTAAAATCAATAAAAAAAAATAAAGTTAATGTTAATAAAAAAAAATAATAATAATTATATATGTGTATATATGATATATAGACATATATTATACCTATATAATATATGTCTATATATCATATATATATAATGTCATACTAAGTGTATTTTTATATTAATATGTACTTATATTAATATAAAAATACACTTATAATTAAATTACACACGTATATATATAATATATATAACTATATATATTGTGTATATATATATTATTATAAAATATAAATAATAAGTAATTTAAATTAAAAAATTTTTTAAATAATAAAAAATTTAAAAAAAATTATATAGCTATATGAAATTTTATTCTAACTGTATTTTAAAATTAATATATATATATTTATATCAAAATACACTTAGAATGAATTTGTATATATATCTATGTATATAAAAATAAATAAAAATAATAAGAAATATACATATGTCCATATACAAAATTGCATAAATAATTATATAAATATACACGTAGACTTCAAATATATAAATATGCATATATATTTAAATTCTACTTGCGTATTTATGTAATATTTTTACATAATTAAGTAATTTTATTGATTGCAATTTGAGGGACCTGCCTGCAGCAGGCGAAATTTAGAGAATTTCCATTTTGCTAACTTTAACATTTTTCTGTAACGTTCACCTAAAACCTGTACATGGGGGGTACTGTTTTACTCGGGAGACTTCGCTGAACACGAATATTAGTGATTCAAAACAGTAAAACATATCACAGCGATGATATTGTCAGTGAAAGTTACTTTTTTTTTGCATTTTTCACACACAAACAGCACTTTTACTGATGATATAATTGTTGTGATACGTTTTCCAGTTTTTTAAACACTAATATTTGTGTTCAGCGATGTCTCCCGAGTAAAACAGTACCCCCCATGTACAGGTTTTATAGCATTTTTGAAAGTTACAAGGTCAAATATATGGGTCAAATATTTTACATTGAAAATGGCCAGGTTGGTCACGTTGCCTTTGAGAGCGTATGGTAGCCCAGGAATGAGAATTACCCCCATGATGGCATACCATTTGCAAAAGAAGACAACCCAAGGTATTGCAAATGGGGTATGTCCAGTCTTTTTTTTAGTAACCACTTGGTCACAAACACTGGCCAAAATTAGCGTTCAATTTCGTTTTTTTACTTTTTTCACACACAAACAAATATGAATGCTTACTTTGGCCAGTGTTTTCGACTAAGTGGCTACTAAAAAAGACTGGACATACCCCATATTGAATACCCTGGGTTGTCTACTTTAAAAAAAATATGTACATGTGGGGTGTTATTCAGAGATTTATGACAGATAATAGTGTTACAATGTCACTATTGATAAATTTTTAAAATGTATGTTTTTAAACCGCAATATCCTACTTGTACCTATAGCCCTATAACATGCAAAAAAAAGCAAAAAGCTCGTAAACACTAGGTATTTTTAAACTCAGGACAAAATTTTGAATCTATTTAGCAGTTTTTTTCATTCGCTTTTGTAGATGAGTAAAAGATTTTTCAAGTAAAAGTCAAAAAACATGTATTTTTTCAATTTTTCATCATATTTTTTTATTTTTTTTAAATTAAAATACATGAGATTATATAAATAATGGTATGTAAAGAAAGCCCCTTTTGTCCTGAAAAAACAATATATAATTTGTATGGGAACAGTAAATGAGAAAGCGGAAAATTACAGCCAAACACAAACACCACAAAAGTGTAAAAATATGCCTGGTCGCAAATGTACAACATCGCAAAAACAGTCCAGTCCTTAAGGGGTTAATCCAACATCAGACCAAATATCATTGTTAAATAAAGATCTCAATTTCGCACCTACAAAATTTTTAAACAAATTTGATATATAGATAGTAGAATTATGAGGAAACTGTCAATCAAGAAATTCTTTCATTTAATCCCTAGGATAATAATGTAGAAGAAAGACCCCCCTTTAGAGACCCATTTAGAGGGGGTTATTTTTAAACATACAAATATGAAGAACAAATCAAGATGCACTGTGTAATAGGCCCTATTGCGGCATTTAAAACGCTAGTTATGCAAGATTTGGAGAAAATCAATTTTACTAGGAGAAACGATAACCTAAACCCCTAAGAAAGACAGGATCTAAAGGAGAACCCAAAATATAATGATAAAACCTGCAGATAAGGGGAGTGGATTATCTATGACCCATGAATATTATTTGAAGGAAGCATTCTCCCACCTTTTAAATGAGGAGACATATGTTCACTGAATGACAGTCCCATCTCCTAAATGCAGAAAATGTTAGAGGAATATTTGAAGGAAAGATTGGAATTGGGCATTATAAACAAAAAAGAATATAATTTATTGAATATAAAGAATCCAGGAATGGCAAGCTTTTATTTTCTACCAAGATCCATAAAATATATAGCTTCCACCTATTCACCCGTGGAAAATATTGGTATGAACTTTTCGGATACTTGCTTCCCTTAGGTCACCTCCCAACTTGGTGACCATATACAACTATTACAAAATACAAATCGACCAGGGATCCAGCTTGTATCACTAAAATATAAAAATAAAATGCAGCATAGTGTAATAAAGTTACAATTTAAATATTCATTTTGTGTTTCAAGGTTGCACTCACAAATTGCTGTTTTTTTTCAAGCCCTCAGGTTGCCTCCCCTGTGGTTAGGGGGGTTCCTCCTGTTGTTTGGTTACCACGCCGGTTCCAAAATTAGGAAGTCCACACAATCCCAATGGTTGGTAAAAAAGGGAAATTTATTGGCTTTAAAGTATAAAAATAAAACAATAAAATGCTATTACTAGTCCTACGCGTTTCGTCTCCCTTAGGAAACTTCCTCAGGGACCAAATATCAGATTAACAGTTAAAACATACAATTACATACACTGCCAAAACATCAACAAGTGTACAGATGAGCCTATTTCCCCCTCACCCCTCAAACCCTTAAATATGTTCAAGCTGGGAGTCCATTGGTGGTGTGGTGGGCGTTGGTGCATAATCCTCTTCTGATTGGGCTTCCTATCAACAGTTGAAAGGTGTCCCAGCTATTTCTATTTCATGCAATCTTTTTTCGCGGTAAGATTTTTCTTTTCAGACTTTACTTCCGGTTCGGCGCACTTCCGTGCGTTCCACTGCGGCTTGGTGAAAATGGCCGTGCGTTCCATTAGATTCGGCGATCAATGTTTGAATTATTGTCCTCTGGTGGTTGCTAGAGGTAGTATCGTGGATTTACATGACATAATAGTCCATATCATGGCATATGAAAAAAAGGATAAATGTAAGAAAACAGTATATTGATTTATATTCTTTTTCTCAAGTCACAAATGCTTCCAACAATCCTTTTCATTTAATTCATCAACTTACAATTGTCCTTTTGTTATTATCCCCTCATTCTATTCTTAATATTGAACCTTCATATATATTATTATTAATCACCCCTTAAAAAAGAGTGTTTTGTTGGATGTATCCACCATGTTAATCATTATATATAGTGATGTCCCGAACGGTTCGCTGGCGAATAGTACCCATCGAACATCACTTGTTCGCGTTCGCCACGGATGGCGAACATATGCACTGTTCGGTCCGCCCCTATTCATCATCATTGAGTAAACTTTGACCCTGTACCTCACAGTCAGCAGACACATTCCAGCCAATCAGCAGCAGACCCTCCCTCCCAGACCCTCCCACCTCCAGGACAGCATCCATTTTACATTCATTGTGAAGCTGCATTCTTAGTGAGAGGAGGGACAGTGTAGCTGCTGCTGATTTGATAGGGAAATTGATAGCTAGAATATAATTTATTGAATATAAAGAATCCAGGAATGGCAAGCTTTTATTTTCTGTGTCCACTACAGTCCTGAAGGACTCATCTGATCTCTGCTGTAAGGACAGCACCCCAAAAAGCCCTTTTTAGGGCTAGAACATCAATCTGCTTTTTTTTTCTGTGTAATGCAATTGCAGTTGCCTGCCTGCCAGCCTGTGTGTCAGGCTCACAGCATATACTGTGCCCACTTGCTCAGTGCCACCACTCACTCACTGGTGTCACAATAGCTTGCATTTAAAAAAAACAAAACTTTTTTGACTGTAATATAATAGCAGTCAGTTTCCTTCACTAGTGTGCGTTTCAGGGCCTGCCCAGTGCCGTCACCACTCACTCACTGGTGTCACAATAGCTTGCATTTAAAAAAAAAAACTAAAAAAAACTTTTTTGACTGTAATATAATAGCAGTCAGTTTCCTTCACGAGTGTGCGTTTCAGGGCCTGCCCAGTGCCACCACTCACTCACTGGTGTCACAATAGCTTGCATTTAAAAAAAAAACTAAACTTTTTTCACTGTAACATAATAGCAGTCAGTTTCCTTCACAAGTGTGCGTTTCAGGGTCTGCCCAGTGCCACCACTCACTCACTGGTGTCACAATAGCTTGCATTTAAAAAAAACAAAACTTTTTTGACTGTAATATAATAGCAGTCAGTTTCCTTCACGAGTGTGCGTTTCAGGGCCTGCCCAGTGCCACCACTCACTGGTGTCACAATAGCTTGCATTTAAAAAAAACGAAACTTTTTGGACTGTAATATAATAGCAGTCAGTTTGCTTCACTAGTGTGCGTTTCAGGGCCTGCCCAGTGCCACCATTCACTCACTGGTGTCCCAATAGCTTGCATTTAAAAAACCCAAAACTTTTTGGACTGTAATATAATAGCAGTCAGTTTCCTTCACGAGTGTGCGTTTCAGGGCCTGCCCAGTGCCGCCACCACTCACTCACTGGTGACCCAATAGCTTGCATTTAAAAAAAAAAAAAAATTTTTGGACTGTAATATAATAGCAGTCAGTTTCCTTCACGAGTGTGCGTTTCAGGGCCTGCCCAGTGCCGCCACCACTCACTCACTGGTGTCCCAATAGCTTGCATTTAAAAAAACCCAAAACTTTTTGGACTGTAATATAATAGCAGTCAGTTTCCTTCACGAGTGTGCGTTTCAGGGCCTGCCCAGTGCCACCACTCACTCACTGGTGTCCCAATAGCTTGCATTAAAAAAAACAAAAACTTTTTGGACTGTAATATAATAGCAGTCAGTTTCCTTCACGAGTGTGCATTTCAGGGCCTGCCCAGTGCCACCACTCACTCACTGGTGTCACAATAGCTTGCATTTAAAAAAAACAAAAAACTTTTTGGACTGTAATATAATAGCAGTCAGTTTCCTTCACGAGTGTGCATTTCAGGGCCTGCCCAGTGCCACCACTCACTCACTGGTGTCCCAATAGCTTGCATTTAAAAAACAGAAAACTTTTTGGACTGTAATATAATAGCAGTCAGTTTCCTTCACGAGTGTGCGTTTCAGGGCCTGCCCAGTGCCACCACTCACTCACTGGTGTCCCAATAGCTTGCATTTAAAAAAAACAAAACTTTTTTGACTGTAATATAATAGCAGTCAGTTTCCTTCACGAGTGTGCGTTTCAGGGCCTGCCCAGTGCCACCACTCACTCACTGGTGTCCCAATAGCTTGCATTAAAAAAAAACTTTTTGGACTGTAATATAATAGCAGTCAGTTTCCTTCACGCATGTGCGTTTCAGGGCCTGCCAGGGCACAGTGTCACACCAGTGCAACTCAAATTTGGTGTAACAGTAGCGTACATTTTTAAAAAAAAATTAAATTTTGACTGTAATATATTGAATAGCAGTTAGTTGTCTGCAAGCGTGCGTGTCAGGCCTACAGCGTCTACTCTGCCAACTTCTGCCACTGCACAGTGCCACTCATATCTGTTGTCACAGTAGCTTGCACGCATAGTACCACTAATCGGAAAAAAAATTAAAGGCAGAGGCAGGCCACCCCACAAGGGCCGTCGTGGTCGTGGTGCTGTGATTCCCTTTGGCCCTAGAATAATGCCCAGTGTTCAGAGGCCACGTACCCTGAACTCGAAAAGTTCTGAGGACATAGTTGACTGGCTAACACAGGACACCCAATCTTCTACAGCTTCCGCTCGGAACCTTGACGCACCATCCTCCTCCAGCTTAGCTTCGGGCACCTCTCAAGTTACCACTTGCCCGCCTGCCGCCACCACCAACACTAGCACCACAGCAGCTTCACTTGGTATGTCAGAGGAGTTATTTACACATCAGTTGGAAGAAATGAGTGATGCGCAACCATTATTGCCAGAGGATGTAGATAACAGGGATATGTCTCAGTCAGGCAGCATTACACACATGGACGTACGGTGTCATGATGATGATGTTGTACCCGCTGCTGCTTCCTTTGCTGAGTTGTCAGATACAAGTGAAGCGGTTGATGATGACGATGCATCCGTGGATGTCACGTGGGTGCCCGCTAGAAGAGAAGAAGAACAGGGGGAAAGTTCAGACTCGACTGACAGGTAGCAGACTACCTCGCCTTAACTGCAGATACCGACATTCTGAGGAACGATGAACCCCTTGACTACTGGGTGTGCAGGCTTGACCTGTGGCCTGAGCTATCCCAATTTGCGATAGAAATTCTGGCCTGCCCCGCTTCAAGTGTCCTGTCAGAAAGGACCTTCAGTGCAGCAGGAGGTATTGTCATGAGAAGAGAAGTCGCCTAGGTCAAAAAAGTCTAGATTACTCACCTTTATTAAAATGAATGAGGGATGGATCCCGAAGGGACTGACAGTGGGCGATACATTTGACTAAAAAAGGCATGATGAGGGGGACGTAACAGGGTGTCGCGGTTGCCGGCCCACCGTGTGATATTTAAATCCCTAGCTCACCCCAGTACCTTGCCCTGTTCCTGGTTTCCTGAGAGTGCTTTATCATTGTGAATCTGATTTCCTGGTATCCTGATCTTGGCTTTTCCCTGGTTATTCTGAATTCTGGTTTCCCTGGCTTGGCTTATGTAAACGGCATTGTGTATTTTCTGGCTTCCTTGACCTCGACTTTCCCTTTGACCATTCTCTGTCTCTAGCGTATTAGTCCGGCCATTCTAAGGTCCGGTTTACGCTCTGTCCTTTTATTTTCCTTTTCTTGCCTATGTATATGTTTACATAGTTTCTGCATGCTGGACCACACTAGTAGTCGTGACATTGGGATTAAACTGATAAGAATAGTACTACTTAACACACCACTCCTATCTGGTGGCACATTAGATTGCACGCGCAGTGCCCCAAATTTGAAGTAGGAGGACCGACCAAGCATCTTTTTCCATCTCCCGGTTCCTAAAATCGATGCCATATACACGTCCCCTGATAGGGGACGTAACAGGGATTAAACTGATAGGAATAGTACTACTTAACACACCTTATAATAATGCAGAGAGAGGCAATGCAGAGAGAGGAGTCTGAAGAAGAGGAGTCAGAGGAGGAAGGTGGCTTTGAGGAGGTGGAAGACCAAACACAGCAGGCGTCCCAGGGGGCTTGTTGCCACCTTTTGGGGACCCTTGGTGTTGTACATGGCTGGGTGGAGGAAGAGACCTTCAATTACATCAGTGAGGACAAGGAACGGGACATGGCTAGCTTGGTATCCAACCTTGTGCAAATGGGGAGTTTGCGGTTGTGCAAATGGACTGTTTGCGGTTGTTTCCGGTGCGTTAAATGGGGAGTTTGGTCTGTCACTGTGAAGCGGGTGTAACCCTTATACTACCTGATTGATACAACATCATACCTGATGTTTTAAAGCACGTTATTCCAAACAATTTAGGAATGTTAGGTGATGTATGCCCTTTATGGATTAAAACCAGACTCTGCATCAGCTATGTAATTTTCCATGGGAGTTTTGCCTTGGATCCCCCTCCGGCATGCCACAGTCCAGGTGTTAGTCCCCTTGAAACAACTTTTCCATCACTATTGTGGCCAGAAAGAGTCCCTGTGGGTTTTAAAATTCGCCTGCCTATTGAGGTCTATGGCGGTTCGCCCGGTTCGCGAACATTTGCGGAAGTTCGTGTTCGCCGTTCGCGAACCGAAAATTTTATGTTCGCGACATCACTAGCCCTAACAGAATGAGAACAGTTTCTCCATTCATGTTAGAACGCAATTCGGCACTTTGTTCGTATCGGAATTTCATTCTAATGAATGAAACTCCAATCCTATTCGTGCCGCGGCTGCATCTTGCAGCTGCTTAGTAAATAGCTCCCTAATTCTCACGGTATTAGGGAGCTATCTACCAAAAGGCTGAAAGACCTAAATTGGTCTTTGAGACAAATTTACTAATACTTGGTATTAGTAAATGCTACCCCTACTCGCTATATCGCCAGTGGCTGCTCACTGTTAAAAAAAACCAAAACCTAGTCCCCACTCTTCGCAGCGGGTGGGGGCCCTAAATAACAATAAGGGGGGGGGACCTATTGTCCTCCCCCCCGGCCCCCACCCCTGAGCGATGGGTTGTGGCCATAAATAACAATAAGGGGGGGAACCTACTGTCCTCCCCCCCCCACGGCCCTCACCCCTGAGCGGTGGGTTGGGGCCATAAATAACAATAAGGGCAGGACCTACTGACCTCCCCCGCGGCCCCCACCCATGAGCGACGGGTGGGGGCCCTAAATAACAATAAGGAGGGACCTATTGTCCTCCCCCCAACCCTGAGTGGTGGCTGGGGGCCCTAAATAACAATAAAGGGGGGACCTATTGTACTCCCTCCCTGCCCCCAACCCTGAGCGGTGGGTGGGGGCCATAAATAACAATAAGGGGGGGACCTATTGTCCTCCACCCGGCCCCCACACCTGAGCGGCGGGTGGGGGCTCTAAATGAAACCCCCCCCTCCCAAGGTATAGCGAGTAGGGGCATTCGGGAGATTTTAATCTCCCTTATGCTATTATGGGGGTCATATTGATTCCCATAGAGTGAGGGAGGATGACATGGGGGGCCTAGAAAGTGGTGGGGAGCACTGCTCCCTGCCGCTTTTACCTTTACATTTTACAAGGAGGGAGCTGCGAGCCGGTAGCTCCCTCCTTGTAATAAACTGATATTCAGTGTTTGTTTGTTCGTCTGACATTTCTATTAATTCATTTGTCTTTCTGATTAATAAATGAATAGATGAAATTCCCATTCGCATGCCCAAGTGTTTAACTGGGCCTGTGCGGGAATCTCACAGTCTATCTAGTGTGGGCAGATGACGTGTCCCACAGGGACTTCACCTGACCACACAAAGATGGCGGCGCCCTGAATATAGATGGGGGCAGAAAATAAAGATAAAAAATAGGTAATATGGGGGGCTTAGGGGCATTTGGGGGTGCCTAGGGGGTAAGTTAGATGTAGTGGAGTCAGGAGGGGGATTAAAAAAAAACAGGATTCTGCCATGACAGTGCGGCTTTAAAGCTCGTTTGGAGCCTGAAGTGCAAAATTTGGACTTTGTTAATAGCGTAAACAATATACAGATTTTGCAGTCCAAATGACCCTGTACAGCACAGGATGTTTTTGCCCCATTTGGTATAAGGTCATTCAGACTTTAGTGAATAACCCTGTATGCTGAAACTGCCACTTACTGCACACCTCCCACACCAATCGGGAGAATATTATTTTGGTCTATGAGGTTTGGTATTATTGATATTATTGGTCTGGTTCACTGTTTAGTGTTCAGAGCTTTTTTTATGGAAGAGCTGCACATCTCTGCTCAGATTTCTCCAGGGAAGATATAGCCTTTCTCATAATGGGTGTGGGAGGGTGCACGCTGCAAGAAGAATGGGGACACAATTGATACAAGGCGTTGCAAACTAAGGGTAAAGGGCTGCTTGACAGTCCTGGTTCTTTATTTTTACTGACAACCGCCTCCATGCCACTCTCACACACATAAAATAAATGTCATACACTTTACTTGTGAACCTAAATAATAAAAAAAAAACAAAAAAAAAAACACACACACACACACTCTCTCTCTCTCTCCCCCCTTCCACGTGGTATCTGTGTGACAAGACTAGAGCCCCGCCCTCATGACGTCGGATAATCGCGCCCGGCATGCTTAGCGACAGTGTCATGGCAGCTCCCTGAGGCAGGAAAGTAGCACATGTGTGTCGGTGAGTGCGCTCAGTTTAAAGGCTTGAACTGCGTTCGTGCTTTAAATAGAATAGTTTTGTTATTGTGGGTGAACGTGACAAATATTTGATATTTTACCTAATTCCTGTGTAGTTGTCTTAGTCGTTTGGCATTAATCGGTCTTTGAATACCGCCGATAAGTGACAGTATTGTGCTAGGTATGTGACATTTCTTACATACATGCCAACATTGCCCAGTGTAAAATGACGACTCATGCTTTCGAGGCGATATCATTATTTTTAAAATAACTTCCTGAAATATCCATATTTTTTTTTTTTGCAGAATCCAAGACATCAACAGATCACCTACATCTCTCACCATTCTGTGACAGTCAGATATGTGTTAATCAGTTCCAAACTTCAAATTTGCCTTGTATGTAAACCTCAGGATGGAGAGTGCCCAATCATGTGATATATATATACCTCGTATATATCAACTTTGTTTATGTTATGGTGCTTAATAAAGCCGAATTGCAATTCTGTCATTGTGTTTTTAAGTACGTCTGTCAAACCATATACACAATGTACAATGTCAGGAAAATAAGTTATGTGAAGAAACTTAAAATTCATTATTTGTAAAATTGACTAAATATGAATATACCTGGTCCTAAAAACTGACTTTCTCTGAATGAGAAATATTTGGTCATAAACCCACTTTACTAGTTTTCCTGTGGCTAATAAAAGCTAGATATGTATTAAGTATGTGGTTAAAATATAACTTTGAGTTCCTGTTGGCATGTATGTAAAATGTTTAAGAACCTTCTACTGTATACCATATGCATTTGTTTTGGGGAGTTTTATTTACTAAACATTGGGTTTATTTAACAAATGATGTGCAAAAGATGAGTAATAGAGATTATTCCCCCCAATGTTTTCTAATTGGGCCTGATTTTTGCAAGCTTGTGTGTGTGTGTGTGTGTGTGTGTGTATATATATATATATATATATATATATATATATATATATATATTTTCTTCAATAACTCATCGATAAATAATTGACTCTGTGATTATATGTTAAGTACAGTTCTGTGTATTACATAAACTAAATTATATTTCAGGTCTTTCAGAATTATCATTAACACCCTGTGGTATCTGTCATAAACTACTTGTCATCCCACATCTGAGGTAATTTTATCTGCTTATCTGCCTACTCATCTGGCTGCAATGTGGGCTTCTCTGGAGCATGATATATTGAGGGGCTTCCCAGTTACATTTCAAGAGGCAAGATCAGAGGCACCGATTAATGGAGGTGAGACAATATAAAAGTGCAAGTCACTGACAGAACAAATATACATAATATGTTCCCTGTTATTGTTGGTTTGTAATTGGTTGAGCAGTGAACATATTAAAGAGCAAGATTATAAATGTTTCTATATAAACCGCTATATGTGGTTGCTGAGATGGTAAACACTTCTTTAATCCCTTAAAGAAAAAGTCTGATGTTGCACAGGAGAAATTATGCAGTCTAGCATGGGTAGAGGTGATACAAAGAGCAGGTCGTTGTTAGCTGGAATAGATTTGTAGATCAGTGAGGACAGGAAGTCAGAGTGAGAAGCTGTGGATAGTGAAGCCAGTGAAGAGACTTGCATATCTCTATGCAGCGGATACAGAGTGACCGCCAGTATGGTGGATTAGTCTGGCAGAGGCATGAGAGAGGAAGGCCAGCTAGTATGTTGTTGTACTAGTTGAGGTGGAAAAACCTAAAGGAGTGGATGAGGTTGTTTTCTTTTCTTTTCTTTTTTCTTGAACAAAACTGTGCTTTCAAGATTCTGTCCAGATCTGGATATTTGAAATGGCTAGCCCATGTGATGGCTTTGTAATACTGTCCTTGTGCACTGTAGCTGGAGAGCCAAAACAGTTTTTCCTTTCTTGGAATTAGCATTATTATTATTAATACATTTCAGAGAAAAGTTGGTTATGTGTTCAGTTAAGTGTTTTTATTTAATTTATTTTTTTAGCCTAAAATTTGTAGTTAGGTTCTATTCTTCCAGCATAACCTCACTCCCATCCAGTTTTATTGATCAGAGGTAAAAATGCGAAGCTGTCACTATAGGCGAGTTGAAGAATTGAACCTAGCAGGTTATCTAGTAGTAGACACATCTTAAGTGCTACCTACAGCTCATGCATTTCTGTATACTCTCAGAACTCTGAGAAGACGTGATGCTATGCTGTATGGGATCATGCACGCACATTATGTGTAGTAAAAGTGATCCCATCATTATGATAAAATACCCATAAAAACTATGTTGGAATATCATTGAAACTCACATAAGTGCCACAGTACTATAGGGAGGGGCGGGAAATTGCAGCTAGAGGCAACTTAGTGTTTAAATTATTGCCTGGAGTGTCCCATTAAATCCTGCAAACCATATTGCAGATTCATGTTTTGCTTTCCAAACTTAGTAGTCTATTCATACGTGCTAGTCACTGATGCTGAACAAAGATTAAGTCCAAGTATGGCAATGAATGGGTGAATAATGTAGCTTAGGTGCTGTCCGTTAGACTTGTGTATTCATTTGGCTATTGCAGCGAGCAGCAATAGTGATAGGGGCATGTGAGAGGCATAAAATACTTTTATACCACACTCATGCTCCCCCTTGCCATGCTTGAAGTGGGGCATGTATGCTAAACAATGAACAGCCTGTTATTTTTAAGGCACCATCCCCTTGTTTTAAATATTTGGTTGATATGGCACCACATGTAGCTTAGCAGGTCAGGGCATAAGGGAGATCTTCACCCTCCATTATACTATTAGAGGGGTCAAATTGACCTCCATTTTTTTTTTTTCTTCTTTTCTTTACATTAATGTGACTGCTGGCCAGCAACAACATTGTTAGCCCTCTCGCCATTGAACGTTATTAACTATTTGTCTGGTTGCTAATGCTGCCTGCAGGCCATAGATATTAATGGTTGGCCAGAATTTTCTTTTATCTTTGCTTTTGAAAACTAGTGTTTGTATAATATACAGTTGTAATGAAAAGTATTCAACCCATATTGAAATAGCTCAACACAACAAATGGTTCAAGTGGTTTCCGCAAACTCAACTAAAAAGGCAACTTATAATTTCTTCAGTCTTGAAATTATTCAACCCCCTCATGGCAAGCATCTTAAGTAATTAGTAGAGCACTATTTTGCTGTTATGCCCTGCTGCAAACTAGGTGCATTGCCGGACACCAGCTTTTGGCAGCGTTCCTGAGGAATCTTAGCCTATTACTCATGAGCAATGGCTTCCAGTTCAGTAATATTCTTGGGTTTGCGTGCTGCAACCACCTTCTTCTAATCTAATCAGAGATTTTCAATGGGGTTCAAATCATGTGACTGTGATGGCCACTGTAGAATTTTCCAGAACTCCTGCAACCAAGCCTTGGTGGAATTTGAGGAATGCTTGGGTTCATTGTCTTGTTGGAAAGTCCATTGATGGCCAAGCTTCAACTTCCTCACAGCTGGCGTGACATTTTTTTCCTAGGATTTCCTGATACTTAAATGAATCCATCTTGTGTAACACATGCTACTGGTTTCCAGTGCCAGAGGTTGCAGAGCAGCACCAGAGCATCACCAAGCCATCACCATGCTTTACTGTAGGTAGAGTGTGTTTTATTTTTACATTTTTTTTAAAAAAATTTTTTTATTTTTTTTCAGTGTATTCTTCATTTTCTTGGGTCAGTAGTGGTGTCTGTACTGGAATTCTGGCATGGATGCCTTCTGTATTTAGTATGCACCTCACTATTCTTACTGAAACCTTAGTGCATGTTGCCACCAAGTCTTCCTTCAGATCTTTTGCAGTCACTCAGGGGTTTTTCACAACCTGCCTTCTCAGATATCTTGTTTCTGTCATTTATAGCCTTGTTTTTCTGCCTCGTCCAGGTAGTGTAACCACTGTTCCTTCAACTTTGAACCTGCAAACTATGCTTCCGGTGGTTTCTCTAGGAACATATTTTTGTATCCTGTTCCTTGTTTGTGAAGGGCGATGATCTTTTCTCTTAACTTTGTGGACCACTCTTTTGACTTAGCCATATTTCTAACATGCAGTTGAACATGACACTCTGTTAACCTCTAGCCAGTTCAGGTATTTCAAGTGTTCCAGCTCAAGCACATCTGGTGCAACTAATGAAGCCCTTGGTTAGTTGCATCAGGTTTGCTGGACACAACACCTGTTTTGCATATTTGTGCTGTTGTGAGGTATTCTATTCAGGGCGTTGAGTAATTTTAAAACTGGAGAAGTCATTAGAAGTAGCATTTTAAGTCAATTTTGGGGAAACCACTTGAAGCATTCATTGTGTTGAGCTCTTTCAATTGCTTTAGTTTGATTTGTTCATTGCAAACCACTGAGTGTGTCAATTTTGATAAGCCTTTTTTTTCAATGGGGATTGAATCTTTTTGAAGTGATTGTTTCATCTTCTCTAATACTGTGCAAGAACTGTACTCTGTACAGTGTTGTCTACCAATCCGACACAGCTAGAGAATGAGACACAGCCAAATGTTTATTCTAGAGCTTTTAAATTTGTTAAATTGTGCACTGTTATAAAAGCAATTATCACATCTATTATTAATGTAACTAACAAGTTCAATCTGTGTTCGATATTTGTTGTAGATTGCAGTCTTCTGGTATTGCAATTGTTGTACCTTTTTTATTTATTTTTTTTCCCCCACATTTTAAATTATAAAGCAAAAATCATCTGTATGCACTTTGTTAAAAGTTGTTTGTCAAAAGATTATAGGACTGGGTATCCAACAAAATAAAACACTGTACTTTTTGATAAAGCAGATCTGTCACATTCGATATAAGAATATTTTTTGAAAAATCCTTTATATAAAAGTACATCAATAGTAAAGCACTAATGACGTCTATGCATATTCTATAATGTCTGCTTATTAATTTAAGAATTTACAGTATTATTTGGGACTGGTATTTCATTCATTAAAAAAACGTCAAATTACCATTTAATTCCTGGTACCTAAGAATTTCCGTGATTACCATTGTGTGAACCATATGGTTAGATTTGTGGTGAGTTGATGATGGAATATTATAGGAATATATGTTCAAGTTTTTATTAAAGGGATATTCCAATCACCATGTCCACTTCAGTGATTTGAAGTGGTCATAGTACCCAGAGTATGTATGTGAAGTGCTTTGCTTTTTAAATGCTGCACATATTGAGATATTTGTACTTTTGTGCCATGGGCTAGTTACACCGCTGACACAAGTGACTTTAAAGGACCACTCTAGGCACCCAGACCACTTCAGCTTAATGAAGTGGTCTGGGTGCCTGGTCCCTCTAGGATTAACCCCTTTTTTTTAATAAACAGCAGTTTTAGAGAACATAGCAGTTTCAGAGAAACTGCTATGTTTATAAATGGGTTAATCCAGCCTCCAAATCCTCTAGTGGCTGTCTCATTGACAGCCGCTAGAGGCGCTTGTGTGCTTCTCACTGTTAAAATCACAGTGAGAACAGAAATGCTTTCCTATGAGACCGGCTGAATGCGCACGCAGCTCTTGCCGCGCATTCTGCCCAAGAGGAGGATCGGAGGCGGAAAGGAGGAGGAGAGCTCCCCGCCCGGCGCTGGAATAAAGGTAAGTTTAACCCCTTTCTTCGCCATCCAGCCCGGCGGGTGGGGGCACCCTCAGGGCACTATAGTGCCAGGAAAATGAGTGTTTTCCTGGCACTATAGTGGTCCTTTAACAGAAATGTGAAATTCTACCTCTGGCTACAAAGTTCCGGCCAGGCTAATGTAAATTGTGTGCAAAATTGGCATATGTTGCCAGTATTTGTGTTGCATTCACATTCAATATGTTACTACATATTGAATCAATGCTGCAGCTTGTGGCAGTATAGCCTTATAACAGGCATTGGACTGATTAAATGAGTAAGTGACAAAGTGTCAGTGGATATGAAGGGGATCTGAAAACATTTAGTACACTAAATGGATTATTTGCAGGCTGCTTTAACAGCTTGTAAAGCACTGTACAGTGTAGTAGAAATAGAACTGTATCTACAGTATGGTGCAGTCTGCCCTCATACCAATATTAATTTTACATCTTTCTGGCCTTTTTGTAAAACTGTATTGTTTACTTGTGAAAATAAGCACATCATTTAACCATGTTTTTTTTTTTTACATGTCTCTGCATTTATTTTGTTAGATATATTTATTATAAAAAAATATCATCAAGCTTGCATATTTTAATATAGTTTTGATGTCGGCAAGCACTTTTAAAAAGATGAGACATGTAGACATGCAGCGTGCTAAACCTTTGGAAGTGCTGTATGCTATTACAGTTATTCTTTCTGGAGAAATCAACTTTCTAGAGTAGGTGTTTGACATAATACAAACTGGGTGGATAAAATAAGAAAGGAGTGCAGATGGTTTATAAAATGTTAAATTGTCATGCTATCTTTTTTTCTTTTATTTGTCAAACACAAGCTCATTGATATTTGGGGAATCTATAGTGTGGTTAATTCCACTTTTTAGCACATAAGCTGTATCTTAAACCCAGACTTCTGTTTTGCATAGAGTAGATAGATGCCTGCCTACAAAGGAGCAGAGCAGATCTTAGCTACCATAGAGAGAACTTTTTACTGCGCTGGTGAGATCTTCTTACTTATGGCTTGTTAAATCACCATTGAAGCATGAGGATTTGAGCAGAATTACTGTATGAAAGTGTTCTATTCCTGAAACTCCTAGGCATTGAATTAAATCATAATTTGTTTTAATGCTAACTAATATAAATTTTACTAATATATGTCAGTACACATATACCTATAGAACTAGGAGTTTCTATCTAACAAATGATGTACAATAATAATATTATACACTGATAGTAAGAAAGAAATGGAAGAATTTGGGCTCTGAGGCAATACCCTTCAGTACCATCTCCATCTGATCTTAGACCAGCTCTACAGGCTCATTCACTTCTGTACTGCAAAAATGCTTGAGTGCACATTGAAAGTTATTAAGCGTGCACATTTTCAGAGAAACAAGGATTGACAGCTTAGCCGAGACCTGAAGTCACTCAATGTACCTAATGGGAACACTGTAACAAAGTAATATAAAATTATCCCTTCACAGCAATATTTAAACTAACATTTGTGATTGTCACAGCAAAAGTAAATACCAGTCTTGGTTACTATTCGCCCCTGGGATCGGCACTAAATATATGAAGGTGGATATATTGAAGTATAAATATGCTTTTTTTTTTTTTACAGATGACAATATTTGCTGACAATTATATTTATTTTGCTAAATATTCTTTTGAGAATTTTAATTTAAGCACAGACATTGTTTATTTAAATCTGATTCACTAAAAATACACCAAACTATTTTGTGATCGTAAAATGACTTAGTGATAATATATAACAGCAGGTAGTTTTCAATTATTTGCCTATGATGTCCGCTTGGGACCATTACCCCCAGATCTGACAACCTGCTTGCCATAGGTTGCTGAAAGCTGGGCAAGTGGATACATTGAGTAAATTGTCCATTAAAATGGCAGGATAATATCGTTGTGATTTTGAAATGCAAACCGATATCTACAGAATTGGTCTGTACAGATATAGAACATAGGCAAAGTGGCATTAAAATCCTATATTTCTATAGGATTTTAATGCCACTTTGCCTATGTTCTATATCTGTTCGCAACTTAAAATCCTATATTTCTATGTTTCATGAAGTGAGAAAGCTATTTGCCTGATATGTGTCCTTCTCTAATAACTAATGTCCATCATCAGATATAGGTTGTCAAAAAAATTTCAGACTTTGAACATCATCCCAAGTACAATTAAATCCATTCATTAAAACGGTGCATAGGCTTTGATAAATCCTTTTGCTCTGCCTAGCTAAGGGAGTCTACCAAACCCAGCTGACGGGTAGGGAGGGCATTAGATAATCAAAAGGGTCTCTGAAAGAAATGTGGAAATGGCAGCGGATATGGGAGAAACCCATGTGTCAACTATAACCCAGATGTAGGTCTTCATAGTGTGGAAAAGTTATTGCTTAAAGGGATTCTATAGTAACCAAAACAACTTTATCTTAATGAAGCAGTTTTTGTGTACAGATCATGTCTCTGCAATCTCACTACTTCATTCTCTTCCATTTAGGAGTTTAAACAATTTTGTTTCTGTCCATGTTGCCCTAGCCACTCCTCCCCTGGCTGTGACTCACACATCCTGCATGAAAGCAAATGGGTGGATTCATTTTCAATCACATGTTAACATACTTTAAAAGTTTTTCCCTCTCTGTAAATTTAACTTGCACAGTAGGCTCCTGCAGGGTATAGCAAGCTATTAACAGAGCAGGAGATAAGAAATCCAAAATGAAACCAAACTTGCAATAAAGGAAGTGTAAACATTAGTTGACTCTTTACATTAAGTGTTTAGAAAGGCTGTATAAGTCTCCTAAATGGCAGAGAATTGTGCATTGAGACTGCATGGGTGTTATCTATACACCAAATCTGCTTCGTTAAACAGTGACTTTAGTGTCCCTTTAAATCTTTCCTTATTACTTTTTTTTATTATTATTATTATTATTATTATTATTATTAACCCCTTAAGACCGGAGGGCGTACAATTCCACCCTATTTTAGGCGGCTCTAAACACCACCGGGCGTAAATGTACGCCCCCGGTCTTTCTTTACTTACCCGGTCGCTGGCGATCGCGGTGGGGGGGACTCCCAGGGAGCCCCCCGCGGCACGTCCGACCCCCTGGAAGCCCCCCGGCCATATGAGAGTGAGGTCCTTGCGAGGACCCCACAATCACATGGCCGGGTAGGCTGCCTGCTGCATTGCCAGCAGGGGGGCTGCCTGTAATGACAGGTGGTCCCCCTGCTGGCTGAAAATAAAAATAAAATAAATTTAAGTGTAAAAAAAAAAAAAAATATATTCTTAGATCATATATATATTGTATATTATATTATCAAATTACACGTAGACTGATACTGATTAAATATATATAATTATTGTTATATATATATTTATATATAATATAAAAAAAATTAAATATGTAAATACGTAAAAAAATAAAATTACAAAAATAATTAAAAAAAATTCTTAAATATATAGTGTTATTTCGTTCTAACCGTATTGTGATATTAATATATATTTATATCAAAATACACGTAGAACGAAATAATATATATATCTACATACATAAATATATACGTATATATCACTATATATATATATATATATATATATATATATATATATATATATATATATATATATATATATATATATATATATATAATATTTTTACATAATTAGGTATCTTAATTACAATTAGCGGGACCTGCCTGACAACCCATGCCGAAAGTAAAGGGAATTTAATTTGCTAGCACTATATTTAACCCTATAACTTTCCAAGACACTATATAACCTGTACATGGGGGGGTACTGTTCTACTCGGGAGACTTCGCTGAACACAAATATTAGTGTTTCAAAACAGTGAAATGTATTACAACGATGATATCGCCAGTAAAAGTGCAGTTTTTTGCATTTTTCATGCACAAACAGCACTTACACGGACGATATTATTGTTGTGATACTTTTTGCTGTTTTGAAACACAAATATTTGTGTTCAGCGAAGTCTCCCGAGTACAACAGTACCCCTTATGTACAGGTTTTATGGTGTTTTCAAAAGTTACAGCGTCAAATATAAGGCTTGCGTTTCATTTTTTTCACATTAAAATTCGCCAGATTGGTTACGTTGCCTTTGAGACCCTATGGTAGCCCAAGAATGAAAATTACCCCTATGATGGCATACCATTTGCAATAGTAGACAACCCAAGGTATTGCAAACAGGGTATGTCCAGTCTTTTTTAGTAGCCACTTAGTCACAAACACTGGCCAAAATTGGCGCTTTTTGCATTTTTCACACACAAACAAATACTAACGCTAACTTTGGCCAGTGTTTGTGACCAAATGGCTACTAAAAAAGACTGGACATACCCCATTTGCAATACCTTGGGTTGTCTACTATTGCAAATGGTATGCCATTATGGGTGTAAATTTCATTCCTGGGCTTCTATAAAGTCCCAAAGGCAACGTAACCAATCTGGCAAATTTCAATTTCAAATGTAACATGCTATATTTGACCCTGTAACTTCCCAAAACGCCATAAAACCTGTACATAGGGGGTACTGTTTTACACGTGAGACTTTGCTGAATACAAATGTGTATTTTATTGCAGTAAAAGCAAACCGTATTAAGACATTGACAGTTAAAATGTCATGTAGAACTAAAAAAATCAAAACAAAATCTTATTTTCTCCCATTTTTTTCATATTAAATTATGTTTCATAGCTAAATATTTTATATTAAATGAAAGCCCTGTTTCCCCTGAATACAATGATATATAATAAGGGTGGGTGCATTTAATATGAAAGAGGTGAATTACGGTTGGACAGACGTAGCGCAAATGCCAGGTTTTGATTACATTTTGTTTCGTTCACAACGTGTACATTTGGCTCCGTCCTTAAGGGGTTAAGTAATCCAAAAGGCCCAGAGGCAGCAGCTATTGAGGAAGGTTTTCCAGTCTGATGACACCAACATAACACATTTTTGTTTACCAGCACTACCCATGATAGGCAGATGACATCAATTCTTTAGATCTGAGTATCTGCCTTTTGTGAACCCCTGTTGCAGAGATTTAACTTAAAATGCTCACTGTATCTTAAACTTAACTTAAAGTTACACTCCAGGAACCAAAATAACTTCATCTAAACTATGTTGCATGGAGGTACTCCTATCTCAAGGGATATAAAATGTTCTTTAACAGTTTAACCCAGTGACATATTTGCCTTGGATGGCACTTTCCAGGGGGCAGCAAAAAACGCCGCCCCCCCAAATGCCCAGGCAAATACCTTGTTAGCCTGGTGACAGACGCCTAGCTGAGTTCCAAGGCAGGCGGCGAGGGAGCACTGATTTGTGAGCTCTCTCTACTCTGCTCCCTCGAGCGCCGCAGAGTGATGCGGGAGCCGGAATATGATGTTCTATTCTGGCTCCCTGTATCATTCTGCGGCACCCGAGGGAGCTGAGCAGAGAAAGCTCACAAATCAGCGCTCCCTCACCACCCGCCTTGGAATTCAGCAAGCCGCCCAACTGCCTACATGCCTGCCTGTGTCCCTGCCCTAGCAGCCCCACTGGACCCCAGGTAAAAATCCACCCAGCTCTCTCAAAGGTAGGGAGGCTGGGTGGATTTAAATTTTAAAATAAAAAAAATAATTTGTGAGGGGGACAGGGGGAGGAGACACTGTGTGTCTGGCTGGCAGGGTGTGTCTGTCTAAGTGTGTCTGTGAGGGAGCTTGTGTGTCTGAGTGATTGTATGCGTGTGTGTGTCAGTGATTGTCTGTCAGTGCGTGTCTGAGTGAGTGAGTCAGTGATTGTGTGTCAGATTGTGTCAAATCAGTGTGTGTATGTCAGTGTATCTGAGAGTGTGTGTCTGTCAGTCAACGTGTGTGTGTTGTTCTTTAACAGGAAAGGGTGGGGCAAATGTAAATTAGGGACTGCCCGAGTTCCGTCAAGACTAGGTTAGCACCGATCCAAAATACACCACTGGCTTAACCCGAAAGTTGCTTTCATTGTCGATGTCCACTCCTCCCCTGACAGAGCCGTCGCTGATTGGCTGAGAGCAGTCAGGTAACGCTTTCAGACCATCAGTTTCTCCCCATTCACTAAACTGGCTTGGAAATAAACATACAGTTTCGAGGCACTTTAGTGAATGGGGAGTCGCTGAATGTCTGAGAGCGTCAGCTGACTGCTCTCAGCCAAACGGCGGCACTCCGCGCTTTCTCTAAGTGACAATTCAGAAGTAGATGCTGCCTGGGGGGTAGTGGAGGTCGCCGCTGGAGGCAACTTGGGGTTTAAACTGTTCAAAAATTGTTTATCCCCTTTAGGTAAGAGGGCATAATTTAGATGTTGTTTTGGAGCCCAGGGTGTCTCTTTAAATTACTCACCCTTATTGCAGCCAATGGTGGTTCAACAGAGTATTGACTTCAAAGATTATAAACTATTTTTTTTTTTTTGCATCACAATAAAAAAAAAAGGTACCATTTAGAGGGACACTCCAGACCCATAAAGCACTTTAGTTTGCTGAAGTGTTTTATGTGTGATGAGAGTGTACATCCCCCACCCCCTCCCAGTTTTACAAAAAGTGCAGATTTCAATAAAAACTGGCAGTTTTATTAATTTACCTTGATCCAGCCCCATGTTGCTTCATGGTTTGGATAGCTCAGTGGAGCTAAACTCAAGAGGCAGCAATTGCCTGGAGCACCTGCCTCGCGCAGTCTTGTCATTGAGTTATATTGGGAAGTCTGTGATTGGACAGCCACAGAAAGTATGGGTGGGTTTAAAAATGGAGAGCTTGAAAAGGAGGCTGACAAAACCTGTACCTCACTCCGTTGGTGCGAAGTGCCGCAGTGATGGGGGCAAATTCTTTCCTCTTGCGCAGAGTGGTTGCTGATATGTCTGGGAAGATTTGTACCGTGGCGTAATCGTCTGGAGGCTTGGGCTTGCTTCTGCTGGCACGGAGGACGTGCTCTTTGAAGTGATAATAATGGGCACATAGCAGAACATCTCTGGGTGAGGAATCGGTGAGAGGTGGCGTGGACGTGGCACTCGATGAACCCTGTCAAGCAACAGCATGTCGGACGGGATCTCGGGCGCGTAAGCGCTAAGCAGGCCTCGCACATACGCTTGCAGATCCGCTGGGAGTACTATCTCAGGCACACCTTGCAGCCGCAGGTTATTTCGCCGAGACCTGTCCTCCATGTCCGCCAGTTTCGTTTCCGTGAGTAGTAGTTTGTCTTCTAATCGTTCCACATGTGTTGCGAGATTGTTGTGTGCAGCCGCTATTTCATCCAGTTTCGTTTCTATGTGCGACGTTCTCTTGCCTATTTCTTGGACATCCTTGCGGAGGGAGTCCATGGAGTGCTGCCAAGATCCAATCAGCTTTCGGGATAGGGTCTCCAGTGCCTGGGTTAGGTAGCTTTTTGTCAGAGCATCCCCTGGTTCAGGTATACTTTGCGATGCACTCACATCGTCTGTACCTTCGTCGCCATCTTGGTTGGTCAGTAGTAGGCCCGAGTGTGATAGATGAGGTTTTTGTTGGAAGAAATTAAATTTTTCAGCTTTAGCCGAGTTCTTCTTGCTTTTGTGTTGCGACATCTTCTGTGTTGAGGTTTATGTTGCGTTCTGTGTGGTAGGATTGAATTGGATTTTCAGCCCGTTTGCCGGAGCTGAGGATTATGTGTCCATCTTGTCCGGCAGTTGGCCACGCCCCCCACTCACCTAACAAGTTGTTTTTATATATGCCCCCTATGAAAAGGACAAGGGTTGGGTAGTATCTCCATGCAATGCGAACCCGTCTCCTGCCCAGTGGTATATCACCGAATGTTCACACAGTCGAGCAGCTATCGGAGCTAATAGCCTCTTTTCCAGCAGTACAGTAAATGGTAAGTCGCAGTAGATTGCCACTGACCAGCCTTCAAACTGGAAATTCCCCATGTCTTTGGAATGAGCCAGGACGGCAGAACATACTACAACATCCCGGTGCTCTTGCTGGTGCTTTTTTAAATTTATTTGTTTTTATTTTTTATTTAGCTATAATCAAACTATTACACTTACATGTTTATTGTATCGCAATTATAGCATAGAACTTTATAAGTGTATACTTTGCAGTATTATCACGGTGTGTCTTAATATAAAAGATTAAAATCAATGCATAAACTACTACACATACAAAAATAAAGATATGAGGATCTTGACATGGGTTCCAGAAAAAAAAAAAAAAAATATTATTCTCACTTATGCAGCAAAAACTGTTGCTCATGCAGTGGAAACATACAGGGTAAATAGAACAAACCAGAGGCTGTGTACACACCTTTATTTGAAGGAGAGAATATCACAAACGTTTTGGGTATTCCCTTTCTCAATGCACCATGTTCCCTTGTTTGTTGGTAGGTACCTACTACCTCATTGTATCTCCAACATATTGGATTCACATCAGCACTAAATTTAGCCATTCGCCCCGGAAGCAGGTACCATCGCATCATCTTATAATGTAATTCTAGAATGTAGATATTCTGATATTTGCAAATTAATATTCAGAAAAAAGAGGGAATATGACAGAACAGGGTGAGTAGTTCAAAAACTGGAAAAAGGGATTCACCAAAACCTTAAAAACATAAATACTCACACTATAAAATACAGTGTGAGTATTCAGGAGCTAGTACATATAATGAATAAAATGCAAATCGTTATACGTTTAGCACATTGCTAAAAACTAAAACGTCCCCGAAAAGATATAAAATATAAAAGTCCTGGAGGAATATATATAGCACGAGTATCCCTAACCCTGCTTGCGAAAACAACACAGGGCTGGTGGTACTAATGAAAAATAGTATACTTTTATATAAATATAAAATATGAGTTTTAAGTCCACATATGACAAAGCATATCAGTATGAGGAACTGATTGCTAAAAAGATATAGTGCAATATCACAGAAGCGCTTATAAAAAGTGAAAAACTGCTGGAAATGTAAATGTAACGAATGAATTTATTAAAAATCTTTAAAATATAAAAATCAAAGTATAGCAAGATAGCCAGTCTATAGGAGATGGATTTTGCAAGAAAACCTTAAGTCCAGACCCTGATGGATGAGGATTGTGGGAGTAGATTGATCCTCTGTCCTGACAGCCGGTGAGGCTGGCGTGCGTGTCACAGTGCGTTCCACCTCACATCGAGGGGTAAGTTCTGGTCTCACGGAATGATGTCAGCGGGTCCAGGGTAAGAAGCAGACAGGAGTGCTCGGAGATGAATCATTACTGACAGTGTCTATGCTTGACTTGATTGTTGACTTGTCTTACACGTTTCGCAGGGATGCAGCCCTACTTCATCAGAGACTGTATGGACTAAGTAGCATTGCAAAATCCTTCTCCTATAGACTGGCTATCTTGCTATACTTTGATTTTTATCTTTATTTTTATATTTGAAAGATTTTTTAAATAAATTCATTAGTTTTATTTGCATTTCCAGCTGTTTTTCACTTTTTATAAGCGCTCCTGTAATATTGTTGGGAAAAAAAATCAAAATTAAAGGTCAGCGCTAGCATGCCACAGGGAATATTTGGTAAAAAGAGTGTAGGCAGCGCACCTATAAAAAGGAGTCCCCTCAAGGTAAGTGTGATAAAGAGACAAAAAAGAAAAGGGTGCACCTTAAGAGTGATATGATAGGTGACAATACTATACTATACAGGTGAGTAATATAATATAGTCCAAGTAACTCAACACTAGTCCAAAATAGTGTAATCCACTGCAGTAGGGAGAGGTCTTTGTGGACCAGTAGATAGGATATATGTTCCCGAGTGAAGACTGGTGATCCGATGGAACATGTAGGGAAAAAAACAGAAAAGGACTCCAATGGTACAGTATGTAAATGTAATCAATTCTGAGGTTATATTAGTAAGGAACTACTCACAATATCCAGAGCTTAAGTCCAGCTCTGGTTTGGAATGTGTGAAGTGGAATGATCCCCACTCAAGGATATGTGGAGTTCCTCTTGTTTTCAGGTATATATAACAGCGGAATAGTCCAACTCGGAAAGAAGGGAAATAAAATATAGTGCTCTCTGTATCTCTATTATACAAAGGTAAAAGTAAGAAATATACTCACAGTATATTGAGCAGGCTCACTGCTCGATGTATAGTGTATGGGTGTTAGGGATTCTTTGTGCTTCTTATAGATCAGGGGTTCTCAACCCAGTCCTCAAGGACCCCCTACCAGTCCAGGATTTAGGGATTACCTGGGTGTGTCTAAGGTGTTTAGAAAAAAAAACACCTTAAACACTTTAGACACACCCAGGTAATCCATAAATCCTGGACTGATAGGGGGTCCTTGAGGGCTGGGTTGAGAACCCCTGTTATAGATGATAAAAACTGTCAGATCAGGATATTAAAATAAAATGAAATAAAATCAAATAAAAGGTGAAAGAAAGGAATATGGCAACAGTAAAAAACAGTTTCTACTTGAAGTAGTCTGTTGAGGCAAAACGCATCTAGAAACCTTTTATATTTTGTGATGATAAAGGAATTTTTTTGGCTATATACACTACTGTTGCCATATTCCTTTCTTTCACCTTTTATTTTATTTCTCGCTTCTGTGATATTGCACTATATATTTTTAGCAATCAGTTCCTCAGTTCCTTGATATGCTTTGTCATATGTTGACTTAATACTTATCTTTTATATAAAAGTATACTATTTGTCATTAGCACCACCAGCTCTGTGTTGTTTTCGCAAGCAGGGTTAGAGATACTCATGAGATATATAATATATAATATATATATATATATATATATATATATATATATATATAATATATTCTTTCAGGACTTTTATATTTATAGGTAGTTTCAATGCTCCAATTGTCTTAATAACTTCTAGATTATCTATAGGAGCTTCTAAGCAGTTAGCCTGTTCTCTGGACAATTTTTTTAAAATTTTAGATTCTTCTAAATATTTTAAAATTTGTTTCCAATTTTTTAATTAATTCTCAATATTATAAAATTTAGATTAGAATTTTTTTAAACACTTTAGGAATTTCTTCCGGACTATTGTAATGTTTATCCTTGTCAATTATTTTAAATATTCTGTTCTTCAAATTATGTGCGTATTTTTTTTTTATTTATTTTTTTTTAGTTGATTAGTCATCATCATCTTATCTGCTCTGTTACCTAAGTAATGGAATTTTTGTTTAATGTTCATTAAATTTTATTAGCTTTTATAATTGTTCTTCAATTTCTTTCTTAATTGTATTCATCTTTATTATATCTTGTACTTCTGTAACGCTATTACTTTTTTTTTCAAATTAAATTTAAATAAAGATCTGAAAGTTTTTTTCGTATATTTTTTTTCTAATAAAATGCTTCTTTCTTAATTAAATAGCCTCTTAATACGCATTTATACGTGGCCCATACGTTGGCAAGACTTACATCTCCGGTTAAATTGTTTAGTAGTAGTTATAATTTCATAAATATCATCCTTAGATTTAAAAAAAACTTTCATTCATTCGCCATGTACGTTCTCCTCTAATACCTTTTTAATTTCTATACACACTGAGTCATTTTTTTATTTCTAATTTTTAGTCTAAAATTGATACTGTTTTTGTTAGTATCATGTCGATTCTTGAGAAAGATTGATGTCTATTTCAATAAAAAGTATATTCCTTATCCATTGGTCTAATAGTTCTCCATATATCATATAATTCATACCGACCCAGTTTGTCTTGAAAGGCTTTTGCGAGACTAACCTGTCAGTTACTCCATTCACTATTGCTTATATTATGCTTATCCAAATTACAGTCTGCAATGCAGTTAAAATCACCACAGCATATAAAGGTTCCTTGAACAAGTGCATTTACTTTTTGTAGGATTTTATTCAGAAGATGTATTTGTTTCATATTTGGAGCATATATATTTAATATAGAATATATTCTATCGTCAATTTTACAAAGGAGAATCTACCCATCTCATCACTCTGTATATAATCTCTATTTTTATGTTATTTGAGGCAAGAATGGCTACACCACATTCCCCTTAGGGATTAATGTTCTATAACAGTGTATTTTTTTTTTTTTTTTATTAGGGATGCACTGAAATGAAAATTCTGGGCTGAAACCAAAAATTCAGGATGCCCTTGGCTGGAAACCGAAAATGACTTTTTATTTTTTTAAACTATATATTACACAGTGTATGATGCCATGTAGTGTTATATTGTTTATCCCCACACAGCCACTATATATTATATATCACACAGTATATTATGTTTACTGTGTGATATATAATATATAGTAATAAATATACTGTGAGATATATAGTAAAATATTGTATTTATTATTATTATATATTACATAGTATATTATATGTTAGATATTAGACATTACACAGAATAGTATATGTATTACTATATATTGTGTAATACAATATACTATACTCCCGGGATGGCTGCACTCCGAATTCTGATTTCGTTATCAAGCCCTGCGGCCCGCCAGCCCCATGCTCTCCCACACTCAACCTGTCCAGCCCTGGGCCGGGAGAGACACTTACTGCAACAGCCGCCGCCATCTTGGATCAAAGTTTCCCTGCTACATTCAGCAGAAGTGACCCATCCTTGGCTAACTGGACTTATCAAAATGGAGACGGGAGCAGGCTGAGCGCTGACAGCCATTAAATGCTTCTGGTCCATGGTCCTTCCTGACCTGTCCCTCCTATGTAACATAATAATTCCTCATGGTATAAACCCACCTCTCATTCCTCCCTCGTTTATTGTGATCTCTGGATATTGTAACCTCTCATACTGCTGGCTACTAACCGGGCAGGAGGAGGGTGTAATTTTCTAAAGTTTTTTATTAATGACACGGAGGCGAGTATTATGCATTCTCTTTCTTTATTTTACTCCCAGCAGCAAGAAAAGGAAGTATGAGAGAATCCTAGAAAAAACATAACGATAGCATGGTAACACTGGCACCAATCAGCATCCAAAATAAAGAAAGCGAATGCATAATAGGAGCCTCCGTGTCTTTAAAAAAATTGAGTATCTTTCTGACTTCTCCAAATCACTCTCAGCTACTCAAATTGAGATATTGCTTGTTATCTCTGTTCTTTTTTTTTTTTTTTTTTGGATTCTGCCCCTTTTTTAAATTTACTATCTGATTTCTTATTGTTGCCATGCTGTCGTTTGCTCAAAGGAAATCACAGCTTACAATAGATTTTATATCTAGCTAACCACTTAGTGGATATAACCCTATTTTCCTTCTCCAATTTTCTCCCAGTATACTATTGCTCCTGGAATTCACATTTCAGAATAGGTTATATATAGATATATGAGTAACCATTTATTTATTTTTATTTTTTTTGTAAATCTTTTTTATTGAGGAAAAAGAGTTAGGCTCGCAGGCCTCGGTGGATAGCATTAATAATTGTTACAACATATGTCAGTCTTCAAAACAATATATTGGGAGTTTCCCAAAACTTAAAGGCAGTTACATTCCATTCTCAAATTAAAGGCTTAGTCAGCGTACATGTTATTTGCATAAATACAACACAAGAGAATATTTTTAGTACTTGCTTGCAGGATAATATTTAGTGTGTTTGTGTGGGGCATGTTCCTCCTTTGATGCTCTAACCTCTAGATATAGGCGAGCAAATATTGCTTTCATTCGTCAGGTTAGTGACTTATATCCCTGAGAGACATACGGGAGTAACAAAAAATATATAACGTGTTATAAGGTGAAAAAGAAGAGGGTTAAGGGATGATGTGTATGTGTGAGGATAGTTCTCCCCGGTGTCCACACTCCCTCTCCCAACCGCAACGGGTCCTGAGCTTGGGCGTGATGGTCGGGTTTTTGTCAGGTCCTGTCCTAGCGGCTTGCTGTGGTACGTTGGTCATGTATTGTGAACCTATGTTGTGTTATTGTCTCAGTGGATTCATCTAGTGGTCGACTCTATACTGTGTGTTGGGTCCTTCCCTTCAGGCTCCATCTCCTACTATGCACAGCCGTGTGATGTGTCCTATATGCTGTAGTTCAGTCTATCATGTGCGTCGATTGGTCGTGCGTGTGTCGGTAGGTATTTCGTGATACCACAGTATCGGTTTTCTAGCGTGCGCGAGCATAAGTTCGGGTCAATAAGGGATCGTATGTTACTACGGGCCATAACCCCTCCCAAGATGAATTATCCGGCACCTGAGGGTGAGTTCGGCCAACAGAGGTGACCAGTCCCAGCCTGTCCGCCCCGCTCCCCCGCCCCCGCATGGGCCCTTTATCTGTCCGCCTGGTACGAGAACCAGGGTTGCCATGTCTCCGCGTGCTTTGTCGAGCGTCCCGCCAGGGATGCCCGCACCGCCTCGGCCGCCTGGATGTCCTTGACCCTATGGATCCATTCTTCTATCGTGGGAACGGTTGCCGTCTTCCAATATACTGGGATTAAGGATTTGGCAGCATTTAAGAGATGGCGTAGAATTGATTTCTTGTATCTAGTGATATTTTGTGAGGTAATAATGAGTAACCATTTAGTGGATATGTCCCTTTTTTACTTCTCCACTTTTTCTTCTAGTATACTATGACTCCTGGAATTCACATCTTACGGTAGATTATGCATCTGGGTAATTACTTAGTGGATATAACCCTCTTTTTTCCTTCTCCACTTATTTTTCTCCCAGTGTATTATGGCTTCTGCTTTTTACCCCTCTTTATAATTGTCAAGCATTGTATTTATCTTCAACTCTCACTGACTTTTTTTTTTTTAATATTAAAAAAGAGCTTCAGGAGTGTTACACCCCTCCTACCCCTTGAAACCACACTCTCCAGCTTCACAGGCTTCCCCCTCGATCGATTCCACGTTCTGCTTGGTCTGCTCACTACCCCACGATACCTCTCATATCGCACTGGCTCTCACTCGCTTCGGGTGTCTGCTACTCTCACAGCCCACAGCCTGCTATCCGCTCAGCGTTTCCGCATGAGTTGCTTGAGACGGGCAGCCCCACCAGAATCAGACGCTCTGCCCCGAATGTCCTACATCATCATCCATGCGTGTTTGTGAAGTCTGAATGCGGTTGACCGCAATGTTGTGTCAGCACCCCTCTTGAGGCCCAGTGAGGTGATAAACCTCTGGACAAAGGGCATCAGTGCCTCTTGATCTATCTTCTCTGGAATGCCATGTAGGCAAATATTCTGATGTCTGTGGTGGGACTCTATTACGGAGAACACCCGGTTAAGCCTCTGTATTTTCTTAGCCAGGCTCTTCACCTGACTCTTGGTGGTCTGCAGCAGCTTATCCCTGGTGCTCTTTCTGCACTCTAATGCTTGAACTTTTTGGTGGAGGATGCCCGGCTTCTCCTGAGTCTCCCTCAGGTCGGCTTTTCACACCTCCCGCAGGTCTGTCAGTAACCCTTTGATATCTCCTTTTGTGGAAAGAGAGAAGTCCTTGTCCGATTCAACCTCCTGGAAGTCTTCTCTGGGTCCTGGGGAGGTTAGTACTTCCACCTCTTCGTAGGACTCCTCTGAGGCCTCTTCCTCCTCATGAGGTTCAGGCACCATGTAAAGATGTGCCGGTGGAGTAGGCCTATCAAAAGAAAGCCTTATGTCGGGCATTCTAGGGTCCTCTAGGCATTGATATTTTCTGTGCTTACACCCCTTATTGTCATCTGCTGTGTTGTAAGATAGTTGTCCCCTGAATGCCTTGAAAAGGTCTATAATTAGCGTTTTTATGCAACCGCACGGTTGGCCCCGTCCCTCGGGACAGACACTTTTTAAAGGACATGACAATAAAATGTATGTTTCCATTTATTTTAATACTTTTTCCCCCGTTTGGCACTGTAATTGTAAGCCTGACAATACTCCGGCACCTTGTTATAAGCTTTAAGTGCTTTTTCCAAGGTGGCAAGAACACAGGCAATTATGTTCCACAGGACATGTGTCCTACATATAATTTGTCTTTATTTTCTGAATGTAGGCATATTTTATACTTGTACAGAATAATGGTTTACTTTAATTAAATTACCATTTTGTTGTAAAATTGGCAGTTTATCACAATGACGTCAGTAGATAAAATGCCACATTCAATATGCTTTTTAAAAAGTTTTCTGTGGAATGACATTTAATTTAGATTTAACAATGTCCTTTGTAAATGCAGAAATAATTGAAAGATCCTCTACAGAAACAGTCTGTGGAATCTGTGTAAATAGTCTGACCATCAGGAGAATAACTGGGAATGTCTGCCTTTTTCCCTTAAAGTGTGTGCAGATTATCTGTGTACATGTACAGTATTAAAAGATTCAAATGATGCCTTCTTCTAAGCAGACAGTCTTTACAGATGAACTTTATTTATAAAATTTATTGGGATAAGGTATGGACAGACACCACATGATATAGGAGTTTCACCCTCGGTCAGGCGCAACTGATCCAACAGGCACAGACAATGTTTGTTGTTTTGTCCTACCAAAGCGAGCGCTCGTTAACGCCTGGCCGCCTCAGTAGCTTGTTTTTACATTCTGCAGCGACCTATAATGCGCAGTACGCATTTGAACGTTGTGTGTGCGAGTCGCAGCACTTTGTGTCTCTTAAGCACATTGCGCCCGATTGCAGTATAACCATTATATGTCTATAATTACATTGGTAAGTAATTTTTCTAATTAATTCAAGTATATTAATGCCATACCTGATTGTTTTTCAATGTAATAATGTTCGACTCCATAATGAGGCGCAATGTTCCTCTCAGGCACATTGCGCCCGATGATGCTATTTTTGTTATTTCTTTGTAGATACGGCAATAAAAATGGACAACTCAAAGCAAATTTTCCATTTCAATAATCTGAATGATGTAGCGCATATGATGAAAATGCTAGAGGATGAATCAGATGATGAAAATATAAACGTGCATTATGTATGGAACATGCTACTTTTTATTGTAATAAACGCTCAGAAATTGCTTTCGCCAATGTTGTAGAGCAAATGGAATAATATAAATGTTTTTATTTGAGTAAAAAGTTTGTGTTTGTAAAAGTGGTCTATTACGCACAATGCGCCCGATCCTGTTCATACTCACATTGCGCTTGACCGAGGGTTAACTTTGTTGTAATTGAATCACACGTACAAACATGATACATCAAGCTGCATTAGCAATGAGGGACGATGGTCGCAAGTTGAAGGGTCAGGGATATACAAGCACGCCTCAAGATCGTTTTTTTTTTTTTTTTTCTTAAAAATAAATCAGTGAATAACAGATGTGAAGAAATGGAAGCAAGTGGCCGCTATTTATTGATTTTTTTATTTTATTTTTTATAAATGCAAATTCCAGGGTGCATGTGCCTTGTGTTTTTGAGACTGGTGCAAGCAACAGAGATTTTCAGCAGGAGATAATTTCATAGGGGGAAGCTGAATATGTTTCTGGTTGTCGTTATGATCATGGTTTCAAATTAACTACTAGTACTAGTAACTAGTAAACAAAGATCACAACAGGGTACTGAGGCAAGGGGGAGGTTATCTTATATACACACAGGGTGTGTCTGGCTAACCTCCAATAAGTATTAACCACAACACGTGGGAGGTGTTTCGTCCCTCCCTTGTGGTCTCTGAGGTCATTACTGTGTACCGGATCACATAACCGGGTTTGGCACACATATAAGGATGCTGCTCTGGAGCATGCAGCGTCAGAAACACTGTCAGTCTGGAGCACGGTGGTGGGGACAAGATGGCACCGCAAGCAGTGCGAAGGCAGGGGACTTGACACCAACAGTATGAGAACTTGGATAGATAACAAGGAAGATGAATTTCAAGTTAAAAGAACATTATGCACATCATGCAAATTTCAGCAAAATTAAGTTATGGTTCCAGGAGGTGCCTGGCGTTGGCTCGTCTTTAAGGGTTAATCTGTTCTCGTACAGTTTAACACCAAGGTCTGTGTTCCAGTGCCGGATCTCTCTGCCCTTCTTTCCTTCCATTTGCTGAAACCCTGGAAAACTTAAGCGATTGGCTGAGAGTGGTCCGCTGACAATCTCAGCTAATCGGTTGCTCCACATTCATAAAAATGGCTTGAAAAAGGTACATACTCATGTGGAGATCCTTCACTAGAAGACCAGTCCTTAACCCCTTAACGCCGCTACGGCGTTCTGTGCCGTCCCGCATTAAAAGGGCTTTAAAGCTGTTGCGGCGGCATAGAACGCCGTAACGGCTTGCAGCCCCTGGAGGTCCGGTGGACTTACCTCCGCCGCGATCCTATTCTGAAGGGCTGCCTGACAGCCCAGGCAGCCCTCCCCCGGCAAATGAGGCCCCCAGGGGCCATGTGATCGCCCTCAAAGAGTGATCACATGGCCCCCTATAGCTGGCTGTGGATCTGCCAGCAGGGGGACTGTCTGAAATGTCAGACAGTCCCCCTGCTGGTAGGAGGTGTAAAACATATTATATATGTAATGTCATACAAAGTGTATTTTAATACTAATATTTGTACTTATATTAATATTAAAATACTTAGAATGACGTTACATGTATATATAATATGTATATATTATATATATATAATAGATATATACATATATATATATATATACGTATAATTACAATAATAAATAAATAAAATAATATTAAAATATTGAAACAAAATGTAATATAAATTATTTATTCATATGTAATTTCATTCTAACTGTATTTTGTTATTAATATATATATATATATAGGTAACAAAATACACTTAGAATGACATTCTATATATATCTATATATAAAATACAAATAACCGCAAATATATATAGATAAATACATATAATTACATAAAAGCTTAAATTAGTATACAGTAGAATTTAAATACCTATAAATTCATATATATTAAAATTCTACGTGTATATTTAATCTTTTAACATAATTATGTGATTTGATTAATTAAAATTTGATTGACATGCCTGACAACACAGGGAGAAAGTGCAGAGAATTTAATTTGCAAGCCTTATATTTGACCCTGTAACTCTCCAAGACACCATAAAACCTGTACATAGGGGGTACTGTTTTACTTGGGAGACTTCGCTGAACTCAAATATTAGTGTTTCAAAATGATAAATTGTATTACAACGATGATATTTTAAGTAAAAGTGAATTTTTTTGAATTTTTTTTTACAAACGAACGGCACTTTTATGGACTATGTTGTTGTAATATGTTTTACTGTTTTAAAACTCTAATATTTGTGTTTAGTGAAGTCTCCCGAGAATAACAGTACCCCCCATGTACAGGTTTTATGGTGTTTTGGAAACTTAGAGAGTCACATATAAGGCTTGCATTTCATTTTTTATTTTTTTCTTCTAATTCTTTATTTTTGCAGTGCATATATGAACATGCAAGTACATCATGCCACAACAGCGATTGACTAGTAATGGAATTACACAGATAATATAACATTGTAGGCAAGATAAAACAGGCACTATTTTATAATATAATGGTAACATCACGGTAAGCTGGTATATCTAGAGCGACATATCTGAAGTTTTCGCTAGTCATACTGTTTATGCACAGAAATTGTGTGTGGGTTAACTATATGAATCAGGTTAAGCATTCTCGTTAAAACTATAGGTCCAGTTGCAAGCATGTGGACCACGAGGACACTGCATGTACACATGAGGGTGAACAAAATCCATTAAGAAGGGTGTTTGGTTTACCGGACCAATATTGGCACAATAGCTAGGCAACAGGTGATTTACAAAGACTCTCGTTTGGGTATCAGGCTAGACAGTGACTTTTACACTAGGGTTATAACGATTGCTAAACGCTGGCACATCAGTGGGGTATGTAGGGAGAGCCTGCTCTACTTTTAAAAGCATCTCCACATGAGTATGTACCTTTTTCAAGCCATTTTTATGAATGTGGAGCAACCGATTAGCTGAGATTGTCAGCGGACCACTCTCAGCCAATCGCTTAAGTTTTCCAGGGTTTCAGCAAATGGAAGGAAAGAAGGATGGTATATGACCAGGTATATTTTGGATGGTATATGACCATGTGAATATAATGAAAGATAAGGAGCTTTTCTGGCTATAGTTATCAAAGTTAGAGGAGGTAATCAACGTATGCACCAGTCATTTCCCAGAGGCAAGTGGTATCTGTGGGGTTCCGTCATCGGTGTTATGAGTCCTTTTAGCCGATGCCCATGAGTGGGGGGTCAATGACCCAGGAGTGTAAGAATCTCGGGTGTTGTGACCCTAACTTGGGCTAGCGTGGCTGGCTGGGGCATTGTAGGAGCGGGACAAACGCTGGCATACCTCGTTCCCCTGGGGCTGCAAGGCTAGGCCTGCTTGCAAGGCAGTTGACAGGTGTTGTCTGTCCCTTAATGCGCCGGTTATTTCTTGTGCTGTTCAGATGTATGTGCCTCCGCTGGGTCCCGGCATATCGGTGGGAATGGCTCGGATCTATTCTCAGAGCTATTGCAGAGGTTGGACGTGTCGGCAGTAGTGAGGATTTCTGCCTTACAGCTCTGGGTGCCCCTCCGCCGTGCCTGCTGGCATTGTCTCGTGAGGTGGGTGATCGTGATGCCCCGTGATCTGAGTCTGGGCTCTGTGTTTTCCCCTTCTTGGGGGTCCCCTGCTTCCGCGGTGGATAGGCGGTTGCCGGGTGTTTCAACTTGACGTGAAGGGGTTTCAAACACCCGGTTTTCGCTATATCCATTGTCTGTGTAGGATGCCGGTTTTTATTTTCCAGTCGTCGCCAGAATCGCCTGCAAACGGCGTCGAATTTTGCTTTGAATGCCTCTGCCCAGTCGTTTACATTTTGTTGCTTCGTGGGAACTGCAGTCTTGTCGGCCATCTTGGCTCGGCTTTGTGGCTCACAGTTCAAGTTATGCCCTGGAGTGTCTCGGAGGTGAATGTCCTCTGCGTGGAGGTAGACCGGGATAACCCCCGCCGGTTCAAGTGTGGGGGGGGGGGGGGGGAAGGAGACCCATGTTTACAGAGTCGGCTGCGTGTGGCGTCGGGAAAGCGTACGTCCCTCCCGCGCCTGCCATGTGGGTAGGCCTTCGACCTTTGCCGAGTGGATCATATTTGTAGAGTAGCTTGAGTGGTGTCATAGTATTCCTCTCAGTGTCACCCCACGTTTGGTGACTCTTTTAACACGGTTGATCACAGTTTTGATTATTAAAATCCGCTTTATTCGTTGATCGCTGCAGGAGCTGCTGAGGCAATTTAAAACATTTTTTTATTTTTTTTGCATGTGTGTGTTCAGAGATTTTATTTAAAGAAAACCGTAATAGAAACTACTCAAGGTGATAATTTTCTTTCCATGCTTTTAGCAGTAAGCGAGTATATAAACCCTGAAAGTACAAGGCATTCTTTATAGACACATTTTTCAGACCAAGCTGTCCAGGGTTTTTGTCATAACGGCACATATGAGTTCTTTGCTCACATTATTCCTCGATTCTATTAATATGTCAGTGTTATAGTTATCATTCTGGTCCTTTAGACTTTCACATTGGAATAATGTATCTCTTGTGGGAGCATAAGAAGAATACATGATTAACACAAGAACGTTGCTCAGATCCAATAACAAGAGGTCAGTGCGTGACACACACTAGGTATTGATCTAATCTATGTACCATTAAGAGTTGTAGACAATTCTATACATTTTTGCAGAAGTACGGCTGTATTGGCAGACAATTTAGGAATTTGCACAATTTATTTTAGAAATCTGTATGGGATACATCATTTAAGATTAATACATAAATAGATACAACATTAGGAAACGGTAGTAACATTATATGAACATGTTATAGACAATACATCTCAGTTCCCCAAAAAAATAAATACATTTTTTTTATTTTATTTACTACAGGAATATAAAATGTGTCCTGTTTCTGGTGAGTGTGGGAGGGAGGTAGAGAAGGGGCATGAAAACACTACTATGGAATGAACCTCGCAAACGACTGATCCATAGGGGAAATGTGTTGTGAGTATATGAATGGAAATCACAAGCTTATTACAAGTGGCAAGACATTACCGTTACATATATCTCAGATAGAGGTGAATGTAGTGTGTTTGCTTCTTGCTTAAATAGCCATGAGACGGCATAAGGCTCTTTTCTCTTGCTGCATCGCAGGCCGCAGTCTTTGTAGAGTTGAGTTTAGGGGTCGACCGATATTTATTTTTTAAAGCCAATACCGATAATCTGTGAACTTTCAGGCCGATAGTTTACCGATATTCTGTACATTTACCGTATTTTTTTTTTTCCACATTTTTTTTTTTTTTTTATTAAATGGTAAATGCACAAAATATACATGCAAGTCAGATTATTTTTATGTTTAAAAGAATATTTATATATGTGTGTGTAGTGGATGCAGTGGGAGTATTTGATTAGTTAATGCAGTGTGTGTATGTATGTGTTTGTGTAGTGGATGCAATGTGTGTGTGCTTGTGTAGTGGGTGCCGTGTGGGTAGTGGATTCAGTGTGTGTTTGTGTAGTGGATGCAGTGTGTTTGTGTGGAAATATGTGCGGTAGGAACATATTCCTCCTCCCCACCCCTTACCTGTCTTAGTGACCCCCCATTCCCCTGTTCCACTCCCTTCTCTTTTAGTGGTCCCCCTACCCCATTGTTCCTTTTCCCTTCCCTCCCCTGTACCTTAGTGTCCTCCCTTAATGTTCCTCTCTCCCCCATAGTGTTCTTCACCCCCATTCCTTGTCCCATAGTGTTCTTCACCCCCCTTCGCTGTCCCATAGTGTTCTTCTCAACCCCCTCCCCTGTTCCATAGTGTTCCTTACCACTCCCCTCCCCCATAGTGTTCCTTACCACCCCCAACCCCGACCCACAGTGATCCATAACACCCCCCCCTCCGTCCCATAGTGTTCCCCCCGGAAACCCCCTCAGTGCCTTAGTGCCCCTTTCTCTTTTTCCTCCTTGGTCCCCGCTCCACGGCGTGTCTCCTGGTAGCGTGGCCAAGCGGAGCAGTGCACACCACGGTACAGGAGATTGTCGCCTGTACCCGACTGAACTGACAGTAAGTACTCTCTCAGTGAGCACTTCCTTGACAGTCCGGCCGGGTACAGGAAACATAAGCAATGCTCCGCTCAGCCACACTACACAAAGTACACTTTAGGTAGTGGCTGGCCACTGCATATCCTCCCATAGTCATCCGGCTCAGGGTGAAAGGGATTGCAATGTCTGGATTCCACTGGTGCTGCTTCCTGGCTGGTGTCCCGTCCCTGGGAGTTGTCAGGGCTTTTGGAGGTAAGTTGAGTGTGGGCAGGTAAGTTGAGTGTGGGCAGTAAGGCTGCTGCTTCCGAGATCAGGTGCTCACCCTGTTGACCATTAGGGCGCGGGTTCGTTGACACTGGTACAGTATCTTCTGCTGTCTCAGTAGGGTGATAAATTGCTTGGGCGATCTCCGCCAGGCTAGGGTGCTCCCTGACAGATCTCAGAAAACGTGAGAGACATGTCAAACTCCTATGGCGTGTGGTCTCTGACAGCCGCCAGCACCGCTGCTTTGTCTTTTACCACTTTGCACCTGCAGGACCAAGTCTCTTGGCGCATTGTCTGGGGCACGTGGGGACTTGGTAATCTGAAAAATCCATCGATTCCCACCATTTTGCCCTGTCTTGGGGTAAGTAAAGCTACCAATTGCAGCCATCAGTAACTCTTCTGAGATGCCCCTTATTTTGACGTTGTTTTTCCACCTCCTGTCTTCAATGGCAGTGAAGCTGCGGTTGATCAGCTCACTTTGCTGTTGGAGCCCCTTGACTGCTTTCTGCAATGTGGCGCTCTGTGATGCTTGTTCGCTAGATGTGGCCTCCACTGCCGTCAGCCTGTCTGGTAGGCCCTGCAAATCTGCACTGAGAAATGTTACATCTGTCCGGATACTCTTCTGGAGGTCTGCCAGAAGCAGTTTTAACACTGCAGTAGTCAACCGGAGAGTTGTCTTGTCCAGTGTTCTTCGGTGCTGTGCATGGGGTTACAGGGAGATCTTCCACCTCCTCTTCTGGGGACATGTCATCGGAGATTTCAGAGTAGGTCTCCTGGTAGTTGGCCATCTTAGGCTTTTCAGGTTTCATTTTCTTAGTTTTGCATCCCATTATGTTTCCCCACGCGTGTGGGTGTTTTCCTTGCCGTTTTTGTCTCTGTTTTAGGGTCCCTCGAGGGGTTCATACAATGTAATTGTTCAGAGCTCTGGATGTGTGCGGCCATTCAGCTCTGCTGCTCGGCTCTGTCCCTTAGTGTAAATCTTTTGACCAGAACTGAGGTCCAGAGAGCAAAAATAGCATTGCCCACCCATAAACATCTGTTCTTGCTTGAAGCCAGTAATATCCTGTCGACTACAGACTCTCATGCAGGGAGGGAGTGGCACAATCAGAGAAGGCTGCCAGCAGCTGCCTGGATGCCTCTATGCAGAGCTGCGCTTTCTCTCCCTGTCTCTCCCCTGCGCTGCTCTCTCTATTACCCTTGTATCTTAATGACTTAACTTCCCCCATTGCGCTTGTCTTAATTCATATTTATCTTTTCTTCCTTGTGTGGTATATCAATATCTGGGTGCCTTAATTTTGTTTTACTCTGTCCATGATGTCGACAGTTTGTCCTTCTGTAAGATTTTATTTACTGATGGATAGTGCATAAATTGGTTTAGTAACTGAAATGCAGCTTAAGCTCTTCCCATTGCAAGGGATCTACATTGCAGTACTAGGCTGAAAGGCCCTGCAAATTAATCCTTTTTATCAGGGAATGGCTTGTACACACCATTACAGGATTGCATATAAAGAAAAGAAAAAGTGGAAATAGATAAAAAAAAAAGGATTCTCTTCCCATTCGTGTGGCCCACAAACTACCTGGAAAATGCACAGGTCCAGCTGCATTGCATCACTGATTTAATTGGAAATTAATATGAGAGAGAATTTTAGTGGTCCACTGTCCAATTTTGAAACATTGCTATGGACAATGTTAGTGCGTTAAAGAAATGTGTAGAATTCATTCAGGGTTATTGGAAAAAGAACTGGATATTGCATGGTTATTTTTCTTAGCCAATTTTTTGCTTCTGACAGTCTATTTAAATGCAAAAAAGATCTCCGCCTATAGCAGCGATAACAATTTTCCTTAAGTGACATCTTTTGTGTTAATGGAGGTGTCCATGTAAAATCTACTTACTGCATGTGTCACTTGCAAATTCATGTTTGTGTTCATTATTGTTAGCTGCTAATAGGTTCATATCCAGTTCAGTGAAACTCTGTTTTTTCTATTGACAGAAATCAATTCCCTGCTGCAGCTGCTGTTTGAAGGCAATTTTGAAGGTGTTCTGCTTAGTCCATTAGTACAGGATATCTTTACAGCACCGGCCCCAGAGGAGAAGATTGATATTTACCTGGAAAGACAGATTTCTGCATTCCTGGATGCCCCGGCTGAGCTTTATAATGACAGGTGATTTGTTTTCTATAACCTCCAGTTTTAGAAATGTCGAGTGTATGATATTATTTATCTCTCCATTCACTCTCATACATATATACCAGAAGGTAAACTTACCTATAGGCCTATTCAGAACTTCATGGTGTTGCCAGGTTAAGCTGGCAAATGAATTACCTAGAATACATTCAGTGTGACTAATTCATTATATCCAAGCAAATATTCGCTAGGGTGAACTCAAATTAAAGAGTAACAACCACCATGACCAATTGCCCATGTTGCTGTGAGTCTTTGGGTTCTATTTTCATAATTTCTGTCAAACCAACTTGAATGCGTTTCACAAAAAATGGGGGTTTACCAAGACACATAGCCTTGCCCCTCTTGGATAATATGAAGTATCCAGTTCTGCATTTTCTGATAAATGCTCTCCAACCTTAGATGGCAAAGACAAGCTGTGAGTGCTGGTGTCCAAAACCTGGGAGCCCCCCAAAAATTTGGTGTCTCAGCGCCCATCTATCTTGAAATATTCTGCCGGTAAAATGTGAAAAATTCTTAATTCAACATGGTATAGTCATTAAAACTGGGATGTACGAACTGCATACCTCCCTGCATTTTAAAAGGACAAAGAGTGACACTTTAATTTTATGGGTATGAGTGCGGGTGTGACCAGGTGTGGGGATGTTCTAAAAAAATATTAGGTAACAAAAATAACTAAGGACCAACAGATCTGAAACACGTTAAGAAAACCTTTGTTCTCCTTACCTGTGTTTTGGACTGTGGTGCTTTAAAGGACCACTATAGACACCCAGACCACTACAGCTTAATGAAGTGGTCTGGGTGCCATGTCCAGCTAGGATTAACCCTTTCTTCTATAAACATAGCAGTTTCAGAGAAACTGCTATGTTTACCTATGGGTTAATCCCGCCTCTAGTGGCTGTCTCATTGACAGCCGCTAGAGGCGCATCCGCGCTTCTCACTGTGATTTTCACAGTGAGAAGACGCCAGCGTCCATAGGAAAGCATTGAGAATGCTTTCCTATGGACTGGCTAAATGAGCGCGCGGCTCATGCTGCACTTGCGCATTCAGCCGATGACGAGAAGGAGGAGGAAAGTCCTCCGCCCGGCGCTGGAAAAAAAGGTAAATTTAACCCCTTCCAACCCCTAGAGCCCGGCGGGAAGTGGGCCCTGTGGGTGGGGGGGACCTAGAGACCCTATAGAGCCAGGAAAAAAGAGTATGTTTTCCTGGCACTATAGTGGTCCTTTAATAAACATTTTAATTTTCCTCATGGTGAGCACTTGTTTGACATTTTGTATATGGATTTATTTTACTCGTTATACACCTAGGCAACAATATGGAGCTGCTTTGAAATTAGGGATATTAGGAGAGAAACAGGAGAGAAACATTTGGAAGGTATGGACTTGCGTGGCTACTTTTAAAATTCAACATAAATGTAAATTATGTTTGATCAAGAGAAAAACAAGTAGCACGAGATGTGAGAACGGACAACAGCTCAATTAGCTAGCCCTTCGATTGGTCACCGCTCATTTCTCAAGCTGGTTTTAGCTCAACTTGTGCCATTACAGAAAGAACATGTCTGAAGCATATCAGACTGGCCCCCACCCGTATGGATAGTCCAGATCCAAAATGCCAGCAAGTTCCCTCTGCACGAGAGATACGGCAACCCCAGATGATTGTTTCAACCTTGTAAGGGATCATCAGTGAGGTATAGCCAATATCCCTCTAGGCACCGTGAGCAAGGGGTCCACGTCTGGATTGCCCTTTAAACTTAAGGAGAGAAAAACAAGTAGCACAAGAGCTTTCTGGCATTTCAGATCTGGACTGCCTATACTGGTGGGACCAGTCTGATATGCTTCAGTTATGTTCTCTCTGTAATGGCACAAGATGAGGTAAAACCAGCTTGAGATCTGAGCGGGGACCCACCAAAGGGGCAGGCTAATTGAGCTGTTGTCTGTTCTCATCTCTCTTGCTACTTGTTTTTCTCTTGATCAAACATAATTTACATTTACATAATTAAAATCTTGTTTGTTTTTTTCTCCTTATGTTTGATCAAGGTAGAATATATTTTATTGTATTTTGTTTAGTTGCTGGAAATTTGGGGGATAGGTTCCGCACGTACAAACTTTCCATCTCTCTAATGCAATAAAAATAAAGTTAGCAGCTACCATATGTCAAAAATAACTGACTAGACATATGGTAGCTGCTAACTTTATTTTATAAATGCCAGAAAGCTCTTGTGCTACTTGTTTTTCTCTTTTTTGTTTAGTTGCTGGAAATTTTTGGGATAGGTTCCGCACGTACAAACTTTCCATCTCTAATACAATAAAAATAAAGTTAGCAGCTACCATATGTCTAGTCAGTTATAGAAGATTTATGTAGTTTTTTTTTTCTTGGCAACTGCTGGGATCTTGAATTATTTACTGGTTTGGACCATTCAATTTGTTTTGCATTGATCTTTGCCGATGCCTGACTGAACATTTGGATTTTTATATTTTAAAGAAACAGTGATACGTTTAGATAACATAACAAAAAAAGTCCAATTGAACTGTGTGGATTATTGCAATTTATTGCAAATCTACTATTATGGATGAGCACCCTAAAGCAATTGTTGACAGAAACACAATGGCGTTGAATTAGCCAAAGGCCATTTGGGTGGTTGAGCATCAAGTTGATAATAGTCCACTGCAGAACACTGGATGAGCATTGTGTGTCTTATTCCGCTAGATCTACCTGCTAGATGTCTACCTGCTGGTATTCATAGCATTATCATGATTGTGTGTTGCTCAGACAGCCATACCAGTCCTGATATGCCATGTGTTAAAACTTCAATCATGAGTGAAGAATTTAAAAGAAAATATAATGCACAATATAATAACTTACCCCACAATTTTGGCGTGTTAAAATTAATATGTGAGTAACACAGATAGAAAAATAGTGTAATATTGCAAAAATAAATATATTGGTGAAAAAAAGTGTTGATCGTCTCACTCACCTTTTTTAAAAAATTTTTTTTTTTTATTCTTTATTTTTGTTGTGCGGGTGGGTACAAGGCTTCAACAGACGCCACAGCGGCGTAATGCAAGAATTGTACATTGTAGACAGTGACATAGATATTCGCACATTTTTTTTTATTTATTTTTTTATCCAACATGACTATACGTTTTCCTTACCAAAGTAAAAGTAGATGATGAAATGAAAAAACAGCTTATGCTTAAATTAATAACAAATGATGCTTGACTATGCTAGTGTAGCTGAGCTAGCGCAGTGGTTTCTATATGCTGAGTTACACGCTAGGTGAATCTGTTTGTTAGTCGCTTGCGTACGTGTTTTGTGGTAGCTTATTTAGCCTTTCCCAGCTGCACCTATTAAGGTGTGGATAGTGGACGTTCAGTTACCCGCTATTCGGACAGACCTCGGTCTGAATACCTAACATTTACATGGACCCTTTTACCTCAATTGTAGACAACATTAGTGTAAAACAGTTGCTCAGAACATGTGCGCATAACAGTTGCATGAAACGGTTGTATAGAACATTTGCACATATTGGTTGCATGGAACGATTGCAGTGAATGTTTGCTTAGAAGTTGGTGCGCATATCGGTTGCACAGAGTAAGTGCGTATATTAATTGCGCGGACCGTGTGTACACAGTATTAAAACAGTTGCATATGACGGTTGTATAAAGTATTGCATATGGCAATTGCGTGTAGTGATTGCACAGGATGTTTGCATAATATAGTGGCTTATATCGTGTGCATTGAGCAGTTGCATAGAGTATTCGCATATACTAATTGCATGGGCCGTGTGCCCACTCCAGTTGCATATAATCATTGCATAGAATGTGTGCAAAACATATTTGCAGATACCGGTTGCACTGGACTTTTGCTTAAGGTATTTGCATATAATAATTGCTGAGGCTGTTGGCTCCTAATAGTCGCCTATACAAATAGCATAGACCGTTTGCGAGTATAAAAACAAAAACAATAGTAGTTAGCATCTGGTTTAGTCCTATAGAGTGTATAGGTTTCGAATGAGGAGAACTCATTGCGGTGTACCCTGCGTTGTCAAGTCAAGTGGGGGCTGTGCTGGAATAGAGGCATAGTCCACCTGTGGCCTGTGTGAGATGTCGGAGGCCAGTAATGTCATTTTAGGGAGAGTTCATTCCAGTCCGGGTCTGAGACCCATCTGGGGCAACATGGCGGGCAGTTCAGCCGAAGTCCGGTGTTGGTGAGACTCGTACCGTATGGGTTTCAAGTTTTCGCTGCCGCGTGGGCCTCCGCGGTTCTCTGTCTGGGTTTGAATGTACGGGGTCCAGGCCTCGAGAGCGTGTAGGTGCTTCTTGACCGAGGGAGTCCGAGGGGAGGCCTAGGCCTCTTAATGCTGCTGCACCTTCTTGGAGGTCGTGAATCACATGTGTAGTGTCCCCTTTAGCGACTCGCAATGTATTGTCTGGGCCCCATCGGTACTGCAGTTGGTGTGAGCGCAGGAGGGAGGTGAATGGTCTCAGCGACCTCCTCCATGCTAACGTTCCCCTAGAGAGGTCCGCATAGGAGAGCTCCATCTCCTCAAAGTGGTAGGTTGGCTGATCTCTGGTGGCTGCTAGTACCGCGGTTTTGTCCCTGCGGTTTAGGAATTGTATCACCAGGTCTCCAGGAGCTGAAGCCGGTGCTGTGGTTGGTGTTGGCATGCGGAATACGCCCGTTAGGTGGGTCGCTTTGGCCGTTTTGGGGGTCAGAAGTGCTGCAAGAAGCCACCTGGTGAAGTGCGGTAGTTCAGCCTCTGTAAAGCTTACTGCTACTCCCCTGATCTTTAAATTGTTTTGGCGCCGCTTATCTTCCTGGGCGTCGAGTTTGCGTTCTGTGAGGAGGTTGTGCTGTTTAAGTTCTATGATTGCCCGTTGCAGATCTTTAATTTGGTCTGCCTGGGTATTGGAAGTGCTTTCCACGACTCCTAGCCTGCTTGACAGGCCGCGCAGGTCATCTCGGATTGTGGCTACCTCTGCCGAGATTTTCTGATGGTGGTCCGCCATCAGCTTGCCGATTGCTTCCATTGTGACTGGTGTGGAAGACGCTGCAGGCGGCGGGGGCGCCTGTCGTGCCGGCGATTGCCTCTGTGGTACCGGTAAGTACTCCCCCTCCTCTTCGTCCGACGTCCCGTCAGTGAAGTCTGAGCAGCCGCCGTGTAGTGACGCCATATTGGGGCCTGGTGCGCTAAAGGCCTGCTTCCACAAGTCTCCGATGTTCATGCCCGGTCGGGGCTTGTCGGGCTTTATTTTTTTAGTTTTGCGACCCATGGTGTTCGGGTGGGGTAAGTGTTCCCTCCGACGTGTATATAGGATGGGGTATCCCCCTTTTAGCGGTTGCTTTGTCGGTTTTTGTCCCGGAGCTCCGCGGCCATGCGTCCGATCGCTTCAGTGGTTAGACCAACTCCCTCACTCACCTTTTTAAAAGCCTTTTTTTTGGGCAGGCTCTAAACATGTTAGCCTCTGTGCCTTTAAGGTGGCAACTAAATTGCAGAATATGGATATCTCTCTGTAATGTGTATATTATCCAAATGCAGAAAAGAAAAAGCAAGGAAAGCAATTGGTGCAGTATATCTCAGAAATTTTAGAGCAAATCAATATATCAAGTAGCTGTCCGCTCACCTTGCTTGTTGAGTGTTACTCTTGGTAACTCCCCACTCATAGAACCTATCTGAAAAAAAAGGCTCTTACCCACATATATTTATTTTAATATCCCAAAATTGTAGGGTAAGGTATTATATTTTGGATTATTGTTTCTTTAAGTGCTTCACTCATAACTCTAAAATTGTGGGCGTAGGGGTTTATCAGAAGTTGTAGTTTGGTTTAATGAAGTTTTTGTGAGAGTGCCCACAGTGTTTTAAGCTGCTTATTTATTTATTTATAAAATAAATATTTTACCATGAAAGATACATTGAGATTTCTCTTGTTTTCAAGTATGTCCTTATCACTTTCACAATTAATAAAAATGTATAAGCGTCTACTGTATCAGATATGTATCCGTTTATTTCTTTTATAACTTTAATCATAGCTTGATAAATAAAACTCATCCACATCTTTCATACAGCTTCGAGATGTGCCATAGTTATGTATTGTTCATAGTGTAAATGTGAGTTTTATATAAATAATAACTTGTTTTAATTCATTTATAGGCAATTGTTGGTGTTCCTGCTGGGTGTGGGCTCCCTTCATCTATTTGTTCAAAGTAACTGGACTGGGCCACCAGTCCATTCAGAACCACAAGATTTCTTACCTCTTCCTCTGTTTGAGACATATTCAGAGGTATGTTAACAATATCATTTTCACACGGCTTGCATGTTGCTTGTTTACTCTATTACATAACTAACCTTTTTAGATGTTTAACTGCATTAAAAAATGTTTATGCAAATAAAAGTTGTATTGTTATCCAACAGCATTAGTAATAAACATTTTGCAAGGCCACGCAGGGCCATTTAGAGATGTGCCAAAATAAGCTTGGATGCGCAGGTCAGACAGAAGACCTCAGAAACAATATGAGCAAAACATAAATAAAACCAAAAAGAATAATAAAAAATAGCCATAAAACAAGACAATCAAACCGTGTGTTAGAGTACAGTTTACAGAGGTCATGATAAAATACATTAAACTTCCATGCTTCGCTTGCCCCTGTTTTATAAAGTGGTAATTGACAGAAATCTAACTTAAATTGGTATGTCTCGGCATCCTCCCCAAAAGGCCCTTGTTATGAACACTCTCCAATATTTGAAGCATAAAGTCTTAGAATATTGGAGAGTACTCATGAAATGAGAGAGAGCAATAGTCAAAATGAAGTAATGGAGCCTTGGCTCCTCAATGTTGGCTAAATATTCCTGACCAGTGACCTGAGATCACTTCTAAACCTGTACTGTCCCCAGATAGTCATCCCATTCCTCCCCCAGATTTCCCATCAAATGCCTTTATTTCACTAGTCTCTGAAAGTCAGCACGTTAAACAGTCATCCAGTCTATGTAGTTCGGAGAACTTCCCTGAGCTGAAAATGTCAGTTCTTCCAATCCAAGTCCTCCGTTTTGTCAAACTACATTTTTTATTTGAGCTATTATTTGTATTATTTTTAAAATCTTTATGTCCTTGACATAATTTCACACCAATTCCTTATAAACAAGAAAACTCCCTATCAGCTTATAGAATAAGCTGCTAGGGAGCATAAGAAAAATACAGCCGCGTGCACGCTTACTGATTACAAAACCCAGCAGCATGCATTTCCACCAGGGAAGATAAACTCTGTTAAGACCTGCAGTTGTTATGGTACTGCGGTCTTCTATTCCTTCCCCAATAGCTGAGCATAAGTGATTATAACTGCAGTAGGAGGTAGAGGAATAGTGTAGATGAATGCAGCTTCCAAGATAATTCTCCCCAGCAAATAGACTATTCCCCAAACATGAGCCTAGACTTCATGAAGAGTGTAACAGGAATGAAGTTTATTGATGAAACACTGACTTTTATGAGAAATCCTCCTGCAGAAGGACCTCCACAGTAAACAAAGACAATAACCAATCAACATACAGCTTTACAGTAACCCCCGCCCTCTCTCTGCCTGAGAGATATTGAGATAAGTTAAGGAAAAACCCAATTATCTCCAGGCAGAGGGCACACAATTTCCCCAAAAGTTAGAACACCCCTTTCCACACAAGGTATCCTCTGATAGTCCTGATCTAGGGGACCAACATATCCAAATTTCACCCAGATCGGTTCAGGGGTTCTTAAAAAGTATGGAAGTCACAAGTTACCGACCACACACGAGGCTCCTGCCCAAAACAGTTCCACAAATTCAGCGCGTGCGGTCGGTCAATTCAGAAAAAGGCATAAAACAAATAAAAGTCCCGAATGGATCCTCCTGGCTCATAGGAGCGATTGCTCCCCTTGTCCGTATGAACAAAACTACAAAATGGCGCTCTCCTGGCTGTTCGGCAACTAAAGGAAGCAGGCGTTCGGTAGTTTCAGCGGTGGTTTGGGAGGTCGAGTGTCCGATTTTAGTTTCAGGCACTATAGTCCCGCTGCCTCCTTTCGTGCAAACAAGATGGCCGCCGTTTTCTAATCCACGTGGCATTTGGCTATATGAACAGCGGCCGCCCAGAGAGCTCTTAATAGATGGTTCTTTTGAAGTTAATGAGCCAGGAGGGTGGTCGGTGTTCGGTAGTTTTAAACTACCGAACCAATAGTTTCAACATGTACAAAATACTGCAGAAAAATCCCGAACATAGGAGAAAATACTGAACGAAGTCTATTTTCTTCACAAACTCCATTCCTATTTGTTGGTAACCAGGAAGCATGCATTCACTGAGCGTGGAACCCTAGCAGAATGCTCTGCTATAGTGTGAGAACCAACTTTAACGCAGGGAGTAACACAGCATTGTGCAAGTTCTACAGCAAGTTCAATAGCATGATTTGTTCTGAATGGGAAATATAGCAAAGTGTAGTCCTAATGAGTGAGGAATTAAACAGCATATATTCCAATAGTGTGGGGGATCCAGGTAATGGGTGGAAACTGCAGCATGTATTTCTGATCAATGAGAAATCAAGCTTTGTGTATTCCTTATGAGTGAAGAACCCAGCAGCATTTCTTTTTTCTTTTTTTTGACAATCTTTATTTTAGTTTTACATTTTTTCAAGAAATAGGATAGTTTTATAATGTTACTAACATTGTTGCGTAATAGAGTGGTAAACCACAGTACAATCAGTTAATCGAGTGTCTCGTCACAAGGGTTTTGACTGTTCATCTGTTGTGGCTATATATTTTGTTAATCAGAGGTTTCAAGTTATTCGAGCAATCGCGTGTTTGGGTATCGCCTCACACCCAGCTCAACATAGTGATGAGGGCTGGCAGTGCCCGTCTGCAGTTCGTTAATGGCATTACCCTGCGCCCGAGAGTGGCATTAAAGAAAGCAGTGATTTGGGTCTATTGGGGGAGGGTTGAAAAGAGGGAAGGGGAGGGAGGGGAAAGAGGAAATAGGGCTGTTAAGGAGAAAGATGAGAAACATAAAAAAAAGGGTGAGTGGATGGTGACCGTAAATCAGTCGTGTATTGTCTCGGCCGTATGGGGCATGGCAGTTTGTCGTTTAACTAGCTACACTCCTCTTTGAGATGTAATCTGTCCATGGGAACCTGGTTGTGGCACATTTGTCTGAGTTGCCTCTCAGAGCCACGATCATAATTTCTGCACTGTAGATTTCCTCTACCTTCGTAACCCATTGCTGGAAGTTGGGGAACCCCGACTGTTTCCAAAGGGAGAGGATCAAGGTCCTAGCTGCGGTGAGAAGGTGTTTAGTTAGTGATTTCTTATATGCCGCTAAACTCATGTTTGTGTGGTTCAAAAGCATGGGGAGCGGCTGAAGGGGAAGATCTGATTCTGTGATCTTGCATATGGTGGTATGCACCATTTTCCAGAATGGTGCTATCTGTGGGCAGGTCCACCATATGTGAGTCTGATTCACATCTAGAGCAGGTTGCAGGGATATTGCCATTCATGAGATGCAAGACATCTGAAGTTCTATACCATCGTGTTAAGAGTTTGTAATTAGTCTGCTAGGTTTTTGTGTTTATCGAGCTTTTGTGAGTCAATATATATATCTTGTCCCCTCCTGGTCTGTGAGGCTCGTCCCAATCTCCTACTTCCATCTAGAGGTGAATATAGGAGGGGTCCTGTCTGTAACAAATTCATCCGCTTATGGTAATGTGTTTAAGGGTATTTACCGTCTTGATAAGAATAGTTGTGCCCATCTACAGCCGTGCGCCCGGTTACCTGATAAACCAAGCATGTCTAGGGACGCCGGCAGCTGCGGACCTATGCCACCTTATAGCCCCATGACCGCCCACGTTGAGGATGACGTAACGTTTTGGGGTTAAAGGCCGATTACAGTCAATCGGAATAACAGGAGGGTTATTTAAACTTATTTTTAGATTCTCTCATTGCCCTGTCAGGGTTTCTGCCTGATGATAATCCGAGAGTGCGTTCCTGATCTTGATTTTTTGGTATTTGACTTTGGCTTTGTTCTGACTTCCCTTATTTTTGGCTTTTTCTCATCGCTGTGTCTGATTCTCTATCCCTGACCTCGGGAAGTATTCTGACTATTCTTGGATGTTAAATCCGGCCATTCTAAGGTCCAGTTAGATGTTATCCTTAGTCCTAGGTGTAATACAATTCTGCGTGCGGGATCAAGTAGTAATCCTAACACTGTCTACTCCGAGAAATAGCATTGTATAGAGCATTGACACTGCTCGTGTAAGATGTCCCCTACACGAACAGAACGCCTCAAATTGCATTTGTTGCCTGTGTATGAGGAATTAAACCTGATGGATGAGTAGTAGGTTTGCAGTTAACAATATCGGAAGCGATCCAAGCCACTAAGTGTAACCCCATACGTGTAAGTCAGGTAAGGGCTTGAGTTTTCCTTTGGAGCACCAGGTTTGTAGACCGGTCCAACCTGCGACCTGGAAGGCCCCCAGCGAGGTTTGGATTGTATAGTACTGGTAGCAGAGGTTTGGTCGACTCCCAGCCTGCCCCATCTCTAGGCCCACCCATAGTTTCTCCGTTTGGCTGACGTGCCAATCTACTAGCCGGTTTAAGTGTGATGCTTGGTGCTACAATCTTATCGCATGTAGACCCAGTCCTCCACCTGCTGCCTTGGGTAACTCCAGCTGGCTCTGCCATACCCGGATGTTTTCCCTGTTCCAGATGAACCTCCTTATCGTCGTTGACAATGATTGAAAGAAGACTTGTGGAAGAACCATGGGTATAGTGTTGAAGAGGTACAGGAGACGGGGCAGTATGTTCATTTTCACCACATTGATACGACCAAACCTGGAGACGTACAGGTTGGTCCAACAGTGTAGATCTTTTTGCTCTTATGATAGTAATGTCAGGAAGTTGTCATTTTTAACTAAACATCTGCAGACCAGTTCTAGATAAACTGAAGAAGCCCCAGACTGGGCGAAACGCGTTAAGTAAGAGATCTGATACTTCTTTTATTATATATTTTTTATTTTGTAACAATAAAGTTATAGTTTTTACTACTTTATTTGTTGTTCCTGATACATCTTGAATCCTGACTTATATCCTTTGGTGGGGATCATACCACCACATGCTGTCTATACCAGAGCAAGATATTTGCTCTGAAATTTGTAAGTAGGATACTTTTCCTTTATTTGCACACTTTTTAATAGATATACTACACTATTGGATTTTATTTCTATTTTTATCTTTCCATATACCACTGTGGAGGATTGGATACCGCATTATACCATCACTTGATATCCTGAGACGGGGATTATACCGTCTAGGCGCTATACGGCAGAGCTCTGAGTAGCTCTGCAAAGTGTGAGTGAGTCTTTTATAAGCTTTTATATACTCTTATTTCACTTGACATATTGCACTATTATTGTTCTGTACTTTTTTGCCTTGAAGGTTTTATACATTCCTAATTAGAGGATTCTCTGTATGTATATAATTTAATTATTATTTGCACTGTTTGGGCGCGGTTTACCACTTTTGTCTCTTCTAGATAAAGAACTCCTGATGTACCCAAACCTAGGTTTCACATTATCCTCTTTAAAAAAACAAAAAAACTTCTTAATATGTTATTCCACTCTTAAAAAACCCAAAACCTTTAAATGCCACATTGTTTGAAGATATGATTCTCCTCCGTTGGCCTGTATTGAAAGAGATGTTGGCTGTTTATACTCGACACACACAGCTGGCCTGCCAGCACGTAGGAGAGTGACAGTAAGTGTATGATATAGAGCCTAAAGGCGGCGATAAGTATATTTGATGACTTATTTGTTCTGGGAGATAGAACATCCCAGCACACAAACATGGCTTAGCGGGTCTCAGACCATGACGTTTGATTTCCATATGAACCCTGCTGAAATAAAACTGAATTAACCTTATCTGCAAAGTGAATGATCTCCCATTTTGATGAATGCTCAGTGCTTTTGATTACACTTAATTGAAACTTTGTATTAGTGAAATGAGAATGATTTATCACTTTGCTCTTGTGTATATCCACAAGGTCTCTTCTATCTAATTTATTCTGAGCAAGCTCTATCTACGTACTTTGTTTGCGAAGAGTGGCAAGTCCCCTTGTGAATAAACTATCTATAATAAACTGTAAAAATGTCTTTTGGATTAAAAATGAGGTATTTGGAAGAAGACAGGATAGATATAATCAGCCTTGCCTGAAACATTACATTTGCGTAATTTCCTATTCGGTACAATGGGTTATATCTTTAGCACGGACGTGCCATTTAATTATTTCATGCCGTTTGTGCTTTTGAAATAGCTATGCCACGTGATAGGAATTTTATTAGCTTATAGACGTCAGTGCTGCCAACATGTCTCCAAGCCACATTGATGGGTAAAAGAGAGAGACAAAAACTCTTTCTTCCCTCAAAATTGACAAATTATGACAATTTATATGGTGGTAAATACATCCCATAGAATATATACAAATTTTAATAAGAAAAAGATATATTATTGGTTATTTTGCTTGCACAAAAAATAAGCTTACTTTTTTATAAAAAGCTGCAATGTTAAAGGAAAACTTAAGCTTCAGAAATACAAATCTGTATCCCCAACAGTAAAGTGCCTCTGTCCTTAATTAAATACATGTTTGCCATAGCGCTGTTCTTTTCTCCTCAGCTCCTTTCCCTCAGTATCGTTACTGGGAAAGGACTGCATTAAAATAGTAGCAGGAGAGTAGTCTGTGTGATATCCAGGGGAGTAGTCTGTGTGATATCCAGGGGAGTAGTCTGTGTGATATCCAGGAGAGTAGTCTGTGTGATATCCAGGAGAGTAGTCTGTGTGATATCCAGGAGAGTAGTCTGTGTGATATCCAGGAGAGTAGTCTGTGTGATATCCAGGAGAGTAGTCTGTGTGATATCCAGGAGAGTAGTCTGTGTGATATCCAGGAGAGTAGTCTGTGTGATATCCAGGAGAGTAGTCTGTGTGATATCCAGGAGAGTAGTCTGTGTGATATCCAGCAGAGTAGTCTGTGTGATATCCAGCAGAGTAGTCTGTGTGATATCCAGCAGAGTAGTCTGTGTGATATCCAGCAGAGTAGTCTGTGTGATATCCAGCAGAGTAGTCTGTGTGATATCCAGCAGAGTAGTCTGTGTGATATCCAGGAGAGTAGTCTGTGTGATATCCAGGAGAGTAGTCTGTGTGATATCCAGGAGAGTAGTCTGTGTGATATCCAGGAGAGTAGTCTGTGTGATATCCAGCAGAGTAGTCTGTGTGATATCCAGGAGAGTAGTCTGTGTGATATCCAGCAGAGTAGTCTGTGTGATATCCAGCAGAGTAGTCTGTGTGATATCCAGGAGAGTAGTCTGTGTGATATCCAGGAGAGTAGTCTGTGTGATATCCAGGAGAGTAGTCTGTGTGATATCCAGGAGAGTAGTCTGTGTGATATCCAGGAGAGTAGTCTGTGTGATATCCAGGAGAGTAGTCTGTGTGATATCCAGGAGAGTAGTCTGTGTGATATCCAGGAGAGTAGTCTGTGTGATATCCAGGAGAGTAGTCTGTGTGATATCCAGGAGAGTAGTCTGTGTGATATCCAGCAGAGTAGTCTGTGTGATATCCAGGAGAGTAGTCTGTGTGATATCCAGGAGAGTAGTCTGTGTGATATCCAGGAGAGTAGTCTGTGTGATATCCAGGAGAGTAGTCTGTGTGATATCCAGGAGAGTAGTCTGTGTGATATCCAGGAGAGGAGTCTGTGTGATATCCAGGAGAGTAGTCTGTGTGATATCCAGGAGAGTAGTCTGTGTGATATCCAGGAGAGTAGTCTGTGTGATATCCAGGAGAGTAGTCTGTGTGATATCCAGGAGAGTAGTCTGTGTGATATCCAGGAGAGTAGTCCGTGTGACAGCCAGGAGAGTAGGTGACATACGCTCCTTCCCACATACATTTGCCACGGACTTCTGGATGATTGTAGAAGCCGGCCTCCTGCCCACCGACTATGGTCCAGGTCTGGGACACCGTTTAGGAGTTACTCTGCCCAGCCGCCATTAACAGCTGCCCTGGGTGCCCCTTGTTCGGCACTTTCCCTTAATGCGAATGGAACCGAAAGCTGGTTCTCTGGCGGCCGCTCGCATGAAACAAACACACGAATAGTCCCAGCGGTACCGTGACCGCTATGGAACTAAATTCGGCATGAGGATTTCGTGGGTTCTTGGTCACCTCAGCAGGATTTAGCTGCGAATGTTATGGAACTGTTTTCGGCATGAGGTGACCGTGTGGTTCCCGGGCAACTTGTTTCGCGGTATTGAACAACTTTGAAATACTCCAGGAGAGCGTATTTTGGAGGGAAGATGCCTGAGACTAAGGATAACAAATGTTACCTAAGTACCAGGTGGAGCACACCGTATTGCGGCTGCAAGAGCTCCCGAAAGTTGACAGGCAAAAGTACCAAACACCATGAAACTATTTTGGGCATAGGACCACGTGTGCGGCCAGTCAGAACTTTAACATGGTGGCGTTTACCCTACACTGCATGGATCCGAGTGCTATTTGGAGAACTTGGGCGCTCAGATCAGGGCTATTTAATGTATTATTTGTGGGGTTATTTTATGTTTTTATTATGTTTTTGGGTATTTTTATGTTTGTTTGCCTCTCTGTTCCTTGGAGATAAATAGCTTACCGGTCTTTAACCAATTATCTCCCAGACCCAGAGATTTCTGGGAGGGGCTTGTGGTGAAGACAATGGAGACCTCCTGCTGAGGTCTGTGTATAAAAGGCTGTGTTTGGATGCATTAAACCAGTTGCATTCAGCCGATGACGGCAGAAGGAGGAGATTCCCCAGCGCCAAGGGAGCCCGGTGCTGGAAAAAGCTAAGCGTTTAACCCCTTCCTCCAACTTCAGCCCGGTGGGAGGGGGGCCATGAGGGTGGGGGCACCCTCAGGGCACTATAGTGCCAGGAAAACAAGTGTGTTTTCCTGGCACTATAGTGGTCCTTTAAGGTTAACGTGTTAATGGATGATTTCAATGCACAGGTACATAACTCCACTTCTTTATTTCATAAAATATGGGACACCTGGTCATAGTTCATTTAGGTTGGCCCAAAAGTCCTTGCATTTGCCCCATGGGCCATCTCCCCCCTTTTTTCTGTTTTTCATTTTTTATTAGTTTAATTTTTATTGTCTCTCTTGTGTTGGTCGCCTCTTTTTTCTTTGTTAAATTATAAAACATTACTCTTGACTGGAACATTCTCTTGTCACTACTACATGACATGTATATACATATCTTATTGCGTTAAACTCCTACTGTTTGTATACCTTCATTGCCTATCTGCCTGGTCATGAATAAATAAATTATGTAAATGTAAAGAAATTACTGGCAGATTATGTAGTTGGAGAATTTTAACCTTTTGTGAGTCTTATACTCTTTTTAATATATAATTAAGTTAGTCTTAAATTTAATAAAAAATTTAATTCGATTTGGGCGTAAATAATTGTTATGTAAATGTGTATATAATTTTCAATAGCAAATGCAGACAGCCATTGTAAAGTTCTGGTTCAGTTATGAACCTGGGAGTGAATACATATACTCGTTGAGCACACTCTTTAAATCTCTCATCATGTTTAAATATTAGAAGATATTTTTACATTGCTTTGCTAAGCCACCTAATGAACATGTATGCCAGGATTATCCATGTGGTATTGCTCAAAGTATTTTAAAACAGAGCTGTTTGATCTGATTCTTTTTATATCAGCCTGATTGCCCCATCTCATGTTGTTGTAGTTATTGGTTTGGTTTTATATGTTGTCACCTTGCTTGGATTACAGTTTAGGCACTTTTAGGAAAGTCATTTTCCAGAAATGAAACACGTAGCATGCTGCTTATATCTGAAACGCTTTGAGCTTTTCCAGTGTTCTGATAAAAAGCATGCCACCATAGTGTTAGCTACTAAATGGTAATGAGAGTGAGTTTCCTATAGAATTTTAATCAGAACTCCTGCCATTGCGCCGCGGGTTAATGTCAGTATTCATCCCTGTACATTTTTTTTCTTTCTTTTAAACTTGCGGAATATAGTATTTGAAAGAAGCTTTAACAAGAAATCGACAGACCCAGGACTACACGTTGAGCTGATCCTCCTCATTTCTTAACATTGTAAACCTTCATTTAACTCAATAAAAGAAGAGCGTTAGCGCTAAATAACAAGATGAGACAGCAACTTTAAAAGGGAATCCCTCAAGAACCCTTTAAACAAAATAGAGCAAGGAAAAGGTTAAAAGTTGCGCCAATTAAGAACCAATACTTAAAATAAAACAACAGTAAAAAATAGTCCAATAAAAAGAGAAAGTCCAATAAATAGTATCTTAGCTGAGTAGGTCTTCCTTAAGTGCAATGTTGCAGTTGGTTGTGAATCCGAGGTAATATCCTCACTGCTCTTCCTCAGGTGATTCCAATAATATGGAAAGATAAAAACGGGTGACCAGGATAGTGAAGTATGTACGTAAAATTATAGTGAATAATATAAAAAAAATATTATAGCACTCACATTTGATAGAGCTATAGCCAGCTCTAGTATGGAAAGCGTACAGCGGTATTGATCCCCGCCTGTAGGATATGGTGCAGTTTCCTTTTCTTCAAGGGTAGGTGCCACTCAAAGAGAATAGAAAAGACTCAACCAATAGTGCTCACTTTTTTAGCAGAGACTACACTTTGTCTGTCTACCTCCAATGTTTTTGTCACATTCTGAAGATCAATCTTGGTTGTTGCAAATATATCAGAGGATAGAAAATTCCAATCCTGGCAAAGAAAATTAATCCATCAAACATACAGCAAAAATATATATTTCTTGCAATTGTTTAAATATTCCTAGAACGTTTTGCAAGTCACAGAAGAGAGAATTTAGTAATTTACTGACTTTGCAAGTCACAGAAGAGAGAATTTAGTAATTTACTAAATTCTCTCTTCTGTGACTTGCAAAACATTCCAAAACAATTGGTTCTAGGATTATTTAAACAATTGCAGGGGGGCTTCCAGGGGGTCGGACGTACCGGGTAAGTAAAGAAAGGGCGTACTAGAGCGTTTAGAGCTGCCTAAAATAGGGCGTAATAGTACGCCCTCCGGTCTTAAGGGGTTAATGATATGCCTTTAATCTTTAATCTTACTGGGATGTCTGGTGTGAATCGCTTTCTTGAGGTCATGCCACAGCATCTCAATCGGGTTGAGGTCAGGACTCTGACTGGGCCACTTTAGAAGGCGTATTTTCTTCTGTTTAAGCCATTCTGTTGTTGATTTACTTCTATGCTTTGGGTCATTGTCCTGCTGCAACACCCATCTTCTGTTGAGCTTCAGCTGGTAGACAGATGGCCTTAAGTTCTCCTGCAAAATGTCTTGATAAACTTGGGAATTCATTTTTCCTTCAATGATAGCAATCCGTCCAGGCCCTGACGCAGCAAAGCAGCCCCAAACCATGATGCCCCCACCACCATACTTCACAGTTGGGATGAGGTTTTGATGTTGGTGTGTTGTGCCTTTTTTTCGCCACACAAAGTGTTGTGTTTCTTCCAAACAACTCAACTTTGGTTTCATCTGTCCACAGAATATTTTGCTAGTACTGCTGTGGAACATCCAGGTGCTCTTGTGCAAACTGTAAATGTGCAGCAATGTTTTGTTTTGACAGCAGTGGCTTCCTCTGTGGTATCCTCCCATGAAATCCATTCTTGTTTAGTGTTTTACGTATTGTAGATTCGCTAACAGGGATGTTAGCATTTGCCAGTGACTTTTGTAAGTCTCTAGCTGACACTCTAGGATTCTTCTTCACCTCATTGAGCAGTCTGCGCTGTGCTCTTGCAGTCATCTTTACAGGACGGCCACTCCTAGGGAGATTAGCAGCAGTGCTGAACTTTCTCCAATTATAGACAATTTGTCTTACCGTGGACTGATGAACAGCAAGGCTTTTGGAGATACTTTTATAACCCTTTCCAGCTTTATGCAAGTCAACAATTCTTAATCGTAGGTCTTCTGAGAGCTCTTTTGTGCTAGGCATCATCAGGCAATGCTTTTTGTGAAAAGCAAACCCAGAACTGGTGTGTTTTTTTGTTTTTTTTTATAGGGCAGGGCAGCTGTAACCAACACCTTCAATCTCATCTCATTGATTAGACTCCAGTTTCTGACATCTCACTCCAATTAGCTCTTGGAGATGTCATTAGTCTAGTGGTTCACATACTTTTTCCACCTGCACTGTGAAT